>OY282514.1:35213162-35843877 GCA_958296145.1 Hydrotaea cyrtoneurina
TGGAAGAAGACTCTTGATTCTGTTTTAATTCTCGATGCAGACAATTTATGGTTCCTTTCGTCTTCGGTCTATCATATTTTTTAATCAAGTTTTTCAGTCACTAGAAAAACCAAATATTTAAAAAAAATTGATAAATATTTTAACAATATTTACTGTCTGTTTCCATAAAACGAATTTGTTCATTAGTCACAAATCGTCAATATTGAAAGCGTCATAAAATGGGTTTCAGGCATTATTCAAGTCTGGTTTTTACGTATATGTTAGATATCAACATATGAAACATAATTCAAAAAGAAAAAGCTCCTCATACTGACAAAATACCATTTTATTGCGCCTTCAATTTTGACAATTTGTAACGCACGAACAAATTCGTTTTATGGAAACAGTCAGGTTAATTTTTTTTTTGCGGGAGTAAAACCGTATTCAATTACTTAAAATTTTGTGTGTTGATTCTTTGCACTTTTCCATCATTCATTGGATTATTTTTTATTTGAATATATATATATATATATATATTTCTAAATTTACGCTGACCCACAACATTCTGAATAGCCCATCATACTGGAACCATAGCTTATTTTTAGACAAAGTCATTATGTCGGAGACTGGTCGAGCCACGAGGAACTTCTGGCATCATTTTCAATAAAACTGGAATTTCTTTACTTTAGGTGATCCGGATTATAACAATAGGAAACAATCGATGCGTTCGTAGCAGAAAATACTTCAAACAACTTCAATCGGCTACGAATTTTGTCTTAATTTGGAAATTAAATAAAATATCTTAGTAATTCATATCTTAGTGAGTTAAAAACATCGTTAGAAAATTAATTAACCGTTGGCTAAATCAGAATTTAAACAGATTCCACTACCCTATTCGAACCAGGCAGTCACTTTTGGTCACTATAGAACTTAATACTTAAATATGTATTTTATTTTACATTAGTCATTATCATCCCCTACGTCTATGTTTCTTCTCTTAAGTAGTTTACTTTTAAAATAATGTCCATTAGAATTTTTTAACTTTTATTTTTCAAAACTATTTTGAGTTTTGCTTTACGTTACAAATTTAACTTGGTACGAATGGGGTTAATGGCAACAAATGAAGTCTAATCCAATTGTATTTGTATATGCATACGCAGAAAGAAACTAAATGTTATTCCAAAAGAATCGACTTTACATTCCAAACAGCAGTGTGTACAACGATATTTAGTTGTTGTTGAACTTTAGATGTAAACGTGCCTGCATTAGAATCGGAAGATCACGACTTAAACTATGTATGTTTTTTAATAATCTCTAATTTTAAAATAATACCCAATTTGTAAATAATGTTTTATACGTGGTATCGGATCCAGACCTACCTTTAGGCATTTCAGGGTCTACCGTACTAGAAGCCACATTTTACATTCGTTCAGCTCCATCAGACACCGGAGCCTGTAATCTGGTATCAGTAGCCTGTAGAACTTTTGACCTAGTGGGAACGGTGCTTGACGGAGTGTTTGGTGGTTGTGGTTTACCATCTATGGTGGGTTACTATACAATAGGATACTACGACCCACAAGTAGCTGGGGCATTTTGGAGGCTCATAAAACTTACCAAAAACGAAGGATTTGTCCACACACCGAATTATCGAATTGGCTTTCGGGGTGTATAGTTTTTTTTTATGATAATTTTGTAATTTATCTGATTATTTTTTTTTTACAGATTTAATTTTTTTGGCCAAGAAATGACAGCCTAAATTCTAGCCGAATACTCTTAATTTGAACTAAAATCGTACGATTCGTAGTTAGTTATTCTTAAAACAAGTATAAATGGGATGGTTTTAAAATCAAGTACGGAAATTCTTAAATTAAGAATAAAATACTTGATATTTCAACAACGATCATTTTTCGGATCGTGCGCTAGTAAACAGTAGTTTTCTTTTAATTACGGAAGACTATAGCACATAATAAACCAATGATTGCAGGAGAAATCACTGAAAATGGATGCCGATGTTTTTAAATATATATTAAAAAAAAAAGTAAGTCCAATTTGAAGTGAGGTAAGAGAAAAAATTGATAGAACTATTTTGGGGTGAGGCAACTGAGACCGGATAAAAATTTACTCACTTTAAATACATTTCGAACTCATCCTATTATGAATTTAATATTATTAGAACAAGAATATTGTGATATCAATTTCATCTAAATTTTCCTTAAATCCATCTCAGTTTGCGATGATGTCAAGTATTTATTCGTGCTTAAATTAGTCTTAGGGCTCAAAACTTGACAGCAAAATGATGTTGCCAGATCTACATAATCATGTCATTTCGCTTTACGTCTGATAATTTCAGCCATAACACAGTTTTAGGTATGTGTGTCACAAACGGCCTTTTACAATGGGCATAAACCTGAACGTAAGGCCACCACTGCCATACAAATAATTCTCACTACCTTTTATTTCGGTTTCATCTGTAAATTAATTTAAATCATCGGTCATAAGTCCAGTTATTTTCTAATGACATCTTAACTACAAATTATGTTCAGTCGTAAAGTGGCCACCTCAATACACCCAACTCTTTCATACCTTTCAGAAATCCACCAATTAATCCGATGTAAAAAAATTATATATTCTACACCTACGTACACATATCAATAGCTATTTATGGTTGCATTGAATAGGGCCCCGAACTGAAACTCAGCCATAAGAAATTAATTTTATTACAGAAAGCATGTTTGGATTTCGATAATCTTCAAAGCACAGACCAAAAGTTGAACGAAGAGTGAAAAAAAACCTCCTCGGAATGATAACATAATTAAATTAATTTCAAATTCAATAAACGACAATTTTTCACAAGCCATCACCCGAGAATGTGGAGGAAAGCCTCTTTTAGTGTAGTAGTATGTTCTAACACCATATCTGTCCGCCTTCGTGTCCGTCCCTTCTAGAAAAGCGTCAAACATCAAACAGCCGCCATAAAAGTACATCCATTTGATTCGTTTCGATTCGACATGCTGTGTAACTCATTAGGTGATTTTCAATTTCTATTTCGCTTTTCCTTGTTCCTTCATCATCATCATCATCTACTTAAAAGTGTAAACAACACCGGCTGTTGAGTGCCGCTTGGAGTGCCATGGAGTGGATTCGAGTTGAGGCAGCTTGAATTGAATCGATGAGATTAGAAGTGAATCATGGCACCGAACAATGCGGCACAGCACGTTAATTTATGCCGATTCATGTTGAATCAATTAGTAATCAAGACAAGAAAAACCAAAATTAAATCATAAGACAATAAATACTTGACATGGCCGACAGCCAAGAACAAAAATAAATAGAAAAGTAAAAGAGAAAGAACGTCCAAGAATGGCGAGCCAAACATGGTTCTTTTGTTGTAGGCAGGCGGTCATACAAAAAGGTTTTCATCTAAAGAGGTTTTCTTCGTTTCCATCCCAAACGAAAAGACAACCAGTGGAGATGAAAGGAGTGCATTATTCACACTGGGAGAAAAATTGCAGTCAATTAGGTAGTCTTGGGCTATTGAATTTCTGGTTTTCTCAGGTGTTGTAAAGAATTGTTAAGATTCTTATAGATATTTGGTCGTTTTTAATTTTAGGATTCTTAAGGTCTTATTTCAATTAGATTTTTAAGAAATCCAGAAAAAGCAATCAAAGCCAACTTGAAAGCTTTCACCATTAACCAACAAATTATTCCAATTATCTGCACTTCTCCGTTTTTTGTTTCAAGTTCGAATTTAATGTCAATTGGAAATGGAAGACATATTTTAAATGGAAATTTATGATGTGTTTATGAATATTACAAATTATGAGTAATAAATAGGGGTTTTAATTTCCCGAAACTCCCGGGTATTTTTTGTATATGTTTCCTCTGCAATTTCTTTATAAAATTAATAAAAAAAAATATATTTTTGCGAAAAAAATTGTTTATCCAAAACTTTAAAGTCTACAGATGTATGTATCTTAATATATATTTACCCTCGACACTGATTCACTGATACACTGATTCACTGACTCTGTCACGCAGTACGTAGGAATTTAAATAGGCATTCTATAATTTTCTATAAATAATAATAATAAAAAAGGCGCCCCGGTAGGCGAGTTGGTAGCGTGCTTGCCTATCAGCGTGGGGGTTGTGGGTTCGATTCCCACCAGAGGCTTTGGTCTGTCGCTGCAAAAATTTAAACATATGGTCTTTGTCACCCGGTTTACCCTTGGACCCAAAATTAGAATATAAATTTACTTTGTATTGTAATTAATAATAAATAAATAAATAAATAAATAAATAATAATAAAAAAAAATAATATTTTTTTTGTACAGAAATTGTGTTTTCCCCAAATGTTTTTTTTTCCCAAATTTTCTTTTTAGAAATTTTTTTTTTTACAGAAATTTTTTTTTTACAAAATTTTTTTTTTAACAAAAATTTTTTTTTTACAAATTTTTTTTTTTTTTCAACAAATTTTTTTTTTTTCGACAAAAATTTTTTTTCCACAAAATTTTTTTTTTCAACAAATTTTTTTTTTCCCACAAAAATTTTTTTTTTCAACAAAATTTTTTTTTCAAGAAAAAATTTTTTTTCCAACAAATTTTTTTTTTTCAAGAAAATTTTTTTTTTCATATTTCAACGGGCGCCTTAGGCGCATTACAACTTACTAGTTTGAAAATAGTTAATGACATTTTTATTAAAAATCTTAGACTATTACTACCAAAAAAATCCTATAAAATTTGAATGTATATCAACTACTTGAAGCAAAAAAATCGTGTAATTTCCTGTAGAAAACCTCCAATCACAGTTGTAAACATTGCGAAAAATCGTACACATTTTATTCCCGAAAATAGCGACCAATAATCCCGGGAATGGGGAAGTAAAAAATCGGAAAATACGTCTGGGGAATTCCCGGCTTAAAAAACCTAGTGTTAAATGATATCTTCCAATAGGCCCAAGCGAGCGCCCTCACACTTGTCGATTCCTATTTTATTTGTTGTTACTCCAACTCTAAAATGTCAAGCCAAATGTTGTCTTTCACGGCTTTAATTAACTAAACTTAGTCTTTAATACGGCCGTACAGAAAAAAGTCTAAAAGAATTTCAGGAAATTGTACTACCGGGGAATTTCGTTGAATATCACCCAGTTTGTTTATGAATATTTGAAACGATTTTAATGAATTGTCCTCGTTAATGATGGTCCTTTAGCGTCAATTTCTGCACCAGTTGAATCTTCAAAAACAAACAAAAAATATACAGTTCCCTTCGAAATGACCCCAAAATGACGAAAATGAAATTGGGGCTGGGGACCGTGGCATACAAAAAATGACCCCGCCTACTTATTTTGGCAATATTGTACTCAAATGAAAGGAATTGTTGTCACGTCCGCGCGCGATTTTTTTTTATATTGTGTCATTTTCATTTTTTTCCTGCATTTGTCGACGCAACCCCCAGCATGGGCCGCCAGAAACTACATTTTTGAACACGTGTATGCCACGGTCCCCAGCCCCAATTTCATTTTCATCATTTTGGGGTCATTTCGAAGGGAACTTCATTTTTTTTTTGGCTTTTCCCCCATAATCTGAAGTTTTGCCGAATCTTGTAAGTAGAAGAGCCAAATCCTAAGGAAGATTAGCTTTGTGATTTTAGTTAGCCTTAATTGAATGCTGTCCAATTGATAAATTCTGATCTACATAAGTTTACTCCTTTACAGCGACGACATTTTCATTTAGACGACCTATAATGTACTGAGCCAGGCTTCTCGAGTTTATCCCTTAATACTCTCTTCCAGCCGCTGCTCAGTGGGGAATTCAAAAAATGTTTGGAAATAGAATTGGCTTATCCGAAATTTCACACTGTCGTAGCTTCAGTATGTTCGAGCTTAAGTCCGGAATATAAACTCAGTGGGACTATCCAAAGATGAGCAACAATAGGTTTTCAAAACAAAGTTAAAACTTCAACAAAATTTTATTGTAATTATTTGTAGTCTAAAAATATACGCAAATAAGGTCGTTTTTGATATTTATCAAAATATGTTTTTACTCTGTGATATGTAACAAATTCATTTATTTCAACATTAACATTATTTAACCTAGTATTCTCTCACATGGATAAATTCGGATAATGCAGCTGGAAGCAAGCTGAGAGTATCTCAGCTATATAATTGAACGAATAACTCAGTGTTGTCGATTATTCAAAAATTAGTATTAACATTAAAATGAAACTTAACAATGCATTCTTCTCGACCAAAGACATAGCTCTCGATTCTTTTAATACGGCCATCTTTCAAATACAGCCAAATCTCTTTAGATTTTAATCAAATTTCTTCCCGCTTTTTTTTAAACTTTAAATATTTTGGTATTATTTTCAGCAAAATCATATCACAATTTCGTTAGTTTACCTTAAAATAGCCTAACTTGAATGTTCCATCTGCCGATTGTTAATTTCTTTAAGTGTATCTTCACCAAAGTAGATTAAAGCCACAAATTGAATATTAGATGTCTTCAAATCATGTCGTCAATTGTTTTTCTTATGAGAAATTTAAATAAACAGCAATAAAATGCCGCGACCAACACGGACACGCACCGTTGTTAATGTTTTCATTATTTCACTGCACCAGAAAAAAGAACGACACGCCAAGCCAACGAACATGATTTGCCACAAATAGATTGCTCAAACTGAACAAAATAGTTTAAAAAATAAAGAGAATTCCTGGAAATCCATTCAAATCAATGACATGACGACGGAATGCCTGTGTGTGTTGTGCGTACGTTGTTGGGCAAACATTGAAAGAATTTCAACTAACACCACACCGATCGACGACCCAACTTCATTTAGACCGAATGGATTCAGCGAACAAACGCTGCTCCAGCTCATTAGACATGAAGGCGCGCATATGCTAATGTCAATTTCAGTCGTACGAGACTTTGTTGAATAGTGAGCTGCAACATGTTTAGAATTTGTCATTACTTCAAATAGTTTCGGCAAATGATGGATGACTAAAGGGTCCCTACATGTCTCACTCACTCTCTCGCCACCGCTTTGCCGACAAACAATCTTTTATCAGTGGAAAATGGGTCACATGGAAATTTCAAAATCACACCCATTCGTCGTCGTCGTCGTCGTCGCCATCGTTCACTTTTGTCATACATTTTATTATTTAAAATATGTTTTTGTTTTTTAGTTGTCTCGGGCAACAACTACTGGTTTTCGTTACACCACCAGCTCGTTCGCCATGCAACATTATCTCTCGCCTGTTATTTTGTATCTGTCAAATGGGAACATGCCCACTTTGGGTTTTCCTAAGACATGGCACCGTTCTTACCTACCTCCATAGTTATCTTTGCCACTCCAATGGCAATGTTGCAACTTGCAATTTCTCGTTTTTTCCTCTTCTGTCATTTCCGTGTAGGTTGACATTTATTTAGATTTATGCGTTGAGTTGTTCCACTTTACAGTCACATTTTGTTGGAAATATTTAAACAATGCAACAACATTTTACGCATACAGTTCCTGGTATCAATTTTCGTTGAAGACAGTTGAAGACTCAGACGGACGGAGATAGAAGGTTAAGTTATGGTTTGGTGCAATTGACGTTTATGAGTAATGGGTTACACAAATTCAAATCACCAAAAAAGAAAACATCATAATGCACAATGCACAAAATGTTGCAAGCGAATCGGTTTTTGTGAGCTTGAAGAAATTATATATGTTAACCAAAACAAAACGAAACAGATTGAACTTCAAATGCAGCAAGGTTAATGTTGGGGAAATGTCTGTGGAATAATATATCACCAATGTGTCAGCAGCTGTAGATATGAATTCCTTTTGTATTCACAAAAGCTGCATATTTTTCATATTTCAGAATGGACGTCAATAACACGAGAATTAATCGATTGTTAAAGTGTTGACTTTATTTTAGAATGGCTACATCTTATTGCTCTGTCCGCAATTAAGGGATGCGATCAGCTTCTGCTTCTGATCTGTTCAATCCTTTTCTAATTAATCTCCCGGGCTACGGAGACTTGGCATCCTCTAGGCCACCGGGTGGTAAAGTCTGAGTGGAGAATCATTTTCTCAAGTTAAAGTGTTTGCAGTTCTGCCTAAAACTCGTTCTGGAAAAGCAGCTTAAAAAATTCAAAGGCACACGCCCTAAAGTTCAAGACCCCAGCAAAGGTGTAACGGACCACGATATACGAGGTGACGCGTCGTAACGCCCGTGGACATAATGCCCACGGGCGCTATGTCGCACCTAAAAGGGACATAAAGCCCGTGGGCGTTATGTCCCACTTAAAATGGACATAAAGCCCATGACTGGCGCGACATTAAGCCCACGGGCTTTATGTCCATTTTAGGTGCGACATAACGCCCACGACATTCGAAGTGTGGCATACCAACATATGTTTCAATTTATTGACACCAACATTTTCAAATTCCAACCATCCGTATTTCATAGCGATTATGAAACAGCCTTACGGAAAGCTTTACTATTAGTATTCCCGAATGTGTCCTTAAAAGGTTGCTGGTTTCATTACTGTCAGGCCTTTCGGCGAAACTCGTAAAAATTAAAAATTTCGGCAAAATATGGAAAAGCAACGAAGAGTGCAATAAGTGGTACCGCACATTTTTGAGTCTGCCGTTAGTGAAGCCCGAACAGATTGAGGAGATGTTTCTGGTTTTGAAAAACAGTACCATCATGTCCTTAACAAAGCACCGAGAATGCCTTAATTATTTTGTGAAATACTTTGAGAAACAGTGGATGACAAAGGTAAATTTTATAGTAGAAGTTAAATAAAAGTTAGGAAGTTTATTTTTGATGTGTGTAACTGAAATAGAGACAAATAGAAAAGGTGAATTACTTACTTCACCTTTTTCCTTCTGTACATGGAACCGCTTATGTTCTATTTGTATCTATTTCATTTGCACAAAAATGGGTGGGTTCCACGTACAGAAGGCAAGAGGTGAAGTTAGAAAAAAAATGTTTGTTTCTCTTGTTTGTGAAGATTTTTTCTAATCCTGTTCGATCCTCTTTACTTGTACATTGAACCACTTTAAGTTTTCCATTATGATTTTTTAGATCACACCTTCCGGATTTTCGGTACACCTGCAGAAAGTGCGAACTACTAGCTCTTTGGAAGGATTCAACTCCAAGCTCTCTAGCAAACTAGAGAAGCATGGTCGTTTTATTGAATTTTTGGAAATTATCCGCAATGAAGACTTCGCGCAGTCTGTATCTCTGGCCCAATCACCTGCTGGTCTTTTGAATGTGCTACCACAGAAGCGAAAACGGCATAATGTGCAGGACAATAAAATCCACCAGGCGACACAACAACTGGACAAAGGCCACATGTCCCTGTCAGATTTCTTCAACGTCATAATAAATAGAGATAATAAAATTCTAAACAATTGTGACGTTGAAGAAACAAATGGCGAAGAAGAAATATCGGAAGAAGAGGACACTGAGGGCAATTTACACTACAGCCAGACGACGGAAGTTTTGAAATGCATTTGCAATGCCAGGACTATTCTTTTGCAACCATGCAAGCATTTTAAAATATGTTGCGGCTGTTATGACAAATTGGAAACAAATGCAAACAAAAATAATTCACCTTTACTTTGTCCATGTTGTCGTCAAATTGTTGAATCTAAATTAAAAATTTGTCAATAAGTGTTATGCTCCTTCGGAATGGATATGTTACGTGAATAATATTGCAAAACTTTAAAATTCAAATTTTCTTTTCCTATGGATCCATGGGCGTTATGTCCCACTTAAAATGGACATAAAGCCCACAACAGATGCGACATAAAGTCCACGGGGACAAATTGTTGTCAACAACAAGTGGATAATAGTTAGGGAAGGGAACAAAAAGGGGCCAAAACGTAGCAAAACGAAATATAAAAAAAAGTACAAAAGTAGTACATAAATGTAAAAAGGGAAATATTTTGTGTGTTTACTGGAAAAGGGAAATTTACGCATACGAAGTAGGGGTATTTTCTAGTCGGGTATTACATGTCCCTTAATCTATTAATATTTCTTAAAATTTTAATTTTTCGATTATACGAACAATCTTTTAGAAACAAACGCGCCACAGTCTGAGAAAGAGTATAAGAATACAATTTTCGAATTTTTATTACAGAACAGCTGGCGTCGGAGTCGAAGTCGAACAATTTGGGCTTCACTCCACAGCACTGCTGCTGATATATCTATTTTTATTAAGGGGCGTGGCATGGGCGGTGTCACGTCCGTTTCCCAGATTATGAACTAATATAAACTATCATAATTTTCAGGTCCACTCATTTTTCTCAGGACGTGTTTATTTCTGTGCAAGCCGCCTTCAACACGATGATAAGAAAACAATTGTTTGAAACCATGTCTGCGTATGAGATTCCATCGAAACTTACGTACGCTTCTGTAGAATGACTCTGAGTGACACTAGATCTTCAGTAAAAATAGGAAGCGACCTCTCCGAACCATCCACTACAGCAAGAGGTCTTCAACAAGGTGACAGCTAATGGAGAAAATATTGGGAAGAACAAAACTGGCACAGTGAACACATCCTCCTCGCATATGCAGACGACATTGACATGGTCGATAAGATAGAACGAGATGTAACTGGAGCTTTTTCCAGAATTGAGAAGGAATCGGCGAAGATGGGTCTAATGGTGAACGAGGACAAAACAACATTTATGCTTGCACTGTTTGGCAAACGTCGCGACGAAAGAAAGACGACATAGTGAAGGCCGACAATTGCAACGTCGAGGTGGTGGAAGTATTTGTATACCTCGGCTCCGCCATTGATAGAAATAATAATGTCAGCATTGAAATAAAGCGAAGGATCGTGCAGGCCAAGACTAACAACAGGTTGTGGAGCCAACTTAAGTAAGTAAGTATGTATATATTTTTTTTATTTTAACTTCGAAACTTATATAAAAACTTCTATTGCATTATATCGAAGCCCAATCTGCTTATATGAACTTTTATTCCGTTATCACGAATTTTTATTCCGGCAAACCCACTTCCTCGATCCAAGTCAACCCCCATTATATGGCACAGGTTATTTTCGGCACCATCCTCTTTTTCAGTTATATATCATTAACATTTCCTTAAACACATTCTCGTCTCGTTAATTTGGCAAAGACACCCAGTTTACCCTATTCAAACTATGCGTATGTGACCACATGTTGCACTACTTTTAACGTCGCCTTCACTACAGTCTGAGAACAACGCGGAGTCTCTGCTTAACTGGTGCCGTTTAAAAAAAAGCTGTCAGAAATTCATCCAATTTTGATTGATATCTTTCATACTTATCATGACTGCATAATCATTAATAATTACTACTTGTCCTTGAAATCGATTATTAACAACAAATCAAATCATTCAAATAAAACGTGCTTATCATTAGTGATGAAAAATCACTTCAGCAGTATAAAGACAAGGAAGGAGCCACCGCTGAAACTGAACGAATCACCCAACTCTATGATGATGTAAAGAGAACACTGATGCAAATCTGCGCATCTTATGTCGGTTGCAACAATGCAACAGCGACAACAACCGCCACAAGTGCACAAATGCACATTGGAAGGCATCAATGTCAATATCGTTTTTAAATCGGCTTTAGAGAATCCTCCAGCCAGAAGAAGATGGCTAAGAAAAATGCATTGGCATACAAACAAACCCCAAAGAAAGAAAAAGAGCTACATCAGCGTTGATGATGACGCAGCAGTGGCAGCCAGCATCTGTAGCCTGAGACTCGTCATCAATCCAGCATCCATTGAGGGTATCATCGGCATCATGGGCATCATCAGCATTGAATATTATAAATATCGACAGCTCACAGCGGTTTTTGTTAATGATCATACTGTTGTGCTGACATCTCTTAGATGATCGCAACAGATGATGACGGCGACAACGAAGACGAGATCATGATGATGATGATGATGTTTGTTGATGTCGTCATTGGTGCTTGTGAAACTGAGACGCAAGAAGATGTTGCACAGTGGTTGTACAAATTTGTGGATATTCTTGGAGATGTTAGTGAGACTTCAACAGTAGTTCAGTTGCGGTCATTAGTACACTGCTCACAATAGCTTATACTCCAGAAGGCTTTGTCAAACTAATGAGTTCTTACATAGAATTAATGAACAATTTTATTATTTTTTAACAAGTTTGTTTTTTCGAGAATTTTCTTTAACAGTTTTTTTGTTTCTATTAGTCGAGTTCGAGATATATATGTATATACACACTGAATGGTTTCTTAAAACTAATGATTTCCTTCATTGAATTTTCGGACAATTTCATTATTTGTCAACAAGTTTTTTTTTTAAATTTTTCAATATTTTTTATTAAAATTTTTTGTTTCTATTAGTCAAGTTTGATATCAATTATAAATTTATATTTTTTTTTTACAAAATATAAATATTTTTCTATTTGAATGCATTACATTCGCCCTGACAATCGCATTTTGTTAAAATTTGCAATTGTGATTTGAAATCGCAAAATTGGTGTCGCAGAGATCGCAATTGCATAATATTTGGCGATTGTTGATCGCATGCTTTCTACCTGGTGAATTCATTTTTTTTCTTTGAATTTATTTTAAAAGCATCACAAAACGATGCACTTATACAGTTTAATATGTTTTCTCTCTATATTATCACTAAAAATATATTTTTCTAAAAAAAATTTATTAAAAACGTGCATTTAATATTTTTTTATTGTTTTCGACGCAAAGGTTCTTCTTCTTTTTCTAAAATTTAAGGGATAAAACCCGTGAAGTTTATGACAGGAAGAAAATTTATTGGCGATTCGCAAATCGCATGTGATTTCACAATCGCGTGATTGTCAGGACATGGTCGATTGATTCACTAATTTTAATGTTAATTTTTTTATATTTTTTACACAATTAAAACGTATATCTGTTCATGTTCACATTTATTGATTAAATATTAATATTTGTTAATTTTGGTATTTTGGTTGCCATGACAGTTTTTGATTACGGCCATTTTAATCCCTAAGAGTTGTCATATCACTATCTATCCCATATACGAACCTGGCGAAAAATTCCGTAATATTTAAAAACATTAATTTTTTAACCACTGTACATTATATGAACAACCACAAGAGCAGCAGCACCACCAACAACAACAACTACCACAGACAAGTCGACATATGAAGTCAGTTATTTTCATTTAGGCATACATCAGTCGTGCTGATATTGATGTTGCAGTTGCATGGCCATCGATCCATTGGCAACATTGATGCAAACAGGCAATCAGGCGACATAGTCACACACAATCACAACACAACAGAACAGAACAACCGGCAGCAACTGCTGCAGTGCGACACGAATACCTACTCGTAGTCAAAAGCTGAACTTGTTGCTGGAGTTCTTCATCTACGTCGTCTATTCTCCCGTTGAGGATCACTCAGCTGTCGCTTTGTATTTCACATATTCACTACATGATGTTGCATGTGGCATAGTCCATGTGTGTGAGAGATTTTCTTCTGGCGAGTCGTACTTACTGTTGTCTGCTGAAGACATAATTCATATTGAATGGTTAAAAAATGCAAATTTTATTCACATTTATTTTATATTTGTGGTGATCACGTTTAGAACTTAAGTTAAGTTATTTAAAGCATTTTTGTCCTGCACTCTACAGCGAATGGTATCGGGATATTTATTTAGTGGATTGATTGGAGCAGTGGTTCGAGCGTTTGGGGAACTGATCAGTATTCGTTGGTGTTAATATGGGGCTAAGTGTTTGAATTGTGTTAAGAAACGAAGGGCTGTGAAATGTGAGCACCATACGTGGATTTTGTTCACTGTCGCAAGCAAATTCGGAACTAAATCATGTTTTGCGAATCTCCTCTGGGTCTCACTTTTCAATTGCTATGAACAACTTATACCATCCCATAAGTAGAATTTAGAACTATGTTGTTCCATCAACCCATTTTATTTTAGGAATTCTGAAGATCTCCTTATTTGATGATTGTTAAAAGGAAAAGTTAGGTTTAGTTGATAGCTGGTAAAGACGTTGAAATAACAATGCATTTGGATATTACCGAATATTTGTTTGCTATTATTTGATTGTAAATCGAAGATAAGCATACTTTAAGTTCGAATTCTGAAGGATTATCGTCATCTAAAATATCGCAGTTCCGTTTGTATGGCTAGAATGTGACCAATTATAACAAGGTTTAGTTTTTTTTTTAGATCAACAGTTTTTAGTACTAACTGAATTTATGCTACCCTCTTATTTTATATCTGCAATTTGAATAAATTTAATATTATTTATTATTTTAATTGATTTGTAACCAAAGTGTCTATTTAAAAGAAATAAAAAACGGCGCAACAATTTCAAGCTTAGGGCCTCTGAGGCTGTATCAGAATCACCATTTTTGTAGTAGGTTTAAATAATTTGTACGCGTTTCGTGATAGTTAACCGATCCATTTTCGTCAATGACAGACTTCCAACTGAAAAGAAAAAAAATTGGTTTAACAACTTCGTATGACAGATGTCGAATTCCAGCCCTATATTTTTGAAACCACCAAATGGATAACCCTATATTTTTCCGTAGTTTTTACCAGTTTAGTTAAGAAATTACTGGTCTAAGCAACAAAAACAGCTTTGCAATTCTGGTGTAATACGGTTCCCTGAATAGAAAAATTATCAAAATATTTTTTTATTTTCGTTTTACTCGAAAAGTTTATTAAAGTTTTCTTCGCAATCGTATAAAAGGCTGATAGTATTTTTTTTGTCAGTTTATTTAAAAAATTACTTCTTGGTGGGAAGAATTGTTTACAGCGGTCAACAACATTTTTTTTTTTTTGGAATGAATTTAAAAACTTTCATTATTTTTTTTTATTTTCTCTTTGCTGGATAAAAATTTATAAAAAGACAAATAAATGTTTTTTTCGGCTTTATTAGAAATCTTGATGTTCGGGAACGTGCTGACCGATTTGTACGTCATTTGGGTCATATGAAAGATTACATTACGGTTTATATCACGTAGTAAAATGTTAATATGTAGAAAAAATATTTTTTTTTTTATTTTTTTTTTTTAAAAATTTAAATTGTTTTTTTTTTAAATTTTTTTTATATTTTTATACTTTTTTTTATAAATTTTAAACGGATTTGCTCATAAGTCTAACACATCCAATACATTGATCAGACATTTGGGACCGTCGTAATTGCTGAAGTTATGGGCAAAACACTGACGTTGATCGATACACACACACATATCGGAAGAGTCACAGCAGTTTTCTTGTAGGTCTTGTCGAGTACCACAAGAATCTGTCTGTGAAGTTCCCCAAACACCTCCAAAATCTTGATATCCAGTTCCAAAGCCGGTTCTGTGTTCCTTTACGCCTTTATAAGCCTGTAACACAGCTATTTTTGGTTTTTTATCGGATTTAAAAAAGAGACAATAAATAAATTATGTAAGAAAACTTTACAACTTTGTGTATAATTATCCAACAAAAACATTTCTTTATTAAATTTTCTTCGCAGCTGTTAACTTTAGTGGTGTTTTTGCACATTATTTTTTTAAATAACCGTACAACACTAGAATTTATATGGAAAGTACGTCTACGAAGAATTCAAACTCAACTTCGGGTTTTAAAATCCAGAGGAAATACTCTCAACTGCCCTCATGATACAGTGCTTTTATGTAATTGTCCATCCGATCCCACCTCCCTACGATCTATTGTTTGTGGTCACGCCGAACATAGGTGGCACAATTCCTTCACCTCCCAACATCACACCTTCCAATTGACACACATTTATTAGTATTATTATTATTTATTTATTGAAAATATAATTTACAAAAAATAGTAAACAAGGACTGGCTGTTAGGGCCTTCGCGTTTGACACAAATTTATTCAATATTTTTTACAAGAACTTCCGGCAACAGCAGCAGATCTGTTACAACAACAACTACATCCAAAGTATGAATTTCTTTATTATCTACTTCATTATCTTCAGCAATAATTATTTTACAATGTTTACAATTACGATTTGTTGAGACAAGCTTGTTATTCTTTAGAATTAATTAAAGTATTTGAATTGTGAACTAATTGTACATGGATGGCCTCATGTTCCCTAAACATTTTCGATAAATTCAAACCGCACACACATTTTTCGAAATCCCACAATAAGCCGGAGTAATTAGAATTTATGCATCTCATGTTCCCCACAGATTCACAAAGTGAGTGCAACATATTCGGCCTAGTAGGTCACAAATCATTTACCTGTTTCGTTGGTGACTCTGACTGAAAACACGAAACCCGTTTCATGTCATTTTTCAGTGATTTTCTCATTGCAAAGAAAATAAAAGAGTCACAGTGAAATAAACGGAGCTGAAAATAAATTGCGTAGGTAATGTTAAACAAGTTGTAAATGATTAATTATTTTAAATGTTCGCACAGTTGATGGACATGATGTGGCCTGGTTTCTCTGTTGCCGTTGTTGCGGTCGCTGGGGCCGTTGCCTGTCGCCGTCTTGTTGCCATTGTTGCACTCTAAAAACAAAGCAGTTAACATTTGTTACCGGATTGTTAATGTTCGTTTAGTCATCGCCGTTGTTGTTGTTGCAGTTTGTGGAGTTGTTGTTCTGTATAACATTTTATATAAATATGTATGTATTTATACTTAATGATGTTGTTATACATACTCGTCGTCCATTATGTTTATTGCTGTGGCCATATTCATTCGTCTCAAAGGACGGACTTTGTGGTGAGTTCGGTATAATAAGATTAAATTTCAATAGAGGCATTTTGCTCCTATTCATAGACCAGACGACCAACAAACACACACACACAGACTTTCATTTTGGTTTCGGCTTTCCTTTCAGTTGGAGAGCAAATTCCTTTGAAACATTTCCAGGTATTTACGCTTTATTAATCATTACTAATAGTTTTACATAAGAGTCCACACAAACAACAATAAAAACAAGAAACCGGCAAAGATGATGGATGATTGATGGCGATTTTGTAGCCTTCAATACATCAAAGGATGCGTTCAATCACTGCTGCATAAATAGTAAAGATAGGATAAACGAATAATGAATAGGTTCGGCGTCAGTGATTTTTTTTTCGCCTCTTTGTGTTAATAATTCATATTTCAACTTAATGATGCTTAAACATGTTGGAGGCAACAATGGGATTCTCGAAATTCAGTTCAATGTTATTTTTGCAAACACAAGTCACAGGGAGTGTGTATTTGGAAATCATGCCGAATTTACTGTGATTCTTACTGACTACATCGGATGTCTTCTGGTGCATGATAACTTTAAGCAACAACGTTATGGCATTCAGCCAAAAGATATAGGTAAATGTGTGACCGCCGTAAACTTGATCAGGTTGAAGACCTAGTTAGATATGATTAAACGCGGAATTCCCGGAAACTGTTGTAAGAACCAAGAGCAACGAATATGCCCATAAAATGGAGTAGCACCAGTTAACCTAGGTGCCTCTATCCATCCGAGTTGACCGATGTGAGTCTTCTACATAGAATATAAGTCTGGTAGGGTTGATCGGGAAGAAATACAAAAATACTCCGGCATACCAATGGATTTGGTGTGTACAAAGGAATACATCATCTGGTCGTGGCTTCCAAACCAAATAATTTTTATTAGATTAGTTTTGTACATGCGAGGACTAAAGAAAAATATAATGTCTATTACGGATTAGTTTTATGAACAGTCATACGACCGTTCCCCTGTGGATGTGTTCGAAATATAAGTTCCTAGAACGTCGTTTGTCCGTTCCACTGTGGGGTGCTCTGGATTTTTTTTGTTTTAAATAAATCCAGAATTTCTAAGGGCCTTGTCCGTATTAAATGCAAACACAGACGTCGAAAAGATGTCTAGATGATTGGTCAAATGGAGCAAACCGACGCTGATCTGTACAGGTTCACACTTGGAAAATACTGAATCACCGAAAGTTATCGAAATCTTTAAGATTTCTTTAGGATTTTTTGTACAAACTTTCGATTTCGATTTAGAATAAAGATGTTATGAAAAATATTTCCAAATGAGATTAGATAAGAAATTGGTTATAAAATTTTACAGTGTGAGGAAAACGACCAACTTGGTTGTTCAACTCAGTTTTACAACCAGTTGTACCATGTGAGGGACGCATTAAAGTGGTTTATTTATCAACGTACGACTATTTTTTAATAAATTAAGAAGAAGTCGACAAAAAAACTCCAAGTTTCCATGCTTAATATTAGGAAAAGCTCAAGTTCAACTCAATAACTACTGCATAGATTTTATTGAACTTGAAACTGAAGAAAAGCATAGGAATTATCTGTCGAATAAAAAATACTAAAATATATCTATCGGTTAAAATGTTAGTGTTTTTGGCACTAAAAAACGATTCCGAACTACTGTGCGCCGCGGCTTTAATGAAAGGGCCGTTTTTAAATTGTACATTATTTTTGAGAAAATGTTCATTTTGGGGAATATTTCGGGGATATAAAATAACATCCAAATGAAAAGGCTCTATAATAAATGCACCAAAAAAAAAGAAGAATTCCCCCAAAAAAAAATCTCATACAAAATAGGGGATACGGATTTTGTATTATTTTGTAAGTATTATCATATTTGAAAAATGGCCCCAATTAAAAAATTGGCCCAAAATGTTACATTGACCACAACAACACGTAAATTTGGGGTAATTTTTCATATATCATATATGAATTTTTTACTTTTTTTTGGGGTTGTTTTTCTTTTACATTTTAGGTTGGGGTAATATTGCATAATGAAAAATCACCCCAAATATGGGTCGATTCTTGATACTTTTAATTTTTTTTTTGTTAAAAATACACTTTTTTCAAATTCCGATCTATTTTGCGTTAGGTAATTTTTCATTAATTGTTTGGAGGAATTTTCAGAATTTTTGGGAAATTTTTCACATTGTCCTTTTGGGGGGATTTTTCATTTGTTTTGGGAAATTCTTCATTTGGGATATTTTTCATAGAGCCGAAATTAACCCAGAAATTTGGGTGTTATTACATTAAACATTTGGGGATTATTTCCTAATGAAGCAACAAACAAATGAAATAACACCCAAATTTAATGAAAAAAGTCCAAAATAAAAAATTAAATAACCCTCAAAAACCCAATAAAATATCTTTAGGATTTATTTCATTTGGTTGTTGTTTCATTAGGAAATAGTTCCCAAATGTTTAATGTAATAACACCCAAAATATATGAAATAACGCTGAAATGAATTTTTGGAATTTGTTTTGGGGGAATTATTTCATTTTTTCGTTTGGGAATTATTTCATTTGGAGGTTATTTCGTAGCGACGAATTTTTCTATATGGGAATTCTTTATTTGGGGAATTTCTATGCTGTTTATGAGAGTATGGCTGCAATCCACTAACAATTCATTATCTTAGTCAGAACATCTCCATAATCCAGAAAATGTGTACTCCCCATATGTCATACCCTCCATCTTGCCCAAGACTTCTTCATTTATATTGGTGAGGAATTCACTTAAGTGTGCCCACCTAGTCATCAATAAATGACTAGACACTCCATCCTATTAAGGTGGGTATATAGAACTACTTCGTGCCAATAATGTCCGGCTAAGCAAAATCATCTACACCATATTTATATATGTATGCCGACACTTAATTAAGTAAATTACCTAATATCAGACAATTTCTCTAAAGACACTTTTTTCCACCACCCAATACTTATTATTTAAGTGACGTGAGACATACACACACACACACACAGCAGAAAAAAACACTACATGGACATTCTTTAGCAAACCTAATAATAGTTTGAGTTAATTTATGGTTTGGACCATCTTTCATCATTACCACAATTACCCGATACTAACACAAGTGCACAGACACACACATACATGTGTCTGTGTGTGCGTATATCTGTCCATGTTCCTAGTCATAACATCACTTAAGTTGTTGATCTATTGTTATGACAGCTCATCAACTGTCATCACTTCTGACACATTCCATACAAAATAATATTCTCTGTACTCTCTCTCTCCCTCTGTCTGGATGCCAGCCTGTCAGACGACGGCCTGTCTGTCCATGTGTCTGGGCATTTTGGCCGAAACTAACAAAATCGGGTAATTTTGCTACATACACTGTGAAGAAATTTAATATGGTAATAATAAATATTTTTGGTTGAACAGTGTGGATGCTGAGACTCCGTTTGTCACAATTCCTTTTGTTTAGACCTTTTTGGCTGTGAATTTCTCTTTCTGGTACACTCAACAATAATTAATATTATGTTATTACTCCTACCGATTCTGAGAAAATTCCTGAAACCGTTGTACAGTTCTTAACTATTCACGGATGTTTTCGGAAGTATCTGTACAGATTTGGACATGGTAGATCGTCTAAGAACTAATGTATCAAAGCTTTGACGCGTGGTCTGAGAAAAACAGATCAGAATGAAGACATGGAGATAGCACGATTGCTAATCAGTCCCCACGAAGAGAGGGTGTGTACTTAGGAGCCAGAACAGTGAATAGTGCATTACAATGGCACGGGCCACCTGCCTACCACACTCATTACATTGGAAGGAATATTAATCGTTAACAGAAACACATATATACCTAGTAGTTTAAAGTCGTTTACCTATACATGTGGTTTACAGTGTACGCGAACGAACGTAGCTACGACGTAACAAACAGTCAACATCAGCAGCAGTACAGGAACAAAACAAAAAAATATGACAATTTTTCTTAAAGTTTGTGTCTCTTTCAATAAAATGTTTTCTTTTCTTTGGTTGTCATTTTCGTCTCAGTTTTTCTTTGGCTTATTTTCGTTAGCCTGGTCTGTCACATTGTCATCTACGGCCATCTTCAGAGTATAGACCAATGTTGTTGTTGGTTGCCTGCTGCTGATGTTGTGACAAAAGACTTTTAGTTTGGCTTAATTACATTTAATGATGCGTAATGTGCCACTAAATGCAACAATTTACTTCAACTTCTTCATTTTCACATATGAGCCAGCAACAACAACACCGGCGGCGTCGGCAACAACAGCATCATCAGCAGGAACATCAACAGCATCAGTGGCAACAGCCAGCCACCACTTACCACTTCCAACAACTACAAAATGGGGAGGTAAAGTTGGTTAAAATAGCTTAAGGTTATGGCAATAGTTTTGCGTTAATGTCATTACCAGTACACCAACGACAACAGCAATAACGGCTATAATGAAAATTGTCAGGGCATTGAAGGCAGGCAACTCGTGGTGGTGTGACTGTGTTTGTTGGTTGGCAGGTTAATGGAGTCAGTCCGCGTTAGAGGCGGTTGATAAATTCTTTTAACCATTTTCGGTAACAACAATCATCAAACTGGTTGTCATAGCAAATGACTTAAGTATTTTTCTTGCGTTCTGTTGTTGTTGTCGTTCTACAAAATCATTTTAATCAAAATGATATATAAGAGGGAAATATTTCTCTTTGACTATATTTTAGAAATATATAGTTAGCTAAAATGAACAAGCATTTGCTGGTAACGTTTGGAAAACTTTTTACTTATTTCATTAACATTCCATGAAGGATCGGAAGGGGAACTTCGGTATAATGAGTATACTCACGGATCGGGACCTACTGTTTAAAGCCTGCTCAGAACGGAGAGATTAGAGATTACTCTCTTACTCGTAAAGTAACCAGCATTCACGAAGAGCATTCAAATCTTTGATGGCAATTGCAAAAAAAAGATATCTTAAATCCCGTCGTAAATTACTGATGGCCAAATTGTGTTTTTAACAAATAAAGTGAATCGCTTTTATTAAAGATCAAACATCGAATCTCTCGCGGTCGTGGTGTCAGAGGTAGAATGTGCTCCTACCGCTCAACAAAGGATCATATCTTGGTAAAAACATCAAACGTTTTTCCGCTACCCTTTCCTACTCACAGTACTGGATTCATCTGATTTTCAAAAGATTGCCATGGCAGTTGGATCCAAGATAAGAAATATCCTGTAAAGGGGGCACGCAAAAATGAAATTGTTTCGTATTAAACACAGTTTCTATGCTAAACTTATGTCCGAGACTAATTTCGTCCCATGACTCTATTAATCATAATGTCAGGATTTCGGATAATCTGCAGCCTACGCAGTCGATGACAAATAATGAAGAATATGCAGGAGTGAAATTATGCGCTGTCTTGGTAAGTGTCATCACATTAATTGACTTACATTGATCCACTTTCTATTGTTGCCATAGAGCGGATATGACCCAGTTTGTTTAGGTCAGCTGCAATCTCCTTGACGTATGCAACGCTGGTGTAGGACCAGTACATAATCTATGGTGACATGCCCCATTTCTATTCTTTTTTAGCTCTAATTTTAATTTAGTCTTTCCGTGTCTTGTCTAAAATGCCATCGATATATTTCTGCTCCGCTTGTAGTTCACCCGATGAAATCATGTCCAGTTTAAATAACGTTTCAAGCATTCTGGCTAGAGTCGCATGGAGTCCATCGTTATATTCACTATGAACAATCTGAATTATTGGACATTTAGGCTATTTTGATTTGTCTGGCTGGTTTTTTCACTTTGATTATTCTTGCCATTTGACGATTTCGGTCAATTCCAACGTTATATTCACTTTGAACATGATGAATATCCATAGCTAGTCTATTTTTTTCTAATACATAGTCCATGAAATTCCACAAGGAGCTACAAACAAACAACAGGAAAAAAATAATTTTTCGATTCAATGAAAACATTCACGAATTCAAACAAAAAATTCATTGAAAATCCTGTGATAAAACATATGTCGTTCATTAAAAATATTTTTGAAATTAACAATAAATTTTTTCATCAACAATTATCCAATTTCGTTTTTTAGCATATTTAAGAAAATTTTTATTAAATATTGAAACGAAATTTAATAAAATAGATCGAAAAATATTATAATTTTTTAAATTTTGTTTAATATTTGGTAAATTGCTTATCATATTTACCAAAAAATGTATGTAATATTAAAAGAAATTTTATAAATTAGATAACCAAAATACAAATCATAAAAAATATAAAATTTTTTGTCAATTCAATTTATGAAATTTCTTTCAACATTTGATAACATTTTTCGTAAAATGTATCAAATATTAAAACGAAATTTTATAAATGGGATCAAGAAAAAAATTCATTAAAAATATCCAAATATTTGATGAATTGTTTTGTTGATACATTTCATCAAACTTTGTTTCAATATTTGACAAATTTTTTAGCATATTAACGAAAAGTTTCATTGAGAAGTGATGAAATTCTTGTACAAATATTTTCATTGAAATTTTTTGGTTGTCTTTTTTTTCTGTGTGAACACCAAGAACTCCTATATGTGCCTTTTGAAAATATGAGATCTTCACATTTATTTGCGTTTTTCTCCGCTCTCCTTTTTAGCAAAATACCGACGATATGGCAAACATTTTAAACAAATACGCTTATTTTAATACAATGTATGTAAAATATGGAATAAAACCTTAACAAATGACCATTTGAATAGACTATGAATTATTAACACCATCCAACGGCCCACACAGACATGTCCATACATGTGTATGTGTAATTTCAGGAAAAAGTGACTGGCAAAAATGCAGAGCATATATCATAGCGATTGTACAGTTCAACTCATTAAAATCCCCACAAAATGCCACAATGCCATACAAAACCAAACCAAACAATGGAATCAAATCACCAGCGACCGAACAAACAATGCCCCATACTTAGCCATATAAAGAAATTTTAGTTTGAACAAAATACGTTTGTACGTGTACAGATTTGTTTAAACTCAAACACGAGTGCAAAACATTCATATTGCCACCGACACTGCTACCGCCATCTCTGTGCCAACATCGGTCACACATTCAACGGCAAAACAATTGAAAGTGTTTACCTGATTTGTAAAATGGAAACGAAAACACTTGTGGCACACAAAACCAAAAAATCGTGATTTATAGTTGCATTCTAGCTAGCTACTTGTGCTGCTTAGCTCGAGACTCACTCGTATGCTAAACTTTGCTGGTGCAACTCGCCGAAGTCGCATTGGCAACTTGCAAGACAACAAAGCCGCAATATGCCTTCAAGTTATGCTTAATATGGTGACTCATATGAAAACAAATGAGCGCATTCTTCGGTGGGAGTTTTGGAACAATTGAACTTTCAGCGTAATCATTGCCTTTCCATTCGCTTGGCTACGTTCATGTCGGGATATACCTTTGCCATTTTTGATCGACGCCCACATTCCAAATTAGGACAGATATTGCGAAAGATTCTTCGCACAAAAACTCACAGCACAGCTTCATCTGCTTTCGTACGTACGGATGTTTCGACGTCATAAAGAAGCACACACTAAACGGTGATTGTCTATGTTCTTAAACTGTTTGCCTATCCCAAAATAACCTCTGCTTACCAGCACGATCCTTTGCTTTGTTTCGATGCCGACATTATTGAGGTTGCCCTCGACGTGTCTATCAAAAAATTCCGATTTTCATCTCTTCACAAAGTTATTCCGGTTGGTGAGTTGACTCTATGAAAAATTACCAAAAATGGAAAATGGCACAAAGAAAAAAATGAATTACTGACAAATTCCCCAAATAGGCCAACATGAAAAGTTCCCCAATAATTCTAAAAAAAAACACCGAAATAATTTATTAACAATTCCCCAATGAATATTTGGCTTGACCGGCCCGCGCCTTCGCTGACAACGTTTTTTTTTTACATATGAAAAATGTTCCAAAACCGAATGAATTACCTAAAAATTATGGAAAAATCCACAATTTGTTAAGGATAATTTTTATAATCAATAATGATGGGATTTTTTGATCACCTTTCGTTTTTTTTTGGGACATTTTGAATTTGGCGAATTTTTCATTGAACCGGCCGACTTTAGTTCGTTGTTTTACTCTTTGGTGATATTTTCTTCGAAATAGACAACTAGGAATCCCTTCTTAATTCTCGGTATCACGCGAACACAGTTGGGTACCGCCACAGGTTTTTAGCTTCTCATCGTACCATCGGGGTTAGTTTCTTGCCGCATTCGATAATCAACTAAAGAAATCGGTTAAATAGACTTTTATGGGACCCACCTTCAAAATATAAAATAATATAAATATAAAATATGTAGTTCTCTGTAAAACGACCCCAAAATTACGAAAATGGAATTTAATGTCCTCACGAGAGGAAATGTGTACTTTTTTTCGATCCACAAAGGGCGTGGCACCACATGCCCACTTTTTTTGACCACATGGTAAACAAATGAAAAGAATTTTCACTTGTAATTCTGCAGCAGAAACTTCAAGCCTCACACCCCGTTAAGCCCTTGAGCACCAGAGGTATGACTAAATACATCCGAACAACAAGGTCATGTTGATGGATTAATGTAGAAAGGGCTTAACTCAACTTTTCGCAATTTTTTAGGAAACGAAACAAACTTAATAGAAACTGAAAAATATTTTTTTATGTCGTTTATAATAAAAAAAAGCGACAAATTGGTTTTTATTTGTATTATTCTTCAGTTATATCTGGTGTGAAAAAAATCGCAAACTTACTGTGGGGTCATTCGAAATTTTAATAAATAAATACAAATGTAGAATTTTTTTTTTTAACTGGACGATCCAAAGAGTATTGATTATTAATAAGGGTTTTCCAACAAGAGGTGTTTTTTGACACATCCAGTATATCGGTAGCTGTCCCTTTTGAAGCTTTTATTCTTTGACATTTGACAAGTATAAACTACGCCATTACTGAAAATGGAACGATACAATTCAATACAAAAATGGTGAATATCTTTTAGTCACAGAGTTCGGCTTGGCGTGGATTTATTATCTCAATTGCAAGTGCAATCTCGCGAGCTACGACCAAAAGAGTACCAGAGTCGTTAGTTAGGCCTCACGCCCTAACAAAGAGCGTGTATTCGCATGCAGAACGAATATACTCATCAGGCCTGCCGGGTATATTTACTTAGTTTACTGAAGGATAAGTCCCACAGGCGACAACATAAGACCACCTTTCACTACTTTCCTTGAACATCCCGGCTTAATACCAACCAGAACGCCTCAAATATCTGTCTTAGAACAAGGTCTACTTAATTTCAAATTTATGTGACATTTGGCAAAATTGCAAAATTTCTTAATTTCAGATAAAATGTATAACCCAAAATGTTATCATAAATAGCATTTAAGTTAGCATGATAAATTTATTACATGTTACCGTTCACACTACCATTTCGTTTAAGTTTCTCTCTCCCTACAATGTCGTCGTGTAGTTTCCGTTTCCGTTCTATTGTTCATCGTATGCACTTGAACCAACTCACACTCAGGCATACACACGCATGCGAGAACTATTGTAATAAATAACACAAAAACACCTTCTGAAAGGTATGCAACACAATTCACACAGGCACACACAACGGCACAGCAAAATAAAACAGAAAAAAAACACGACTCATATCCTTTTTAAATACAGTTATATTTCTTGCTGTTTTATTTCGATGATTATATTTTTCGTACTCCTCTCGACTCCCAGAATTATGTATTATTTTTCTGCCATATTTAACCGAAACAAAACAAAAACGTAACAAGAAGAACAAAAAAAACAGTTCTATAATGTTCACATAGCTGCTTAAACTTTCAAGTACACTTTTAGTTAAACTACTCCGGCAAAGGATACGCGTGGTGCTGTAGATGGAGGGGGAGGAGCATGAAGTGTAAAGGACGAGCGAAAAGTGGCTTGGTGCGGGGGGGAGGGGTCAGGTAACACAGACAAGTGTTGTTTTGTTAGGAGTATTTTGAGCTGTTGTTTCAGAGTCAGTACTATTTCGAATGTGTAGGAAAAAAATACTTTTGAGATTTTGTTGTTTTATGCATTTTAAAGTATTTTTTTTTTTGCTTTCTCTCCCTTACGTTGTTGCTTTTCTTTTGGGGCGTAACAAGTAGATTTATGTTGCACATTTCGTTTCCTTACTTCATCCGCCGCGGCGCATTGCATGATGGGTATTATAACAAAAAAGTTCTCACCGTGTACTCCTCCGGTGTTCAGTTTCCCTATATTGTTCTTGTCGATGTTTGTTTTTTAAGTTTTTTTCTGATTTTTTTTCCTAAAAACGTAAATTTATTCGTATATTTCCGGAGGAGTATTTTCATATTTCTGTTCGTTCGGTTGCTTCCGCTGGTCTAGTGTTGGTTTATACTGAACACAGATGGAATCTGAATAATCTCTATTTAAATGCATTTCAAATTAAAATAAGGTTTGTTATTTTGTGTTGATGTTCGTTTGGTGTCCTGTTTCGCGGAAAATGCAATGTAGATTTATTGTGATAATGTCTCGTAAGGGATTGTCAAAATATTGCTTGCAGAAATGTACTTCCGTTCTTATGGAAGATGTTGGTCGAAAAAAAAGCTATAGATTTTTTCATTTCTTAATAAAAAATTAATTTTGAAATTATGGAAATTGCTTGGGGCCAATATTGAACAACATTGAAACAAGGAGCAAAATAACTTTTTGAATGTCTTACATATCGCACTCTAAATACAAAAGGGTCACAACTCAACATTTTCCAAAACTGAATTTTTGTAAATTTCTTTTCAAAATTTTCTTTCACATCACAATGTTCTTTAACTGAAAAAATTCAGTAATGTGTATTTTTATGTTAATTACATTGTTTTTTGTACGACGAAGAAATGATAATAACTTTTAGTTGCGTTAATGCTTTAGAATTTTGAGTTGTGACCCCTTCTGTATTTAGGGTGCGATATGTACACATGTTGTAGCTAAACATTCCCCTAAGTATACCGACTGACTTGGAATCACGCCATCATTTATGGTTCAAGATTGAAATCGTTAAGAGCTTCCATGAAATTGTAGAGAATCGGTTCAGATTTACATAAATCATAACCCCCAGCCATATCGTTCTAGTAGTAATACATATTGACCGTATCGGTCCACTGTTTGAGATAGCCACAAACAAAGCTCTGAATCGATTTTAGGTCCTGCAGCTCTAAAGGCCACATCCAATCGCAATATAAATATGACTTTTTAAAAATTTAATGGTCAACAACGTAGTTTTCTTCATATTTCACAAAGAAACATAAAAGAAGAAACGTCATAATACCACTAAATGTGACGTGTTTCTATGCCTAAGCAAAAAAAATATTTTACATTGCTTCATACTAAAAAGTATTTTATTTATTTATTTATTATTAATTACAATACAAAGTAAATTTATATTCTAATTTTTGGGTCCAAGGGAAAACCGGGTGACACAGACCATATGTTTAGATTTTTGCAGCGACAGACCAAAGCCTCTGGTGGGAATCGAACCCACAACCCCCACGCTGATAGGCAAGCACGCTACCAACTCGCCTACCGGGGCGCTTATACTAAAAAGTAATAAAAATATTAACCAACTTCACATAAAGATCGTTCCTTTTGTAATGAAATTAGACCGAATTAGACCGTCTTTGGCCATAGCCCTGGAAAAATGAGATCCCATTGTGAAAAATTCTAGTATTATGAAAATGCTAATTTGCACATCTTGCCGCTTCTAATTGATATTTTAATAATAAATGTCAAAAATTAATTAATTCGGATTTTTAGACTAAAAATTTGACTTTTTGCACTAATGTACCCTTTTTTTAAAGTAAGAAAATTACCGAGGGAAAAATTTACGACCATGACTGTTAAAAATATAATTTTTCTAAATGCAATTAGTTTCAAATAGTTATTACAACCAAACTATATTTTGTTACAAGTAACATGTTAAAGTGGCAATAAAGAAATGAAACCACACTTTATAATAAAATGTATGATGGTAGAGTTAATAAGATAGTGATATGATCGATTAACTTAAAAGTCGCTCAGCCTTGCCTATAACCTAATTTTTACAGAACAAAAAAATATTTTCTAGATCAAATGTTATAGGCTTTTGACAGATGGAACTTGATTCTGGACGACTGTGATTCTCAACAACATCCACATCGTAGTAGTGTTGGTAGATCTCTCAAACATTCACAAACAGGTGAAAAAGAAAGTCATCACACGAAGAACACCCATCACTTGCAAATAATACCTGTACTAAGTCATTGTACTGATACTTGGGTGCTTGCGCAATCACATGAAAAATTTCCCCAATTTCAAAATGAACGATATGAAAAATCACCCCAAATTTACGTGTTGTTGCTGTCAATGTAACACTTTGGGGAGATTTTTCATTTTTGAATTGAAGCCACTATTCACGCAGCCTTTCAAATGACAACAATCTGTCGATTTCATACATTATTTCAGTTTAACGTACTACAGACCCCCATTCAAATATGCAAACAGCCACAACACATCTGCTTCCACACGCGATGATGATGAACTCATGTGTATTATGTCAGATGGAATGGCATGTATCCTTAATGCCCGGCTCCTTGTGAACAAAAAATATCGTTTAAATATTTTATTAGCTGCTTATGCGCTTTTAAGCTCAATTTTCCGTTTTGTATACCCATCTCATTTTCAGCACATGTCGATTGGGGCCCTCTATGGATGCCTTTGTTGTTCATTTTTTTTATTCCATTCTCCGTTCGGATGTTGTTACACATTTCAAGAGGGATTTTAGATGTTTACTCGTTTCCCTTTTCAATTATGCATATGATTTGTGTTTATTTACATAATAAATATGATCATTTTTTTTATTTTGGTTTAAAGTTAACTGCGTGGAAGGAGGGGGGGATGACGAAAATAAATACAATTTTCCACATATGCCAAGAAAGATAATAAAAAGCGGTAAAGTATGCAAAATACGAGTATTCAGTACATGTTTAATATGAGATTCGAGTTATGTTATAAACAAGTAAATAGCCAGTGGAAACGGTACAGTTTGAAGAGCCGACATAAATATACATGCGATACAATAAATGTAAGCAATTTATAATGTGACATGTCTCATTTTGATTGCTGACATTCAAAATAGTTTGACGATAAATATTGCAAGTTAATCGTACATAATTTTGGGATGAAAGTATCAAAAAGTGAAGTTAGAACACATTTTCACTTTCAATTTCGAAGAGATTGGCTATCGATCTCAGACTATCAGATTAAATTCTAGATCTCAGACTATCAGACTAAATTCTCAAGTGAAGTCCTTTCAGACTTTTCAACTCCTAAACATGGTTGACGAAGGCAACCGAAATATTGGGAAATAGTTAATGAAATAATAACGAAAACAACTACATCGGTTTACCTAAAATTTCCCAATTTGGCAGCAAAATTAAAAAAAATAACTATTTTTAAACATTAATCTTCTTTTGAACAGGTGACTCAAAGACTTGGAAATACCTTTTATTAAACAACTTGTGATTGAAATAGGAAAAACCTTCGAAAACCCCAATTTTTCGCTAAAAACCTTTTCCAAAAAATCTGAAAAAAACATCTAAAATACTTTACACCTTAACCTTTCAAAAAATGGTTGAGCCACTATGGAATTAAAAAAAAAAGAACGTTTGTGGCGGTATATTGTAGAAGGTTGACCCGACTTGGCTCGTTTAAATCTACAATAACATCGAACAAAATCATCAACTTCATAGACTTGGGTACTTGAGGGATTTAGCTTCCTTTACCAACTAAAACTTCTATACTGATTTCCTCTCTAATGACTGTTCGTTCAAGTGGTTTACTGCGCTTCACCAGCTGAAATTACATTTCATTTGAAGAACTTGCGTTACTTTGTTAGCTTTAAACTAAACAACGACATATACGAGGGCTGGTTGAAAACTAATTGGCATAGACCGGAATATGCGTTTCTGACCTGGGACGTCTGCCCTCTGTAAGGTCTTTGGTCTCGGCAGTCTACGCAGTATCGCATCCTGTCAAACCAATTCTCCAAGACACTTGATGATTTCTTGGTCTATCTCACGAATGGCTTACTCGATATTAGCTTAAAGGGTTGCATCGGCAGTGGATTATTTGCATAACATCGGGCATTCGCGCCATCCTGCTTAAATGAAAGATCGTCTAAGTCCATGTCTCCCATCTCGCCCCCAAAAATTCGCTATCATGGCTCTGTAGCGCTTACCAACTGTATTTAAAAAAAAAAATGACCCAATGACGACATTATTGATTTCTAGAGCGGCAATGCCTCATTTTGGAACAGAACTTTCGTTTCGTTTGTAATAATTAATTGTTGGTAAAAGAAATGTGCATATTTTAATCGATGTAGCATTGCCACAATATTTATTAAGCTTCGGATTACGGGGCCCCGAAATGAAAATTACTACCTATTGTACGCCGATTAGATTTCAGACCGCCCTCGTACTCTAACGCTTTCGCACACACACACACACATACCTGTAATCACTGATTCCACTTTTTCACCTTTGAGTCCTGTGTAAAGGCGACATCCATACAAATACTAATACATCAGCAATGACAACCGAACCAACTTTCAAGTGTGCACATGTACACAAGTGTATGTGTGTGCGAGTTTAGCTCGCCATTACTACGAGTACACTCGTTTGAGGAATGTGTTGTTGCCGTTCTCATTGTTGTTATTGTCTGTAACAATTGTGTGTTTAACAATTTTTTTTGCCCGCACTCTGCCATGGTCTATCTTTCCATTTGCGAAAAGCTTCCGCCTTTTTTCCTTTCATTTCCTTTTAGTTTCTTGTGCCATTGTAGTTGTTACAATTTTCTTTTTTATTACCTTTGCTCTTTAGTGATGATTTGTGCTGTAGTTTCAGTGTTCGTCGCACTCGTCTTCTTCATTCACTTCCTTGTTAGCGTATGAGAGAGCTGCGGCTGGATATATGGGGAAGTTCGGCAAAGGATGAGAGAGACAACAGCCGGGAAAAAAGTATAAACATTTTATTATTGCTGTTGTTGGTGTTGTGTTATAGCGGCGCAAAGAACCAACTGGGAACAGCTCACGACACTAATAACGCAATAGAGCTTTTCTAGATAGTTTGGCAAATACTTTAATTTCAAATTTCGTTCAGTAGATCTATTTGAGGGCGTGGATTTTGATCAATGACTCTGCCATCGACGTTGACTACTATTTTCTTCAAACTGATTGTTAGAAAGATAATCGTGAGGTGTGTATCATGACAGCATTGTCGAGTCGGAATCTGACAAAATTTGCCCGTAGTCGGATTTTGGATTGGAAAAATTTGCACGACTCCCAGTTTTATTTACTTACATCTCTCATAAAATAAATAAAAAATTTTCATATCTAGTTAGTCTTTTATTATATTTCAAAATTTGAAATAATTTCTATTATATGAACTTTTTTATCTTTAAGATACAAACCTGATATGGACGTAATACAATTTTCGAACAGCTGAAGTCGGTGTCGATCTATAAGAAGTTTTGTAAAAATATTATCCTGTTTACATGTTCAACGTTATGTGTTTCTCCTTTCGAGAGCTGTCGTGGGTACCAGTCGTACAGATAGACGGACGGACGTTCATGAATCGGATTTGGTCAAAACACACTTTCGGTCTATCGTTATACGTCTTACAGACTGCAAAAACTATACAGAGGACGTCCCATGTTGTCAGTAATTGGCGTGACAATATCTGAAAGGTTTTCAAAGCAAATAATGTTTTTTTAAAAACAAATACCTACGACATTGCAGAGTGTATAAATATGGAACATACAATTTTGTTTCGAGAATTGTTCGTTTTAGCGAGTGTTTCTTCCTTTTCGAAATATTGCTCTGATAGGGGGTGAGATGTGACGGTGTGCAAAGGTGTATATGTGTTTATTTGTATGTGTGTATGCTTCTTCAGCATTGACAATGTTTAGCTGATTGTGGTTTACCTACGACTGCTGTTGTAAAGAGCTAATTCGAAATAAAAGTCTTTACTTGTTGAGTACTTGTAGAATACTGATTTTATTTTCCAAAACGAAACACTCACTTAAATAATACAGAATTTGACAATACGTCTAGTACCTGCCACTGGCAGTAAATATTCCACATACATCGAATGCTCCTAAACAAAGAAGCAATAAACTATATACATTTATACAAATACACTACAGACTAATACAGATTCCAAGAATACATAAACATTGAACAGTCGTAAACATCTGCGCATTGCATTCCCATGCAGTATTAGAGTAACGATATTCAATCGACTGAATGTGCGTGTGTGTGTGGCTTATGCTATTAATAGTGAACCACTTGAAGGGTTCGATCGTCGATTTCCAATTGCATGTATACGCGAGGGCAGCTCAGGCTGCTGATAGTGACACACATGAAGTGTCATAACCCTATCGCCTGTACATACAAAGGGAAAGAGAAAAAGACTCATGTTCAATTCTGAACAGCTGTTCATTCGTAGGTTTTTTGTTGTTTACTTTTAGCAATGAGCAATACTTTATACGTTTTTTGAAGTTGTTGATTTTTGACGAGGATTACATGGAAAGGCTAGGAAGACCATTGACGTGTCAAATAAGTGAAATCAGTGTATCAGAACATGCTAGACATTCTAGAGTTGGGGACTTACATGTGTGCCTTAACATTTCAGCTCTCTGAAATCAGAAAGCTATGTACGATATGATTTGTTGCACTCACTTTTTATGGAAGTTCTGTATGATTTAGAGATTAATCTCTTACTCTTAAAATTGTCAGCATATATGAAGCGGAAACGAAGGCTAAGCACCAGGCTACCTATTACACCACGGTCGTTCAGTTGGATACTAGTCCTTCCTAATATATTCTGATGAATTTGATTCAGATCGAACATCATATGTAGCTTTTAGAGCAAATAGTTTCGGATCTTCCTATGGGGTTTAATATGGTCTAAAATTTATTGGAAAATTTAAAGGCTACATCAAAACAGGGGTCAATATGCCAATTCCCGAGTTGGTCACTGGCCTGTTCAAAACATAGATCACTTTTGGTAATTTTAGTCTTGAGTCTAAAGATTGTTTACTAAAACAAACATCGCTAGATCGACGCAGATACTGATTCAGAGTCCATATGTTGATTCTATCGGCGATATGAAAAAAGACCCAAATACCCCACAAAATCCCCAAAGAGAATCAAAATGAATTAACAACCAAACATAAAGTAAACATTGTCTTTATTTCCCTTGAAAATTATTTCACTACGAAGTAAGACCCTAGAACCTAGAAGTTTAAAAAACCATTGAAAATTAAGTAATCCCTAAATTGATTATCTTTTTGGGTGTTATTTTAGTTTAGGATTATTTCGTAGCACCGGTATCTATCTCACTTTATTTTAGGTGTTAGAAACTTCAGTACCCCCACCTCAGTGTGGTGTGTTATGTTTTGAATTTGCTTACATTAATGCTTAATATTTTATTTTAATCCTGCTTGATATTTGTTTTGCAATTGCCAAATTTTTCTGTTCATCATTAAACTACACGCGTTAACAGGTATTCATCTGCTCGGCAGATGACATTTGAAGTGCTCTGCAAGCAAAAAGTAATGTCAATTATTAACGAGACCAAAAAGAGTTTAGCAATTAATAAAATGTTTAATTTGTTATTTGTCAATTTGTGTTTGACGTTTATTTATTTGATGGATAACACATATGGTATCTTGGTTTGTTGAATGCCATTTCAAAAAGAAAGAAACGGTTGGTATTCTTAATGTCAATTTTTTTTATGTAACAACGGAATATAGTAAATTTCCGAAACAGGAAAGGTACCACTTACTTTACGCTATATAATTCGAATGATGTCAGTGTAGGGTTGTGAAGTCCATCCCAAATTTCTCCAGCATTTAAATAGCTCGACTACGACTTTAGCTGACTTTAGATATTTCAAATTTTAAAAAATATTAATAGATTAACTTGTTTTCGATACATTGTATTTATTTTATGGTTAATGTAAATAAATAAAACTCGCTGTACTGTTGAAAAAATTGTAAATGGTTCGGAGAGTCCTTTTCTAATTTTTTAACGGTGGGTCTGGTAGCAATGAGGGCTGTATGCAAAATCACTTAAACGAATAGTTCTGAATTGAAAATTGACACAAATGAAGAATCGTCCTAAAAACCTCAATTTACTAAATATATAAGTTTTTAATCGGCTCTATAAAAAAAACACCCCAAATTCTAAATGCCCTAATAATAAAATGAAAAATAATAAAATAAAAAATTAGAGAATTTTTCATTGTCGATTTTTTATATCCACAATACCTCAAAAACAATAAAAAAAACTGCTACCTAAAAATTTTGTGAAAAACTCCCAAACTTTGTATAAGATTTTTTTGAGAAATTGTTCATTTCTTTGGCACATTTTTCATAAATCCCTAAAAGTCCTCAAATGAATAATTCCCAAAAATAACTAAAAAAAATTCCAAAAAGGACATCACGAATACTTTCTGATCTAAATATTGCAGGCCTCTTGAAAAAAATGGGGAGTTTTTCAATGTCCAAACATTATAAATGAAATATTATCTAAAAATTATGAAGAAATTCCCAAATTTTCGGGGGTATTTTTTATAATGAAAAATCATACTAATATCATATTAATAATTTACAAGCTACTTTTTTTTTTTAAATGTTTTAATCATTTGCATTTGACAACATTTCAAATGCCACCTCAGGTAATTCGGGGCAGTTGTTCATTAGAGACAACATATGATGTTGGTTAGTTCTTTGGTTACGCAAACCGAGAGAGAGAGATGAATCTTTTCGGTTTTGTGTAACATTTCTTAATAATTAATCGCTTTTAAAACAAACAAATGTCATTAAGACGTAATCTTATTTACCACATGCTATAACAGCAACAACAACAACAGCATTATATCGTCTTATCAATGATAAATCAAATGCTTCCTGCGCTGTTAGTTTGTGTATCCCATTTATGTCAAAGTGTTTCCTTTTTTTCCGGCGAATGGCCGTTGTAATCTTTGTGAAAAGAGGAAAGGCATAAAACAACAAACAGGTCGTCATTAATTTTCCTGAAAGACTTTTTTGTTTGCCCTCAGTTAGTTGGAATTTCCTTGAAGTCATATTGTTTTTGTGTACCCTACATTCATTTAAAAGGGAATGCTTCTTTGCGTTGTTAGTGAGGTTATGCGCTTGGATTTCTCTGATGCTGGCGAGAGAAATGGAAATTCCGATTGGATGGAATCAGAAGACGTGTGGCATCGAATTGGACATTTCGACTACAAAGCGGAGTAACATCATAGCAACTAGGATTGGTTGAGTCAATGGCTGGTAGAAGAAGCACGGTGACTGTAGTTAAATTTGTTGTCTTTTATTGTAAAAATTTGGTTTATTTATATTGGGAATAATCATAGCCTAGAACCTGGTGAATCTATTGCGATCTCATCTCAGTGTACGAAATAATAATTTGGAAGGTCTGTTTGTCAATATCAGGGAAAACTGTTTAGCAGAAAACCAATAAAAAATGATATAAACTTAATGGTAAAATACTTAAGACCTCCCGAAATCAATGTGTAGTTCACAATAAAATCGACCTTAACCAACCAATCCCTTTCGATTCCATTTGTCCCACTACCCATATAATCAATGTTAAAAGTTAAGCTTGCGATTGTGATTTTCTACAGTATCTGCGTTTTTTTTTTCTTTTGAGTGTTCATTCCCATTAATACCTTATCAATGTGAAGGACTTTCATTTAAGGTTTCCTCTCCTTTCACTTTGATGAAGACTATCCTCATCTTGAGTTGCCTCTTTGTTGGCTTCGTTTACTAAATCTAACTAATTAATAAATAAATGTCAAAAGATTTTTGTTTGTTGGCCAAAATGCCCAAAAATCTGTATCGCACTCCACAGCGTTGGCACTTATTGGTCAAAGTCCGAACCCAATCACTGATAACAAATCTGGGATAAATTTAAGGACAATGGAATGGACAAAAGGAAAGATTGTTACATTTTGATAGCGGCTTATCAGGTGGACAGTTGTATGACCCATAGAAGACTAAAATAGCTATTAATTATAGTAATGTTTTAAAGAAGTAAAGGACCTGCTAGTTTGAGGGTGGCTTCATGGGCTTAATAATATTTCAATTTTTTGGTTGGTTTCAGTTTAAAAACAACAAAACCATTTGGTTTCAATGACAAATGATTTTAGGGCAAACGCATCTGAATATGTCGATATCGATAAATGTTGGCCCATTATATCGTTTTATGGACTGAACGTCTAGTGGTTTAAAGAAAAGTGGTGCTTTTTACTGAAAACCAAAGAAAGCTGTTTCTGCATTTGAAAATTCCCTGCCAAAAAAATTCGATTTGCCTGGCGACCCCTATTTTGTAGGATCATTTAGAAAGCAAAGTGAACACGCTCGAGATTCTGTAAAATGTGGAGGCCAACAAAGTGGGTGAAGGACTAATTTAAATAAAAAAAAATAACTCATCAGCGGCCATGCCTGCACAGATGACACACTCTGTATTAATTGTACCGACTGAATGTAGCTCAACATTTGTCAACTTTCATTTTGCAATCGAAAACTATGAGATGATCTTTTAGAACCTTTACGATTCAACTCCTTTGACAAAATCATATTTACTTTAATAATTTGTTCTTCAATTTGCTTCCGATCTAATGAAACGTCGTCCTATAAAATGCAACCAGGGCACTTTTCACAGACACTGGTATTACATTAACTTTCATAATTGTCCGCATAACAACGATAATGATAATGATATTCTGGGTAAACGACTGTTTTACACCAAAAGCAATAAACAAAATAATAAATTTCTATTAACAAAATTACATGACTCGAGTATGCAGACAGACGACGGCATACGAACATGTTTGCTGAGCCCACCCACTGGGGCGTATGAGCGATTATGATTTGTGTGCACGACCAGGACGTCTGGCTGAGAGTCGGCAATATTCATAGGTACCCCCAGACCAGAACTGTCAAAAAGGACTTATTTGATTGCTCTCGTTGCTGTACCACATTAATAATTAATACATGATTTTCACATAACGCAGACAACAAAGACAATCAAAACTTCCAGAGTCATTGCACCGAGTAGTAGCCGAGATTATAACAATCATTTAAGAGATATATTCGATATGTCTGCAAATCATGAATGTGAATACGATTCAATGCAAACGTCACTCATGCGGTTTTGCTTAAGACTGACATTGAACAGCAGTTTGGGCGTTACCTTTGAAAGAATACAAAAGTAAACAGATAAATATTTTCGTCAATGGTTTTTGAAACTGTCATTACAACAATTGTTTGCTAAACTGAAACTTTATTTAAAATGTTTGTTTCATCAACTGAATGTTGAAACAAATGTTCACATTCTTTGGCCACAGTCACGATGATGGACATATTGTTTTTCGTTTTGCACATTTGAGGGTAATTAGGAGGTTTGTTTTTTGCCCGGCCAAAGTTAACAAGCATGAGTTGAAACTTTGAGATATATTAAGGAGATGATTTGCTAAAAAACAAACATGAGAAAAATTTTACGGCTATTGGAGAATAAAATGAAATATTTGAGATTTTCTTTGTGTTATTAGCAAAATCATGTAATACATATTAGTAAAACTAACTAAATTACTTGTTCTTCATTGTCATGTAATGTTAATGGTGAATTGTGGTGGTTGGAATTGGCAATTATCGGATATCATTAAAAAGACTTTAGTGCAGTTACTAATAAATTTTCAAAAAAATCGACAGGTGACCTTCGGATCTAAGCGTTGATCCATGGAACACCCCAACGCATACTTCGGTCGGTGATAGTGTGTGTGTTGCTATGATTTAGCAAATCCAAGTTTGCATCCTGGTCAGACCTCGTACATGGCAGCGACGGATCTACGAAAAATACAACAAATGCAAAATGCCCTCAAACAAATGAATAATGCCCTAAATGAAGAGTTCCCCAAAACAAATGAAAAATCCAATATGAAAATTTCCAAAAAAATTTCGTAATTTGGCAAAAGTGTATTTTATAACAACAACAAAAAAATCAAAAGTATGGGAAAATATAAATTTTACATTTATACATTAATCTATATACTGATGGCTTAATTTAGAAAGGGCGTAACTCGAATTTTCGTAAAATTACAGAAGAAAGTAAAAACTTTATGACATTTGAAAAACTTCAGACATAAAAAAATTTTAAAGGCAATTAAAAAAAAATGCGCAACAAATTTACTGCCTGTTTCCATAAAACGTATCTGTTCGTTCGATACAAATTGGCAATATTGGAAGCGTTATAAAATGGATTTCAGACATTATTCAATTCTGGTTTTCAGATATTTGTTAGATATCGACATATGGAACACAAGCCCAAAAGAATGGGATCTCATTAATGGAAAAAATCAATTTTATTGCGCTTTAAATTTTGACAATTTGTAACGAACGAACAAATTCGTTTTATGGAAGCAGGCAGTTAATTTTGAAATTAATTTTTTGGATTTTGGTTTCGCCTTTTGCAAAAGGTATTTTTGATCCGGTATTTTTGATCACAAAGCCCTGAAATTTTTGTGTGATGTGTATTGTGACAATGGTCTACCAAAATATGTAAAAAACCCGATTTTGAAAAAAATCGAGTTACTTCCTTTCTAAATTAAGCCATCGATAACAACTCTTGCGTAACTCACTGACTGATTCATCACAGTCCTGGCCAAAGGGCAGAAGCTAGCATCATGAAATTTGGGAAGTATGTAGTCCTTGCATCCGAGACATCCGCTAAGAACGTTTTTTTGGAAATTGGAATGGGGGAAAACGAGTAAAATGTGTCTTAAAAACTTTCAAAATTTCCAAAAATACAAAAAATTAAAATATAAAATTTTTTTTTGGAAAATTGGTCCACGACTACGATTGGCAGCAATAGGTGGAAATGACTTAGAGATGGGACGAAAAAGGGGCCAAAAAGGAATAAAAAAGTATAAAACATGAAAAAAAAATTTTGTAAAAACCTGTGGATAATAGTTAGAGAAGGGACGGAAAAGTGGCAAACGGGATAAATGCGAAAAAACAAAAATGTGTGAAAACAATTTTATTCGACAAGGAACGAATGGAAAAAACGGAGCGAAAAAGTGGAAAAAGGGACCAAAATGGGGAAAATTAAAAAAGTGTGAACATGTATTTCAAATTAATATCTATTGGTAAAAATTTGAAAAAGGCGATAAACGTTCTAAGTTGGTATTTTTTTTTGCAAACCAATGCAACGAAACAAATATTTTGTGTTTTACTGGGAAGGAAAATGATGGCTTACAAAAAGTGTCAAAATATCTTTAACGTCTTTCAGGCAATATGGACATTTCATTTTATCCATATTGGCTTGAACAACCGCAAAACAAAAGTAAAAAATTCATGCATCATGTTTTGGGGTTACGATCCTAATTATCACATTTGAAAAATGACCCCAATTTCAAAATCAATCAATGTTGAAAATGGATTTCGTTGGATTTATAAATTTATTTTGAATTGATTAACATAATCATTTAAATTGAAATTCCTTTAAATTGAAATCAAATAAGATTGAGGTCGATTTGTTGCTTCTGTCACACCAGGCATATCCGCTGCATAGCCTTAAATATAGTCTTTGTGATCTAGATTTTGGCCATTTCTATTCATTCCTTAGAAATCGTCTTCCGACTTTTCTGGTAACACTTTCCATAACCGTCCTGTCGTTATTAACAACTGAACACATCGAAAAGAAAGATAATAATTCTTTCATTTTAGTTTGACATCGTTATACTGAGTACAGATTTTTGACAACCATCGTAATATAAGACAATAAAGTCTTCCATCGTTAAACCGGAGTACTGCGCTACCTTTTAACGTACTTGTATTACACCCCCTACAATTTGAACAGCTTGTTTTTTCGGTTGTCACTCAGCTTCTTAATGAATCTATAAATATAATTTTAATGTGGTTTATAATAACTAACTGATAACTAGTACTTATGGTATGGAATAAAGAAAATTCATCAGAATTTCCCACAAGTGCTCCACTTCACCAGCAAATGACATCAGCAGAAATGATTGCATTGACATAATTAACATTTTAGCAAATTTACGGAAATTGTTCTCTTTTAGAGACACCACAATATGACATCATTTCAATAGATTCATTCAGAATCTTTTCTACTCAGAGCAATATTAAATGGCAATAAATCACATTAATGACCGAACCATTTAGAATTTATTCATAGTAAATTCTTTACCACTCAATTCCAGTTCCAGTTGCGCAATGAATGGTTGAATGACGGAAGTAATCAATGAAAAAATTATCCCGAAAAGCAACCCTCAGCATGTTATGATTTTATTGAGGTTTTAAAATGCATTTCAATACAAAATAAAGACGGAGAAGTATAAAACTCCCATTACATTGACGTTTCTTTTTTTTATCGTTTCGTAAACCATTTGCAAGCAAAAGAAATATGTCAACTTTCAATAACAGACAGTGGGTGCAATAAAAACTTTTCGATTTTCCAGTCGTCATAAAACTAAAAAGCGCGAAATTTTTTTTTCAAACAAATAGGGAAAAATAAAACCGGAAAACATGAAGTATGAACGTTTTCGCTCTTATGGCGGCGATAACCAGAAGATAAACAAAGTGATTTTACAGCTTTTATACGCCCCATACATACTCAGACAGAGTAACGAGGGTAGGTGTCCATCAGGGAGAACTTTTGTTTTTGAAACGGAATTGGGGATAATTTTCTAAGGTTTTGTTAAGAAAAATAGGAATTTTTGAAATTTTTTGGAAAAAATATGGCATTTGGAATGGGCTTATCCAATTTAAATAAAATTTCAAACCGTCCTAGATGAAGTATGTTCGAGATGATGGACACAGAGGGCTTACTCAGAAAGTATTTTTGAGAATTTTTCAGATTTTTTTGGAAAAGGTTTACAGGTGCCACAAAACGGTTTTTGCGAAAAATTCAAGTTTTCAGAGTTTTTCCGTATTCAAAGCATTAGTTGCCCAACGAATTAGTTGGTTTGACACACATAACTTCGAAACCGGAAGAGTAAAATTACGATTTTTTTCAACTTACTTAGAATTAAACTGCATCATTAGTTTTTTATACTTTCATGAAATTTTTAAAAGTTATGTCACGTTTCTTTTTTAATTTATGTAAAATTTTCCAAAAAATTTTAGGAAATGACTTAAGTGATCTTTTCTCGAAACTCGCTTTTTAATGAAGTTCGATAGAAAATTGTCCAACGCTCTTAATACCAAAATATAAAAAACATATATTTACGAAGATATAGCAAATTCAATTGTATATTAAGGGCCATACGCCTTTGGCTTGGCCACAAACAAAAACCCTCTTCTGTAAATTTTTTTTTGGCGCTTTCATCCTTTTCGAGGTTAGAGCTCGATATATTCAGAGAAAAAAATTCCCACGAATAGAAATATGAATTTCTCTTTATAAAGAATGGGCTGGATTTAGAATTTGAGACTTGGATCTACCAGGTACGTTGTTTTCCTACAAAATCAATCATTTTTTGTCGGAACCTCTGTTTTAGGCCCGATTTACACGATGACTTCTTGCTTTATTTTAAAATCATGACTTTCAAGATTGTAGGCGAAAGGTTTGAGAAGTTTGCGGTGTAGAAAAAAAGGTCGCAAATCAGAAATTTGATTATTTTTTTGAAATTTCTTTTTTACTTCACTAATTTTGAGGTGTTTTTTGAAATTTCTTTCACACATTTTGGTTTTTGACAATTTACGAATCAAAGATTCAAGTATAAACGTCCAACCGAGTCGCAAGCAATAAGTCAACGTATAAATTCATATGACTTTTGGGAGCAAATCCAAAACAAAATTAAAAAAAAGTCAAGCCAAAAAGTCATCTTGTAAATTGGGACTAGTGTTATAAAGTTTCAACCAAAAGTCGACTTTTCGACCTTTTGACTTTTTCAAAAATTTATAACGTTGATTTTTCAGCTTTTCGAGTTTTTGTGAATTACATGGCGATTTAAGTCGACTTTACGACTTTCTAATTGAAAATAATACCAGTTTATTCAAACATATACAAATTCAAGTTTAAAACGTAACAAATGATACAACAAAAACAAAAGATCAATTCAGTTCCACTTTGTGGTATATAAAAGGGCTGTTTGTCGCTGATTGTCTTCGATGATCTTTGATGAGTAGGCACCTCACGGCTCCTAAAGAACGGAACCATATTTTTTCCCTCTACAAGGAGTTATAGCAATGATGTAGCTTCGTTATTGTCTGCTTACTCATTACAACAATTCTCTTCGTCAGCATCACCATGTAGCTGTAGATACTCTTGTCCAGCGGCAGTTTCTGGTAAATTTTATTTCTATTTGTACAATTTTGTAAAGGAAATTTGAAATGTAATTACACTGCACCAAGTCTTCGCTTATTGCTGCCACTAACCGACAAGACTTATTTTCAAATAAACTAAAAGTCGACACCAGAAAGTAGATTTTCTCAATTTTTTCCTAATCAAAAGTCGACTTTAATTTTCCCCATTTTTGTAGCAAAAAGACGTTTAATCGACTCCAGTATTTATCATTGTGATTTTTTTTTTCATAATTATTCTTGTAATTATATCATTTAGTATTTCCTTCATTAGATTATGAAAACGGTTTAAATTTTTGGGCAGTTGATTAACTCACATCTTGCACAAAAAACAAAATATATTTATTAAATATTCCGGACAGATTTGGACGTTCACATGGGACGTCCTAAGTGGAATGGCTATTGACCCAGATTTTGTTATCAGCCAACAAGTAACTGAACTTCAGAATTTATATCGAACTAGTACACAACCGAAGTGGCAAAGTTATTCTCAGTTTCATTGACATTTTTTTTCTTAGCATTATTCTTGAAAAAACCCCCAATATAATGGTTCAAATACCCACTCGTTTCTATTTTTCCCATACAGCCCTCTTATATTAAAAATATATTTTGGCACATTTTTTTTTTTCATATTTATCTTCAATTCATACAAAGTATTCTGTTGTCTGCATAAGAAACTTTTTCTCTCTTCTGTAAAGATTACGTTTTTTTTTTAAAGTTCTTACACACTTTTTATTGTTAAGGGTTGCTTGCATTTGCCTGGTGCTAAGCTGATTATCGGAAAGGCTAGAGCGGGTACAGCAGTTGAAAAAAAACAAGGCGGGTGGAAGAGGGTTAAGCCCAAAATGCGAAGGGTGAGTTGACGATTTTTGTGCTTTAGTTTCAATCTTGTCAAAGGTCACAGCTGGTGTAAATTTGTTGCCACTAACTATTACACTTGCTAAGGGATAAGTAAATAACAGAAATCCACTTTTTCTCTACTCCCACAGAGCAACAGCAACAGTAAAAGCTGGAACAAAAAAAAAACCTCCGACATCGAAAGGAAATCATACTCGTATAAGAAATTATACATCATTTTTTGTAACTTGTCTTCTGCCCCCAACCCGGGCCTGCTCCTTCCTCTTCAGCAACCGCTTAACAGGATAAATGGGTGATGGGCCACAGGCCAGGACTGACAGAACCAGAGGGGGTGGGTCGGAAGTAGTGTCAGTGTTGGCGATGGTGTTGGTAGTAGTCTGTCGCAACACATGTGCTGTTGGCAATATTTCTCTTTTCCTATTCCAATAAATTTTTTCATTCTTTGTCGTGATTATAGGTCGTTGAAGGAGTATTTTGTTTGGCATTGCATCGCATCTTCTGTTTGACTGCGTGTATGGAACACGTAATCCAGCGACAAACGTCTCATAATTTATGATGTGCTGTGTTTCTTTTTGTTGTTGTTGTTTCTCAACCAGCTTCCAACTTCAGGCGCTTAAGTTGCTTTGCCATAAGTTTTTCCGATTTGTTAGTTTTCCATTTTTGGCGATAACATTGTAACATATGAAGGAAAACATTGTGTATGAGAAGTTGGCGATAATGTATTGGTCGGGTCTGTTGGCCGGGGGGTTGGTTGAGAGATGAGAGGTTAAATGATGGCTTCAGCAGCCACTGAATGAAATTGGTAACCTGCTGCTAGATGCCGCTTGCTTTGTTCTCCTTTTTTTTTATTATTAATAACAACATTATTTGGCATTGAATTTCAATATTTTCCTGCCGTAAGTCTCGAAAAAAGTTGTAAGCCAGATAAGAGTTTGACAAAAGTTTGGCCTCGCATATGAATTGGACACAGTTTCCTCTTGTAAGAGTAGAACTTTAGGGTTTTTAGAAGCTGAAATATTACAGCTCTAGAATAAAACTCAAACTGTTGTATGTATTGATGTTGTAATATAACGCTTCCAGGCAAATTAGGGAGATGTGTACGTTTTGATTTTGTCTGTAGAGTCAGAGTCAGGTTAATTAATTCATAAAATATTCCTTTGTCCAATATAAATATTTGAGAAAATCTATAATTTCATCATCACTTAATGCCATTTTAATGCCAAAAATATGCATGAGTGATCTATCCACATCCTGAACAATGAACGCACCTACACACAGATCCATGCAAATATTCATATTTGCGGTATCCTTATAATATTTTTGTTTCGAATCTTTACCAATTTTGTTTATACCTTCCGGTCTTTTATACCCTTTGCCATATTACACACACGAACAATCCCAGCCGACAGACCACACCACCCTTGTATTTGTTCCTTTTGTTTGTATATCTTTTGGATTTGCAAGCACTTGCATGTGGTTTTCTAGACAACGGAAGTTTTGCGTATTAATCACTTTAGTTTTAATGTGATAACTTTATCTTTTTGGCTTTTGGCGGTATTTGCCGAAATGTTTGCAATCTGTTGCAAGGCGGTTTCTTTGGCCATTTGGTTGGATGTTCCATGGGCACAGACGACTATGCTGATGATGTGCGAATGTTTGTCTGTTGAGGTACAACACAAGAATAGGAAAATATATTTTTGAGAAATTAATGCCTTAAATTTGGACAATATGTGTGGATTATGTATATGAAGGGAAGTGTGGTAGTCAGAGGTATCCATCATCGTCGGTGAGCGGCAAACGATAAAATCCTATATGGTTGAGTGTTATGGATACACGGGCGGCCTTTAGATATGTTATAATGGGAAGGTTGTGACCAAGAATAATAACTCCTTTACTTGTTACTGCTGTGCTCCAGTTATGCTGTGTCATTTCTGTTTCTGCTCATGACCAGCCCTTAATTACACTAGTCAACAGTCAAAATGTACTCGGGATGAGATAATTTTTTCTGTGTAGATAACCTTGACATGAGCTCGAAAAACGCAATAAAAAATTTTTTTTTCGTTTGGTTTTTGTTTTATTTTTTTTTTTTTAAATTTTAAAAACATTTTTTTGGTTAATTTGTTTCGTCCGGCATAACTCGGGAACCACTAGCCCGATTTAATTGAATTAAATTTTAAAAAATTTAAAATTACAATTCCCTTAATCTGTTCATATATTGTTTTCCTATACAAGCAACAGTTTCCAAGTTAAAAATGAAGGAAAAAACTTATTTTTTGCCTAAAGATTTAAATTTTTTTTTTTTTAAAAAATCCATAAAAAATCCAAAATGAAAAAAAATGTCAAATCTTATTACTTTTACGTAAAGTCACATAACCTATGAGCAAAATGAGACAAAGATCATGAAAATCGATGCACGCGTTTCGCTTTTATTCGCAATTGAGTAAAGGTATGAATTTCAAAAATTTGCTCGACATATGCACAACTTTGTCTATGGTAAGGTTTTTTCTTTTTTATTACAAAAAAAAATAAAATTTGTTGGGTGACAAAAATATATGAAAATTTGAAATTTTTGAAATTCATACCTTTACTCAATTGCGAATAAAAGCGAAACGCGTGCATCGATTTTCAAGATCTTTGTCTCATTTTGCTCATAGGTTATGTGACTTTAACTTGGAAACTGTTGCTTGTATAGGAAAACAATATATGAACAGATTAAGGGAATTGTAATTTTAAATTTTTTAAAATTTAATTCAATTAAATCGGGCTAGTGGTTCCCGAGTTATGCCGGACGAAACAAATTAACCAAAAAAATTTTTTTAAAATTTAAAAAAAAAAAAAAAAAAAAAAAACCAAACGAAAAAATTTTTTTTTATTGCGTTTTTCGGGCTCATGTCAAGGTTATCTACACAGAAAAAATTATCGCAAGCGCCCCGGTAGGCGAGTTGGTAGCGTGCTTGCCTATCAGCGTGGGGGTTGTGGGTTCGATTCCCACCAGAGGCTTTGGTCTGTCGCTGCAAAAATCAAGCCAAATAGTCTTTGTCACTCGGTTTATCCTTGGACCCAAAATTAGAATATAAATTTACTTTGTATTGTAATTAATAAATAAATAAATAAATAAAATTATCGCATCCGGAGTACATGAAATTTTTTTCATTTTGTTGAGTAGTGTTATTAAGTATTTCTGGTCATGTCCGTTGATGAACAGAGTTCCTGCTCCTGTCCCTTATGATCCCGTATTCCTGCTCCTGTGTGTTATGATCCAGTATTAAGCTTCTGCTGGTCATGATCCAGAGTTGCTGCCCAGTCACTAACTGATCCAGGATTCCGCCTGCCGTCCTGCTTTTATGCTCCCCCATGTCATTTAATGATCCAGTGTTCCTGTTCCTGCCTATTATTTGCCAAGTCTTCCTGCTTCAGTTTGATATTGATCCAGATTTACGTTTTTGTACCCACAATTAATTGATTGATCTATTGTACCAGCTCCTACATCGTTAAAGTTTCAGTGTTTATTCTCCTGTCTGTTATGCTTCAGTGTCCCTGCCTTACGTTCCTGCTTTTATGCCCCCCATGTCAGTTAATGATCCTTCTTTACCGAGTTATTTTTCCCAAAATATTTTTTTCCTTTATCTGTTATTTCGATTCTCTATTTATACTCTCTTATACTACCTTACCATGATTTGTAGTATATCTTGAAAACAGGCTGCCACATTAGGTGAAGAATAAATTAATATGGATCTGATGGTATCACTCAGTACAGGCTCTACTCAAAACAAAGTCTTGCTAATACCCGTATGCCTCAGTCTGAACTAGTTCTCGCTATGGGAGGTCAATGTACTTTCCGGGAATCGGAGAGTAAGTTAAAAGCAGATTAACAATTAAGTCTGTGATGACCAGATAACCGGCGGGTATTCAAAACGTCCTAACCTAACTTACCAGTTTTGCATCGACTTTAAAGATCGTATGAAAGTCTTGGAGGTTTTATGTGTGTACCTGAGCAAATACCGAGGCTGCTCTATGAAAAATTCACCCAAAAAATAAAGAATTACTCAAAAAAATCTCATACGAAATTCGGTAAATTTTCACTATGAAAAATTGCCCAAACAATTTGGGGGGTTATTCATAATTTGTAGTAATATTTCATTTTTAGTTTTTGGGGCATTTTTCATATGAAATTTGGGAAGATTCTTCATTTTGGCATTGGGGTCATTTTTCATTTTTTGCAGCCAATATGGATGAAATAAAATGTCCATATTGTCGGAAAGACGTTGACGATATTTTAACACTTTATGTGTAAAAGCAACATATAATTTCTATTAATGTATAAATGTAAAATTTATATTTATCTCTTATAGTTTTAGCGTTACAAACACAAACAATGCAACATAAATTAATTTCAATGTGGTATGAACTAGTTTAAATGGTACCATAAACAACTTTCTTTATTTTCCTGCATATCGAGATTTTTTTCTAAAATATTATCAAATTCAAGTAGCCATGCTTATCACTTGCCTCTTAAGTCGTTGTATGACTAAATTACTACCAGTCAACTGTTTACTGATGTCAAGCAAATGACATACAACCATTTTGGAATTGTCCAAAATGACAGCTTAAGTAGTAGCAAACAACACAATTTCAGAAACATCCTTCAAATGGCTCTGACAACGAAAAAGCCCACTTGCTGTTCGTCAGCCTCGTTTTGGGGCTGGAAAAAGGATAATAAATGAGATTCCCTCAACATGTTGCCACCGATTAAATACTGTTCCATACGTGTTGTTTGTTCTTCGGTCTACAGCATGGAGGTCTGACCATTCCTTGGGACAGACACCTAAACTCGACCGACAGACATTCGTACGTGTACGACAGTACATGGGGTACAATGGCATATTGAGACCATAAATTATAACAAAGTAGACAATGTGTCTATTAGCACCCTTAAAATGACAAAAATGTTAGTTCGCTTTGCATTGGCTGATAGAAAGTAACAGTGGCGGCAACATCTAACTTAGCCACAAACATTTGGTAACTTTCTCTTCTGGTCCAGGTCTGACTGTCCGCTCCCCATTCTCCAAGCTAATGATTTGCTGAATTCTCTGTTATTTATGTGGTACTTTAGTCGTTGATATGTTAACTTCGTTGGGTCGTTGGTTGGTGTAAGGACATGCTCCAAATTTAGTATGTTTGTTCAGAATGACATCTTTGTCTTTATAAAGTTGGAAAGAAGTTCGACTTTATGATTTTTTTAATGACTACCTTTTTTCTCCCAGATTTTATTTAACGTTGGCATTTAATAGAATTGCGATTATAGTTTGGAAATATGTTTACATTATGTTTCGAATATCTTTTAAAACGTGCCCATTGTTTGGTTCGACATGAGGCGCTCTTTCCAGAGCAATTTCCATAACTTTTCTTAGAATTTCAGGTCCCAGCGCCTTAATTTATTTTTGGCTACTCGCCTTAGGCTGTTGGATGGTTCTTGGCTTTTGGCATAAACCTTAAACTTTCCGTAACCCCAAAGAAAAAAAACGGGAGTCGTTATATCGGGCGAACACTGCCCAGTAGTTCAGAATCGTTTTTAACAGGCCAAAACTCTGCAACTTTTGAACTGATAATTTCATTTTATTCGACAGTTTCAATTACTATAAAATTGTAATTAATAATTACTCAGTAATACAAGATCAACGTTTTTAATATTAGCATTTTTTTAATATTTAGCATTGAAATATAGGGTTTTGTTATCTTGCATCTACTTAATTTACTAAAAGAAGGTCGTACGTAGACAAAAAAAAAAATTTAATAATAAATTTTTGGAAAATAAAAAAATTGTAAAAAATAGGTTCCTTTGATATTTAAAAAAAGAAGAAAAATACTTTGCACAGCCAACATTTTAATGTTCATTTTGTTTTGTATTCAAACCACATTAAGGAGAAAAAATATTTTTTACTTATACAAAACAGAAGTTTATAAATTATATTCGTTATCTTGCATCTACTTAATTTACTAAAAGAAGGTCGTACGTAGACAAAAAAAAAGATTTTAATAATAAATTTTTGGAAAATAAAAAAATTGTAAAAAATAGGTTCCTTTGATATTTAAAAAAAGAAGAAAAATACTTTGCACAGCCAACATTTTAATGTTCATTTTGTTTTGTATTCAAACCACATTAAGGAGAAAAAATATTTTTTACTTATACAAAACAGAAGTTTATAAATTATATTCGTTATCTTGCATCTACTTAATTTACTAAAAGAAGGTCGTACGTAGACAAAAAAAAAGATTTTAATAATAAATGTTTGGAAAATAAAAAAAAAATCGTAAAAAATAGGTTCCTTCGATATTTAAAAAAAAGAAGAAAAATACTTTGCACAGCCAACATTTCAATGTTCATTTTGTTTTCTATTCAAACCACATTAAGGAGAAAAAATATTTTTTACTTATATAAAAAAGCAGTTTATAAATTGTATTCGTTCCGTTGAAAAATTACCTGCAATTTTTTTACTTATAAACAGTGTTGCAACTTTTTTGACGGACATCGACTTTATGTGCGACTTTTTTTTAGCAAAAACTATATGAGGAAATATTGTCAAGGATAAACCTTTCGATAGATAAAGAAAATAAAAATTATTTTTCTATAAAAGTACGATTTTTTATAATTTTTAAATTCCAACTACTATAACTTTTTTTAAGTTAATACAGGTTTTTTCCAACAATAGGTGTTATTTTGGTTTTCAAAGAAAATCAGATCGGATAATCAAATGGCCACCATGACCACGCTTCCAGGACCATATCCTTTTCATGAAATTGTCCATAACCAAATCGCAAAGTGGTCTTGATTTTTTTTAGTTTTGGGAACTGTCACTGCAAGATTTTCACCATTTTTGTAGTGAATTTTAATAATTTCAATGCGTTGTTGAAGCTCGTTTCGTTCCATTTTTAGTAATGGCGTAGTTTCTACTTGTCAAATGTCAAAGAATAAAAGCTTCAAAAGTGACAGCTACCGAAATACCGGGTGATTCAAAATAACACGTTTTGGTGGAGATCCTTTATATTCAACTGGAGTTCTCATACGTCTAAGTTTACACGGTGGGGCCAATTTGTCGACGATCAACCCAAAATTAAGGCAGATCCAGACAAAAATCTACACAATTAAAACAATCGTGTAGGGTATACTGTAGTCCATTCAGCCACCCAAGCATTCGACTCCGCCTACATTTCATATGTCTTATTTGCGGTTTTAATTGTTCACGAACTTTGAATATCATCCTTTAACCGCAGCGAGACACCCACAGATTAAAACCTTCAGTAATTGATAACATGTTTCATTCCCAGCACAATTGTTGATTTCTCCCAAGTATTTATTCCACTTCGGGTGGAAGGACACACTGTTGTGGCAGGACACAGCACAGACCCAAAATGAACAAATATGTTGTCTGCTCCAAGGACTATGATGGGGTTGAACGTGTTTAAAAGGAATAATTTTGTAAATATTTCATATGTGTATGTGTTTACCATAAACGTACAACGAAACATTTATCAAAATATTTGTAGTTGTAGTGTTGCATGTATAACAAGCAACATGAACTTTAACAGGCAACATGTCCCATCCTTAACAATTCCCCCCAAAAACACACAAAAAGACAACATCGAATAACACGACAAAGAACAACTTCTTAATAACCAAAGGCGCCACTCATACCCGCAGCCGGACAGACGACACGAATGAATATTTATTTGTATTCTTAAAAACGAATGAATCGTCCCATCCTTGTTGAGAAATTTAACACAAACACACGCACACACAATGACATTTGTTTGCCTTCTCTTGTCTTGGTATTTAGTTTAGGTCGTTGTTTATTTTAAGAAAAACATTTCATTGTAAAATACACCAGATCCTGTGAAGGAATGCACAACTATTTACCACCTACGTATTCCGTAGTTTATGCTCGCACATGAAAAGGATTCTCCCACAACCGTTTGTCTGATATCTGTTTGTTTTCTTATGTACTCCGACTCCGGCCGTCTCTGGTGTATAGTTTTGCGGAAATGCGTTCACAATTTTTCCCGGAATGTTCCCATGTTCATGATGCATGGTGCCATTGTTTATTCCATTGTTGTTGGGAAACGGTTTTGCATGTTTTTGGGATTCGCCCGTACAATGTGTGAAAATGCCGTACATTAAAAGTTTGTTGTTTGTGCTGCTTTGGTGTTTTACTCTAAATTGCATTGAGATCTGGAAATTGTTGTCTCTAATGTCATTTACTTTATATCTTTAGTTTGTGCTGTGCAACCACGACAATTTAATTATCTTTGGTCGTTGCTGGCAAATTATATTATCACAAGTTGAACAAGATCTTGTAGAATGTTTTCGATAGCAATATCTTGCCGGAGGTTAGTACTTTGAGATAGTTAATAAGCATAAGGAAGCGGGTTGAGTACATTAGGTGGATACCATTAGACAAACTTATTTGAAAAACAAACCGATAGTACATCTCTTTTCAAATTGGTAGACATGATCATCAGTCGAATCGCAATGGTAAAAAAAAAGTTATTTGTAATACGATCGTAGCTATTTTTAAATTAATATGCAAAATTGGCCTTTGTATGAAAATTTCATATTGATTATTTTTTTGTTTTGATTTGGGGTAGAAAAAAGTAACAAATCGCAAATTTGAGGGTTTTTTTTCATTTGTATACCCTCACCCTACGGGTAGGAGGGTATATATCATTTAACCCCAGGTGTCGTTGAACCAAATTCGATTCATGACTTTCTGAATCGTTTAAGCCATATCCGTCTGTCCGTCTGTCTGCTGGTACGCACGATAACTTTCGAAAGAGTTAAACAATTTGGCATGGCTTAATATTTTCCCAAAACTGCTTATGGGATTGTATATGGGCAATATGGCCACACCACTTCGGGTACCTCCCATACAAATGGTATATTTTGCCCACTTTATAAATCGTGTAATAATATCAACACGCTCAAGTTCCATCTTGGCAAAATTCCGTATTTAGTAATGGTATAACTAGACAAAGTTTCGGACAAAAACTTTGAAGTCTGGAAACTCCCCTTCTGGTACGTCCCATACAAATTTACCATCTCGCCTATCTTAGAAATCGTGTAATAATACAAATATGCCCAACGCGATCTTGCCCAAATTTAGTATTTAGTAAACGTATAGTTAGACAACGTTTTGAACAAAAACTTGGAAGTCTGGCAACTCCCCTTCTGGTACCTGCCATACAAATGTACCATTGCATCCACTTTAGAAATCGTGTAATTATATAAACTCGCACAACGAATCTTTCCGAAATTCTATATTTAGTAAAGCTTTAACTTTTTTAACTTTACACATTTTCCTTTTTGACATTGTTACCAATGAAGAAGATTCGAGTATAAAAGTAAAAATTAAAAAAATCAAACGACGTCGCAAACAAAAAGTTAACGTTTAAATTCATCTGACTTTTAGAAGCAAATGCAAAAGAGCATTAAACACAGTCAAGGCAAAAAGTCATCGTATCAGTTGGAAATATGAATCTGCTTGAAATGCATATCAATCGCGGATCTAATCAGCAATGTTTCATAGCAAAACATGGTCTCCGCTCAAAATATCCAGCACCGATATCGATTACAATCAGTATGGTCCAAAGTTTTAACAATTTGTTGCAATATTATTAAAATTTTCAAGGAAGCACACATCATTAATATTCGACCTGAAATATCATCCACCTACTATGTAAATATTAGTAAATAAATTCCGTTTTTTTTTTGTTTAAAAAACACAACCCTTAGTTTGAATTCGTAATTGAGTTTAGTTTATCAAATGGCAGTTTCACGCCCCCGTCCCAAACCAGACGAAAAAAATATCAAGAAAACACACCCTTGAATTTACACCACACACACTATATTGAAGTACGCACATTAAAATCTCTGCAAATTATATTAACTGTCATAATGACATTTAGTGTGATTTCTTAAAGACCTTCCTCTGAACAAAAAAAAAAAAATAGAAAATGTGATAATTGATTTCACAGCCCAAGAACAGACGTTAAAATTGACATTTGCTACACTCTCTTTTCGGTTTGTTCGCATTTTCTCCAGATGAGACGCACAAAAGTTAACAAACAATAAAATACTGATTTCCGTTACGAAACTAAACAACATTTCATATTTTGCCACCCTCACTTCCTGGGCCGTTTTCTCCGGCACTTCACCAAATGTTTATTTCCGCTTTGTGCAAAAACGTAAATGCCGACTTCAAAACATTGATTTCCTATTGAATAAGGGTTACACACATACACACGTTTACTTCAAGCCCCCGACTAGACCTTTTCCCCATTGTGTGTATTTTCAATAGAACTCACACACAAACGCACACCCAAACGTACCCAGTCAAATTGTTCTTAATGAAATCTGTTACGGATGAATTTCTTCATGAAGAAAACTGTAGTCGATGTGATCTTAATATGAGAATTTATGAGAAATAGACTTTGTGAAGATTTGACTGCTTCAAATTAAAGCATGAAAAGTGCGGGTGACAACCCCAGCAGACACCAGACAAACGTAAGAAATTATTGAATGGAATTTTTGGTAAAATCCCAATGAAATTAAAGGAAATCTTATAAAATATTTCTACGTTCATAATTCATTTATAACAATTTACTGTGTTTCGCTCATTCAAGGGGGTCTCGCTGTTTGACATTCTTGTTTTTGTTTTTGAAAACCGTTTTATAATTAAGTGGAACTGATTTTTATGATGGTTTGGTTGGAATCGAAAGTGATTTTGCCGAAGACGAATTTGTAACACTTTCTGTTGAGGGCATCTTTATAAATGACCAACATCTTGGGAAGAGAGGGAAATCTTTATAAATATTTAAGATTTTGATGAAAAATAAATCTTAGTTAAATGTGTGTAAAGAATTTAATATTTACGGCAGTTATGCTACTCATGATGGTTGTACAGTTCAATGATCTGGGTTGTTTAGAAAAAGTTCTTAAGCAACATTCGATTGATCCAGCCTAATAAAAGCAGTGTCCTGGGTTGCCTAAACGTGTGTCATAGGTTGAATGATTTTATTTACCAACTTTGTTACATGCAAAGTATATTTGGACCACAAGAAGTATTCCTGTAAGTTGCTTCGTTTGACAGCCACCAGGTACCTTTCTGATACTGTGATATATCCCAGGTTACCTGGTTTCGGTCTCCTTACATCAGCTAACCGGTTGCCACAATAAAGGTATGCATTTTGCCCACAATGCCTTGGGAGAGACGGTTTTTTACTTGTAGTATTTGTAGCCCAACAATTGTCCGGCTTCATTCTACAAAAGCCAGGCAATGACAGAGAAAGTGTGTGGAGATATTTTCCTCCTCTTCATCGTTGCAACTTCTACAGCAGTCGTTGTAGGGGACACACAGTTTCCGAGAGTGTTTGACCAGAGTCCAGTGACTAGTAATTACCACAATGAGATATCTAAGATGGAATCTTGGCCGATTAATCGCTTACCTCTTCCTTTGCACATTTTTCTGGTTCCCAGACAGGTTGGTTCCTTTCCCCACCGATCATCTGCAATGAAATGAAGTTGCCGTGATATACAACACTCACTTGAGTTCAGGACAGAGTCATCTTATGGATCAGCCGTAACGTTACCTTTTATATAGTAACTAGTTAAGTATATAACAAAATTGCTATTAGTGGTTCTCGTTTAGGTGTTCAAGTTGCAGGTTAGTTTGTCTAAGATATTCGGGATAGTGGAAGTGTTACCCCATCGACCTTGGGGTTAACAAATTGAGTGATCTTATATGTCTTGTGCGTTTTAGCTGAGTTGACACCAAAATCGCATTCCTGTCACCATCTTAATATATATTTACCCTCGACACTGATTCACTGATACACTGATACACTGATTCCCTGATTCCCTGATTCACTGACTCTGTCACGCAGTACGTAGGAATTTAAATAGGCATTCTATAATAATTCTATAAATAATAATAATAAAAAAAATAATATTTTTTTTGTACAGAAATTGTGTTTTCCCCAAATTTTTTTTTTCCAAAATTTTTTTTTCTTACAAATTTTTTTTTTTACAAATAAATTTTTTTTCCAAATTTTTTTTTTCAAGAAATTTTTTTTTCCCAATTTTTTTTTCAATAAATTTTTTTTTCCACAAATTTTTTTTTTCAAGAAAATTTTTTTTTCCACAAAATTTTTTTTTTCAACAAAATTTTTTTTTTCAACAAAAATTTTTTTTTTTTCAGCAAAAATTTTTTTTTCAACAAAATTTTTTTTTTCCAAAAAAATTTTTTCCAAAATTTTATTTTTTTTCGAAATTTTTTTTTACAAAATAGTTTTCTCAAAATATTTTTTACAAAATTTTTAAAATTAAGTAACAAATACTTTCTCAAGCAAATTAACGGGCGCCATAGGCGCATTACAACTTACTAGTTTCAATAATAATCCTAGCGCAGATTGTAATACTTCTGAGAGTGTGTTAGGATCCTAGCCCGTAGCAGCACTTTCCACATTGTCTGTGTATGGCTTTAAATAGAAAGTTGATGTTTAGATTCCATAGCAGTCGAGAGAGTGGAAGTTCCTCCCTAAGTCTGCTGAAAAAACATTAGCAATGCCTCGTGATTAGGATATCGGAAATATCATATCTATCACAGACTGAGAGCTGTGTGCCTGACAGCCTGAGAAGTGTGTTTCCATAAGTACCTTTAAGGTATCTCGACTGTTGGCAATCCATGATCTATTCGCTTTTTGAATGTTGGATGGTCTAGTTGGACTATGTGATAACAAAAGTTCCCCAGGATTGTCTTTTGGCCTTCTTACTTAGGTTCATGAAACCGTTGAGAGAAGATTAATATGCAGTCCAATTGCTCTTCGGTTTCTTCTCATTGATCAGCTAATGCATTCCTTTACCACAATTTGTGCATTACAACATTTTGGTTAAGATTTGCAAAATTGGACAAGTCGTTTTTGAGTTATGATAAATTATGTAGAGAAGTCCCTAAAAATATATTTTTAAATATAAAATAAAAATTAAAAAAATTATTTCCCGGCGGTTTTTAAATATTTTCCCATTCATTTTTCCCATGTCGGTATGGGAAAGATTTCTGAAGTTTATGAGCGGTGTTCGGTGTTTTATCAATATCATTATGTCCCTAAGACTGAGCTTGGTCCGTAATACGTCGCTCATGTTGGTCTCTCTTACTAGGAGATCAAATTTAGTTCCTGGACCTCTATAGGCGGGATATGTCGTATTGTTTCCAGGTCTATTTGTGGAGCTGACCTCAGTAGCCTCGTGATGTCCAACAATAGCTGTTAAGTAATGATTACTAATTAAATTATTTTTAGAGGTTCAGTAATGATTAAATTGTGTTCAGTTTTTTAAAACTTATAATTGATTATAATTACAAATAATCTAAAAGTAATCAGGATTACTTCCGATTACTATAAGTAATCAAAAAGAATCAAAAGTAATCAGAAAATAATCCGACTACTTTACGACATTTCTTTTGATTCTTTCTGATTATTTATAATAATCGGAAGTAATCCTCATTAATGACATTAGAAAATATTGTGATGCAAATATTTGTCAACATCAAATTCAACCAGTTTTGGATCGAGTTATATTTTTCTTCAGCGTTGAAAATTTTTTATGATTTTTGTTTGTCTTTTTTAATATTGATAAGCTGATTTCTTGTATATGCAGTTGAAAAAATTGCTTGTGGAATTCAAATTTATATTCTATTCTAACAGATCATTTGGGTAGATTTTTGCAGCGACAGAACAAAGCCTCTAGTGGTAATCGAACCCACTACCCCCACACTGATAAACAAGCACGCTACCAATCGCCTATCGGGGCGCTTATAAAATTCGTATTGCTTGAAAATATCTGCTGGTGTTGCTGAGACGACTGTTAACCTATGCTATCAACTAAACTGTTTAAACCGTTCGTAGAAACTGCATGGCATGGGACACCGTCCACAAATGTATGTCCATTTAAGCCACATAAACAATTCTTCTTATTCGACAAATCGCTTATGTAGTGAAAATCCACCATAAAGTTGGACTGATAGAAATCTTCCGCAATCGATTTTAGTGCACTTTACATCGTTAATAACTTAAGCACTGGTGAACGGAAACGCATTTTTAATCCCGACGTTTTCATTTCAATGAATGAACTTGTGGCATTTTCCACATGTGCACACGTTCTGCATCATTAAATCAAAATTATGCGTGGAATAGAAAGAGTCATACCCCCGTCCATACATCAGACAGTCACTCCATTGGAAAGTCTACAACAACAACAACAAAAAACACGAATAACAACAAACTGAAGAAATATTAAAAATAAAATCAGACATAAAACTCTTCTTGTTTGATTAATACTCGATTTCCCCCTATGCTGGCAATCACTGGCTGGCTGACTGACTGAATGATAGACGGACAGACGGACGGACATATAAAATGAATGCAAAGAGCAAACACCACAAATCACATCGAAATGATGAATGGGCACTTTGCGCGTCGTCGTACAGTTTTGTTTTTGCGATTATTAAACGTTTAATTTGCATTGCATCGACTGCATACAAATCAGTGTAAATTATAAAAACAAAAAAAAACAATAAAAGTATATTTATACTCGGTATTTATGAATGATTAAGTTGTTGATGTTGCTGCAGTTGTTAGATGTCGGCCGCTTTGACAGGGGGCACACGGACCCCTCCCTGAAAAAAAAAAATACCCATTCACCGCCACCCCTTATGTGCGGACACCACACACAGTGTAAATATTAATTGCTAAAAAGTCAATATTGTGCATAACTCCAGTGCGTAGGCAGGAGTCACGAACGGGATGGCACAATGTGGTGATTGAATTGAGACATATGTGTGTCTGTTTGATTCGTGGGGGCATGCAACAAATTGTATGTAGTGCCAGCAATGGCATTGATGCAGAAATCGATGATTATAAAGATGACGGCATTAATTGAAATTACTGTTTGTTCAATGTTCTGAAACGATAGAAATTTATTTTGATATTACTTATTTGCAAAAACAATTTCAGATATGAACAAATATTAAGTTTGGTACTCGGTCATAGTATGAAATTGATGCCAATTTAATAAAAATAGGGATTCGGTAACTAAAGCAGTTTGTATCGAAGGCATATCTATGGCATATCTATTTTCGATTGCTGGGCGGAATATTGTGACACCTGATGTAAAACAGTTGGGCTGGCAATTTACGCCTAATCGGATAACGTCTCTCATTGAGTTTAACATCAAATATAAAAAATACTGTTAATTTTTCATCTAGAATTAGGGTTGCAAACCGAACCGAAACATTTTACTTTTTTTGTCTGTGAACCCACCACTCTTAGAAAAAATGCCGCAAAAAATTAAGAATAAGAAGTGGTTCGATTTTCTAGAGACACATCGTCGGTTGATAATTTAAATGTCGTATGTGGATTTTTTGCGGTTTTGAGTTAAGATCGATTCCTTAGGTTTTCCGACCTGATCTTTCATTTGGCGTAATCAGTTTTGCGATACCTCATACGGTTTTCGAGATATGGAGTGTTGAGTTTGTCGTATGTGGCATTTGCTGATGCAATTTTCAAATTAAATGTAGTATGTAACTGCCAAACGCCACATAGGACAAATTTCCATATAAAACGGCCAAAAAATTGATTTATTATTTAAATGTCGTATGTGGATTTTGCATGGCACATACGATTTTTAAATAATTTTTGTTTTAAAAATAAGTGTAATATTTGGAAAGTCATCTAAGTGTAGCGAGAATGTATGCTTTATACAAAGAACAAACTAGCCAGCCAGTGTCCGTCAATGTTTACAGGCATGTTTTTAATTACTCTTTCAACCTTTCCTTTCACCGTCCAAAGAAGGATCTGTGTGATAAATGCTATATGTACAAAAACAACAAAGATCATTTAGATCCGAAAAATTTAGACGCCTACAAGAAGCATAAGGACGAAAAATTGTTTATGAAGGCTGAAAGAGACGTTGATCGCCAAAACATTGACGAATCAAATGCAATTATATGTTTCGATTTGCAAAATGTTTTTAATTTACCGATAAAAGGAAATTAGCTACCTTTAATTTAACTGCCACTTTAATATTACCAAACACTCCTAACTTAACGTATTGCGCTATATGGAACGAAACTATGAATGGTAGGTCTGGAAACGAAATTGCGAGTGGGCTAATCAAAATATTAACTCGAGTCGTAGCTGATAACCCGAAAATTAGGCGGATTATACTGTGGAGCGATTCGTGTGTCCCACAGAACAGGAACCAAATAATGGCAACGGCACTTTATCATTTTTTGCACTTAAATTCAGATATTGAGGATATAACGCAAAAGTTCTCCGCACCCGGTCATTCCTTAGTGCAGGAAGTTGATTGTGTGCATATACTATAGTACAATCGAAAAACATCTCAGACATATGGAAATTGGAAGCCCGGTCTCTTTGATTAGACAATTAAACGATTTTTGTTACGAGAATGTAAAATTAAAAATTATTCAGATGGTGCCTTCCGATTTTAAATTATATTCTCAGTTATCAAGTCAACTTTGTTTTCAACAGCTCCCATTTTCAAAGTGCAAATTTAAAAAATACAAAACAATAAATTATTTAAGTTTATGTTTGTTATAAAGAGTAGATAAGTTTTTGTTTTTATTATTCGTTTTAATTGAATTGATACTCATAATTTTATTAATTTATTTTCTAATTTTAAAATTTTGTCGATGAAGACGAATTATTGTTTTCTGTATTTAATTTTTTTTTTTTTTAAAAGACTGAAATAAAATGTGTTCCATTATAAAGTTAAGAGTTTTATTAATGTCCTCGATAAAATGCCACCCAACCTAGGGTATGTTTTAATGGGTAACTAAAAAAATTCGATACGTAACTATTATACATAATTTCCTTACTTATATAATGTCTTAATACTTTTCAAATACATTTAGTGTTTAAATGTCGTATGTAAACATTTCGGAAGCAAAATGTCGTATGTAGCTATTTAAATGACAAAAAGGTTCCATTTTACCACATACGACAATTTAATTCTGAACAAAAATCAAAATATCTTCTACCCCAAATGAGTTATAGGCATCAAACTTTTAAATTAACTAGTCAAATATTAGTAGTTTCCCCTCCTAAAATTTAAAGAAAATCGCTTTGCTGAAAAAAAATTTATAAGAGTTCAAACTTCAAACTCAATTTACTCGAAACTATCGGAATCCACATACGACAATTAAATTATCAGCCGACGACATGTATTTGAGTTTTGTAAAGAACATCACAGTTTTTTAAAAAAAATTTCTGTTCCTTCGACATTTCTGTTGAACAAGTATTAAATTTTTTGTTTTTAATATTAATTTTTTTTAATTACAATACAAAATAAATTTATATTCTAATTTTAGATCCAAGGGTAAACCGTGCAACACCGACCATGCGGCTAGATTTCAGCAGCGACCAACCAAAGACTCTTGTGGGAATCGAATACAAATAAATTACATCAAACAATATTTTTGTGACCATTTATGAAACAATTTATGAACCGAACCGGAATTGCGGTTCAACTCAGAAATGGTTTGCATCACTGAGTTTATCGGAGGATTCGAATGACGTTTGGTGAATTTGTTAAACAGGGTCTGGCGAAGTTGGTGAGTGAAAGAGTTTATGCTAACATGTGATGCGTGGAGATTTAATTTCGTACTTTTGCAAAGTTTATGTACTTAACCAAAAAAATGGATTCGCACGGAACTTGGTCAATTGGTTCAATTAAGTCTGCAGACTCTGTATGTTAAATGTATTTTATATTACTTCCTTATGTTCAACACCTCTCAAATACGTGAGCTGGTCACGATTTAATTTGTATCATAGCTGTTAAATTTCGATTGCGATTACTCATCAATGGGATTACTTTTAAAAAGATTTGTATTGATTTCATAATCCTCTATTAATTCATTTTGTAATGGATTACAATTACAAATAATCTAAAAGAAATCACGATTACTTTAAATTACTATAAAATAATCCAAAAAGAATCACAGCACACGCGATTTGCACGAATCATGCATGATCACATGTTGCAAGACATGATCAATTGTTCGCTCTTGTGACGAGGGGCGTGTATGAACGTGAGCAAAAACGCTACCACAATGACAACTTGAAGAACACCCAGGTTTGTCCATGCCTCGTCGAAATTGGATTGGACATTCCAAAACGGTCATTACACCGTATTTTGCATAAGGACTTCAGTTAACACTAGAACTCAAGCCGGCCGATCATCAACAACGTCGTGACTATGCTGATTGGGTCCTTGAAATGCATGAAAATAGTCCGGAATTCCATTGAAACATCTTTTTGACTGATGAGGCCCATTTCCACCTCGGTGGTTACGTCAACAATCACAATTGTCTTGGAAAACCCAAGAGTTATTGTTGAAAAGCCTCTCCATACTCAACGAGTGACTGTTTGGTGCGGTTTATGCACCGGCGCGGTCGTTGGAAAATGAGGTTGGATCAACAGTTACGGTGAATGGATTGCGCTATCGACAGATGATTAATGATTTTTTATGTTCGTAGTTGGATGATATTGATCTGGACAACGTTTACTTTCAACAAGACGGCGCTACGTGCCACATAAGCAACGAAACCATTGCTCTTTTACGGGAAATGTTTCCGGACCGTGTTATATCTCGAAGAGGTTATCACAATTTGCCACCGAGATTTAACACCTTGCGACTTCTTCTTTTGGGGCCACGTGAAAAGCCTCAAAGATAGAATTCGTGTGGCTATCGAGGACATATGGCAGCCACTTGTCGATTTGGGTGTGGAAAATATCTTGAAAAGGATATGGTCCCATAAGCGTGGTCGTTGTTGAATTTGATGAGGATCACAATATTTGTTAATGACATCACATACGTATGAATGCAATGGATTTCAAAATAATCAGGAATAATCAAAAGTAATCTCGGAAAGTAGTCGGATTCTTTTTGAGTATTTATAGTAATCGGAAGTAATCCTCATTACTTTTAGACTATTTCTAATTGTAATCAATTGTAGGTCTTGAGAAACTGAATATATTCGTAAATTAATCATTAGTGCACCTCTAAACAAATTAAATTTAATTTAATTATTAATTACTACGATTAGTAAGACATACTTAACAGCCATGAATTGTATACTCACTGACAGGGATCGGATGTCTTATACGGATTAGTCCTGGAAAAAGGCTGCTGGGACATATTCTCCTACCATACCGCACTACTACCATAAATATTTGAAGCCGTTGATAAATTGTAAACTGCTTTATAAAGAAGAATGTTGGGGTTTTGAACTTGCTAAAGTGTCTCCAATCCGTTTTACTTATTTCGGAGAATTTTTTCAATAAAATTTGTATTGAAAAGATGTTATGAAATTTGTACACTGGCTTTCGGATATGACGTTATTTATCACCAGCCGAACACGAAGATATACATATCACAAGCCGGACACTTAGACGGAATGACAGAAATGACTCAAACGAATTGGAGACTCATGAATATAATTTGGTTCAACGTACAAAGCTCTTAATCCCAAAACATTAAAAAAATATATTTACAAAGACCACAAACGAAACCACCTCTTCTAAAATTTCCTTTTTGGTGCTAATAACTTCTTCGCGGATAGGACACTGAAGTAGTGACTTCCGAGCCTAGGTGTCTCTGAATCAAATTCAATTCATGAAAACTCATGAATTCGTTTTGCGCTATGTGGGTCTTTCCGTCTAAGTGCCCGGCTGGTTCGCATGATATTTTTCGAAAGACTTTACGAATTGCTTTGAAATTTGACGTGTGTTAATATTTCGCTAAAAGTTATTACGGGATGGCATAAGGGCTATATGGGACGCCCCTTTGGAAATCGTGTAATAATATTCATTTGGTGTTGGTAATATCTTCTGCCGACTCATCTTAATTTTTCTCAGACATAGCACTATGTCACATGATTCTTTTCTCTCTCCTTCTCTATTTCTTATTTTCATTGACGACCATCCAATTTCTTCCTTCGGGACTACGAGACAAAACCGAAACCGAGAAACAAATTTAATTAAAATTGAAATTTGTTCAAATAACTTGCAAAAAGAAAAATACTGCTTTCTATAAATCGTATTACAAATGTCAAGTTTATTGAACGTATGATGAAGCGCAGTTTAAGGTCTCAGATAAATAAAAAAAAACATAAGTTTCTATGGCCTTTAATGAATAGCGTGTGGATTATCTGCAAATCTCCGATGATCAACAAAATTCTCTACGACTGGACGACTATTTTCAATGTATTTCATTGTAAACATTTTACTAAATTGATCTTTCAAACGCACAGCTACTCAAGTGAATCGGTTTTAAAAATGTCAAATTTATTCAACGTCACAAATGATGAAGCGCAGTTTAAGGTCCCAGATAAATATTTAAAATATGATAATTTATGTCCAAAAACTTTTTTTTAAAAAAATTAAAAAATCCTATCCATTAAAAAAGAATACATTGACCAGTTTTTGTACTCAGGGGACCACAGTGAACCAGAATTGTGCATGTGTTATTCATTGCACAAAAATGTCTTTGTTGCATAGTGTTATAGGTCTCCAAAATAACTAAGAGAATTGAAAAGGAAAGTGGGGGTTTGTTTGTAGAGACAAGCTGGCCTGGGCTGACATATCAATCCTGATCGCCTTGATTGTGACAAATCTTTCTGAGCTCATGTTATTTTGTAGAGTATGTGTGATACTACCACCTCGGCTTTGACTAATCTTTTTGAGATCTGAGTTCTACAAATGTGATTACGATTTCATGAAGAGTGATGTTTTTGTTTTATTCATCAATACTCCCATCCGAATCTCGAAAGTGCAACATCATTCAAATTCAATCTCACACATGTTGTCATGCGGAAAAGTATCACTATTCTCATAACAAATAATAGTTCTACATTTTCCCCCTCAAAAATTTCATAAACTTCAACATCCGCCTTATATTTTCTACATGTCTGTGTATACATTTCGTTGGTTGCCATAATCCTTTATTTCCGTTTCGACTCCCGCACAGAGGGCGGTCATATCTCGCGAAGACACAAACCGAACAAGTGTTGCATCTTTAAAATGAATTTATTTTCATCGTTTCAGTTTTTTTTTTGTAGTGCGGGTGCATGGGAAACATTCATCATCCCCGGAGACTGTTGCAGAGAATCGGGTGAACCGAGGAACGAAGGAAAAACATGCTCTGCAAATTGTTGTAGTGGCTGGCTGCTGCATAACTCTGCGGCAATTAATAATTTTATTGCCATAATTTATTTGCAATAATTTGTACATTCATGTTGCCACTGGCACAGTCGAAAATTCCTTTTTAACGGGAAACGTTGAAAGATGTGAAATACTTGTATTAAACATGAAACATAAATCAAAATGTGTTTAAGACGTTGGAAAACAAAAATGTTAATGTGTTGAGATGGATGGTACGAAATCAATGTTCTCCTTGTGGATGGGGTGAAACTATCAAAAATTCTTCCCTTGGTCACATCTAAGAGCACTCATTTTCCAAGTGTCACCGTCATAGGTGTGCACGTCCAAATGGGCAATCACTAAGAATCCCCTTGTCGCCACTACTTTAAACCCTTGAGCATCTTAAGACGGCCAACATCAGTTTCTACCCTCTGAACAAAAATTAAGAATAATATGCGAGCATTACATATGGTACCATCTTCGATAAATAAACTTCCGACTAATGTAAACTAATGATCAGCATCATTAGTTTGTAAAACTGAATACTGCATGTCATCCAAAGATTTATCCTTACAAATCATGCAAATTCCCACTTACTACACAATACATTCGCAAAACTGTACAACTTTTCTGCACCACTTGAATTACATTCATTCTACCTAATGATATTTTTGAAGTACTCCGGGTATAAGAAAACAATGAGCAATGAATTACCCGGATTTCCGTATTGCATGATGTGCAGCAACAGCAGGAGGAACGGCAACAGCACATCTGTATTTCAGGAACAAAGGACACGCGGCTACTTCTAATGGATGCGTTCGTTGTTGTAATCATAATTTGCGAATAGAGGAGGTACAAATGTGTGTACTTCGTAATCCCACAACGCAGACTGGTCATTTCTTTTTTTTGTTTTGCTTCCATGAACAACGAGAAGGGATGTTTTTTTTTTTTTTGTTGGGAAAGAAAAGGTTTTTCGATTTGTTTGGCAGAAATTAGTCATGAGATGAGATTTGGCAATACGCGAAATGGTCTCAGGACTGAGAACGTCGGTCATAATGTTGGTAATTTAAAATTCACTTGAATACTTGAACCGTGGACAATGGAAATTCGTTAAGCGTACAGCATCGATTTGTTCTACATACCAGCATTTTGGAGTGGAAAATTATGAGGTCTTACTTTTGAAAAACAAACCATTTGTGTCAGGGATTTGGTTTTGGTGTGGAAATATTCTCAATTTTATTTGAAGTATTTGAAATTAATTACATTTTAAAATTTGCTATTTTATCCAACTAGTTTTTATATTAGAATTCCAATTTAATGGAGTATTTTGTGAATATTGTTTCAAGTTGCATCTTGTTTGTAATTCAACAATGTACAGTGGATAGAAGCTCGTGATAATTTAGCACACAATCTTCTTCTTCTTAATATATATTTACCCTCGACACTGATTCACTGATACAATGATACACTGATACACTGATACACTGATTCACTGACTCTGTCACGCAGTACGTAGGAATTTAAATAGGCATCTTAATATATATTTACCCTCGACACTGATTCACTGATTCACTGATACACTGATACACTGATACACTGATACACTGATACACTGATACACTGATACACTGATTCACTGACTCTGTCACGCAGTACGTAGGAATTTAAATAGGCATTCTATAATAATTCTATAAATAATAATAATAAAAAAAATAATATTTTTTTTTTGTACAGAAATTGTGTTTTCCCCAAATTTTTTTTTTACCAAAATTTTTTTTTTTCCAATATTTTTTTTTTTCCACAAAAATTTTTTTTTCATCAAAAATTTTTTTTTCAACAAAAATTTTTGTTTTTTTCCACAAAAATTTTTTTTTTCAACAAAATTTTTTTTTTCAACAAAAAATTTTTTTTTCGAAATTTTTTTTTACAAAATAGTTTTCTCAAAATATTTTTTACAAAATTTTTAAAATTAAGTAACAAATACTTTCTCAAGCAAATTAACGGGCGCCATAGGCGCATTACAACTTACTAGTACAATTATAATTATATAATCACTGCGGCGATCATTGTCTTTGAAGAAGTGCGGTCCAATATTGACGCCGTCTTGTAAGCGTAAGACCTTTTCTCTGGATTCTCTGGAAACTTTGCCATCTGTGTAAGTGCCTCTATATTCTCTTCGGAACAAATTTGACATTGGAATTGGTAACCAGCTGCAGAGAAACTTCGAATACCGATTTTAAGAATACTAGCATTTAAATTATAACTGTCTGTTTCCATAAAACGAATTTGTTCGTTCGTTACAAATCGTTATTCGTTATAAAATGGGTTTCAGACATTATTTAATTAAATTATTTTCGGTCTAATGTTAGATAAACTCTCATTACTGATAAAAATCCATTTTGTTGGTCCTTCAATTTCGACAATTTGCAGTAAATGTTTTGTTAATTTTATTATTATCCTTGGTGTAGGGTATTCGGATGAAATGTATATATTTATATCCAGCAAACACACTTCATACCACTTGACAAACATGAAAAAAGGCTATCGCATATTTGCACATTACACATGGACATATTTCTATATGAACATTAGGGTGTTCCGAAAAAGTTCCCAGTGATAGAAGTAAATGATGTTGTACATTACATGATGAGCGGTCATCGTGTGGTAGATAGAGTCAATGAGTATCTTCAGATTCATATCCTGATCATAAAATCAATAATAGTTTTAAGAGCCCGTTTCCAACAAGTAGATGCGGTTCATGTAAAATCTCAGAACTATGTGAATATTGTCTAGAAAAAGGCTTTATCTCTTAAATTGTATTTATTACGAGTCCAGATCATTTATAGAATGTTATATAAACTTTGCACCTGAAAAGTTATCTAAAAACTATGCGTCTTCGAACACCTTCGGATCACTCAATCGCATCAGATACTCATTTCACCAGTAGACCCATTCAAATTTACCAAGCGATTGAGCAATACATCTTCTATTAATGTCTGTATTGATCTAATAACAGGTCCCAAATTTGAAGAAAACTGATCCCCACTTTAGATCCCCCAAAGACCAGGACAAAAGTTGTTTGCCGACGCATTAGTTAGTTTGCAAAACTCTAGATCTCGGTAACTAGCATGGCACAATTTGACAGGTTCCCAATGAAAATATTCTAGCTATACATGTCTATCTATATGGTCTTTGGTTAGGCCATACACAACTTTATATGATTTTTGGTCAAAGAAAACTATTTGCTGGCACTGTATCCCCTCCCTCTAACGTGGATATACAAACTTGTGTATGTAGATATTCTCACATAGCAATGTAAAAACAAACACACACCGCCTCATTGTCTCTATTATCCTTTGAGCCAATGTTTTGTGAAAATTCTTTATTGTTCTGTGTATTAAAAACGCCTTCAGATTTTACAAAAAATAAAAAAAAATAACACATACAACTAAACCCGAACAAATTGTATGAAACATTGTGCATTTTGCCAGAGATATAAACGAGGGTCCTCATATTGTCGTAATATCCTGAATATAAGGAAGCATGTTGCATATGTACATTAGAGTGGGTCACTCTCATGCTACTAAAAGTCGAAAAGTACCAAAACGGAGTGGCATTGAGCTCAGTGACAGGCAAGTGTAATTCAGTTCAATGTCCGGCTCAACAAGGATCTTCATACTCACAGAACAGAAAACGACAGCGGTTAAAAATATATTATGTGGAGAATTTATTTCTGGACACAATATTTTTTTCACAACCCATTTTAATGTTGACACATGTAGGGCGTAAAACCAATATTCATATGCATAACTATGAAATAAGAATGCAACCATAGATATTTATTTGGCGCAACTAAACACTTCCAGCATCTCCACAACTTGTGTGAACTTTGTGCTCTGCTCCATATGTGTCGTTGGGTGTCCGCACACACACTTATACATACATATACATCTAAGTATTATATCTCCACCACTGTGGCACCATTATTATTTACAATTTATATAAAAACAAAATGTAAAGCCTTGCTGCATGGAAACTGGGAAAAGTATTTTATCCTTATTTTCGTGCCATTGTTTGTTTTTGTTGATTATTTTCCGTTTTATTTTCATTTGGGTTCTTTTATTTTTTTCGTCTCCTCAATCTATTTTATATGTATAAATTACAACATATTGCAAGTCATAACTTTATGACAATTGTTTGTTTTTCTTGGTGTCGTCTCGTAAAGTTTTGTTTGTTTTCATGTGCCAGAATCAAAGATTTGCAAGAAAAAGACCATTTCTTATTTTGGCACCGCTCTGGGGGAATATTTTCTGTTTGTTAACTTTCAAATTTAAAACAGACCATAATATGTCATATTTGTTTTTTTTTCTATTTTTGGAGGACAAAAGAAAAATTGCAGACGCCAGCTAAGTCATTCATCACACATTTAAAATTGTCAGTACATATTTGATGTAATTTTCTAAGATTTTTTTGATTACAAAGTATTTTATATTTAAAGCATTTATAGATTTGTTGAGTAATGCAGTATAGATACAAAGTTTCTTCAAATACCCGCAAATTATAACAGCCGGAAACTCAACCAAACGGAAGTCGGATTCTGTGTTTTTTAGATTGTCTTCTGTAATGCTGATACTACGCGAGCAGCTTTACTATTCCGAGACTTTTTTCAATACCCCCGTAATTAATTCATGTCGGAGATCGGCACCATCAGAGGTTTTGAAACACTAGGTCAGTGAATATAAAAGGGTGTTTATTTTAGACGTATGGTTTTCAAGAAGAAATAAAAAGCATATAATTTAATGTTAGGGTCAAGAATATCATTATTCTAAAGTTAAGGGTTTGCCATTATGTTTTGAAAAAGATTTCGGGCAAGTGGCCGCCGCGGCTCTTCTAAATAAATTCCAGCCGAGAGGCTTAATTTTCCTCCACTTTCAGCAGCATTTGGGGCCGTATGTGAGCAATAACGCGCCGAATATTCTCTTCCAAGTCATCAATCGTGTCGGGCTTATCTGAAGCGACTCGGGCTAGAAAAGCGACTTCACATAACCCCACAAAAAAAAGTCCAGCGGTGTTAAGTCACACGATCTTGGAGGCCAGGTCACGGGCCCACGACGCGAGATAATGCGCTCACTGAGAGTTTACAATGCAAAGTAAATTTATAGTCTAGATTTCGGTCCAAGGGTAAGCCGGGTGACACAGACCATATGGCTAGATTTTTGCAGCGAAAGACCTAAGCCTCTGGTGGGAATCGAACCCACAACCCCCACGCTGATAGATAAGTACGCTACCAACTCGCCTACCGGGGCGATTTTGAGTTTTTGTATTTTTCGATTAAATGCAAAAGCAAGAAAAAATAAAAATAAATCTGATCTGATTTTCATATACCGCTAATATTTCCAAAATTTTTATTATCTAAATTTTCAATCAATTGACTTGTGATATATTTTTGTTAGTTTTCAATTTATTTATTTTACAGCAGAGTCCCTGCTTACGAATCTATTCTCGGAACAATTGGCATTCTTTATGATTTTAATGAGAATTATGGAATTTGTTTTTCTGGGTCCTGAAGCTTTAACCTTTTTCGATATTCAGTCTTTATGCAAGTTGCAAACCTTTTCGCAATATAAAATTAAACGTATCCCAGTCCCATCTCAGTTCTGTCACCTCTTAACAATGTGATATCTGACAGCAACGATTTTTCATTAATAACAAGCTAATGACACATACATAATATGTTAGTATCTAATCTCTGCAGGAGACAATGGGATGTAATGTAATCGCCCAAAACAGAAAAACATTACAAACTCAAGTATCTACTTATGAAATGACTTATTCGTTTTAAGCCCAAAACCAGAAAACACAAGTTAACCCTATGGGAAATGCGTTAATGTAAACTGAAAAGACAAAAACTATCACAACAAAAATGAAAAACAAAACTCCCATTAATAAAGTGTCAAGAGCATCAGGATGATGTTACAAAAAAACAAAATAGAAAAGAAGAATAGAAACACAAGCCGCCGAGTAAATAAAGAAAAATTCGTCACACGTTATAAACGCATACATCGTGTATCCTTTTACACAAGCATTTGTAGAAAATGTGTAATGTCGACAAGGACGAAGTGCTGCGTTGATACCCGTGGTATTGACGGCACCCTATCATCGCTGAGACACAGCAAGTATGAAAGGTGCACAGTGGTGTAGAAACGATATTTTTTAAATACTTCTTCTATTTGTGAATTTGGATTTGCAAGAATTGATTCTGAAGGTTTTTTATTTACCGGAGTGAGGTTTACTATCTGCGAAATCGATGAAATAGAAATGGAAGATCGTCGTTGGGAGACGAGTGAGATTGCTCATGTGAAATAGTAACAAATATATAGTACGAATATTTGGTTACGGGTTGGCTGACTTTCAGGGATTGCCTAGTACCGACAACACAAGCAGTCGCTTCACCATTTCGAAGGATCGTTTGGAAATGTACAAATGAAAGTCACTCCATTTGCAAGAATGAACGAAACTTTGATTGAACTCAACACACAAGGAACAGTTAAACTAGTCAAACAAACTACGAAGCAGTTTTATTGTCAATGAGAAACGAGCTCGTCGCAATTTCAGTGGTCTTATTTACATCGTGTAACTTAAGAATCACTGGGAGACCACTTGACTCCAAAAAGAGATGTTATTTTGAATCACCCGGTATTGCGGTAGCTGCCACTGTTGAAGCTTTTACTCTTTGACATTTGACAAGTAGAAACTACGCAGTTACTAAAAATTAGCAAAACTATTCGGACCGTGTAATCTCTCGAAGAGGTGATCATAATTTGCCACCGAGATCTTGTGATTTAATTTCATTTCATTTAATTTAACACCATGCGACATCTTCCTTTGAGGCCACGTGAAATATAAGGACTAAGCCAACAGCCCAGCGTCGATTCAAGACCTCAAAGATAGAATTCGTGAGGCTATCGAGGACATAGGGCAGCCACTTGCGATTTGGTTATTGGAAAATTTCATGAAAAAGATATGGTCCTGCACGCGTGGTAGTGGTGGGCATTTGGCTTGTGTTGGTTTTCATTTCTCAATTTCATTTATCTCAAAAAACTAAATTTTTCTTTAATACCAAAATAACATCTCATGTTGGAGAACCCTATATTATCGGAACGATAATTTGTGAAGCTGGTCCCAAAAAGGGGTCAAAACACCGATTAAAATATTTGCCATCAACTTTGCCATTTATGGAATTGGTTCACCCTTGGCTATCATATTTTTCCAAACTTTAAAAATGTGTTTGATGGATGGAGATGTCTGTCAAATGAAGATGACATCAGTAAGACGAAATTGTGAAACTCTTCAATTATTGCCGACAAATCGCCGTGTAAAACCACTGTACAACATATATAAAATACTTTTATAGTCTCGCCAAGGCAAAGGAAAAACAAGGGCTTACAAAATACCATTAACACTGTTGCTAATTAAAATAAATGATCGAACGATGTCAAAGGCCAGCGTAAAATGAGGACAACCGACATCAATAGAATGCAAACCCTTGCCAAATAAAAAAAAATTGAATGCTTGGAGAGAAAAACAAACAACCCTTGTGAAACCAAAAAAAAATTAGAAATGTGATAAAAAAAAAAATCGTGTGAATCTGGTTGTAAAACAAATTATTGACTTAGGACGTGCGCTATTGGTTTGAGAGGCACCCAAAACAAATCATGTTTATGGGAAGTTAACTACAGGAAGTGGAACAACCGTTTTTTTTTTTTCAGCTCTTTTCCAAAAACATAATCAACAATGACATCCTCCAACCTCCACAACGATTGATACGATACCTTTTCTTGAAAACTCGATGGCTGCCTGGCCTGCTGCTAATGTTGTTATTGTTGTTTCATAATCAATCATTAGCATCACCTTTACTTAACAAAATCATACATCATCTCTGCACAGCAACACAGACGACACTCCGTAACCCAAAAAAAAAAAAAATCAAAACCAATGCCACACCAAACCCCTAACAAAGAAATATGTAAATAAACTTTAAGAAAATTGTTGAAATTTCCTCTCATCATTAAAAATCACTCTGAAAAAAAGGCAGAAAGAACACACACAGAAGAAGAAGAAAAAACCGAAAACCTTTTTAACAATCCAAATAAACAAATGATCTACAAAATGTTGATTTCAACGTAAGCAAGTAAAGTCTAAGACATCCCAAACAACAGATGCACGTTTCGAGATTGACTTTTGTTCAATGAAATACCACCATCGCCACCACCACTAACAAAAACAACAGAAATTGAATCATTGGAGCGAAAAAAAAAAAAATATTGAATGAATTCATTTTTCAATACGTAAGTGAAGTGTAGAAATGAGTGGGACCCACATCCGACCGACAATGTTCCGCTGACAGGAGAGTGAAGTAAAAACCAAATGTGAACTAACAATGCAGCACCACTCCTTGGCTGGCATATGTGCGAGATGTGTTTGCGGATAGGCTGTGATGTGATGTGATGATGTTTTTTCAACAACTCTTTGACAAAAACATAAAACAATCCAATACATAATATTTAAAACATAAATCAGCAGCATAGTGACTATAATGCAAACAGCAACAACAACTACGACAATACCCATGATATATCATTATATAATCTTAACGAAGCCAACAACAAAAATATTCTATACTAAAAGTAGAGGGATACGAATAAGGCGTGATGGATTTTACAATTGATGTAATTCCGGCAAATGACCTAACTAAGCTCTGCGGTGTGGGATGTTAGACATTTTAGATGGCAATTTATATTGTTCTAAAAGTTATGGCAGATCTTCTTATAAAGGGTGTTTTTTATTGAGGTATAGAACTTCGAATTGAAATAAAACACAAGAAAATCATTTTAATGTCCATCAATTTGGCTTTATTGGAAGGATAATTTAATGCCATTAATGTTTAAATATGATTTCGGGCATGTGGCCGCCGCGGCTGGCTCGAATAAAGCCAATTCTACAGGTCCAATTTTCCAATTGTGATGAAAATCAGCATCGAGATGAATCTGGTTTTCGGCCCATACACCAAAATCACGACGCATTGCATGGTCTCGCGGCTTTAATTCTTGCACAAGCTGGATCTTGTAAGGTCGCAAGCCAAGATTGTTGCGCAAAATCTTCCATAAAGTTGATGGACAAAGCTCCAATTGCTGTGCACGGTGGCGAATCGATTCATTCGGACGGAGCTTGCTGTGAACTTCGCGAACTGAACCATTACTTTCGAAATAAATTTGCACGATTTGCAAGCGTTGTTCTTTTGTCAACCTGTTCATGATGAAATGGCAAACCAAACTAAATATTAATCACTTGACAGCTGACAAAATGGCCGCCAGTTAAAAAAGTGATGCCAACTTAAAGTTCTATACCCCAATAAAAAACACCCTTTATATCAAGCAGGGATATCTTTATATTTACTGACACCAATAACATCCCTGAAGAATGAGTACATCACTACAAGAGTTGCTGGTGAATGCCGGGTGTGTCTGGACGAGATAGCGAGACATTCGTCGGTTACCTTGATATGGGCACATGGGCATAGATGCATATGTGGTAGATGTACAGCTGATGCACTTGCCAGGGCTGGTACTTGAAATCTATGAAATTGGCATTCCTTTCACTGTGATTAAAAAAAATTATATCACTGTAGACGGAGAAGCGGGAGAAAAGAACAAACCTTCCTAAAAACCGGAAAAGTCAGGCATATGCAGAGACCGATTCAAATCATGTTCATTAGGTTCGTCCGAAGTGTGTAAATGATTCACAAACTGTATTTTATTTATAACAGATGCACATGGTTTTGGTTTTGATCTGAAATCATGTGGTACATTTTTATGAATTGCCAATAACATTGTTTCTTTTCAAAAAAAAAACAATGGTAATTACCTTCGGTTAATTGCACATTTCGTTTAATTAACCAAAGAATTATTCCCCGGAATAAAGTTGACTTTGCGTTTCTTTCGCATATTTAGCCGAAAAAACTTTTGACTACAGATCTGGCAATTGCCATGAATTTCTCATTGTCAATCAAATTCATCAATATGGTTCTTCCTTAGCCTGAACATACTCCTCAGCAAGTGATTGGAGACAAAATTGATTTTGCATTGGCAACGAAAATAAAGATAAGGATTTCTGGAAACTCTGTCAGCCTACCAGAACACCCTTTTCCAAATCACCTTCATCATCTTTATACTGTCTTCAGACCCTTTCTTTAATATTTTCAATTTGTTTATTTGGACATTTAAATTGTATGTTTGTTTGTCCATGAAGACATACATACATACGTACATATTCCAAAATGTATTTACACATGACATACAGAAATACATACTCGTAGATGTAGGTCTGTACATTTGTGAATATATTCATGATTTATATTGGGTACTTGTTGTGGTGCAACAAGACAAGATTTGTATGTTATCCATTCAACGGTGGTGGCATGCAAATGAAGCAAAACGTCAAACACGCCTGCACTTGCTCGGAAGATACAAGAGCGATTGTTTTCGTTTATTTTTCTTATTTTGTTTTCCCCCGTTGTAGGCAGAGGCTTACCGATTGATACTGATCGTCATCGTCATCATCATCATTAGCTGGCTTCCACATCCGTTTTTCAATATTTCAGCTTTTATTCTCGCTTCAGTTTAATGCGTATTCATTTACATACGATACGAGTGGTTGGTCTGAAGCCACATGCGTAGATTTCATGTTGGAGATTGTGGTGTAAACAAATATTGATGGATTGGCTGAGGAGCGACAAAAGGGTATTACATTTAAATGGAGGGAGAACATAAAGGAACTATGAAATCGTGTTAATTTCATCCGGTAGGTGGGTTACATAAAGGGAACCGTTGATACGTAGGTGTGGGGTATGCAATGAGCGAGCACCACTCAGAGTCCATATTTTTTACCCGATAAGGGCTCTGGTAAATTAAAGGATTTTTAAATGGAATGGCATAACTCGCTTTTTAAAAATAAAAAATAATAAATTTTTTGTATGGAGATATTCCAAGAATAAAATTATTCCAGTCCTACAATGGACAACTCTCAAAAAATTACATTTTCAATAACAACCGATCCACAGCAACAAAATAAAAGATACAAATGTGTAAATTTTTTTTCCTTTGGACCCAATAGTGCTGTTAACACTCAGATGGCTATCGTCTTGGAATTTTCCATTACACGTTTCGAAGACACAAAAGAAAATTTTCAAAAATCATCTAAAAAAAAAACTGAGGGTCTTCATGAGCACATGCATGTTAATTTGAAAAATGCCATCGCCAGAGTTACTTCTCTCAAGAATTGTTGCCGTCCGCAGCTGTAAACAAAAACACAATGTTGCCGTACACCACAAATTGTCAATGCATTTGGGGAAAAGTATGGACAAGCTAATTTGTTTTCATAAATACGTCAACATTTTGTTTTTTTCTACTTCAAACACGTCCGAAGAATTTTTTACTGATAATAATCAACCAAAAATTTAATTTTTTTGTAATACCACAATACACCATAAAATTATACCATAAATTTACACAAAAACATGTGTTGAGGAACTCTGACATTCGTCTCTGCTGAAGGTGCCAACATTTCACTGCTATTGAATTTTTTTTGCTAGTCGGCGGGCCAGTAGCACTAATCTATGTGAATTGATAAAAATGTGTGTTGAGTTTTTCGAACAATCACTGTCCGGTGTAATGGCGGGCAATGGTGGGCAAAGGCAAACTTTTTTTGGCCAACAAATCGCGACCTTAGAACAACAAGGTTCTAACTGAGAATTTTTGGAAAATTTTCCTATATATCATATGTACTATAATGGATTACTGTTAAAATTGAAACTGAAAAATGCTAATTAATAATGGTTGAAAAAAATTATGACATACAAGAACTATAACATATTAAACATTGATGTTAAGTTTTATCAAAACTACTTTGGAGCAGTTGGAAACTTGTTGTTCTAAGGTCGCGAAATCACAAAAAACGTTGCTGCATGAAAAGTAATCCAAATTAACTATATTCATATCAGCAAGTGCCTCTGCATAAAATATACAAAATGACCAGTCGGTGGTAGAAATGGCAGATTTCAATTGTTTTCCCTATTAACTCTTAACTGAGCAGAGTATACTATGAGTTTCAATCATAAAGTCTACATAATTTCCCTGTTTTTTTTTCAAATTAACAAATTATGAGTTATCTTGGCACAGGACTGTTCTTTACGCTAAATATGATTGATCCCCTATCATAAAAGTTGACCCGGCAAATTGTACCCTCATTTCAGTACCCAAATATCTCGGATCTCTGGCCCATTTGGAGATTGTTTAATGCGTCCGTATAATGAATTTCATATTTGTCCCATACTCAATACCTACTACTCAGTCTAAATTTCAACAGACGTGGCCCTAGCTAACTTGTCTAAGATTTAGACACCGATAAATCTAAGACTTATAGTTTCTGAGTATTATTTATTAACATTTTATTTGATTTTGTGTACTGTTTAATTGAAGAGATTCCAATCTTTGTTGTATTATCGAAACGAATTAATCTGCCGAGTGAGAATTTAAGTTGAAATGATCACAAAAAGTTCACTATCCATAACATTGAAATTGTTCCACATTTTTGATAATTGCCCATCGATTCACCCAACGAAATCTCTTCTCGTTTCTATGTAATATTTCCCATCTTCTCGCAAAGCAACGCTTTGCAAAACATTCATTTCAATTCCCACAATTTCTCTCCTTAGGCCATTTGTAGAAATTTTCTTCGGAAGACCTTTCATTAAACAAAATCGTTGATTCGAAAAATGAAATGAACAATTATTACCAAAATACAAAACAAACAATATCGCACAATTGTACAGCCGATAGGCTTCAATAATCATCATGTGGCATCCTGATGATACGTCTGCTGAGGCTGCTGCTGCTGCTGTGGCTCGAAGTGATGATGATGACGACCATGAAGATACTAGTAAATGTTGCCTCGGAGTGCAAAAGAATCTTCCTCCTCATTGTTTAAATGTGCAAAATGTTATAAATTTTTATTTCAAACATTAAGTCAGACAAACAAACAAATATGTATATGGACTCACAGTGTGTACAATTGTCAATGGGTGGAATGGAGTGCTTTGGAGTAAATATGTGAGTTTAGTCGAATGGCGAATGAATGAATGAGTGTATGTTTGTTTAAAAATTGTACACTTTGCTTTTGAATATTGACGTTGGCCACATGAAGTCTTGAAGAGATCGAACAATATGTGTAGGAAGTTTGAAATAATGGTTTGGAGAGTTTATTTTAAAAATTACATGCTATAAGTCAAATATTAATAGAAACAAAGCAACCGAACATATGGATACAGTAACAGTAACACTAACATCAATATCAAATAACATAGTAGCCAACAGTATCCGGCCGAAGCATAAGTATTCAAATTCAAGCCAAACATCAGCAAACACCACTCCCTCTTTCCGTCCACCAATACCCTTCTTTTCTATCGCTAACACAGTGAATTGCATTTATAGGGGGAATCCCCTTAGTGTTACTCAAAAAAAAAAATAATGTGGAATCATGGGAGCATGAGCCTCGTCCTCCTAGACTTCGAATGACTGCAAGTCAGTAATTTTCATTTTCTTGTTGCACCTCACGGTAAAGGAGTCATCCTCACTTTGCTTGAGCGCTTCCAGTAAAGATCGCCGTATTTTTTCTCAATTAATAGCCATCTGTCCGTAAACATCTTCCCATCAGAATGACTGACTGGCTGTCAAAAAATTACCGATTTCGAATTTGAAGCCTCTGTCTCATTGGTTCTTGGTGGCTCACGACTCAATAGGAAAAAGGACCCCAAAACAGAAAAACAAAGACTGTCCCAAATGAAGAAATTTCATAAATGTATAAAAATTCCCAAATGGGCCACATGAAAATTTCCCCAAAAATTCTGAAAAATCCTCAGATAATTTATGAAAAATATCGCGTTGAAAATCGGCACTACGACGACAGGCCTGCGCCGCCTCGCAGTGGTCCAAAATCCATTTCTATATGGAGAGTTCACATCACTTGTCCCTACAGCTCGAATTTTTCCACCAATTTATGTATTGCGATCCGACAAGGTACCAAGGTGCGACGACCCAAAAATGTTTTAGATTTTCACCATTTTTGTATTTGAAGAATTTCAATGCGTTGTTGAAGCGTGTATTCTTCCAGTTTTAGTAATGGCGTAGTTTCTACTTTCCAAATGTCTACGAATAAATGCTTCAAAAGTGACAGCTACCGAAATACCGGGTGATTCAAAAAAACACCCCTTGTTGAAAAACTCTTTATAATATAAAAAAATATTAGTATTAACAATTTATTTGAGATATATTTTCTATGTTGACTACTTTTCGTATTTTTCTATTTAGGGGGAGGGAATTTTATGCATTTTCAGTTTTAAGCTTTTTTTTTTTACTTAATTGTACCTATTGCATTTTAAAAATTTTACTTTTTTCATATACAAATTGGCAATTTTGTTTAGATTCTGAAATTTTAAAAAAATGTAATTGATTTTTCAAATTTGTCAAACTGTATCTCATATCTCATAAAAACCCATTGTAATACATTTTTATTTTATTATAATGCATGTGTTTTTTTCTTCAAATTTTCTCCATCATTATCTGCTCATCTCCTCCGATCTTATACAGCTTTGTCGGTATTTCGCCTGCACCCTTGGTTTCTCTAGTAGGTCGCCATTCACTACCTTTGATTCTTCCACCTTAGGACATCATCACCCATTACATCAAAAACAATCATTATCGACTAACCCACAACTAAATAATCGTCCTAACCATTTGGCCGCCTACTGTAGACAACTACAGAAGTACAAACAAATACGCGTACACCAATCATCCAGGCACAAGAAGCGGCAGCATTGAAACATCTTTCAAAGACTACAATTGAATCGGCATATACACAACATAAACATTCGGCAGCCAATGCTGCCACAATGAAATGTAACTACAACACAGTAAAAGGTGCACAGATTCCTAGGTGGTCCTCCTCAATAACATACGTACGACTACAACAGCAACAACACACACGCCAACAAAATGAACAACAACATTAAGAGACCAAACCGTCCAAGCCATCCAATGCTGGACATGGATGATCTGTTGGTCAGTCCCAAGATTTCACAAGTGTTGTTGTTGTTGGCTGTATACTCATGTACATAAAAACTTTTTGTGTTTTGTTTTGATTCCCCTTACCAACTACTGCACATTTCTGTCGGTCCGTCCGTCCGTCCGGGAATGTGCCTGAGTGTTTGTCCTGCTTTGTTATCTTTCAAAAGAAGTTGGGTTCTTATTTTTTTTGGCCAGATTTGTCTGCATAACGTATGATTTTTGACTCCCCCCTCCCCCACAGGTATATGACCGTTGCTTAACTCAAGAATTTGCACTTGTACTGGTTCGTTTCGGTTTGGGGTTGGAGTTGGCTTTACAAGTGCATCTTGCCTTGGCCTGTCTCGGTTTTATTGTCTTTTTTTTTTGGAAACAAATTTAATTTTTTTTTTTTTTTTTTTGTAATATCTTGTGGCCATATTTTTTGTTGTCTCTTGTTCAGTTTTCAGCATTCAAAATTATATTTATTTCTTTGTCAAGTTTTTAATTTTCTTTTTATTTCAGCATATTTTGCAAAATTGTACAGTGCAGTGTTTGGTTCGGTTCGGCTGAACTCCCATTGAAATGCATTTCATTAGGGTTTGGTTTTCGGTTTTTGGCTTTTGCCTTTATAAAGAAATCAGCAAAATGTTTGTGTTTTATTATTATTTCTTGAGGCCAAATACAATGAAATTGATTGAAATTCAATTATTTAAGATAATATTCAAAGAGTTGGTTTTTTTTCTGTGTTCTCCATTGCCGTTGTGGCCGATTTCCATTGTGTAGTTGTGGGATATCAACAAGTGGGTATTATTGCTTATTAAATGAATGGTATTTTTATGGTCAATATGTGTTTTGGGGCAATATGAAAAATATACTGCTATTGCATTGCACGATAAGATGCATCCTGAAATAAATGCAAATGGAATTTTGTGTACACACATATATGGAAGATGGAGAAAAAAAGTTGCAAAAATCTAGGAAACGAAGGCTGGAAAGTATAGATGTCTGATAAAAGATTTAAAACAAAAATGATGCTGTTGCTGAAATGGTCAATAAAATAATTCCCCTTGGTATAAGCAAGTTTATTACCACGTTTACATGGGGGCAGCTGTCGAATCCAAACAGGAATCATTCATAAATTGACTTTCAAATAAAAATTTCAATACTGAACTGCTAAGCCAGCAGACAAGATCAATGTTTGCCAGAGTACTTAGAGGCGAAAACTTCTTCACTAACAGTTTTCTACTTCGTGCTAAAGTTCTTACATCTCCTAGGGGTCATTTGTTAAAAGTGTAAGGGACAATGCTTCATTTTCTATCCCCAATCTCTTTAACTCGGTTGACAAAGCTAACCTTCTGTGTGAAATATTTGCAATTAATCTTTGCCTCAAATCAGTCAACCAGATATTTTTTCGAAGACATGGAATTGAAAGGATTCTCGTGGAAATCATTGTAAACAAAACTCCGGGCCCGGATGGTATTTCAGCACTTGTCACATGTAAGTGCTCTTTGACGCTAACTCCATCCATTGGTTAATATTTTCAACACCTTGTTAATAATTTTCACCTTGAAAAGTTGCCAATGTTAAGTCGATCCCCAAAAAGTTGAGGCTACAAATCCTGCGATATGTTCTGTGCTCTCGAAGTTTATGGAGATCATGCACGCTGAAAAATACGTCTTTTTTTTTTGTTTACACACAAGTAAAACGTGTTTGGTGTTTGTAGCAAGTAGAGCTTATTTCCTTCTACACAAAGCTTATTTGGATGTAAATAGAACTCGTTTGCTATTAGTATTACATATTTGTGTATAAGCAATAGCGTGTTTGGGAAAAACAGACAACGAACTTATTAATTTCAAGAAAGTACAACATTTGGGTGCGAATAAGTGTGTATTTGCAGTTGTTTTCGTAATTTTTTTTCTGCATTAAGCACTTTAAAATAAAAGCAATGCCGAGAGAATGAGATGGATTGTTATTTAGAAATTCACAAATTGAAAAAAAATAAAAAGTATGTCAAAAATAAGTCAAATTTGATATTTATCACCTACAAACATGTTTATATTTGAGGTATGAAAAAATATATATATGTTTGATGCGAACTTGTTTGCTGAAATTTGTTAAAATGGCCATTTTTTTTCAGCGTGTGGTTAACCACCATCTGGTAAAGCATCTACAGTCTAACGGCCTTCTGAATGATTGACACTATGGCTTCCGTGGAAATCGATCTATTGGAGCGCTGATGGCGTTACTTTCGGAACGGTAGAGTCGATATTTTCTAAGGCTGGGAGGAAGCATGGTCGTTGCTCTGGATATTTTCAAGGCACTCATATTGCAACTTTTTTCGTTTTGTGTTGGTAATAACTTCTTTCGATTCATCTCGAGTTTTTCAGTGATCTCTTTATTGGACTTGTTATAGATGGAGTCTCATCTAACGAGCACAGTGCAACAAGTTTCCCTTCTCTCTCCTTCTTTATTTATTTTCATGGACGATCTGTTGGGTCAGACTGTGAACGCAAGTTATCCTTTGGGAGATGACAGCAACCTCTGATTTTATCATAGGTCAAGTGCTTTGCAGGTCGCGAACACAATACGAACGATGAATGACTCACTCAGCCGGGATTTGGCCACGATTTATGAGTGGCGTCAAATGAACAGAGTAGATTTTAGTGCACGAAAGACCCAGTACTGTTTGTTGTCACACAAATATTGCACTGATCCAGCATTGTCGTCAATCTCTATGGGTGGTGTTTGGATATTGACGTATGAGATACTTTTGATTTTCTCGGCATGATACAGGATCATGCTCGTCGGGCTAGCCATGTTTTCGAAGTGTCGAAGACGGCAATTAATTATTAAGTCTTTTTGAAGCGGTACATTACCCCATCTGATCTCGATAATATGTACTCCACCTAAAGAGAGAACATTTTTATCCGGTCTCTGTTTTATCTCTCTCAAAAATTGTTCCACGAATTTTTTTCTCTTACCTCACTTCAAAGTGATTTTTCCGGATTCATTTGGAACTAATGGATCTGATGTATGTATATTAACATTGGTTCCACAATTTTGTTGGTAGACGTACTCCTTCGTCAAGAATGTGTGAAGCTCATCCAAGACTCTGATCATGATCCTTATTATAATACTGTTCAGGTCACTGATCGATATCTCCAGATGTTGCAAATCCGACGACAAATGCAAAACTTTGGTGAAGAACTACACATAGAACAATTCTCCTTCAATGTGTGAATAGTTTTTATACATTCACATACATATTTCCAAAAATATACTTTTTTGTAGCATATTTTTCCTAATTCAACTTCTCGCTCTGTCTCTCTCTCTCTCTCCGTCTCTCATAATAATCATAATTTTGCCCTATTCAACGTTTTAATGGAGGTCATTACCACTCATTTCTTATGAGACATTCATTTGATCGTGTGGTATGTAATTGCAACAAACGATTGCAACAGACTTCCAGACATCCCGATTGTGCTACAGGCATATGTTCGTACGTATGTTCTTTTATTGATTACAAACATAACATTTTCAACTTTACGGAAAACTGTGGGTGGTCGTAAAAGACAAAACTTACGTATGTCCGTCTGTCCCTCCATACAACATAATTCATTGGAAATTACAATGTTCTATCAAAAAGCCAGCAAAGAAAATGTTGCCTTTTTCTTGGCGTTCCTACTCTCTTGTACAATTACAGGCGCACACTCGCATACACACACGCACATCCACACAATCTATTAACTGTCCGATGTCATTTGGAGTCATTGTCACATGGCAGAGAGTCTTTTCAGATAAGTTAAGTTGGTTGCACTGGTACACCGCCTCCTCCTTTCTTTGGTCATTGTATGACCAACAAATGATAAATATGTTGGTCCATTGTATGTATTTGTAATGGGACGAGGGTCATGCATTAATTGGTGTGAAGTTCGACATCATGAATGACAGTCATGGTGTGAAAGAGCTTTCATCTTATCGGTCTGTCGTGGGGGGCTTTATAAGGGATCACTTCAAAATGAAGATCTGGAAATTATTTCAACTCCTGAAGATCTCAATCATCTCACATCCTCATTATTTCCTTTTCGTTTCTTCCTACACATCTACACCCTGTGGTAATGCCTTATGGGCTGTATTATAATAATAATTAATAATAATAATAATAATAATTAATAATAATAATTATTAGATTGGAATTGGAATACACGGATTTTGATGTTGGGCTGAACATCCACGGTAACCAAAAACGGGCCACAAAAATAGATACATGAACTTATTAATAATTTTAAGTTTCCGAAAAAGTTTCTAATTTCGCAATGGTGAGATTCTTGCAACAGTACATCATTTCTATATAACTATAACTGACTTCATATATAGATTTCATTCCAACACTTCGTTTAGCCCTAACGATGCTCAGTATTAAGTGAATGATTCCCCAAACATATCATACTACCATCATTGCAATGTCTCTGCATTCAGTTCAGTGGTATCTATGTTATTTTTGTTGTTGTGGTCATATTAAAAAGATCAAATTTGATTAGTTCTAATTTATGACTGAACTAAATATTTTCGAAATGGAAATGAAAATGGAAATCGACAATAGGCAATGGCCGGTCGCTGGTATGGCCATGAGAGAAATAAAAGCGCTTTAAATGAAATCGTTGTGGTCATTTAAAGAACTTTCTAAGTTTGACGCTTTGTCTTTCTCGTCATTCTCTCGATTCAGAAATTATTGCTTTTCTTTATTGAATTTTAAGATAATGCCGGCAGATAAATTCCTCCCCTTCGAAATCCAGACATTCAGACGAGGCGACAACGGCGACACAGTCTGGTGTGGGATGAGTTTGACTTTCAACTGATGCCCGGCCGTTCGTGATAGCTGTGATTTTTCAAAATGCATACAAATCATTTGATCGATTATGATGTAGTGTCTCTTCTGTGGTCGTTGTTTGTTGGCCTTTTGTTACAATTAGACAATTGCAAAATATCCGTTTTGTGCGCTGATACGCTATGGAAGGGGAATTCCGAAAATCGACTATGTAATTGTTTTCAATGGCAGTCACAGTACATCATGATGTACATCTATCCATCCATCCATCTATCCAATTCATTTCGATTTGGTCTCATTGTCTTTGGTTTCTGTTTGGACTTAATCAGCTTACAGTAAAGTTACTGTACCCGCCATTTGCATTGCCGCCTGATGTGGTTGCATTGTGGATATGTCAAAATTTTTAATGAAGAAACAAACGAGTCAATTTTAAAATGACATTTTTATGATTGATATCGTCGGATTTGTTTTCCCTTTTTGGTGGTGACAACGGAATCGATTAGAGTGTGTCGGTTTGTGGGGAAAGACTATTTGATTTGAGGAAACTATGGGTTAAATAGTATCTGCACAATACTATATCTGCGTATGTGTTCCCGCAATGCAGCATCCACTTGTTTCCATTGTTCCATGAAGAAATAAACGGGCAAAAACTCACAGACCGAAATTCGGCTACAATTGGCTAATGCTTTTTTGGAACGTTTAACATGAATAAGAGATTTCTACTTGATCCGTATTGCACAATAAATACTTTTCACAATATGAGAATTGTTTAATATAAATTATAAGTCTTCCACTCTTTTAAAAAAGGTGTGTTGGGTTTAACGTCGACATTTGTTATTCATATGAATGGCGTATAATTGCAATTATGAAGGGACTATAACATCAGCAAATATTCACAGCGACTTCGCTAAGTAATCATCGACCTGTGGCGGTGACGGCCTGGCCAATGTTGTTCTCAAATAAATATGGACCGATGATACCACCAGCTCTAACTCCATAATTTTTACGGAATGAATTGTATTCATAGAGTGTTAATCCGCAAAAAAGGAATTTGAATTTGGGACGATACCAGTCAATATGAGTTCCATTCCGTAAAAATTGAATTCCTCAATTTTACAAACTGGATATGACTCACCGTGACAAGAGCCGGTTTCGAAGCGGTGTAGTAAAATAAATTGAAACGGTGGCACTAGCCTCTACATGACACTCCTTGCCAATAGAGCGGCCACGTAAAAAGCAACCACAGGTCTAACAATATGGAAGTCACCAGGCGACATCAGGCCAGAGATGGGAGAAGGCAGCTCAAGTATAAAAGTGGACGGACCAGGTGTAACTGGGCGGAAATAAAACCCATGTCCATTGCTAGAATTAATTGGTATAAATTTGTAATGGTCCTGGGTTACTTGTAGGAATTTTCAGGAATAAACTACTTGACACTCCTTGCCAATGGAGCGGCCACGTAAAAAGCAACCACAGGTCTCACACTAAGAAAGTCACCAGGCGACATCAGGCCAGAGATGGTCTTGCAGACCTGGAAATACACGAAGAAGGTAGCTCAAGTAAAAAAATGGACGGACCAGAAGTAACTGGGCTGAAGTAAAACCCCTGGCTATTGCTAGAATTAATTGGTATGACTTAGTAATGGCCCTGTGATCCTTCGGCAATAAATTGAAGTATTTACTAAAAAATAATCATAATATGATTTTAGCTAGACGATTATTGGGCGTGTCCATAATCATAGATGACATAGCTTTGGCTCACTCTTGCCAGTCGACTTGTAAATGAGCCGACTATGCTAAATTATGTTTTATTAAATCATCTTTCCGCGGTACAACTTTTTTTCTCATTTCCCGGCAAATGAAAAAATCCCGGCAACTCCCAAACCCTAGCTGCCATTAAGTACAAACTGCAAAATATTCAATGCCACTCATGTCAACGGCAAAGGATGGTCGACGGCAACTCAATGAATGTTTGCCGTAGTCAACTTACAAATGGTTCTTTTCAATGGTATCATTTATTTTTGCTTGTTCTTCGTCTGTCTCTAATTTTCCGCATTAGTCTGACGGTAGTGTTGCTGCTCTTACAATTCAAGTTTTTGACATAATACCGTGTCATGGATGTTGGCCATAATCCAATTTTTTATATTAAACATATTTTTAGATGAAATGTCTGCAAATTAATACGCCTTTTAGGAGACATCATGTTCTTTGCGTTTCTTTGTTTTTCTTACATTTTCGGCATGAGATTCTTTATTTTTCATTTCGTTTTGTGTTAAGATGATCGCCTATTTTGAAAAGAAAATTGTGATTGTTATGCTGCGCGTAAATGAGATGACATCTCGTAGCGGCAGACAATTTAAGATTTGCAACCGTTCACAGTACAAAAAAAAAGACGAGATGAACACAATATGCTGCTGGTCTAAAAATATAAACAGGGGGGAAAATAGGCGAAACGAATGGATTGGGGGTATTATTTTTTTCTAAATTAAATTTTAAATCACGTATCTTGGAGAAAATCTCGTTATGTCGCCGCTGCAAACCAAGGAGTACTGGCGGAGCTCAGATCAGAATCACGTAATGCTAATCATTGCATTTATATCATCAATGATGATTTTTTTTTCACTTCAGTTATTGTTCACCTGAGAGTATGTGTGTTTGTGTGTTTGTTCAGACTATGGCACGTTCCTAATTCTTAATGCCAGTTTTTTGTCATCAGTGCCGTCAGCATCTTCATTGTCGTCGACGCTGTCGTTGTCTCCTTTCTTGCAGCATGGCATTCGGTTAACTTAATCTCTGAGCACTTAACAACAGCATGACAATTGTCTCCGGAGACGCCAGATTGACAGAACATCGCTGATGAAAATATATATGTTGGAAATCTCCAGTTGGGGCGTTACTTCAAGCGCAAGTAAGCGTTTGACAATGTACCAGAAAGGCAAGTTTTATGATTTTTTTTCTCATTCACCTGTTTAAGGTGGGCTTGGTTGGTTACAAATCGTAATCTTTAATGGCTTCGAAAACTATTATTTAAGATTTAAATTCTGTTCCAATTCCCTTAGAGTTCGGCTCGATTTATCTTTTGCCCTGTAATTGTTACACTTGGAATGGAACATCATTAATTTTATTTTAATGATAGATTACAACTGCAATCAAAATGCTCTTCGAATGGATTTCATTCATTAACTGTGTCTGCATCTGAACACGACACACTTTTAGTTCGATTCTGTTATACTTTTTGTTTTTTTCTTTTTGTGAGGGGATTTAAATCACTTTAAAGTTTTCTACCACACAAGTGTTGGTCGGAGTTGTGCTAATGGATGATTAATTACGGTCTAAATTTAATGTGTCTCTGATTTGAAAATTGTTAACAGAAACGGTTTAATGATTTAATATCACACAAATTGATCATAATGTGAACTCGAATGCGTCTGACATGGCAAACAAGTATTTTACATTAGAAGACAATGCATTTGAAGTAGTCTGGATTGTTGTTTTCATCCAACTAATAGTATTTCGTGTTCATTAAATGAAAATTAATCTTGAAAATAAACACCTTTTGTGAAGTCTGTACATCTGCAAATGGTTGAAATAAATTTCAGTGTTAAATGTTCACATATTTGCCCTTACTATGGATTATGAACAGTTGGTGTGAACACAGATGAAAAACAATGCCACACATTCGTTGCCGATTATATGCAACATGTGTCAAAGTCAAAGAGCTTTATTTGCTTGTGCTAGCACTTCATTTTCCACGACACCTGAATACAGACACCCTACAAGGCAAGGTTCTAGGTACAAATCTGTGTGATCTAGAAAGTCAGTATCCACTTAAGATGACGAATGGACGAAATAAGAAAAGTTTTTAATCTCGGAGTCCATATTATGTCAGAATCGACTGTACTTTGACCGAGTATTTAGTTAGGGGTAGTCGATGTCGAAGTATTATCGTAGATTACGGCATTCAGTCGTGTTTGTCTGTCGTAGTCATCTGTGTGCAGTGGAAGTCGGCTATATTCAGTCTTATTTAACTGTATTCTGTCGTAGTCGTCTTCATTCAGACAGAGTCGTATTTGACAGTTTTCCTTCGACGTCTACTGTATGTAAGCGTAATCGACAATGTGTGTTCGGTGACAGTCTTTTGCCGGCGCACGGGGGTTATGAATCGTTTTTACTGGCCAAAATTCAGAAACATTTGAGCCGATAGAGATATTTTTTTTTTAAAAACAATTTAGACATTTTTATTTCTTCAGTTTAAATTTCAATAAAATCGGTTCAGTATTTATTTCATTTTTTTTTAATATTTAGCATGGAAATATGTTTTTTTATTTTTTCACCTTCTATAGGGTTATCCATTTCGTGGTTTCAAAAGTATAGGGCTGGACATTCGACATCTGTCAAACTTAGTTGTTAACCCAATTTTTTTTCTTTTCAGTTGGAAGTCTGACATTGACGAAAATGGATCGCTTAACTATTACACAACGCGTAAAATTTAAATAAATCTAGTACACAAATGGTGATTCTGGCACAGCCACATTCGAGCTTTAAGAGGAGATTGTGGTTTATGGTTATAAAGCACATTTCTCACTCTGTGGATATGTTAATAAAGAAAATTGTCGTATTTGGGATTCAGAGAATCCTCAAGTAATTGAAGAGAGGCCATTACATCCACAAGTCACTGTCACTGTTTGATGCGCTCTTTGGTCCGATGGTGTGATTGGACCTTACTTCTTCGAAAACGACGAGGGAACGAATGTCACCGTGAATTCGGAGCGTTATGGTCGTATGATAACCGACTTTATTTTGTCTGCTATTGAAGAATACGACTTGGAGAATATGTGGTTTCAACAGGACGGTGCCACATGCCACTCAACTCGAGCGAATATGGCTTAACAGCAAGAGACATTTCCTGGCCGCGTAATTTCTCGTCGTGGTTGATAAATAAAGCATTATAATAATAAATTTTAATTTTTTTTTTTTTTTTTTATAGAAATGCCTGCAAATGGTCCATATTCTGTATGTTGTATCCTCTAGCAGACTTTTGTGCTTCTTCATCTGAGTACCGTTGATCTAAAGGGTTTTCCAACAGGAGATGTTATTTTGGATCACCTGGTATTTCGGTAGCAGTCATTTTGAAGCTTTTATTTTTTGACATTTGACAAGTACGCCATTACTAAAAATGGAACGATACACACTTAAACAACGCAGTGAAATTATTAAAATTCACTAAAAAAAATGGTGAAAATCTTGCAGTTACAGTTCGTAAAAGTAAAGTATTTTTGGCTCGGAAAACCTAAGATTTATTGTTGAGAAGCCTCTCCATCCTCAACTTGTGACTGTTTGGTGCGGTTTATGGTCCAGCGGGGTCATTAGACCTTACGATTTCGAAAATGAGGTTGGAGTTCGATTCCTCTAAAACTCCAACAGAAAAGAAATTAACCCGTTATCGATAATAGTTTGCAAGAATTGGCACTTTCCTTCTACACAAACTTTCAAATATTCTGATCTAATTTTTTGGCTGCTTAGTTTTAATATGTTTGCTATTGAATAACATTAAAATTTTAGAAATCGGTGATGACATACAGTTCGACTTTTGCTAGTAAAATTAAATTCTGAAACACTGTGTGGCGAAAACCTAAATCTTAAAATTATTAATTTCCACATTTCTGCTAGAAACTATTGCCTAGGATTTTCTCAGATTTATTTGTACTCCATGATGATGTGTAGAAAGACTCGTGCCAGTGGAACTTAACAAAGTTTATATATGTTTAAATTTATTTTCCTCAAATATACATTCAGTATCAGAATTATCTTTCTTTTATACAAAACCATTGTACCGTTTTAAAGTTCGATTCAGACTCCTGGAGCTTCGCAATCTGTGTGTATTTATTATCATCTTGACTAAAGGGTATTTATTTTCTCCATATGGTAATTTTGCAACACCCAAACATGTTTCTTACATTTCTATTGAAAGTAAATTGTTAGATTTTTGTTGTTAATCACAGTTTCTTCTTTTCTTTTTCACCAGCATCATTACTGCAGCAATTCTTTCCTTTTTTTCCATTTTGTTGTTTTTTTTTCGGTTTTTGCCAATAGGCCCAGCAGGTGACTCTTTATGAACTCCTCCTTAATAATGTAAACATTTATGTGGAAACGTTGCACCACATTATGATTATCCCATAGACAAAAACGCGTCGGCCATGCGGGGATGTGTAGTACCACCCGGCGCAGAGAGATAGAGAGAGGGATAGAGTCCTTTTGTTTTGGGCCGACTTATGGTGGCATCAAGCTGAGTCGGCTTGAACAATGTTGGATTAGAAATGAGTGTTTATTTGCACTTCATTGCAGCGATTTATTTTTCTTTTTTTTTCCTTTTTTCGTTGCTGCTTTGGTTCATCCCAACGAGAGATGGCAAAACATAATTAAATATTTTCCACAGTTGTTTCGCTTGTTTTTTGTTGTTGGTGGATAAGTACGAGGGTGGGTAAAACGAGTATTAACCTCTGTAACACAAATACACATTTTGAATTCAGTTATAGAGTAATGTAATGCTCAGCATTCAGCCTGCCGTCCAGTAACTTATCATACGAGCCTCATATATATATATATATATGTATACCATGTGCTGATAGTTGTTGTTGGCCTTCATATGTAAACAGCAGGATATGAAATAAAAGGCGGTTGTTTTACAAACCAAATCGAGAATATCCAAAGTGGGTGTCTTGGTGAGGCTTTTCTCTCGACACGCCACAAGACAAGAAGACAACATGATTTCTTCGGTTATTAATGATACCCACAAGAGGGGTAGAAGCTGTGTACCATGAAAAACGGCTGAAACAAATCTTTTTCAGTTTTGTTTGCATGCAGAAAATCTATCAACGACTACGTATTTCCCCAGATAAATCTTGCCTGATTTCAATGCATTGAACAAGTGTCAATTCCAATTCGATGTCTTCGCAATACCCAGTGAAATATTAATTTCATCATGTGCGTAACCACAGAACAATTTAAATTTCTTAAAAAAAAAAAATAACGAAAACGAAAGCAACAAAATCACTCAATTTCCATACTCGGGGGAGTTGAAACTACTTTCGTTTCAATGGTTTCGTCGAATGAAAAATGATGTTGACGCCATTTCCAGGTATGTCATCTATCAGCATTTCTCATGTTGTCTTTTGTTTTGTTAAAACAATTCGTTGCGAATATTGTTTTGGTTTCTCTCTACAGATTTCTAAACATTTCTCATTGCCCTGCTCCCAGTCGGTGTGGTGATGGAGTGGATGACATTCATGGATACATATCAGTTGGAGTATCGCATGGAAGGGGCTAACGATGATGGGTGGTGGTCGCTTTTCAGAGTATTGTCTAAACCGGCAAAGTGCTCCCTTCTAAAACAAACAATTGGGGAGAAAAACATAAACCGCATATTGACAGTCTACATTGAATTCGCATTTTGTTATATCAATTTAATTGATTTCAGCAGAATATTTACTTTGTTCCGTTCCAATCTTCAAAATATCATGTTTTTTTTTGTGGAACAATTGTAATGTTTGTGTGTTATTGATTTATTATGAATAAATTATATATATATTAATGTAGTTTGATAAAATTTATAATTTTCTCTTCAAATCCGACAAATCCCCAATGTTCAATTTCTCTTTTAATTAAATTAGAGAATAACAGTATTTATAAAGTTCATTGGCACCTTGAATTAATCCGGAATTCTTTAGTTATATTCATATATTTCTATCTGTCATTCGCTCGTACATTCTACATCGTAATGCCCTCACAAAAATACGTGTCGTTCGTCTACAAACGCCGCCAGATCGCATGTTCAGACTGCCAAGTGTCAATTTCTCACTTACATTGTATGGGCCTGGATTTAAGCACCACCATAATTTAAGACTCTATTTTCCCTAAACAAGAGACACATTTTAACATTTTATCACTTCTAAACCATTTTGGTTTATTTTGTTTTTTCTGTGTGTGTGTGTAAAGTAAACGTAAACCCAGTGCCACATAAATCACATGCATCTCGAAATGACCACAGCCGCAGCACACGGCATATAATTGAGTTAAAATTAACGGACATTTAAGAAAGACAGCCATAAAAAAAAAGCGAACAGCGCAAAACTCATCTGATCCTGTTGGTCGACGGACACGAGGAAATTTAAGAAGACAACTTATTTGGAGGGAGTGAGTTAAAAAAAAAAGACTGTTAGCCAAATGAGGAAGAAAATTTAAATGACTAATTTCAATTTTCTTAACTAAGAAAATAATTTGAAATTTATGCAACAGCACACGCAAAAGTCACTTTGTCTGCAATCTTTGAAGTACGTTCGTATGTATGTACATCTAATTATGTGGCAATTGTGATGATGATGATAGCGATGTTAATGATGACGTTGATGGTGGATAGGTCTGTCTTCAACTCTGGCGTGGTGTTTTGGTGTTACCTCAACTAATTGTAAAACAACCAAGCAACATGATGTTGTTTTACTACCGAAACGTTAAAGATTTATAAATTCGTATACATGTAGATATGTATGTGTTCGGTGTTCTTATGAGTATGTTTGTATACAGAGTATATATGTTGAGAAATAATTGGTTGTCAGTCCCGTCCACAGCTGTAATTAGCACGGCCTAAACTTCGTGGGCCTTCGTGTAGGCGTGAGATAATTTTCGTAGTGATGGGCAACAACTATCTGGTCGGTAACATTAAGACATTGTGGTATCAGAAGAAACCGTTATTCAAAAGCCCAATTAAAATTCCCTAGTGAATTTGAAGTGACATAAAATAATCCCCACTGATATATGGGGAAAATGGGGATTATGAACGAAATCACATTGGTCTCTCATTTTCGATATGTACATTTTTAAAAACGGGCACTATGTGTGTTTCCGGTCTGATTTATGTATGGCCGATTCCTTGCCAGTGTTCTCGGACACCAAACACTTTCAGCTTCACTAAAAACTATGTACCACCAGCAAAATCAATTATTCTATGCAAATGGCGTCGTTCACATTTTTTTAGTAAACAAATTAGTCAAAAATGTTGTTATTCTACACGCTGAAAAATGTGTATTAAATGTTTGCACACAAGTAAAACGCGTGTTTAGACTTTGTATCAAGTAAAGCTTATTTCATCCTACACAAAGCATATTTAGATGTAAATATAAGATCTTTGCTATTAATTATATGTATTTGTGTATAAGCAATAGTGTATTTGGGAAAAAACAGAAAATAAACTTATTAAATTCCATAATAAACAACATTTGAGTGGGAATAAGTTTGTATTTGCAGCAGTTTTCTTAATTTTTTTTTTTCTAAAAAGCAACAACCGAGAGAATAACTGTAACTTGAGGCCCAGCACAAAGTCTATGGAATCCTTAATTTGCAGTGTATGCTTACATTCGTGGTTTAGTGTGACAAAAACTTACGCAAATACAGACCATAAGCTTAGAGAGAGACCAAAATTCCTATACTACCAAAATTGAAACACCCTTTTTCTTTTGCTAACATTTTAAGAATTTCTGTAAAAGAAGTCATCATAAAAGTTAAGAAGGCGGTAACACATTTCCATTGACCCGCATACTAAAGTTCATTCAATCGTTCCTGCATTGCTCTCAGCCATTAATGCAAGAAGTTGTAAAATTATTTTACCTGTTGCCACAACCACGACTGCCTGCCTGTCTCTCTGTCTGTCTTTCTGTCTGTCGGCCACTGTACGTGTGTTTGTTTATCGTCTTCCATGCGAGCGAATACGCCTCACGGAGGAGATTAGAAATTAATTCTACATATGTTAGAATCTTGTTGTCAGTTTGCCAAAAGGGGCCGCCTCCTTCAAACCAACACGAGTGTCTTCCAGAAATGTAATGGAAGAACATGCAACTACACAGAGCCGTGGAGTGGAGTGGATCATGAAAATGGAACGGTGGTGGGGAAATGTCGGGCGAGGCAAAAGGAAGTGGCACAAGACTTATCCTCATCATCACATCTCTTGTTCAGTGTGACGGCCGCGACGCGTTCCGACCAGAGTGCATGTGTTTGTTTTGTGATGGCCCCGTGATGATGTGCTGTGATATGACGATGATAATGCTCGTCATGTCATGTGGATTTTTGCGTAAAAATCTTGATCATAAAGATGTGTTTAACGATCAAGAAACATCAACAGCAACAACAACACCAAGTTGTATTATGCAACATAAAAAAAATTATGACAAGTTGTTACATGTTGTTGCACACAACCTGCTTATTTCCTTTGTTAGAGCATTTTCTTTGTTTTTTTTTTTGGACTTTATTCTTTCTGAAAATGGTTTGTTAAAAGCTCAATTATTTTTATTAAATTTTCGTTTTTGTACCCAACTTTGAATTTGCATTCATGTTTTTAAATGTTATGGATGTTCAACATAAAGATTGTTATCCGTGATAAAGATCGCTTGGCAGTTGTGGACACGAGTAGAATGTCAGAAGCATTGTCATTCGAACAGGATCTTTCGAACAGAGTATACAAATTATATTAATACAAAAAGTTAGAGTGCAAAAGCAAAAGTCTTTGTCATAAAATTTCTCAAAAATTTTCCCCCATTGGGAAACATGTCGAGAATAATGTTAATGCCATAGACGATATGGAAAATGCTCAGGAAATTACACCCCAAATTCTATTGAAAATAGGCCCTAGAAATGTGGAGTGAGGCATAATTTCATTAATTTTTACCGAAGGTATGAAAATACACCCTCTACACATAGGCAAGCTTAGTTGTTGCCTATGTAAATTTTGGAGCCTATTTTCAGTTTTCATACGCAATTCGTATGAAAACCCCAAATTAAAAGGAGCTTAATTGCGCAATAACATTCTGTACATGATTTCATAATGAAAACAAGCCAAAAAAAAAACATAAAAATTCGTGGTGTTTTTCCTCGTATAATTTTTAAACCCCAATTTCGTTTTCAATTTGGGGAGTATTTTCGTCGGGCTGTATTTCATTCTGCCTAAGGCGAATATCGAGATAGCCATTCCTAAGTTAGAGCCTGAAACCGCCATGAAGGTCTTGGAAAACTGGGTTGACAGAATGTGATACTCCGAAGCCAGCAGAGGTTGCTTCATCACTAATGGCGGACAACCGTCACCAAGGTCTTGGAGAATTGGGTTCAGGGAAAGATAATTTTCAGTATTGTTCTTATTAAAAACAATTCGTTTCAACACTTCGACTTCTAAAGATTTTATCAACAATTGTATAATAAGATTTGCTATATTAAATATTATTTTTCATCAGTAAAAAATTTTTCCCCGACCACTTTAAAGGAATTGTGTAAGAAATTATTCTTAACATGGACAATAAAAGTGAAGATGTTGGCCATGACAAACAAAATTAAAAATAATTTTCCAGGACAGACAAAAACTATGGGGGAATGCTCACAAATATTTAACAGAATCACAATTAAACTAAAAGCAAATGGGAACCCTTCACTAATTTGGCGATGGGTTTATATTCTGATATCGTATGTCCTCTACTTCGCTAGCGATATGGAACTTTTTTGGTTTTCCGTTCCCACTTTTGTTTTAGAGTAATTTCTTACTAGATATTCAGTGGCATATTTTCCGAATAAATTCATATTTGGATTCCTGAGACATTGTCTTTTCCTGTTTTCGGATCCTATGCTACCATGCTTCCAAATTGTCTACGTATTGATTTATTGTAATACTCAATGAAGTAAAAAACGAAGAACTGTGCGGGACCATTTTGTAAAGCAGTGGTCCGTCATTCATATTACCCAGTTAACGAAGTTGTTCGGGTATTTATTTACTCTCTTCATGAAAATTACAAACCAGAATTGCTGAAAGACAAGAAATCCTACCAAAAAGCTTCTTGAAATTAACCAAAACCAAAAGTATCGCTAATCCTTGTTACATTATCTTTTAAATATAGTATTGTATTTACTAATATTTCTTTAATGATTCCTGGAAAACTGTCTTTGTTTTATTTTTCCATTAAAAACTTATTGTATTTACTGATATTTCTTTTATGATTGCTGGAAGGCTGTTTTTGTTTTATTTTCCTATTGAAAAGTTAAGAAATTTTAAAACATAAAAAAAACAAATAGTCTTTCATAAAATGTTTCAATCTGTTGTTTTTATGCTGAAATTCAGTTTGAAGTAGATGACGAATTTATTAATTGACTGATTCTCTAGACAATCTTTAAATGCAACGAGAAGTGTATTCATTCCAGTAAATAGAATCGTGTCTGTCGAACTGACATGTAGAAAACCGCCCCGCCCAAAGGTATAAAGGAGGATGGCGATATTTTCAATATGTACATAGAGGGCGTAATCGGCATATCCACTTGACAGCTGTACAGAACAACCCAGAACAGAATATTTATAAATATTATTATGTTTCACCGCTCATTTTCCACATTAATTGTCGCTATATATATATTTTTTTGTTCATCTGCTTCTGAAAATCACATGATAATTATATTGACGCATACAACTCATACTTTACCCATGCCGTACTGTGTGACACACATACACGCATGCAGTCAAGGAAAAAGTTTCATCGTTTCATCTCTTTGTATAGACTTGAACGAGTCTATGCACTTTCGTAATTGTTAATATGGCGTTGTTGGTGGCGGTGGTGTTCATAATGTTGCTAATGTTAATGATGCTGTCAGTCAGATGTGTGATGTTTCTTGGGCATGTGTTGTTGTCATCATTGTCTGCAGCATCACCAGCAGCAGCGCCATTATCATTGCCAAGACCAAGAGTTGTCGTTGCTTCTACTCGCACTCCATGTAAAGATATTGCATACAACACTACACAACAATGTGTTGTTGCATGTGGTAGTTGTTGACATTGCAATGTACTCGTATATATGTATGGTTGTGTGTATTAACTTTATAATGTACTTTAGAATTCATTATGACACCGGGAGTTGTTTCATCGGCATGTCTGACAAAGTATAGTCGAGTAGAATACAGGGAAAATTGAGAGCAGAAGGAAAAATTTACGAAGGAGGAGGGGAACAAATGGTAACATTATGGTAAGATCGCTGGGGAATATCTATAGAAAGGAATTCTTTAATAGTGTCAGAAGTCAGAATTTTTTTGGATGTGAAGTGGGCCTAGAAGCCCATAGTAATCTTCTGATAATGAAGTAGAGATGTGGCTAATTAGGAGCTCCAAAATTGCGTTGCCCAACATTTCTGTAGTAAGCCTATTTAATTTAAAGCCCTTCGAATAAAATCAGGCTTCACAATAATAGTTCAAACTAACCTGGTTATTTACATGGTGTCTATTAGAGAAGGTCACGTCTTAAATGAAAAAAAAACTTCAAGCGGACACCACACAGTTTTGTAGATTATTGCAAGACGATTTGAGAACACCAACACTTTTTTTGATTCATGCACCCTACAAATCCCAGAAATAGTATTTATTACACCGTGTGCTCATTTTTAGTCAGATCCCACGTATGTTATTATTCATGGTTAATCAAGTGCTATACTTCATTAATTTGCCATTTTGACTCCGAAGTCAAATAAAAATTTGAATTTTTTTTACTGCGCTTCTCATAATAAATTAGTACTATCAATGACTTTGATTAAAATAACACCAAATTAATATGAGCCTAATATATATTTTTTTAATAAGCGACTCGGTAGGCGATTTGGAGCGTGCTTACCTATTAGCATGTGGGGTTGTGGATTCGATTGCCACCAGAGTCTTTGGTCTGTAGCTGCAAAAATCTAGCCATAGGGTATCTTACACCCGGTTTACCCTTGGACCGAAAATTAGACTACAAATTTACTTTGTATTGTAATTAATAAAAATAAATAAATAAATATATTTTTTAAATATTTAAAACGTATGAAAAAACAAAAACAATTTTCAAAAATTTTGTTTAACAAAGCTTTTAGTTTTATTTACATATGTGACAAAATTCATCATTATGAAGTTCAGAAAAAGCGCCCTGGTAGGCGAGTTGGTAGCGTGCTTGCCTATCAGCGTGGGGGTTGTGGGTTCGATTCCCACCAGAGGCTTTGGTCTGTCGCTGCAAAAATCAAGCCAAATGGTCTTTGTCACCCGGCTTACCCTTGGACCCAAAATTATAATATAAATTTACTTTGTATTGTAATTAATAAATAAATAAATAAAAGTTCAGAAGGAAATGTACATAAAATCAAAATTGTAGTCGTAGTCAGTTGTTGATGGGATAAAATGTAGAACGAGATACGGTGGTGTGTAGGGTGACCTATTGATTATGTAAATTAATACTTCCAAAACAATAGTTCCACATTTTTGTAAAATCTTTACAGAGGTTATCAGAAATGGACATCATAAATTTATAAGAAGCAAATAAATTTATTAGAAAAAAACTAAAAGCGTAATGTTTCGATCGGGCTTAACATGAAGACACTTCTATTTCGGGGGTTGTAGGGTGCACATTTTTTTTGTCTTGCAATCGTCCTTGGATAATTTACAAAACAGGGATGTCCGCATCATCATTTGTCGTGACCGTAACTAGTGTACATTAGGGTGTCCAAAAAAAATATTTTTTATGTATTTTGGAGATTTTTTTTTTGATTTTTAAATGCGCCACAAATTGGTTTTTTGTAAAAAATTCGGGGTTTTTCGTATTTTTAGTGAATAAAAAGTATTTTCAAAGTCGTTGTGTCTTCTTTTTTGCTCGTTTAGCTGATATGTTCCTGTGTCCCGGCACCCACATAAGTTGGATGCTAAGCCATCTCGTTCAGAGGTCTGCGTTAGTCCAGAGCAGATGTTGAGCTCAGGAATACAGAATACAGATTTTTTAATGGCATCCTGACTGTCAGAGAATATGTATGTCCCTCTCCACTGAGGACGTTATTGCTCAGCCATTCTGCTGTTTCTTCAACCATCTGACACATAAAAAGTGTCCCCAGGTACCTTCTCAGAAACAGAAGGGTTAATGGTCAAATGCCAGCTTGATTATTTCGTAAATTGGTCTTCAATTTTACTGAAATGTATTTACCATTGAACACCATCAACAGTTGCGAGTCGTTTTTTTATAGGATTCTTCTGCCGCTAATAATCTGGAAAAATGTTCCTTCTGAAAGGATTCATCTCGACTTCTCTGTTGCAAGATTCCCATTTTCATCTCTATACTTAGGTAGAATTTTCCTTTACTCGTTGGTAGAATTGTCTGACATCATTTCTATTACCGTAGAACTAAATCTTCTCACATTTCCGTCTTTCCATTTCTATTTTCGGAATAGGCGATTTTCCTTCCTCCTCAACTCTCGGTGTCGCTCCAAAACAGTTCGCATCGACATGGGCGCCCTGTAGGCCACATTCTTAGCTTCAATGACGGCTTTAGTCTCCTCATGATACCATTGGCTCTTTTTTTTGCCCATTTGACAGTTTGGTCTGTTACTCGTAACAATTTCCTGGCATCATTTACACTCTTATATGCCGCATTTTCACTTTTTTTATTTTCCACTTTCCTCTAATAATACGTGACAGTGACATACACGGTCTTCGAAGAGTACATATTGATTTTTTAATATTTTTGTTATGTAATAAAGAAGATGAAAATAAGTACTAAAAGTACTGAATCATTTTCACAATCAATTTTGAATACACTATTACGAGTCAACTCAATTTAACACCTCAATTCTCCACAATTCCATTACACCCACTACTTACTACCTGACTATTACTATTCCCCTTCACTATTACTATTCCCCTCGTTATTTTATATTTCTCTCGACCAAGTGCTGAAATCTCTGGCATAGAAATATTTACTGAAGCAACAGATTTAAAGAAATATAAAATATTTATGAGCCATACAACGACACATGCCGACACATGTAAAACTATTCAAATTCATGTAAATTCTGTTGGCCCTGACGTCGACTACTTACCATATCGCTTGAATGGAACACACGCAGCCACATACACACGAAATGAACTGTTAATTTGAAAATTAAGTGCAAAATAATGCTCTAAATTAGAAACATAGTTTTAAAAATACACTTCATGTGTGGTGCCCCCTTCCTGTCAAGGGGCATGGAAACCACTTTTAACAATAAATTTCAACCGATCTTCTTTGGAAACATATGTTTGTTGTTAGATCATAAATAATCGTATTCAGTTTTAGTTTTCGAGAGAAATATATAAAAATACAAACTATTTACCAAGTGTTTTTCGGGGGTAAAGCACAGCAGAATTGTATGAAATGTTGGTGAAAACAAAACCATTGAAGCATTCCAAGAGTTCAACATTGCCGTCATCATCATCATCAACTACATACATTCATTCAACCACTCAGCCTCTCATCACAGATGGTGGCGTTGATGCTGGGCCAATTTGGTGTGGGGTTAATGAGGCAAGTATGCATTTTAATTGGAAACGTCTTGATGGTGATTGAGATATTTTGGCTAAGGACTGGCACGACAATCTTTATTTTGCAGTATTTAAAAGGTCCGATATTTCTCTCAACACTTCCACCAAACAATTTATATTTTTGTATTTCCCAACTTTTCACTCAGTGTTTTGGGAGTACTTGCCCGAGTGCTGGACCGTACAAACCTCATCCACACTATGACGTAGGGTATGCAAATTCCCCACTTATGCCTGTACAGTGTGTGTACATACATTAGGGTGGAGTGAAAACATGTTTTTTTTTTAATTTGAAAAAGTTAACCTCGGAAAGAGATGTAGTCTGGGGTCCTAATGAGGGGAAAAATAAAGAAAAAAATTTTAAAAAATTTTTAGGGGTCGCGCCACTCCCTCGAAATTTGGAAATTATCGCTATTTTGGCGTTGATTTTAGAAAAATCCTAAAAATTAACGACTTAACTTATTCGAAATTTAAAAGTTTGAGCTTGTTCAGTGCCCAAACAAAAGTATTTGAGGCAAATATGAGGATAATCGACTAATATTTGTAGCTTTGGTGGCGATTTCATTGTTCAGTCAATTTTCTGAAGAAGGGATGATTTGACTTATTTTACTTTTTGAAATTTTTGAACAATGAGAAAATTTTTTTTAAATTTTTTCATGCCCTTATTTCATTGTTTACGCTATTGCAAACATTTATTGACATAAAACTTTTTAGGATTTTTCTAAAATCAACGCCAAAATAGCGATAATTTCCAAATTTCGAGGGAGTGGCGCGACCCCTAAAATTTTTTAAAAGTTTTTTCTTTATTTTTCCCCTCATTAGGACCCCAGACTACATCTCTTTCCGAGGTTAACTTTTTTTTTTTGAATTTCACTCCACCCTAACATACATATAACGAAATATTAGCATTTAGTTACAATCTTCTTGGGGCCCTTACATTTTCACTAAATATTGCACTTCATTTTCCCCGAAAGTAACTTTAAAGAGCGCACCAAAGTGAAGTCATAAGTGAAAACACTCGAAAAAACGCACATGAATAAACATTTTTTTGGTTGTCGCCTTCGTCGTTATGTGAGGGACCTAAAGGCCACAGCTCTTAAAAGACAACAGAGCACATATGGTCATAGATATATAGATATGGGTCATTCCATGTGAAGTTATGCAGCTTTTAATTTTTTATTTTTGTTTTGTTATTTACAACTAGTAAGTTGTAATGCGCCTATGGCGCCCGTTAATTTGCTTGAGAAAGTATTTGTTACTTAATTTTAAAAATTTTGTAAAAAATATTTTGAGAAAACTATTTTGTAAAAAAAAATTAGGAAAAAAAATAAAATCTGTGGAAAAAAAATTTTTGCTGAAAAAAAAAATTTTTGTTGAAAAAAAAAATTTTTTATGAAAAAAAAAAATTTTTTGAAAAAAAAAAATTTTGTGGAAAAAAAAAAAATTTTGTTGAAAAAAAAATTTTGGCTGAAAAAAAAAAATTTTGTTGAAAAAAAAAAATTTTGTTGAAAAAAAAAATTTGGAAAAAAAAATTTGTAAAAAAAAAAATTCGTAAGAAAAAAAAAATTTTTGGTAAAAAAAAAATTTGGGGAAAACACAATTTCTGTACAAAAAAAATATTATTTTTTTTATTATTATTATTTATAGAATTATTATAGAATGCCTATTTAAATTCCTACGTACTGCGTGACAGAGTCAGTGAATCAGGGAATCAGTGTATCAGTGTATCAGTGTATCAGTGTATCAGTGTATCAGTGAATCAGTGAATCAGTGTCGAGGGTAAATATATATTAAGATACAAAGCAAATTTATATTCTAATTTTGGGTTCAAGGGTAAACCGGTTGTTCGAAATCGAACCCACATGCTGTTAGGCAAGCACGCTACAAACTCGCCCACCGGGACGCTTTGTTGATGTACAGCTTCAGCTGTTGAGGCGGCGCTACATCCTATTTCAAAATTAAAAATCTCCCCAAAATGTTACATTTGGGGTGATTTGTCATATTTTGCTGGGGCAATCGCCCATTATGAAATTGGGATTTTTCCAAATGCTTTAATAAGGGTCGTAATCCCTAAACACATTATTAAAAAAAATAGCTTGCGGATTTGCATTTTTCACTTTTTTTGGGGGATTTTTCATAATATTTGGGGGATTTTTGCATTTTGTTAGACGAATGGATACAAACGCTACAGCCAGAAAGGCGTTGGCGTTGACCGAGACTCCCGTGGAGAATCCAAGTGGAAGAAGTCCTGAAGACCCTTGGTATCACGAAACGGAGAATACCGAAGTACCTGGAAATCATTTATTAAGCAGGTCAAGACCAATAACAGGTTATAGAGCCATCCTAAGTAAGTAAGTAAGTTGATCCTGGTAAGTTCACCAGGACTGGGCAAATTCATAGAAGGTGTTTTATGGACTTCTCCTCTTCTTCATCCCCTCAGCTTCGGTAAAAGTCACTAGTCGTCTTCAGTCACAAGGATCAGGAAAAACTTTGTAACTCATCAGCATGTCTAACAACAGGACAAACGTGATTATTTTCCACGATTTTTGGGCTAAATGGCCGAGGAATTACCCACATACACCATCGTATACATGTAGACTGTTCAGGAATGAAATAAGAAAACACACCAACCGAACTGAACTGAACTACAGTCAATATTCTGAAAAGAAACTTAATGAATTCACTTAGTAAGACATTTGTCTTCCGCTCTTCACAACTTCAAATATATATGCATATGAGTTGGTACTGTTGCCCAGCGTCTGCCTATACGATGCTCCATCTACGTACAATGTCCGTCCATCTCCTCATCTGTCTCCAGAGATGAACTTGAACATTACAACACATGCACAGCACTACACGTCGAGTACTTGTAGGTCCATATTATTATTATTCTGCACATTTACACAGCATATAATCCTCAGATACGGATACAACACAGCCATCTCATTCCATACATATGCATATACAATTTGTATGTATGGGAGGAACAAAACAACAACGAAAGAAATACAAATGAGGCGCGAAATAATACAGACAGCAAAGAAGTCCAATGCTTGGTACTACTCAAAACTTGCCATACAGTAGGAATTCCGCAGACAGTTTTTTCCACAGTCTTAAAGTGAAAAAAAACCGGCAGAAATTAAAGAGAAAATACAACAACAAAAAAGAAAATCTTTTGGTCGAGGAATGACGGGCGAGTATGCTAATTTGTATGTTACGCTGGTAGGCATCATCATCATGATCATATGAATCCGCATGAATATGAAGTTTGTGTGGAACTACAACTAATGGAATGATATCCTTTATGTATCACAGAGTTGGTGAAAATACGGTACACTTTTGATTTTCACGTTTCGGTATATTTACTCGTAAAATTCGTTAGACCAGATTTACACGATGACTTGCCACCCTGGCTGAAAAGGCACGATGTTTGCCTTTTGTTGGCGCAGCAAAACAGTCACAAAATGGAAATTAGGGGGAAATTTGACTTTTTATGTGAAAAATAAAATAAAAATAGTAATGTTTTTTTGAAATTGTCAATAGTTTATAGATGAGAAGAATACACTTTTAAAACAGACATACAAGTTTTTCTTAAGCAGACATCATGTAAATGCTTACGACTTTACGAAGGGGTTTCAAAAGAATCTGAGGAAAAATTCATAGTGTAACATGGGAATTAGTGCAAAAAAACAAAGTCTTTGGTGGCACCACATCTTGGGCGACCTCGATATTGTTTTAAGAAACTTTAATGTTGACAACACACAGAACAGAACTGAAAACCTCCTCAAAAATACCCGAACATAAATAGATAATTTGATCACCGATATCGAGCATTATACTGATGTTAACCCAATCAATTATCAGTTGAAATTAAGGACAAACCAATACAAATGCCGCCAATGTAAATTACGCAAAAAAAAGGACAGAAAAGCGGCGAAGATTGCGACAGTGTGCACAATAATACAGGGTGAGCCAACTACATCAGCTTCAAATGAAGTTAAATACATCATGACATTCATATATTTGCCTTTTTTTTCATAAGTTCGCCTACAATTGCGGGATTTTCTCAAAGAAATTTTTTAAAATTTATTGGTTCTTCACATTGGTAATTGGTCATTGGTAGGAGTGGTCAAATTGGGCGTTCTTGCAGGCCACCCGGAAAAAGTGTCTATTGCCGATGGAGCTTTGGATGCCGCTGCTCCTTCATACTGGAATCACATGCCCTCCAGTTTAATCTGTTTGCGGTTATGAAAAGTCGTTAGTCGTAGTTATGAAGTCTCTGAGTATAAGTAATGACTCTTTAGTGATTGATTCGTGGATTTGCTATTCCTCAGAAGAACGATGCATGGACGTTAGGGTTAGTCACTTTTTATTGGCGGCAAGTGCTCCTTCCACTAAAAATCGTAATTTTTAGTCATTTGCGTGCAAAAACTTTCCGCAATTACTGTAGCCGAAAACAATTTTTCTTGACCCTATATTTTTTAATTTTACAACTTAATAATAAAAAATTTTTTTTAGTTTTTCTTGCAAATAAACTTTTTTTTATTTAATTTTTGTACACAGATCACAAATCAGTAATCTGAAACATTAACCTAAAACGAAAATTAACTTAAAAAAATATTCTGAATATTTTGTATGAGTTTTAAACTCGATATATCTCGAAAACCGTAAGACATTATATTAACCCGTTCATGACCAAGACCTTTTTTTAAAAAAAGTTTTATATTTTATAAAAAAAATGGGTCCTGAGTTCGAATCCGTTGACATTTTTAACTTTACGAAATCCTTTTCTCTATGCCATATGGCATCGCTGGTTATTAATGGGTTAAGCAAATAGCAGATCAAATATAACAAAAAAAAATGTTTACAAAATTAAATACTGACATATTTTTTGTCAAAATTTAAAATCCATGGCGTAAACCTTATCTTTCACTTGGCCACAAAGGAAGAAGTCGCAAGGTGTTAAATCACAAGATCTCGGTGGCCAATTAAGATCACCTCTTCGATAGATAACACGGTCCGGAAACTTTTTAGTTTTGCCAACTGTGACCGCAAGATTTCCACAATTTTTATAGTGAATTTTAATAAATTTCAATACGCTGTTGAAGCGTGTGTCGTTCCATTTTTAGTAATGGCGTAGTTTCTACTTGTCAAATGTCAAAGACTAAAAGCTTTAAAAGTGACAGCGATCGAAATGCCAGGTGATTCAAAATAACACCTCTTGTTGGTTCTCCAATTCGTTTTATAGAAAACGGCCCTTAATCTAGGGTTAGGTAAAAAATCGTCTATTTCGTCTTTGACGAGTATACCCCTACTCGATGCAATTCCCCAAACCTCTTCTTTGTCCATAGAATTCAAGGGGTATTTACAAATTCGTCTGTTGAGGGTTTCTAATAAGAACTAAATGTATCCCTTCTTGGAGAACGTTCTCGAGATTATAGATTGATTTTTTTTAGGCTGCATGAGAACTATAGATAACTATGTTTTGACAGCTGATGGTGTGTATTACATATTTGAGAATCAATGCACCGACCAACGAGTGCATTTAACATTCTCCTATGCCGCCCTTGACACTTTTACTTTTTCTTTATTCAAGTTATATTTGTGTTCTGTTTTTTTTTTTGCATATGACTTTTAACACTTCAACACTTTATTGTGTGTGTGTGTACATTTAACAATATTTTTTGTTTAACATCATAAAAAATCAGCACTATCATCGCCACCATCATCATCGCCGTCTTTATGGTGATGTCTGTGTAAAGGTAGACTTACACTCGGTACTGAAAGTACAACGCCGCTTTTTTGTTTTGTTTTGTCAGTCGAATTGTTGTTGTTTTTGGCCTCCGGTGGTATTATGAAATTCCGTTTAAAAGGGCAACCACCCACATGTAAAACTTCTACTGTTTCCCCAATCATATGTTGTTGTTGTTGCTCTTGTTGTAGCTGTAGTTGTTATTGTTGCTGGTGGTGGTATTGTATTCGTTGCTTTCAACACTTTTGCCAACAACTCCAATTTCATAAATGTTTTCTGTTCATTGTGCATCCGTTGGATGAATGAATGAATGAATCTCGCTGGCATGTATCTACGCAGTTTTTTTTCTGGGCTTTGTGTTGCCGTTGTCCATCGCACAGTGGGGCATTATTATTTTGTATGGCACATTTTAGGTATTCTGATTGATTTCCTGGAAAATAAAGGCAATTATCCGCTAATTCTGGAACTCGCTGTTTTCCAAATCAGTTTTTTTTGGGAAATTGCGAAATTGTCTCTATACTGAGAAGATTATATAAATTTGATTAATACCGACCAAGAATTAAAAAAAATCTCACATAGGCCTAATTAATGAGTATAGGTTGATTTTTGGTTTTCGTTTAAACTAAAGTTAAACGTAGTTTAACTTCAAGTTGAATTGTCTCATATTGGGCATTCAAACTACAGTATGCTAGTCATATGTAGAGTTCCCGACGGGAATTCTCGAGAAATTTTCCAGATTGTCCCATCCCGAATCTCGAGAATTGAAATTTTTAACATTTCGGGAAATCCCGAATCTCGAGAATATCTCAAGATTTCTCGAGAAATCCATTTTCTTTCAAAAATTGTTTTGGTGACAAATATTAATAGAAAAAACAATTCTTTCTCTTACTTTTGGACTAATTGCTTACGTTTGCAAGTAAGAGAATACACATAGGTTAGGAAGGGTGGTACATCCTAAGATGCACCTCCACTCGGAGACCCATAGGGTGAATCCCTTTCTGTGTAGGTGGGAAAATTATAGCTGGAAGTCGATTAAAGATATATTAAGTAGAAAACTGGTGAGAGTAACTGGAGTACTGTTTTATGTTAGGTAAGCACTCTGTTCAGTCTATCGGGTACCCGCATCCCCGTCCTTCATCCATCTAATACCCCTTATATAACTAATTAGGTTTTCTACACTTGTCTTCGAGATGTCCCCTAGTTCAACAAAAAATCTATACCCTAGACATTTTTGTCTATGGCGTTGCAAACTTGGACAATGACAAATGATGTGTTCTATTGTCTCTAATTCGTCCTCATCCTCGCACATCCTGCAGAAATCTGGAGATCTGCTATCCCATCTGCTGGTCATAGCCATAACTATGCAGTGACCTGTGATGACTCCTTTTGCAATTCGTAGACTTCCTCTATCCAGTCCCATCAGAGAATACACACTTAATTCAATAGTGTCAAAATTCAAAACTCACTTTTTATTTTTCTGCTCAAGAAAAAGCTGTAAATCTCTTCTTTAAGTTGACTTTTATTCTGCGTGTGTTATACAAACATTTCTCAGGGCTGCACATTATTCGGGAAATCTGTTAACGGTTCTCCACAAAAAATCGTATTTTGAGTTGTCACGCTATTGAAGTAAGTAATACAAATAAATAAAAAGAATATTTTATGAAATTCATTGCTTTTACACTGATTTTAGATTTTTTAAGATTTTTTTTTTTAATTTTCCCGATATTTCGAGAATTGAAATTTTCGTTATTCGGGAAATCCCGTATCTCGAGAATTGAAATTTTCGTTATTTCGGGAAATCCCGAATCTCGAGATTGGGATTTTTTCGAGAAATACCCAACTCTAGTCATATGATTGTTACAGCAATCAACGAAAGAAGAAGAAGATTCACTGACCACTCAAAAACATATTTAAAGTTTAAACTCGGTTTTGTTTGCTACACAGTTTAACCAAACTCTGATTTAACTACGATCTCATTTATTGGGTCGTATTGGATTATTGAAAAACAAATTCCACCCACTGTGCAATGTGGATGCCGTTTCTTTTTGGCATGCGTTCATCTCCGCTTTTTGTTGTTGCTGTTGCTGTTTACCAAAGAAATATGTACGTATTTATTTAGTGATGAGTGTCATATTTTTTTCTTTATTATAAATTACCCTTTATGCCCTTTTATTATTACAATGTTGATTTTTTCAATTCACTTCATCCATAAATTTTGTGCTTTTGCTTTTCGTTGCTTAATTTATGCTCTTATAATTGCTCTTGAGTAGGCGTATTTTAATAATAGTGTTGAATTTTTGATGAATTATCTGCAGAGTGTGGCACAGTAACGAAACCGCTGCTGCACCTCATTTACATACATTGACATTGGCGACCACCAGAACCATATTTGTCATGGTCGCGACAAAATGAAATTGAGGGGGAATAAATTAATAATAATATTTAATGTGACTCATATATCACATCGACATTTATAAATAATGATGAGTTTGCCAAAGTTCTTCGTCATGGGCATACAGAGTGAATGACTTAAGAGCGGTTTACATTATCTTATCGTGTCTAATGTGTAAACACAACTCGTGTGGAAATAACTGCAGGATATTCAAAAACGAAAATACCTTGAGTGAATATTGTCAGCGGTCATATTCTAACTTCCTCCGTGTTTTGAGTTCACTATTTTTTAAGGGATTAAACTTTTCAAATATTGTATTAAGCTTTTCGACTTAGTATGCCTATAATTGGCGAACTTTTTAAATGATTTCACAGTCAGACGCATACAGGCCGGCCTAAATTTTGACTGTAGAAATATGTCCGAAATTCTGATGCTTCAATTGCCAACGCAAAAGATTGATTTAACTGAGGAAGAAATTAAGGGCCTCTGCTCAAGAATGGGCGACAACAATTTTTTTTTTTTTTACATTGTTAATTGTTTTTAGAAAAGATGAATAAACTTCAGAAACTGACAAGCATGTTTGTCCAATTTTTTGTGGACGATTTTTCATATTTAATTCGTACCGTCGAGAGGATTCTTTTGCTTAGCCCAAATTAGTCCCATTTTTTATGTTGACGACTGACTTCGTGGCGATGCACAGTGTCGTTATTTCTTTATAGCTTTGGCCAAAAATGGAAGGCGGACTACTACGTCCATGAAAATATACGTAAAGGGTGTTTTTTATTGAGGTATAGAACTTCGAATTGAAATAAAACACAAGAAAATCGTTTTAATGTCCATCAGTTTGGCTTTATTGGAAGGATAATTTTATGCCACTGTAACTGACTCTCCAGCATTATTTCGGAAGAAGTATGGCCCAATGACTCCACCAGCCCATAGAGCACACCAAACAGTCAGTTTTTGTGGATGTAATGACATAAAATGGACGGAGCTTGCGGTGAACTTCGCGAACTGAACCATTACTTTCGAAATAAATTTGCACGATTTGCAAGCGTTGTTCTTTTGTCAACCTGTTCATGATAAAATGGCAAACCAAACTAAATATTAATCACTTGACAGCTGACAAAATGGCCGCCAGTTAAAAAAGTGATGCCAACTTCAAGTTCTATACCCCAATAAAAAACACCCTTTAGATACTATTAGGTGCAAACAGGAGAAAATACAAAGTTTATTTCCAATCCGTCAAAGGACACGCCTTTTTCCTACATCTCCTGAAATGTAAAGTTCGAGTTCCACTACATTTGGCAAAATATTTTTCTGAAATTTCTCAAATGATTGCAGAAAATGTATGAATGCGGTATATTAAAATCGTGGTCCTGAAAAGTTTAGCTGTGTTCGCTAACATTAGGGGATTCCTTTTCACTACATTTATTATGGGTTTCATTGGTTCGAATCCTTTGTTTTTTTTTATGAATCGCTCTAATTTTAGGAATTAAAATTCGCTCAACTCATTGTTTTAGATTTCCCTTAATCGTTGTAAGAAATTTATATTTAAGTGCTCAGCCAATGTGGGGAGTGTTTATGCAAAAATAAAAAATAAAGGGTTTTAAGCATTGTGTTGGCTTTAATTGCAGACAAGGTATGGGGATCCGTTTCAGAAGCTGCCACACTCCTTCATCGGAACCCATTTGCAATGATTTCTGATGCAAATTATTGGTCGAATATACGCATAGTTGTGGCAAGTGAATGAGAACCACTGCAGCAAAAAAAAAATATAAATAACACAGGCCAACACTCAATTTGCTTCTTTGAATTTATTAACTGATTCTAGTTAATTTGGGTGCGCTGAATTCAAATCTGTAATCAGTTTGTCTCTATCAGCTCTACTTTTCATGATATAGCATTTTATACCCTCCACTTATGACCTCCAATTATGACCATCTGTATGTATGTATTTATGTATATTTTGTGATTGACGATTTCTGTAAATTGACATTAAAAGTTAATCCATAACAACAAGTTATAAAAAATTTCTTGGGAAATAATAAAGCTTCACATTATGTTCAATTAGTGGAGAATTTGCTGGATAAGTTCAGAGACCTTGGCTGCAACATGAGCATTAAAATCCATTATTTGCACAGTCACTTGGACCGATTTCTCGAAAATTTGGGTAATTTAAGCGAAGAACAAGGAGAAAGGTTTCACCAAGATATCAAAATTATGGAGAATCGGTACCAGGGAAGGTGGGATACACATATGATGGCAGACTACTGTTGCAATTTACAAAGAGACTCTAATCCGGCTGTTCATTCCAGAATGTCTCATAAAAGAAGCTTTACATCGTGTAACTAGAATTATATTTATATTATATTTTTAATTCTTTGTGAGAATTTTTTTTATTTCAATAAATCTGTATAAAACAGTTTTACTTCTCCTTATTTTTTTTTAAATTCCTATGGAAAAGTTTTACTTTTTAAATACTTTAAATTGCTATATCATGAAAAGTAGAGCTGATAGAGACAAACTGATTACAGATTTGAATTCAGCGCACCCAAATTAACTAGAATCAGTTGATAAATTCAAAGAAGCAAAAATCTTTTTTAATTTTGTTGGGCTGTGTAATCAATGATCTCGAACTCGACTAATATAAACAAAACTGTAATAATATATATTCTAAAACTGGTACTTCCTCCAATACTATTTATTTTTATAATACTCTACATCCATTAGTGCAGACAGAAATTTCATTACTTTCCAAACTTTGCCAAATTGTACAAGTTTTAAACAATTCCCTTAAGCTTTTAACGTTTAAAAATAAAATGTTCACACAATATGTTTCCTTAAATATACAATAAATCATTCGCAACTTCAAAGACTGTACTTACGGGGGGCGAAAACAACTGGAAAACAGTCTTTAGAAGTTCTTCTTCTCGGGACTTTCTTCTACTAAATGATTAACTAACTAAAATAATTAGTGTCAACTTAAAAATATACTGGGGAGAGCAAAATAAGACCGTATCTGCTGCTCTTTCCAACCCAAGATGATCATATGTTACGCGCAAATGATTAATTATAGCCGGCAGAAATTTGTAAAAACGACATCATCGAGCAACAGAATCCATGAGATGTTCGAGCAGAAGCTGTAAAACAAAGAAAAAGGCAAACTTTAAGAACATTTTGCAGACATAAAGACATCTTTTAGACATTTGAACAATTTACTAATGCTGAAATTATCAGCCAGGCAATGACTTTGTCTATGACTGCTAAATAAATGCACGCACACACACACACACACGCCGACACTAAAAGAAGAAAATTAAGTGTCAGAATTAAAAGTCAATTTATTAACTGACAAAATTGAAAGTCTTTTCATCGTCTCAAGTACTCGTTATAGTACGCCAGTGATGGAATAGTAAATGAAAATAGTAAAAGACAAAATACAAACTTAAGTCCCAGCAGAAGATGAGCAGAATGGTATCTTTTATTCACAGACCCGACATTAAAATCTTGTATGGTTACGGCAGCGAAGGAAGACGAAGACGAAACAATTATTCTATACTTTCAACCATCCAACAAGACACTCAACCATACATATTGTAATCATCTCTGTCCATAAGAACGGCAATAGGCGAGAATGCCATCGTTTTGTTGTTGCTCATGTTATGATGATATGGTCTGCAGTTAGTCAGGCAGACAGTCATCATTTGCTAATAGCCGTCCGGATTGAATGTGTTCCATATTTGGCTCTCTGGGTGCCTGGCTCTTCCTACATATCAACACATTTTTAATAATGATTATTATCACAAGTGAGAATGTCATAAAATAATTAACACACACATTACGTTTTTCTCGTTTTTCTTTTGTTTTGTAAGCCGTAATGGCGTAAACAACGCCAACATCATCGACACGGACACAGAGAGCTGCAGACGGTCGGGAAATATATGGCCCACAAGTGTGGATGACATCACATTTTTGCAAAAAGTGGAAATTTTTCTTTTGTTTGCCAAAGAGAAAATAGCAAACTGTTTTCGCTATAGATGGAATGGGATATTTTCAATTGAGTGCGGAAGATCAAAGATCTGCAGATAACACGAACCTTCGATATAAAACCTACTGGTCTGGAGGTATTTAAAACACCAGTTCATTGAATTATGCGGAGACTGAAGCAGATACAAGAATATCATACTATATACTCTACTATATATACGATATAATATTATACGTACCTATTTGTGAGTAATCAGTAGATGACTTCTCGGAAGTAGGGGAAAGTAGGTTTTCAAGAAATGCGAAAAGGGGCAAAGAAAGATAAAATAATTAAGGATTGCAACGTCGACATATTGGACCGCTTTGTCTACCTTAGGTCCGCCCAGGGCTGTGGAGTCGGAGTCTAAGCTTTTTTTAATCTTAAAGATACAAACGCACCTCAGTGGTATATAGAGAATAGGAGTAGTGGACGGAAATACAATTTTCGAAATTTTGTTATTGACATTCGGAAGTCGGAGTTGATCTATTTTATAATGCTGGAGTCGAGCAATTTTGGCTCGACTTCTCAGCCCTGGGTCCTCCACACACAGAACGATGACATAATGGCAAGCCAATGATGGATATTTTGAATAAGAAAACGACTTAAAAACCGATCTCCCTCTTGAAGGACTGTATACAAGTTACAGGGATCTTAGGTGTTAGGTTATTTCCTATTATATGTGTGTGTTTCGGTATGAACTTTTTGCCAGTTCAAGACAGTTTCTTGACTAGTGTCAGATTCAAAAATATTTACTTTGTCTTGCCATTATGGCCACAAGGTCCCGTTCGATTATACCGGATTATTTATTTTTTTCTCAGCTACAGTTTGGCGTCATATCACAGATTGTATTCAAATATATACAAGTGGTTGAAGTTCTTATTCTGAGGCAAAAACAAAATATTTTTTTGTCCCCTTCCAATGCGTGGACATATAATCAGATACATCTTCGATGTTTATCAAACAAAACGGCTGTTGTTGTATATATTGTAGGAATCCATTAACCCATTGGGCATCAGTTTTAAATTTTGCTGCAGACATTTCATGCTTAAGTTATGTTTCAAGTTACCCACTCGTGCAGCCGATACATCCTAAATTACATCAAAATGGCATTATTAAAAAAATAATCTCTTCTAAAATTGTTAATTGTCGAAACGGTCGCTGAATACGTTTTTAGACATAGAACTAGGGGAATAGAAGGTAGGTTCTTCATAGTAATGTAACAATAATATTGATTTTGGCATTTTTGTTATGCAGACCTACATATCACATCGAAAGCTTTTTCCATAAGATTTCCAATGACACCCATTTGTTTAAACCCAGTTTTTTTAAATTGAGTTCTACATAATCGTGGTTTAACCACGGTCTTATTTATTGGGTCTTAATGTTTAAAAACATTAAACGCTCTTATCCGTAAAGTCGCCGGTATTTTTGAGCTCGAAACGGTCGCTGAATAAGTTTTTGGATATTGAGCTAGGAGGAAGGGAGGTTGGCGCTTCATAGTAATGTAATAATAAAATTAGGGCAGATAATGGCTACGTATAGGAAGATAGAATCAATGAAATCTTACGTTAATTCATTGAATATCCATTAATAATCAAACGCCCCGGTAGGCGAGTTAGTAGCGTGCTTGCCTATCAGCGTGGGGGTTGTGGGTTCGATTCCCACCAGAGGCTTTGTTCTGTCGCTGCAAAAATCTAAACATATGGTCTGTGTCACCCGGTTTACCCTTGGACCCAAAAATTAGAATATAAATTTACTTTGTATTGTAATTAATAATAAATAAATAAATAAAAAATCCATTAATAATAACTTGTTTCTTTCGGTGTAGAGTTAATCAAACGAGTCATGTTGCCAATCAATAGGTTCTGCATGTCGCCACTAAGTGCCAATGGTTGCACATGCCTTTGCGAAACAATGCCTCATGAAATTCCTCTATTGGCTTTTACTTTTATGAAGTGCTAAATAGATTCTCATACACACAAAACGGGACAACTCTAAAGGCAAACCATAAACCCGGGTTGTTTTTCAAAATTGTAAAATAAAACTGGATCAGTGTAATGCTTCTTTCTTAGCATCGATTTAATGGCCAATTCCAAAATGTACACGATTATAAAAGGCCCATACGAATAACAACAACAACCACAATTTTAGTAATTTCTCACACATCGAAAAAGGATGACAAATGACAGTCGGCTAACATTTAATACCTCAAACAGAGAACATCATTTTTCAATTAGAAACTGAAAAATATTTCAGAGCAATTGACGGCGACAGTCTGAGGCGCCAATGAATACTTTCAACACTTTTTATCACTCCATTCCTTTGCCGTTCGGTTGTTATACAGGCAAACGGCAAAATCCAACAACAACAAATGCTTCTTTGTTCTGAATGGAGCCACAGCGGACCCACCAAGACAGCAAAAAGGTACGAGGTACGAGCATTAAAGGAAGCAGCGTGTGATGCAAGTGATGGTCGCCGTATCGCATCGATACATTGTCTATTTATCTTGTGTCATTTTTCGTTTTCTCGTATCCATTCTCAAGTGTCACTTGTATCTTTTAAAGGGTGTGTGCGTGTGTGTGTGTGTCTGTTGTGTGATTCTGGATGTTGTCGCTGTTTGGCTGTGATGCACATCATCCATCCAACGTCAGCAGGGGCATCATCGTCTCCATCGCCATCATCATTATTCTGCAGTTGTTGATTATAATCTATGGCTAAACACGTTTGACACAGTTATCCTTTTAATATGTGATTTGAAAGTGATTTATATTTAGTTTTCACACACACACACGCATACACACTCATACTTACATAGGATACGTCTTTCATTGTGTATATTTTGTATCGGATGGATTTATGTTAAATTGTATCTTTTGTATTGCCGAGTGAGTAGTTAGTGCTGCCGCAAAGTGCATTACGTGATTTTTTATTTAAATGTCAAGTGCTGAAGTAATTGAGAACATGTTCGTTGAAGTGATATGATCTAATTTTAGCCAAGATTTTCAGCAGTGGGAGACAATGGTCTACGTTATAGGATGGGATTATTGGAAATTGGTAAAACGTAATTCTATTTTTTTTTTTAAATTTATTCTTAAGGAGTCTAATGCGGCCCTCACACGTTACAACGGGATGAACTATCAAATTTGTCGTTCTGCTCACACGCTTCAACTTTTCAACCAACTTGTTATCCAATTTCATTTGCAAATATTTTTCGAAGCCTCAACATTAACAGATATGTTTTTTAATTTATATATTTTTGTTTCAATTTTTTGGTTTTTATACTTTGAATTTCGCAGTCATCTTTTTATATTCCTCAATACAATCAAGCACTTTTTTCACACATTCTTTCACTTTTTTTTCTATTATTTTTTCAAAGCACTGGTGCAAAAGTGAACTGGCCTTCACACGTACCAATCAAGTTGGCCAACTTGAGCTGAAATCACAATATTTTGGTTTCATTTAACCGACGATCAACCTATAACCAACTAGCCCTCACACGTTACAACTGGCGGCATAAGAATGGAATTTATTTTTAGGGGTTCTTATAATCAAGTTAAGGTCGATCAGACTGACCCTTAAACACCACCCACCATTGAGTTCGTAGCCTCGTGGCAGATATTTCCATTATCAGCGGATTGTGAAATTTACGTCGGAAGGAGAGGGCAGTATTACGTGAGTAGTGTATAACAAATTCTAGGCAAATTTTAATAATAATTCCGCTTGTAATTTGATTATCAATAAAATCGGATGATATATTCTATATACGACAACTACATTAAAACATTGATCGCTTCGACGAATTTTAAACAGTAACTGCCCCACAAACTTTATGTTGCTACCGCTTTCGATGTTGCTGCTAAAGTAGAAGCAGCAGAAAAAAGGTACAAACACAACTGATGGAACAGCGTTAGAAAACGGTTAACAAGATGAAAAATCTTTTGAGTGAAAGCTTTTCTTTGGATTTTCGAAACAGAGTCGGAAAGGTCTTCGAAAACGATCACATTCCAAATTTGGACTTCTTCAAAGAAATCCGAAAAGCAATATGGTCTTCTCCTCGTTTACCTTCTAATCCATCTTCACCAATTCCAATTTTCGTATTTTGAATTAGTACCAGTTACATCTTGCTTTTTTTCCCGACGATGTAATTGGCATCTACATATGCATTGAGGTGATGTTTTCTGTTGTGGTTTTATTAAGTTTTGTTATATCAAATATTTGTTCTATTAGTATATCGAATAAGATGCCCGCGATAAGTTTGACCAAGCCTGGGTTAACTTTGTGATAGTTGCATACACTATCTATCACCGCCTATAAAAGGATCCCATACCATAGAGTTTTTTTTTAAAGAATTTAAAGTTTCAACTCAATCTATACGACAATAAGACCTTAGATTTATATTCCAAACATTTTCAAAGATTAAAGATCAGAATAAACCCCAAAACAAAATATAAAATACATAGTCAAGCTTAAGTCAAGTTATGCCCACATTACGGCTGCATTTTATTCCACATTGTCTTTCGTTCTGCTCTCTAATATATTATTTATAAAACTGATTGTGAAAAATAAAAACGATTCACAAAAGTGCTGAACGTAAAGAGAACTTAAAATAAACATATTTTCGATGTCAGTGCAACTGAGTCTCCTTCCACCGTAGCCATTCCATGCCAATGGACATTTTCACATTTGGAGGCATTCATGAGTGCAACTTTGATCATATGTTGCACATATCTTCCAAAAATAAAATATAAATGTAGACATGTTTGTAGAAATGGATGACAAAAGAGATGTTTTGAATTTTGTTAAAATGCATTTAAGCATATTCGAGAGCACCCGACAGACGATATAACATGAAAAAAAAAAAATAACCAATGCAACAAAACGAATTGTCTTTGGACAAAATGTTGCATACTTGGCTTTTGTCAGTCGACAGCATAAATTATGTAAGCAAACAATAGTTCAGAGCATACAACTGCCGTACAAAGACAATAATGCTAAAAAAGTTTATCGTAAAAATGCATAATAATGGTAATAGTTCCAAATGGAACTAGGACCCAATACAAAACGATGGATAGATGGATATACTTGTGGATATTTCCAGAGTAAAGAGAATATTTAAAGGCCACTTCTGCACATAAGTAAATAGATGTCATTAGAAATTCCTATGTTTTGTATGGAAATAAGACAAACTTTTAAATAAAGACTTTAGTACAATACGAAAATCTATTCAATGTTAACGAAGTGCCTTTTGAAAAATGTGTGAAATATTCTTAAAAGGAATAACAAAATATATGTGTACATTACACAAAAGATATTTTTAAGTAGGTGGAAAAAAAGAGTAGAGGTTCTTAAGATATTTCTAATCAATCTTTGGATCATGACCATGATTATACTAATGTTCGCATAGATACGGATTATTAGGGTAAGAGGAGATTAAAAGTCTATTCGAATAAGTTCCATACAGAGGGGTCTTTGATTAGTTGTCATAATAATCCCAACATTAAATTTGTCCAAGCATATTTTACAAAATTTTAATGTTCCATGTTCCGACTATTTTAGTTTGGTTTCACAAGAGGCCAGTCCTCAGAAAAGTCTAGTTATAGCTTTCCGTAGAATTCTCGTCTTCTCAAATTTAGTAGTATTAGAACCGGCATTTAACATTATAGAAATCTACTCGTGGTTGAGATTCTGTTGAACCCAATAGAACCACTGTGACATTCTTGCATGCAAATGTACTGACTGCTGAAGGTTAAGACAGTGAGGAGTGGAGGGAAAGCCAGGCTGTACCCATTCGACTGAAATATAACACCAAATTTACTGAGCTTGAAGAGAGATGGAAATCCTTTGTATTTCCATTTTTGAACCGCTCGTGAGATCTGATTTTGTTTCATTGCTAAATTTCTTATCCGTCGACATGATGGCCTAGAATCCTCAACGTTTTTCCTTACAAAGTTCTGGAAAATACGCACGTATTCCGGTGATATCGACATCGTTTGTCAGACAAATGTAACTTGTGATTTTCCGAACTCTTAAAAGAATTGACGAATATAATGCTGATGTCAAATGAGGGCGAGACGCAAATCATACTTGTCACTGCTAGAGACAATTTGGGGCGACGGCAACGGTCCAAGGTCAAGGAAGAAATTTTTACGAAGAAGTGGTCAAATTTATCTACCTCTGATCCACCATTAGCTGGCTTCTTGGGCTTGTTCTATTTCTTATAAATACCGCGAGTTTATTGGAATCGACCAGAAATCTGCAGATAGGCTTAGTTTTAGAAAATTAATATCACTGCCTGGGCAGACAGGGAAGTCTCCGTTGGAAGACGAAGTCGAACTGAAGACAGCAGACACAAGTTCAAAGAGAAAATTTTCTGTCAAAAATGTATGCTAGGTCACCTTTTTTCAGTCACACTTCTGCTCACATCAAGTTTGGGGAAACATGTTTTGTCCACAAAACCCTGGAAATAACAGAGAAGGTGTTCGATTGTTTTCTCCGGCTTGTCTTTATCGTTGCAACTTCTACAGATGTAGTTAGGGATACACAGTCTCCGAGCGTGTGCATCCAGAGGTCAGTGACCAGTGATGAATCTTAATCGCAGTCCGCGTCTTCCGCCCGTCTGTAACTGGCTCGATTTTTCTGGTTTACAATCAGGATGATTTCTTACGTCACACCATTTCTGTAGTGAGATGAAGTTTCAGAGATATCTGCTATTTACTCTCAGAGAGAGGGATGTTAATATCTCAGTTACACTCACCTGATTTCAGGGTAGCGCCAGCTTTCAAAAATGCATAAGCCGTACATTTAACATATCTGTCTCTATGCCCAGGAACCGATATAAGGGTAACCGACAAATTTCTTGCTATCTCCTCCAGTGATCCCCGATAATTTTTGTATTTAATGTACACTCAATTTGTATGGGAGGCAAAAACTCAACAAAGCGTATATAAAAACGATATATACGGGAAATTCTAAGAATATTTCACCAAGAAACCATGGGTCTAAAAAATCTCTAGCTCGCTTTTCACTTTTTCTCAAAATCGATATTTTTTAAAATATGTGCTACAACCAAACTACATGTGGTACAAATTAAATGTTGACATCATAATAAAGATATGAAAACTTACTTTATAGTAAATATAAAATTAACATAGCTCTTAAAATATATAAAATACTGTTCGAGAAATTGGAGAAATTAAATTAATTTTTTTCAAATATAGAAAAACTGATCATTTTTAATATGAAAAAAAGTAATTTTTAAATGCGCAATAGGAACAATTTCATCAAAATTGGTAAAAAAAAAAAACTAAAAAAAAACCAAAAATAATAAAAAATGTGCGCCTTAAAAGCGAATAATAAGAAAAGTAGTCAACTTTGGATATATTTCTAAAACAAAGATAATTATCCGGGTTTTAATATTAATATCTTAAAATAATCCCTCACTCCTTTAGAACAATCAGTTTTTTACAGAACTCAAAAATTGTTACTAACGTTTTGGGGAATGAAATTGGATTCCGGACCACTTTACAACGGAGTTTATACGTTCTTTTTTTTGGTAAAATGGTAAAATATTTGGCTTTGGATATGTTTTGTTAATTTTGATAGACTCATGGTTTCTTGGTGAAATATTCTTAGAACTTCCTGTAGATTATCTTTTTGCTATACGTTTTGCGCGGAAAAAAATTTGACCCGCTCTAATGTACACAATCTCCAGAGACTTAATGGCCGACTAGCTGTCATGTCAGTATCCCATGATACTAAACTTGACGTGCGGCGGATTCTATTGCCATCATTATAATGGAATAGCCCGGTAGTGTAGACATTCTGACTTCTCTCTGTAAGAACAGACCAGTCTAAGTAAAAACATCTTGTGGACCCATGGAATTATTGGTATTCGAGATTTGAGTAAAGGCGCTAGGCTGTTGTTGCCGCTTTGTACAGATTCAAGAATCTGAGTGCTCTCTCGAATTTATTTGTAATCACCAACCAATGGGGTCTGTAGTCGAATAAACAAGTATTCTCCATTTTAATGGAGAATTCGAATATGGAAATCATATTCGGCGTCAGCACGCGATCTAGACTTTGGTCATCATTAGTAATCACATTCGGTTTCGCATTGTCCCAACAACATAAACGATCTTTCTACAAATTCAGAAAATTGAAATTATTAAATGCCGTAAGACTTTAACCACATTAAGGATATATTGTAGTCACATCATCTCCGATCACCAGTATCTAGATTTACATTCAGATTATTCTACAAGAAATTGTTATACGATTCAAAACAAAAAATGTAATCTATTTCATTTGCATCTTATGCAGATCGTCTTCATTATTTCTACTTAATCCCATTTATCATCATTCAAATGGACTTTAATCTTTTCTGTGTTGCCTGAGTTCTCTCTGTCTGTCTGTCTGTCTCTACATCTTTACAATTCTGTTTTATTTGTTTTATTTGAATAATTCACGCACATCCAATTTCACTTGTTAGATGATCAATCTTTTTATGGTTAAAATGTTCAATTAACGTACGAACATATTAAAAACATGGCCACATACAAGTAGAATGCACCAACCGACCGTCAGACTTACCTTACCTTCATAGCCTGCCGGGTAGCAGCACCGCCAACAGCACTCACTTGCCACAAGATGATGTTGCCAGGAACCGATCCACCAAAAACCACATGCACTCACACACGCACATACATGCAAAAACAAAGTAACCGAAGACCGAAAGACATCTGAAAAATGCACTTCACCCCAAACAATCACATCGCTTAATATTGGCCGCAAAACTATATTTGGTCAAAATGGATGCAGTAGACAAAAAAATGAACACAAAAACAACATCGACGCCGAAACGAACAGAAATTCTAAACTAAAAGAATCACCAGAAGTAAATCTCTAGGAGGACCAACAGCAACAAAAACGGTTGGGAAAACAAGCCAAGAACAAGTTGGTTTAATGTACGCTCAAAAATAAAATCTAAAATCTGTAACTGATTTGGGAAAGAAGCAACAACAACAAAAATTGAAAACGAAACGTAAAAACGGCAACAACGACGACGAACGCAAAGCACTCACTAAACTGCGTAAAATTTCAATATGGTAATGCAGCGACCGTGGATGGATAAACATCTCTGAACAAACGAATCGGCGGTGTTTTTGTTGAATTTGCTTCTAGAGATGTGGTGGCCAGAAGAACCACAAACAAAAAAAGGAACCACAGTCACATACAAAGACAACGGGAACGAGCAGGGTTGCCAGCACTTTTGAATGAATGCCTCAAAGTTTGTTTTAAAGTGGTGCGTCTTTACGGGGGAAATGGGGTGTATGCCATACGGTAACCGGTTCAAACCCAGTGTTATCCTTATGGCACTGTATTCATTCAATCTCACAGAGCTCCGTGCAAAACCGTGACTGACGTGTGATTGGCGAAAGCTTTCCCCAGGATAAGCGCTGTGAGTTGTGAAAGAAAAAGTGAATGGAATAAAAATGGACCAACGTATATGGTTAACACATTTGTCGACCGACGGTACTTAAAAGTACCATTACTGTTATTAACTTATCAATACCGAAATATATGTGTTTCGGCTCTTTGCGAAAATGTGGCACTAATTCCGATTATTGAAAAATAGTTTTCTTGGAGAAAGAGTGGTTCTATCAAGTTCTAAAAACGATTTTAACAATGGATATATGGACATAATGGAAAATCTGAAACAAACACATTTTATTAACAAAATGCGTAGTCTGGCTAGTTTTACTAGGTGCTGACTTCACTACTATGGGATGCGATCATGGTCCAATGGGGGGTCGGATTTTCCGCAATTTTCAACGTTTTTAGTTCGTAGATCATGAATTTACAAAATAAAAGTAGTGTCTTCAATTTAAAAAATTAAAAAAAGGTATCTATCTCAACTATTTTTTCGAACTCGTGAAGTTAAAAGGGTTCTTGCAGATCTCCCGGATTGTATTTCAGCACTTGTCTTATGTAAGTGCTCTTCAACGCTAGCTCGCCCATTGCGAATCTTTTCAACACGTCGTACCGTGCTGGTATTTACCTTTCACGTTGGAAAGTTGCCAATGTTCAGCCGATCCCCAAAAAAGGTGAGGCTACAAATCCTGCGAATTACCGTTCAATTGTAATATGTTCTGCCCTCTCGAAGCATGGTTAATCACCATCTGGTAAAGTATCTGCTGAAGGATCGGCAGTATGGCTTCCGTAGAAATCGATCTACTGGAGACCTGATGGATTTCTTTTCGGAACAATGGAATCCATCCATTCACCGCTCTGAATATTTCCAAGGCGTTCGATATTGTCTGGCAGGGTGCACTCATACCAAACCTTATTGCATTTGGTGTTGCTAATACCTTCTCTCGATTCATATCGATTTTCTCAGAGATAGCTCGCTACGAGTTGTTATAAATGGGGTCTCATCCAACGAGCATAGTGTGACCGCAGAATCGTCACAAGGTTTTGTTCTCTTTCCTTCTTTTTTCCTTATTTTCATTGACGACCTGTTAGGTCAGATTGTGAACCAAATCGACTCTTTTGCGGACGACAGCAACCTCTGTCATTCATATTTAATTAAAGATCGGTCAAATCCTCGAGAGGTCGGAGACAAAAGTCAATCAATGATTTGACTCACTCCACCGCAATTTGGACGCGATTTATGAGTGAGGTCAAACGAACTGAGTTGATTTTAATGCTCGCAAGACCCACTGCAAACGTTCCACTGATCGAGCAGTCAATCTCTATGGATGGTGTGGATATCGACGAATGAGATACTCTTGTTGTTCTGGACACGAAAATACAGGGTAATGCTCGTTGGGCTAACCATACATTCGAAGTGCCGAAAGAATCAGTCGAGTGTTCTTTATCCGGATTGTTCGTATGTGGAATAATCTTCCACATACGAATAATCTTCCAAAAAAGGAACATTTTAAGAAATCTTTTAATCTGATATTTAAATATGTTGGATAGTGAATAACCCAGATAGGCATGTTAAAATATTAAGTTTACCTACATTTTTTAATTGGGCGATATTCTGTACTCATTGTAAAAAAAATGTTTTTTTTAGGCGACTTGGTAGCGTTGCGAATTCCATTTCTACCAGAGGCTTTACCCTTGGACCCAAAATTTGAATATAAAAATACTTTGTATTGTAATTAATAACAAAGAAATAAAAATAAATACATAGTTTTTATGCCAAGTAAAAGAAATTTGACTATTCATTCCTATCCAGCAATTTTTTTTTTTAAATTTTTCAAAGTCGAAAAGAAAAAAATTAAGGATACATCTTGTTTTGGTGATGTGAAGTTAGAGATCGTTCGATTTAATGACATGGGACTTTGTTGAGGTTTTCTTGAGCCTAAAATCATATCCTTCAAATAGAATTGGACTATAAGGGAATTTTTAGTTTGATTACTTCTAATGATCGTGTATATTTGCAAAGCTAGACTGTGTTTCAGACTCCACGTAGAATCCATTGCAAAAAAACTTCCTATTCATATTTGTTTTATATTTAGTTATCCCACCTTATGACAAGTTTATTTATTAAATGGCAATCCTGATCGTCGTGAAAAGCGTGTAATTCTATACGCATAGTTTTAGTTATTTTCCTGTATGCAATTTTACATTAGTCCACCACAGCTACCAGGCACTACAATTTCAGTTGTTTCGTACATTTTTGTTACGACTTGTGTTTTTTCTTCTTCTTCTTCTGTTTTTTTGTTAATAATACCCACAAAATTGAACATGCCGACTTCAAATGCTCCATAACAACAACAGCACTAATGGTTTACGTAAGTATTTCTTTGTTAGTGGATGCTATCTGGCGAATGTTGGTGCTGGTGGTGGTTGTGGGACACCAGGACACACGAGTATGTGGAGGAATTACCTGTTGCTGCTGCTGTTGCCGATGATCACATGGTTAGATCCATTCGTTACCATATTGAAAATTCGTTACAGTATTTAGAGCAACTTAAATAACAACTAAAACGACCAAAGACACACACACACAGTCATACACATGGAAATGGGTTTTTGTTTTCATAGATTACGCTCGGTCTGCCGTATCTTTGTTGGCCGAGTATGTGAAGTATTTTAATCCAATATTCGTTCTTCTTGACTCTGGTTGGAGATAATAGCAATAGTGGCCAGCAGAAGACTATGATGCATCGGGGGCCAAATTCTTATTGTTTGTCTATGTTTTGCCAGGGTTTTTTTTTCTTCTTCGGCGACTATGGATGTGGGTATGTGTGTGTCCAGTGTGTCTTTGTGGTCATTTTGGCTTAGAAAGATGGTGTAAACAAAGCCTAAGAGGAGGCTCTTGGTCGACAATAGCGAATAGTTTGTATCACTACTAGAACGCTGGGTAAGTGTAGACTTTTGGAGGGATATAGTTACATTGCAGGGTACGGTGGGTAAGGACCCAAATTATAGGTGGGCATCCCAGAAAATATGAAACATCAGATTGAATATTGAACATTATTTATGGCCCGATATGTCTAAATAAATAGAAAATACCCAAAATTTTATGAAAATGCGTGATATACAGATTATTATCAGGTCACTTTGAATTATTAATAAATGAAAATCGACTTTCGTGCGGTAACATTAAACACATCAAAAGAAAATTAAAACCTTTTTAGCGTCTATTATTCATCCCACAAATGGAGGCAACTACAGGAGTAACAGAGGAAAAAGCATAACCTTTAACAAAGTGCGTCCCGGTCAGTGAGTACACAAAATTGTATCGCGCGTAGCTCACTGATTCGAGAGAAGTTCCCCGTCAGTTCCTTCATGAAATGTTAAGGGAAACGAGTATGGGATGTGTTTGAGTTCTTGTGTTAACTGAACTTTATAAGCCTTAAGACCCAAGTCTTTATGGCGTTTGTGGAATGCCCAATTCCAAAGAACGGCGAGGAATGGACGAACCTGGGTTATCTTCTTTCTTCACATCACTAACTTGTCCCAACAGCTCGACTTTTTCCACCATTTTCTGTATTGCACGACGACCCAAAAATGCTTTTGCTTTGCGAACTGTGACTACAAGATTTTCACAATTTTTGTAGTGAATTTTAATAATTTCTATGCGTTGTTGAAGCATGTATCGTTCCATTTTTAGTAATGGCGTAGTTTCAGCTTGTCAAAGAATAAAAACTTCAAAAGTGACAGCTACCGAAATACCGGCTGATTCAAAATGAGACCTCTTGTTGAAAAACCCTTTACTATTACTTTTTTTTTTTTTTTTTTAAAAACTACCCTTTTTCCAAATTAAGAAAAACGATTGTTTTTTGGGGTATTTTTCATAATATTTGTGTGATTTTGCATTGGGTAATTTTTCCTAAATTTTTTGGGGGGTATTTCAGAATTTGTGGAGAAATTTTCATATTATTTTTTGGAGAGATTTTCCATTTATTTTGGATAATTCTTCATTTGGGACAATTTTTCATGTCGCAACGGGAACGGGTTAAAATTTAATTTTCGTGAATAGAAATTGAGTGAGATGATTATGCGTTTGCTGACAATTTACTTCACTTTTCAAAAAAACAATTTGGAAATTTTACATGTTTTTGTAAAATATATCAGCCGTTTTCAAATATCAGCGGTTATTGTCAGTAGGAGACAGATATTCAATTTGTATAGACAATTTAAAGTTGGCCTTGAATTTATTCAGTTATTTTTTGACTAACCTTTCGATCTGTAGTCATACCACATATGCCCGACAATGTGTAACAAACGCAGCGCCCAGCCATACATTGCTATGTGTGCTGTAAAACGAAACAAAAAACCAACTAGAGAATTCTACTGCCGCTTCATTTCCATCGTCTTTTGTTATTTTATTTTATGGATGAACATTGTTGGCAATTAAGGTTGCATTTTTTATGCATTTCGAAATCTTAAATCTATACTATTGTATTCCGTTTCGTTTCGTTCGTTTCTCTCCATTCTTACGTTTCTTTGTCCGGCCTGCTTCTTCTTCTTCATCATCCGCAGCAGCATAACACTTTTGCATAGCATTATGGTCTCGTCCGAACTGACATACAGACAGAGGCCAGCATGTCCGTCCATCCGTGTGCTTGGTTGCCTGGAGCGCGCGTATGCTTGCCGCTGCAGCCGTTAAAAGCGTAGCTTTAAGCCCATTTCAATGGATGAATGGGGGGGATTTATTTAATTCTTTTTTGAAATGACATGTGCAGCATCTGTGTAAAATGTTCAAATGCGAGTACAACAACAGAATTGCAATTGAATAATGCAACCAACTTGTGCTGAATGTGCAATTCCTTGCGATGCTGTGCGGCTCGGCTCGGCGGTGCAGCTCTCGCTCATGCAAAACGTAAATTAAGGCACAAACAATCCTCAAGTCGTCGCAGTCGTACACATTTGAGATAAGAAACGGAGGCAACTGTTCCAGTAATAAGTGGCAACGAATGTTGGCCAAATCGTTGGAACATCAGTGAGCCATTGGTAATTTTTAACGGTAATTATGCTGGTGGATGTGAGGGGGAGGCGGTTGGTGGCTGGGTTGAATTCGTTGCATTAAATGTGCCATGGCATTTGTACATAATCAAAGTGATGGAGAAGCGATTTTCCACAGATTTTCAGATTGACAACTCACATTTGTGGATAAGTTTGTGTTGTGCAAGTGCATTGTACAACAAAGATGCGGACGAGAAGATGTCAAAAAAATTCTGTTTTAATATTTTCATTTGGGGCTTTGATTTTAATTTTTGTCTGGCATTTGATTAACTCGACGATGTTTCTTCATAATCCACCAAATAAAGTCTTAGTAATATTTGCCAGTGGATTTAATAAATTTGACAAGAAGTTATAATTTCGTAGCCTTAAGATCGGTTATAAATTCTAAGATGAATTCAATTATAATTGTAAATATTTGACCAGTAGCCACTCATTCCAGGACGATAATTTTTTAGTTAGTTAAGTGAATAATTGCATCGTATTGATAACAGTCAGAACATACATTCTGTCCACCGACCACAGTATATTCATATATAATTGTTAGATCGATTATATATATGTAGATAATAATAATTAAAAATTATAATAGAGAAAATTATAAAAAGAGACTTACCGATACAGAACTGACTGCAAAAAATGATCTACAAACATCCAGCATAACAGTATTTTCTAGCCCATTAGAAAATCGCTGCACAAAAATTGTTTATATGGATGGAACTATACAATTGAATTTTTTTTTTAAAAAAGATCAATTTCTAAATCTTTATTAACAAAATTCAATTTTAAAATTTGTTTAACTACTCCAAAAATTTTGTATTTTGGCCCTCCTGAAGACATTGATTTTATGACTTACCAGGTTGATTCACAGAACTATCCTAATCATTTGTTCAAAATTTTATAGATCATCAACCAAAAAAATAAAGTCAGGTTTTTTGAAAATCTTGTAAAATATTTTGCGTATAGTACAGATATGGTTTTGGCATATGTTCCGATGCCATGGTCTCTCATTAATTCAAATTCAGAAACTTCTTGGCAAACAAATTGCCATATTTCCGCTTAGCAGTTGCAATTTGCATATTTTATGACGACCGGTGACTTTTTGTGCGATTTTGTTTTTACCAAAAACTATTGTCAAGGATAAACATCACGCAACATATTTTTAAGAACATTAATACTACTTTTTATGAGCATACAAAAAATGTATGTTTATACAAATTGCCGAACTATATTTTTCTAAAATAAGATTAATCAATAACAGATTAAAAGTAAAACATGTGGTACTATTTTATCTGTACTAAATTTTCTACATATAAATTAAACATCAAACTGGAGATGATCCGAAGCCTTTTGTGGCGGAAAAAATTGATGTTTCAGATATAGAGAATATGCCATTTCAACAGGATGGTGCCACTTGTAACTCAGCAAGAGAAACAATGGATATTTTGAAAGAAAATACGGAAAATCGCATTATTTCTCGTCGAGGAGGAGAAAATACTAGTTGACACATTTAGATTTTTTTTTGTGGGGTTTTTTTTAAATCGAAAGTGTAAAGCAACAATACCACAACAGTTCAAGAGCTTACATCCAACATTCTCGAGCAGATACCAGGCATTGACAACAGGTTATTGAAATACGTGATTGATAGTTTTGGAAAAAATATTGTGTGCCTCCATACCAGGGTGCGGGGTCACTTGACCGACATAATTTTGATTTTTAATTGGCTGTCTGGAAAATGCCACTCACAAATTTTAGAATGCCCCAAATGAAGAATTCCCCAATATATATGAAAATTTCCCCAAAAAATTCTGAACTATCCCCCAAATAATTTATGAAAAATTACCCAATGAAAAATACCCCCCACAAAAAAAACAATATTATACAAAAAAATCACGCGCGATATATGATTGACTTCTTGACATGACCAAAAAAAAACGAAAAATTCTCCAAAAATACAAATATGATGAAATATGAATATTTTTTACGGCATTTTTCATATGAATAATTAAATGTTACTTAAAAATTATGAAAAACTCCCCAATTTTTTTTGGAAAATTTTTTCATAATAAAAATTTTTCCAATTTTGTATAATTTTTTTTTGGGGAAAACTTCATTTCTTTTTAGGCCATTCTTTTATAGAGCCATTTTAATATTTGAAGAAATTGTATTTAAAATTATTTTTTTTTTAATTAAAATAATGCCTCAATTATGGATACATTTTACAATGTTTAAAAAAATATTTTGCTTTATTTTTATTTAGCTGTCACTGTATACATATGATGACTTAAGGCCGAAGGAAACAAGTAGTCATTCACTCATTGAACTGTACTCTAGGACAGGTATTTTATATTAAACCCCTAACCCCTCGATTCGAAAGGGTAATAGTCCACATTATAATCGATTCAAAAAAATTTGGATACGAGCATTGTCCCACTGAAAGCTTTCATATTTTTTTAAAATTTTTCTTTCCAACACCTCCATTTTCTGTATAGCGGCGGGTGCGATACGAAGATAAATCACTCCTTTATACAGTAAAGACAAAAAAAATATATGCACATACATTTTTGAACTTACGTACTTCCCTCAAAATTCCATGAAGAAACCGACGGGGGAACTGCTCTTAAATCGATGAGCTGGGGACGATATAATTTTTTATAATAAATGACCGGGATCTACTATTTGAAGCCGGCTCCGAATGGTTAAATCTGTTCTAAAGAAGTCTTAGAGATCTTAAGTCGCCGCAATTTCAGAGGTGGAAACGGTCGTGGCACACACTACCTATCACACCACGGCCGTCCGCAACTGAATTTTTTAAACGAATTTACAAATTTTTTGTAATTGTAATTGAAATGAATAAATTTATTTATGTGTCTATTGCATTTTTAGAGCGAAACTTTAAAAAGACCACCTATATAGATCATCGCTTAAGGTTTTCCAAAGTGTCTTCGTCTATGAAACAAGACTAGTATTTAAAGCATGAAATATCAACTCGCCTTTAAAAAAACGATTTTACTAAATTTCTTTTACAAAATTCAAAAAAATATATCCGAATCCAATTTAAAGTTAAGTTTCTACTTCATAAATAAGACTTCATTACAAAATTAAAGTACTTGCACTTTAAATGATTCATTTCGAACTTTTCAAACCAAAATATGGATATCACCCCAAAATCCATATATTTGTTTGGCTTGTTAAAAATTCATACCAAAAATACAATCTCAATGATGCAATTGGCCCTGAAGGCAATTGACTGTAAAGCAGATAGACATACATACAACCATTCATTTTTCAGTAGAAGAAAATTATGCATAAGAATTTCATCACGACATTATATAAAGCAAAAGAAAAAACACTCAACAAATTGTGCAACTTGAAAACGTACTTATGGATACTTGAGACTTCAAGTAAGTGTAAAATATTCTATTTGACAACAACAACAGGAAAAAAGTCTTCGAGCAGAACAACAGCTCACTCGAAAGACAAATCACGTTTCTCTTCTTTGATTTCTCGGTTTATGACAAATCGTAAATATTGCGTCGATATTAAAATCCAAAAACACCAGCATCGATGTACACAAATACAAAATCATATACTTGTCCGACTCTTATGCTGTTGTAAAAGAACTCGGCCTCAGGCTATAAAAGCGAAGGCAAACAGAAATCTGCCGACGAGGAGGACACAATGTCCCCTTGAGATGGCGTTGTGTGTAATAAAACAAATCCAACACATGTTCACAAATGGTGCTCGTGTGACATTATTAAGATTGAGATTCCGAAATATTGTTTCATTCATGTCATAAAACGGAAGATGATAAGAGCTGTATTTCAAAATTCGTTGCTTTTAATAATTTTATTTTTTAATTACCACATAAAGAAAAACCTCATATTTACCCGCTCGCAGTTAATGCTGCCAAGTAAAGTTTGCATTCCATGTCACTGCTGGGCAAACAGAGAAACAGAGAAGACTGGTCCTTGCTCGCACATCAACGTCATCGTCCTCGTGACAACAGCAACAATAAAACTCGAAGGAGTTAATTAAAATATTTTTTAATTATGTTGTTATGAAAATATTTTCAGTGTTTTACCTCTGACAGGAATGGAAAATATTTTCCTTTGCATATTTTAAATAATACCGGGAACTTTTCCCCAACAATGAAAGGTGTAAATTATTGTGCAGTAATAAAAAAAGTATGTATTTTTTTCGTTAAATACCGCAGACAGTAAATGTTGTGTCAGATTCTGTGTGGGGGCTCTTATTTTAATAATGTCATTACAATTTCCTCTGATTAAAGGACAACTTTTGAAAGAATGCCGTGTGTTAGTAGCGAATATTTGAAATTTTGTTGTCTACATAGTTTTGCAAACTTCCATTATCACTAATCTTATTATTGACGTTGATTTTTACAAAATTTACGAAGTATAATGAGGTCATAAGTTTAGGAGGCAGAGAGTTTTAGAGTTTTGAATCCATGCGAAAAATAGAAATTCACTCGATGTCACCAATGTCCGTGGTGTAAAAGGGATAAAAGTGTATGCGAAAAATATTCTTGCTTCACTGAAAAAAATTAATTAATAAATGAACGGAAAACCTACTCAAATTCAGTAAATGTAATCTTTATTTTGGACCCCTGTATAAATTTAATCAATTTTACAACTAATTACTTATTTTATGTACACACAATTTCAAAGCATACTCAAATCTAGTGAAATGAGCTACGTCCACAGTGGTCCCAATGAAAAATTGGCCCAATTCAAAAATGAAAAATCGCCCCTTAATGTTACATTGACCACAACAACACGTAAATTTGGGGTGATTTTTCATATTCTGCTGGGGACACCATTCATTTTTGTTTTTTTTTTTTATTTTTTAGGTTGGGGTGATATTGAGATTTTGGGGTCATTTTTCATTTTTAAATTGGGTCCAATGTTCACGGATTCAGTAAAATGTACTAAAGCTGAGTGGACTTTACTACAGCTGTGTATTATTCACTTCTCATTAGAATACACGTACTAGAATTGAATACATTTCTGGTCTCGATTAGAATTATTTTAAGAATTATTACTGTTAAAAATCGGTCTAATAAGCGTAACACCGAAATCAGAATGTCATTGACGGCTCTGAATTTGGCCTTATCTCAAATTTGAATGTACTCATCGGTAGTTGCGAAAGCTGACCTGCATGAAATCTGCAGATCCGTCTACATAAAAGCGACAATCGCCTTTAAACAACAAATTATTATAGAAATCTTTAACTAACTTTTAATTGCAATTTTTTTCATGACCTAAACCAGAATTACAATTTGTGTGTCTTAGGCACTCCTCCAATTCATACCAGAAATTCTATCCACTGAAACTCCTAACGCTCCATTCTAACGAACATCTGCATTGCCAATAAACTGGAAATTATTCTTCAAATCAATTGTTTACAAAATGGTGAAAACAATAAAATACCAAAAACCTCCATACACAATTATTTGATTACAAATGTCCTCATTTGGAATAACACCCTTCTTATTCCGGAGAGTTTTTTTTATTGGCCCCACACACAATGGAAGACATCAAATACACATTCAAACAAATATATTTCCTGAACAAAATCTTAGAAATGTCGTAAATTTTCTATATCCCATGACAAAACAATAAAACTTAAGAAACAGTAGACTGAAGAGGCACAAAAACTATCAAAACAATTGCAGCACTGAGCCAGCCAACCGTTCCGTTCGTAACACTTCTTGGACCACCACCAATCATAAATAAATTTGACACTCTTAAAAAAAACGTTTATCCCAAAATGAAAACTAGCAACGAAAGGGAAAAAAGAAAAAAAAACTATAAAAAATTATTATAGAAATTGTAGAAAACATTTTTATTAAATGTCTGTATAAAAAAAAACACAAGAAATCTTTACAATTTTATGAATGAATGTTAACCGACCGAACCTTTCCATTGTTTGTGGTAAAACAAAAGCGGGAAGGGAGAAAGACTCAGTTTAAGTAGTAAAAAGCCTCTTTGGAAGGAACACCGAAGATCCACTGCACTCAGTTGCAGTTTACTTCTTTTTTTCCGTATTAATTTTGAATGGAACTGCTGTGGACTGTAGGAACTGAGACTGAAACTCCGGGACTGATTACATTGTTAGTTGGTGTGTTTTGTGTCATAAAACCATAGGAGGTCAATGTCATGGAATTATATTTTATGGATGGTCATGTTGTTGTTCTTGTTGTTGGAGAGCCTATTGGTTGGTGTTCCTTTTCTGTTTCTGTACGAGAGAATGTTGTAAAGAGGAAGTTCTTTATTACCAGACCTCATTCATTCACTGTTTTATTCATTGGAATTGTGTTGCAAATAATGAATGAATGGCAGTGTAACTAACTTCAGTTTGATTTAAAGGAAAACATTTAAAACAACATTCACCATAACTTCGATGGTGGTATGATGGTAGTGACAATAAAAAATAAGGAATTCGTTGTTACATTTTCGGCAAGAAAACATTTGATCTCTAAAGGTGATACGGTTATAAGGTCCCAGAAACATGTGTTTGAAGTCAGGGCAAAGCATATCAGTTCAAAGCTATTAATGTATACGTATGTGTGTATAGTTCCCAAGTTCAAAAACTCATCTCTCAAATGCAATCAGTGTGCTCAGCCATCAGTCAAAGAAATTGTTTTTGGTTGTTGGAACCAGGGCTGTGGAGTCGGAGTCGAAAACAAATGAAATATATTAAAATTCTTTTTTTAAAATTTGTAATATTTTCGATTATTGAAACCTTTTTTTGTTTGTAACATATAAACGCATCTCAGTGTCATATATAATATTGAAATAGTGGACGTATATACAATTGTCAAAATGTAGTTATTGAAAAGCTGTCTACTCCGGCGTCGGAGTCGAGCTATCTAAAAACGCTGGAGTCTAAGTCGAGCAATTTTCACCCTCTCAACGAAAATTCGAGGGCACCCAGTGAGGATAACTCATTCATTGAGTCAGTGAGGATGAGGTAACAAGAACGCTTTTGACTTTCTAAATACATACATCCTTGGTGTAGACAATCTATGACCAGGCGAGAAGGTAGAGGTCGTCCCAATTGATTAGATCCCTTGCCGGTTGACGGTGAGAATGTGGGTTTCTCCTCGAATTCTCAGTGATAGAACAATAAAATATGGGGTTTGGTCCGGATGAGTGGAAAATTAACAGGCAACCTGCGAGGGATGTGAAAGATCTCTGGATCAAAGTAGTGTCCGAATAGTTGCGTCTCCTCCGTCTTTAATTAATAAAATAAATAAAAGGCAGCCCGAAGCTGTTACATATGAATCAGCATCCGAATCCGACGGCATTGGTCTTGGTGTTGTATTGTGTACAATTGTCACATAGTACGCGCAGGTTCTAAACCTGGTAAGACTATAAAACTTCGATAGATCTAAATCTTATTCTAATGTTTAGCTACAGCGACGAAACTCAATTTGACTAGCATAGATCCTGGAAAAAAACCCTGAGATGTATGGCATCTTTTCATCGATTTTAATGTCAATTTAACACTCTGATAAAATCGAAATTATTTGAAAATCATGTCTGCGTATGAGATAACTTGTACGCCTTGACATACAAGGATCTGAGATACTTAGTAGATATGAGTAAAATAAAGCGACTACTCCGAAATATTCAAACTACCAGAGGTCTTCGACAGGGTAAGTGTTTATGGTGCAACTTTTTCAACATACTGATATGAAATACAATGAAATTTACAAATTCTTGACACAGTGAACAGTAGGGTGGAGTGAAATTCAAAAAAAAAAAGTTAACCTCGGAATTAGATGTAGTCTGGGGTCCTAATGAGGGGAAAAATAAAGAAAACAATTTTAAAAAATTTTTAGGGGTCGCGCCACTCCCTCGAAATTTGGAAATTATCGCTATTTTGGCGTTGATTTTAGAAAAATCCTAAAAAGTTTTATGTCAATAAATGTTTGCAATAGCGTAAACAATGAAATAAGGGCATGGAAAAATTTAAAAAAAATTTTCTCATTGTTCAAAAATTTCAAAAAGTAAAATAAGTCAAATTGTCCCTTCTTCAGAAAATTGACTGAACAATGAAATCGCCACCAAAGCTACAAATATTAGTCGATTATCCTCATATTTGCCTCAAATACTTTTGTTTGGGCACTGAACAAGCTCAAACTTTTAAATTTCGAATAAGTTAAGTCGTTAATTTTTAGGATTTTTCTAAAATCAACGCCAAAATAGCGATAATTTCCAAATTTCGAGGAAGTGGCGCGACCCCTAAAATTTTTTTTAAATTTTTTTCTTTATTTTTCCCCTCATTAGGACCCCAGACTACATCTCTTTCCGAGGTTAACTTTTTCAAATTAAAAAAAGCATGTTTTCACTCCACCCTAGTGAACAGGCCAGATCCTTCGATTAAAAAGACTTGACCTTGAAACGCGAAGTGAGATTCGAGGTATAGTCTTGAGGATAGCACCATATCTAATAAATAAAATGAACTATAATTCTGAAATTTTATCTAAAACCAACTGATGTACATTTTTATTGCACCTATTCTCCCTTTTCTAGATCTTTAGGTATATCCTAGTGACAGTGATCACTTGTTCATCATTTGTGTATGCCATTTCTCACGGTATATTTCTAAGAGCGGGCTACACACTTCTCCTGTTCATGATATAAATACTCACATACATTCCTCCATCGCTAACATTATCATTGTTGTTAACTTGTTCGGTCCATTTGAAGCAAAATAAATACAACAATCTGTTTGTCATTATCGCAGTTTGAACTCGTATGTAAATATAATTCGTACAGCAATTACTCATGAAATTCTAAAATATGTTCATTTGTGTTACAAAACAAAATATTACATCAGGAACGATATTAATAGATATTTGTTTTTTTCGTTTTCGTTTTCATACAACAAACGCCGCGGCGCCCACTTGATTCGCAATTAGAGTAGCTATTCACGAGTATGTACTTCATGCCACCACTGACTCGAGTCATGAACTGGATTCTGTGCATGCTGGCTGGCTGCTACTACTCGGCTGTGTGGGTAGACATAAACAAGTCCAACTGTTACCATGAGCTGCACTGACTCCATGTGATAGATTCAAAGGAATGAAATTCGAAATTGTTCATATGCGATTTTGAAATCAGTCAAAAATAACTGGCGCCCAAGATATTGTCAACATTAATTTGAGGAAAACTAAATAAACAAACAAGTGAGAATGTAAATAATCAGATCATAAGTTGGCCGTTTGTTAGAGATATGGAGTTGGATGAATGAAAGCGAGACAAACAATGTTCTATTAGAGACTAATGTCAGTAACAGAAAGAAGACTACGGCAACCAGACTGTGAGTGAGACTGCGTAGCCCGCGGAAAATAAAAATTCGCGATATATTTTTAACATACCTCGTATTTTGTATGATATCAGGGCTGTGAAATTGAACAAGATTGCTCGACTCCGACTCCAGAATCGTCGGCGACTACATTTTCGAAAATTGTATTTCCGCCCACTAGTCCTCCAGACTCCGGGCAAATTTGTCAGACTCCGACTCAACAGCCCTGGGTGGTACAGAGAACAGGTGATATTCGCTCATTCCAATCAGTGTCACCATCCTATCAGTGAGATAAGTTTTGTTAACATCACCAACTGAATTGAAAAAAAAATATTAATACACCATTGAGAGAAAAGACTAATCACGTTAAGTGAATAGTACCGTCCTGTGCCAAAATAAATCATAAAACTGTTAAATAGTGTAGACTTTTTTGGTTGAAACGCATAGTATACTCTACGCATTTAAGGGTTAAGTAATTAACATTAAAAACCAGACAACAATTACTTCTCATATTTTTCGAGTTTTGGAGTGAAATTTTTTTTTGTATTTTTTGTTGCTAGATTTTTTTTACACATTTTGTTATGTTGCATTTTAAAAACTCGACTCTTTTTCAAATTTTCTTTGTTTTCAGATTTTGAAATTGAACAAATTGTAATTTGATTTTACGATTTTCTCGAACTGTATCTAAAACAAGAATTACACAGGACAATGATTGTTCGAAAAACTCAACATACTCATATTTGTGTTACCAATACACACGCATTTTTGCTATTGGCCGGTCGACTGGCAACGAAAATTCAATGGCAGTGAAATTTTGAAATTTTTGCACGGGCACATGTAGACCCTCAGTTTTTTTTTTCAGATGATTTTCGATATTTTTCTTTTATTTCGAAGAGACTTGAGTACAGCAAATTAATTGTTCTTGTAATGCCAGGGTTATACATTTGAAGAGCTTTTTTTATTAAAATGTGTATTTTCGAGTCTTTAATATGACGTCAATATTTTGTTTTGTACCAAATATAGTTCTTAAAAAATATTTTTGAAGAAAAAAAAATTGAAAAACAATGTCGAGGCCACCCGGTAGACGGGTTCGTAGCCTGATTGCCAGTTATGGGTTCGATTCCCACCAGAGGCTTTGGCCTTTCGCTGCAAAAATCAAGCCATATGGTCTGTGTCACCCGGTTTACCATTTAGAATATAAATTTACTTTGTATTGTAATTAAATAAAAATAAACAAATAAAAAATGTCTATTGGCAAATGTTGGTGGGTTACCAGATGAAAATATCCTTTCTCCTAATTCCAAATTCTATCGAAGTCGGAAATGTCAAAATTCTGGTTTAATCTAAATTCAAAATCAATTTATCGGAGACTAACCTATATCGGTTTGCTGATATTGTGTATGTGGAAATATTCTACAGACGATGATTTTGATCGTCCAACTATTTTAGAAGTTCCTTAGAAGCTATAAAATTCAATGTAAATTAAAATTATGCAGCCATCATTTGAAAACGAAAACCATATAACATTTATTGTTTTCATGTAGTACCACCGCCATTTGTATACGATATTTATTGCTCACATACCACGTTTCCATTTAATGTTGGCAATTTTCCTTAAATTTATAACTGACAAATTGCTGTTTATTTTTCTGCTGCTACTAAAAAATTGAATACGTGACCTCACGGCCGCCGTACGTTGGCAACACACAAAAAAAACGCACACCATACAAAGTACCCGATGAATGGATGGGATATCTTAGTTTGGAGCCATTACACATACGGATGCCAAAGTACCGACCGACTACACTTACAAATTATGCCAAGTGTTTTTGCCATACGAGTGTGTCTCAAAACGTGAAACATTCTCAAAAACATGAGTTGTTTTGCTTCGGCACAACATTAAGGAAATATGAATTATGATTTGTTGTGATAGTTTTGTTGTTTTGCAACAAATTTATATGCCATGATACGAGATATCAAGAACAACATCAGCCAGCCCATCGAGGAGGGCACTGCGAAAGGACAAAAGAAGAAATCACATATTGTGTCAATATGTGAGAATACTGAACACAGACACATGTGTACGAACGAATAAAGGGTGTTTTTTATTGAGGTATAGAACTTCGAATTGAAATAAAACACAAGAAAATCGTTTTAATGTCCATCAATTTGGCTTTATTGGAAGGATAATTTTATGCCATTAATGTTTAAATATAATTTCGGGCATGTGGCCGCCGCGGCTGGCTGGAATAAATCCAATTCTACAGGTCCAATTTTCAACCACTTGTTGGAACCACAACTCATCCACATTCATGCCATCCAATTCGGGCACAAAATAGTCGGTTATCATGGCTCTATACCGGTCTCCATTAACGGTAACTGACTCTCCAGCATTATTTCGGAAGAAGTATGGCCCAATGACTCCACCAGCCCATAGAGCACACACCAAACAGTCAGTTTTTGTGGATGTAATGGCATAAAATGGACGGAGCTTGCGGTGAACTTCGCGAACTGAACCATTACTTTCGAAATAAATTTGCACGATTTGCAAGCGTTGTTCTTTTGTCAACCTGTTCATGATGAAATGGCAAACCAAACTAAATATTAATCACTTGACAGCTGACAAAATGGCCGCCAGTTAAAAAAGTGATGCCAACTTAAAGTTCTATACCCCAATAAAAAACACCCTTTAGTACATATTTCAATTATATATTGGCAAATTTCCACCAATGGACAAGACAACAACAACATTTAATAAATGAAATTGTTTATTGACATCATCGTGACTTTGTGGCACAAGGACCTTCTGGGAAACATGTTCTTATTGTCGACTGTTAAGAGACTGGAGGGACTGTTGTTATGGATGGGGACAAAAACGTACTCGTTCGTATGTGTCTATTTTTGTTTTTATTAAATCATTGTTCTTAAATCAAGAATATGGGAAACAAAAATCCATTTTATTTAATTTTGATACAATTAAATTTCTCATAAAATCAAATTTTAAGTAAATGAAATTTTCAACCACATCACAATAACACAACAGACCGGCAGACATCGATATCGTCCTTACCATCGTCATCATCATCCTCGTTCGTCCACGCTGTGCGAGTTGTTGAGAAATATACACGAATATAGAGCTGTGAATGTGGTGAGAGTATAAAAAAAATCCTTTTGGTTGCTTCAGTACTCGTATTGACATAAAAATGAATATTTATTTTACAAATAATAGGTTTCGGTCGATCAGAGATGGACAAATTATTTTCTAAGAGGACCCAAAACAGAAAGTGGAAAACGAAATAAATATTTTTGTGCCAAAGATTTTTGGAAATATGCAGTGATGCAGTATAAAAACTTTACTATGACCTATTTCACAAAACTGAAAAGAGCATAAACTAAATTCCCCATTATACAACTCCGATTTTTGATTTGTGATGATAACCAGGCTTGTAGGTTGTCATCACAAATCAATGCCTGTTAAACAGGTATATTTTCAGTGTCAAAGGTTATGGTAGAAGGTTTTACTAGGACATAAATCATTTGAACTGCTTACAAAGTCTTCACTTGACTGTTCTTATATTAACAATAAGAAAGTAGAATTGCAGAATATTTAAAATAGTTCAGCCTGGTGAAATATCACAGTAGTATTGGGACCAGTACTGCCAGACAATATTTTGGAAAAATCGTGAAATTTAGAAAAACATAGCGTCAAAATCATCAAAAATAATTCGTCATAAAATTGCCATATACTCAAAAAGACGTATTTTTGTTTAAAGCAAGAAAATATTTTTTTTTTTATTTTTCCCCAGAGTTTTTCTTAACATTTTCCTTTGAAACTTCTTTGTAAAGTCATGAAAATTTACACGACGACTGTTTAAAAATAAATAAGCGTGCCTGTTTCTACAGTTATAAACAATACAAAAATTGGAAGAATCTAAACAATTTCAAAAATATGTTTTAACAATTTTCGCAAGTCGTCTCCATTTTTTAAAATAATAAAACATTTTTTGAGATAAATGATCGGATGTTTATTTCATAATAAAGAGGACGGCACCACTGATTGGGACTGACCTATTGAATAGAGTTCAGTGTAATAAAAAAAACCAAAGATTTGTAGTTTGGATCTTTAATAATGTATAAATAAGAAGTTTTTTTAAAAAAAATTTATTTTTAGAGTTTCAGGTCAGTAAATTTTTAAAATTTTAATACCAAAATTATCCGATAATGGAAATTAAAAAAAAACTGTGGTTGCAAAATTGCATAAAATGAAATAACCCAAATAGTCCCTTCTTCAAAATATTAACTTAACACTTAAATCGATACCAAAGCTTCAAAAATTGTTGGATCATCCTCTTCTTTGCCTCAAAAAAAAAATTGTAAATTTAGAATAAGTTGATTCATGATTTTTTAGGATTTTTTCAAATCAACACCGAACTAGCAAAAAATTCAAAAGGGCGTGACTCGACCCCTAAATTTGGTTTCTTTATTTTTCCCTTATCAATGATCTCAAACTTAATCTCTTTCCAAGTGTGATATTTTCAGATTCCAAAAAAAAAGATGTTTTCAGATGATTTGATAAATGCTAGCTAATAATAGATGCTGAAGCTCAAATAGGAATACGAGAATCTCACCCCACTATATAGGCTAGAATCAACAGCAACTGCTTCATTTACTCCATTAATTCTGTAGCATAACTTTTGTCTTTTAGGTATTTAGCTACTCAGTTATGGCTGAATGGGTACGTCAATAAACAGAATGGTCGAATTAAGGGAAGAAACCAGAATCTGTTCAAGAGCTGACAATGTAGCCCGAAGAATGCGCTGTTTGGTACGGTTTATGGGCCAACGGCACCATTGGACCTTACCTCTTCAGACACATTTTGATGTTTACACAACATTACGATTACTGGAGCAAGGTACCGTTTTTTGATCTCGGGCGTTTTTTTTTTTGCACAAAATTTAAGAACTAGACTCTGTGCGATTTGTCTCCACTAGACTATTTTTGTGGGTCACGTGATTTCTCTCATCCATAGGGCCAAGCCAACCCCGATTGCTGCCTGGAATGACATCATTACATGTTCCTTTAGTGAGAATCCGGCCAATGGACAAATAGAACAATCAGAAGAAATATATTTAGTATCTGAAAAACTTTTATTTGTTTTGCGAAACTCAGCCAGAATGCGCTGCTGCCATCTCATCCATTTATTGTGAAATGGCCGGGCTTATGATCGAGTGTGAGCCATCGAAACCCAAATCCAAAAAATTGTGCATACATATTCTATGACGAATATATGAAAACAACAGACGGCGCTGTCTCACGACATCCACCGGATTGGACACCGCGTTTTCATCTGCCGTCGAATATGAAGTTATGCCATCATACATTTTCATGTAATGCCATTTAACTATCAACCATAGATGCTGACCCCCGCATATGGACATTGTTTATTGAACTACTTCAGATTGGCCACTGCCGCTGCCTCCGATGCTGATGATGATGAGGACGACGATGACGACGATATTTATAACTGCACCTGATGATATTGAGGCAACCGTGGCCAGTTTGTGCAATTTGAAAACCAATTTTTTTTTCTGCCATTTTCCATACACTCTCCAGTTTATCCAAACAAATTGGGTTAAAAGCATATGAAACGGCCAATGAATGGGTTATGGCTATAAATGAAAGCATCACAGATCCAGTTGCAGTTATTATTTAATTTGTGGTTTATTAATGTAATTTATGGTCGGGGAATGTTTAAATCCAGCACAAAACAAAAACACAGCATTTTCAGGCGGACGTATATTGTTTCCATAACCAAGTTAACAGCGTCCATAATTAAAATTTACTTGAATGGAAAATGCTAAAAGGTTTTTACTCTTTGTGGAAAAAAACTGGGAAAATGTATAATGATTTTTATACTCGTATACTCAGAGAGTGTGCATACATTATCCCTTTGCTAATTTAGGGGTGTTTGGCCAGGGCATCCATCACAAAGGGGGATCATTGTGCGAGCATGGATGATGGGTTTCTTTTTCAGCACATATGCTAATAATGGGCCTTTTTTTCTTTTTGGTTTCCTTTAGAGCGAATCGGTATGTCCGTATTTTCAAAAACTATTGACAGTTGTTGAGTTAATCCTCTCGTAATAGCCGGAAGCGTTTTATGAAAACAAATTTAAACAAAATCCACGAACAAATAGCATTTCCACACATCGCATCGCATTCAACTCAGCTGTAATTGTATGGTGTATTGTTATAGATCCGGCCGGACAATGACACCGCATTCATTTCGTATTTGTTTGGTCGGATTAGTGATGATATTTGTTCCACTTTTTGTGTTAGTGTTGGTGGTGGTGTTTTGGTCTCTTCTCCGTGTTGTTTTATTTGTAAAGTTAAGTACTGTTATTGTTTGCCTCTGATGGGTTTCAAATTACAATCAGTTCGATTTTTTTTTGGCAAAGGTGTTAGCTATGCAATTGGATACGTTTGGGCAGATAATCATCGGATTAGGTTTCCCTGACTCACCTCGGTATACCTTGGCAAAAAAAAAAATAAATCTTTATCAGAAAAGCTCTTACCTATTATTTGGAAATATGGATTTTTGTGCAGAGGCTACTCGTTACGACGAATTATGCCTAAATGGTCCAAAACACCTTTATGTAGTTTCATTATTACTCATATGCATTGCAGTAAAAGAAATGTGTTTCATGTAAATTGAAACAGCTATTGCAAGTATGCTTCACGTGTCGTGTCTCCAAACCAAGAGAGGGTATGACGAATTTCTCTCAGAATTGTATTCAGTTTTATGTCAGTTATTGTGTTTGTCCATACAAAGGAAACGACATGCTGAAAAATCTGTCTACATGTTTACACACAAGTGTTTGGATTTTGTAGCAAGTAAAGTTTATTTGGATGCATATTAATTATTGTTATTAGTAATACGATTCTTATTTTGGGTCCAAGGTAAACCGGGTGACACAGGCCGTATGGCTAGATTTTTGCAGAGACAGACGGTAGTCTCTGGTGGTAATCGAACCCACAACCCCCACGTTGATAGAAAATTCGCTTATATATGGAAGTTATTCTCCATTTTTATATTCCTTATTTTCAAGAGTATATGTGGTGAATTATTTCTTGCACAGCTTCAAAAAAGCATCGATGGCATCGCTCTATATCTCCATGATTCTGGTCATGAGTGTTTGAATCGTAGACATTCACACCACTCATAGAGAATGACGACGATACCGGATCAGTTCCGTTCGAAAGAGTAAGGTCCAATAACCCCGCCGAACCATAAACCGCCCCAAACATTCACCAGTTGAGAATGAAGAAGCATTCCAACCATATCTCTTGGTTTTCCGAGCACCAGATGCGACAATTTTGCCTGTTGACGTAGCCACCGAGGTGGAAATGGGCCCATCAGTCAATATGGAATTCCTGTTCTTTTTCATGCATTTCAAGGACCCAATCAGCAAAGACACGACTTTGTTGATGATCGGCCGGCTTGGGTTCTTTTTAAACCTTAAGACCCAAGTCTTTATGCAAAATACGATGTAATGACGTTTGTGGAATGTCCAATTCCAAAGAACTTCGAGGAATGGACAAACCTGGGGTTTCTTTAACACATTGGGCTACAGCAGCAATAATCTCTGTTGTTCTTGAGCGACATGAAAGGGTTTTATTGTTCAAATCTTGAACTTGTCCCAATAGCTCGATTTTTTCCACCATTTTCTGTATTGCGGTCCGAAAAGGTGCTTCACGACGATTTTGATTTTCACAATTTTTGTAGGGAATTTTAATAATTTCAATGCGTTGTTGAAGAGGTTATTGTTCCATTTTTAGCAATGACGTAGATTCTACTTGTCAAATGTCAAAGAATAAAAGCTTCAACAGTGACAGCTACCGAAATACCGGGTGATTAAAATAACACTTGTTGTTGGAAAACCCTTCACTTGTCAGGGTGAGAGGTTCAGAAAAGCTGAAGAAACACGCGAACTTTTAGTTTCATTCATGGGATAGCTGAACGGATGTGCTTACATTAAGTGTGAGGGTTGCTACATTTTTAAACTCTTTCCTCTTTACATTCAATACTTCATACTTGGTGAAGACAGAGCCTTCATCACTACTCGACTGCCAGTAGAGATTATTATATTAAGCTCTAACTCTAGTGGGGAAGGTGTTGGACGAGAACTACTACGGCAGGTGCAGACAGGGAAACGGGTACTCCGGTGGAGGGACCAAGTGGAAAAAGCCGTGGAATCCTTAGCAGTATGAACTGGAGAAGCACACCCAAAACCTAAGTACTTGAAAATCATTTATTAAGCTGGACAAGACCATCACCTGGTTATAGATCCATCATAATAAACGTCGAGATATCTTCTGTCAAGGATCCATGTTATCTCTACCTTTTCAGGAATTCAGTAAGTATCTTACTCTGTATAAGGCTTATCTAGAATATTTTGGTGTTTGAATATTCGGTCCTCTTTTATGTGAAGTTTTTGTATGGGGGCTATATAAATAGTTCCTGTTTATCTTCCAATATCATGATAACTTAAACTCAAACAATGTGTTGCCTCGAAATCTGTTAATTCTCGAGACCTGTGCTTTAATTACACGAATATATGGACATAAATTAATTTAAAACTAAAGGATTTTTACTTATGCTTTTCTGTAGCTAATATTTTCCACCCAACCATTCGGTAAAAAAAATATTATTCAAAACTACTACTCTTCTCCTAGATAAATGTTTATTCACTCTCTGCAATGTGCATTTAACTGACAAAAAAAAATTTATTTAAAGACATTTCCACAATGTACACTAAAGTGTAGAGGGAAAACACGTCTCATTTTATTGTCGCTCGTCCTGTCCCTATAAAGTGTGATTTCTGTCAGTTGTGCTAAGCATCGTTGAACATATGGTGTCGCAAATGAAATGACAGCACAAAATAAATTTGCAATTTGTTAATGTCACACTGAACATATACAACAGCCACGATGACTTTTTATTCAAAAACAAAAAAAAAAAAATTAAATAAAGAGAACCAGAAAAAAAAACCTATACTATAGCCCCGACAGCAAAATTATGCTCGAAATACTCGTAAAAAAAACGTTAATGGAATTAAATAAAAACAATTTTGGGGACACAAAAGAACAAAGTACAAATCTCGACAAATTGAATTATTTTTTTTTCATTTGAAAATGTCTGATGTTGTGGCTATAAGCATTTTCGCCATTTTTCCCTTTCTTTCATTCTCGTTGTTCTGTTTATTTCTCTCCATTTCTTGCAACTCATTTTCAGTTTTATGAAAATATTTTCTTATACGTCTGTCTGTCGCATGTTCTGAGCAAAGATCTTGTTAAACAGCGAAACAAGAAATCCAAAGAGATTTTGCAAACAAAAAGATTTCGTGTTATTTTAATAGCGTTGACATCTCGGGCGACATTAAACACATGTTTTTCGTAAGGCGAATTTTCGCTTTTCGAATCGAAATGATGGCAAACTGAATGAATATGCAACCCCAGTGCATGTTCACGGAAACTTGGTGAACCTCTTAATACGTATTAAATGTGGGGGGCATAAAGATTCTGCTAATTATTGCAGCAAATGTTGCATGAAACAGTGACGCCGCAATTTGAATATTTATGGTGTGAACTATGAATGACACTTTTTGTTTAAAATCCACTGTCGCCGAGAGTGAAACTTTCAATACGGGCGTGCGATGGAACGGTCTGTGGGACATTACGAATTTCTGTCGAAGGCCATCGTTAAAGTTAATGACAAATATTGAAGTTTTTTAAATGAGTATTTTTTGAAATGGAATACAATTAAAATGTCCATGACGTTTGCCATGAAGTTTAACACAAAGAAAAATCTAAAGGGCATTTTACAGAAGTGGTAGTACATCTGCAAAACTCTAGATGTCACTACGCCTCTTAAAGAAACTTAGTGTCTCGTTTGTAGAAAAAGTTGTGCTGCCCTGTGATTGAAAAGTCTGTGCCTTAGGTAATCTGATACTAAGATTATTTTGGGTTTACCAACAGCTTTCGATACAACTCGCCATTCAGGATATATTTGCCATGGCAGCATTTTAAAATATTAAGTTGAGACCTTGTAATATTCTAGAAGCAGCAGCAGGACAAGTAGGTCATCTATCTGTCTGTTGAAAAGACTCTATCGGTCAACCGTTTATGGGTGTAAAAATGCTATAAGTTTTGCAAATGGCGTCATATGTCAGTTCGGTTTTAATAATTTTGTATTAAATAAACGCAAGCCATGAAAGGATTAACTGCGCCAGAACGCGGAATAATTGTTGTCATGTTTCGACGCAGATTTCCTGACCGTCCGATACCAACTGGACAAACACTGTGGCGTTTGGCCACTCGCCTTGAAGAAACTGGGAAAACACGAGATCTTCACAGGGCTGGCCGCCACCGGAGCTGCCGTTCTAGTAAGAATATTGCTGATGTTGGCCAAGATATCGAAGAGGAGCCCAGAACATAGACCAGACGACGAGCCACGCTATTTGGCATTAGCCTGCAGAATTTTGGTGAAGACTAGTAAGTTGTAATGCGCCAATGGCGCCCGTTGAAATATGGAAAAAAAAATTTGTTGAAAAAAAAAATTTTAGTGGAAAAAAAAAATTTTGTTGAAAAAAAAAATTTTCTTGAAAAAAAAAAATTTCTTGAAAAAAAAAAAATTTGTTAAAAAAACAAATTTTTGTTAAAAAAATTTTGTTGAAAAAAAAAAAATTTGGAAAAAAAAAATTTTGTAAAAAAAAAAAAATTTGTAAACAAAAAAATTTTGTAGAAAAAAAATTGTGGAAAAAAAAATTTTGGTAAAAAAAAATTTGGGGAAAACACAATTTCTGTACAAAAAAAAATATTATTTTTTTTATTATTATTATTTTTAGAAAATTAGAGAATGCCTATTTAAATTTCTACGTACTGCGTGACAGAGTCAGTGAATCAGTGTATCAGTGTATCAGTGAATCAGTGAATCAGTGTCAAGGGTAAATATATATTAAGATGTTCCCTCACAAAGTGCAGACAGTACATCAGCTGTTACATGTTTACCGCCAAACGCGTCTAACCAACGCTGCAGCCATAGTGAGTCTCAATGAAGACGAAAAATATCATGGAAGATGAGGCTCATTTCCATTGTTTCTGGGTCATCGCCAAAACGTGTATCAACTACGAAGAGGCATTGCACCCGCTCAAAGTTATTGAGTGGTGTGCTGTTTACGCTGGAGAATCATAGGGACATTTTTGTTAAGAACACCGCGGTCCATTTTTTCTTTCGAATTCCACAGGGCTCAACCCTTTTTTGGAAGCATATAAATAACTATTTTTGATTTTTTTTCAGTTTTTTTTTTATGAATGCATGACGCGCTACAGAGTCATACCTACCGATTTTGTGTCATCCTCAGTTGGATGAATTGGGACTGGAGAACATGTGGTTCTTAGAGGACGGTACAACGGCTGACACTGCTTCAGTCTCAACCTATATTCTAAAGAATGTATTTCCGGGACGCCTAATCTGTCGTTTTGATGATTTGCAGGACCACCCGTTCCAGACTTCTTTTTATAGGTTTTTTGAAGTCGCTGGTTTACGTTAACAAGCCTTAGAGTCTTGTAGCCCGAAGTTCTGGCAAGAAAGATGGAAAATGCCATAAAACTGGAACGCATAGTCATCAATTAATCTCGACTTAATGTACAGGGTTTTCAAACAAGAGGTTTTATTTTGGTATTCAAAGAAAAATGGAATTTTTTGAGATAAATGATCGGATATTTATTTCATAATAAAGAGAACGTATGTCGGTAATAATGAAAAATATCATCAGCCAAATGACCACCACGACCACGCTTACAGGACCGTATCCTTTTCATGAAATTTTCCATAACAAAGTGGCTGCCCAATGTCCTCGATAGCCTCACGAATTCTATCTTTGAGGTGTTGAATTGATGCTGGGCTGTTGGCGTAGCCCCGTCTTGTTGAAATTAAACGTTGTCCAGATCAATTTCATCCAACTCTGACCACAACAAATCATTAATCATCTCTCGATAGCGCAATCCATTTACCGTAACTATTGATCTAACCTCATTTTCGAAAAAGTAAGGACCTATGACCCCGCCGGACCATAAACCGCACCAAACAGTCACACGGTGGGGATGGAGAGGCTTCTCAACAATAACTCTTGTGTTTTCCGGGCCCCAGATGCGACAAGCTTGCTTGTTGATGTAGCCACCGAGGTGGATATGGCCTCATCAGTCGAGATGATTTTTCGATGTAATTCTGGATCATTTTCATGCATTCAAGGACCCAATCAGCAAAGACACGACGTTGTTGATGATCGGCCGGCTTGAGTTTTTGTGTCAACTGAACTTTATAGGCCTTAAAACCGAATTAATTATGCAAATGACGTTTGTGGAATGCCGAATTCCACAGAACTACGAGGAATGGATATACCTGGGTTTTCTTCAACACTTTGGCCTACAGCAGCAATATTCTCGGTTGTTCTTCAGCGACGTGCACGGGTTTTCTTCTTCATATCACTAACAGCTCGAATTTGCCAACCAATTTCTGTATTGCGTCCGACATGGTGCTTCACGACGACCTAAAATGCTTTAGTTTTGCGAACTGTGACTGCAAGATTTTTAGCAGTTTTGTAGTGAATTTTATTAATTTCAATGCGTTGTTGAAGCGTGTATCGTTCCATTTTTAGTAATGGCGTAGTTTCTACTTGTCAAATGTCAAAGAATAAAAGCTTCGCACGTGACATCTACCGAAATACCGGGTAATTCAAAATAACACCTCTTGTTGGAAAAGCGTAGGTGCAAAAAAAAAATACGAACAGCTGCAAATAAACACTTATTCTCACTCAAATGTTATACTTTGTTCAGTTTATTATCTGTTGTTCCCAAACACAATATTGCTTCTACACAAATACATAATATTAATAGCAAATAAATTATATTTACATCCAAATAAGGTTTAATTGCTATAAAGTGCAAACACGCGTTTTACTTGTGTGTAAACATTTTAAAAAGACAGATTTTTCAGCGTGTAGAAATTATAAGCTCTGATATTCTCAACACACAACACAAATCAAACTATGTGTCAAGGCAAATATGAAGGAGAGATTAACACAATGCGCAAACAAACACGAAAAAAAAAATGTTAGTCGTTGATGGGTTAATTTCTTGAGTACAATGAGTATTATGATAATATGACAGTTGTCCTTTACATAATATTTGACTATAAACTCTTGGCTGCCTTTGAAAATATATTTTGGGCTCTAAAGTTTTGTGCTAGCTCATATCTATCTCAGGTCAACTAACATAAATATCTTTCCCTCTTAGAATTTGACAGCAACCGTATGCGATGAACACTTCAAGCTCATGACCCGACTATCAATATATCATTGTGAAAATATTTGTACACCCCCCTGAATGACCACTGTGATAAGCAATTAGCGGCCAATGCATCCTTAAATTGTATTCACAAACTTTTCAAAATTCACCTTTACCCTGCAGGGGTAGAAAAATAATGTGCCGCATATGTTCCCTTTCTTGCTGGAAAACATTTGAAAATTATCACTTTATTATGAAACATTATCGTTTTTAATTGTCATTTCCATGCCCTGAACAATCAAATTTTATGACAGTTACTTTCCCTTCACCCTGTGGAGAAGCATATGCAGATATTCGACAGTTCGTAGTGCGAGTGTTACTGATATGTATCGCTAAGCAAATGTTACGCTAGTGCAATTCTGCCGCGTTTTTATATTTGTTGTTGTTGTTTATGACTGCTGTTGTTTTTCCTATGAAAATGCATAATTTTTTGACAACTAAGTGACACCGAAACAGAAATTATTAAAACAATAAAAAAGAAGGCATAGTATAGCCGGGGTTATGTAGAACAACGTTTGGTCGTGCGTTCGTTCGTTGGTTTGGCCGACAATCGCAGCATAACCATAAAATTTTAAAACTTCAAAAAAGTCAATGGTCTCCCCACCCCACCACTCTTCGGACATGGCCTTTTGACATGCCCAGCACTTGAGCGGTGGTAAGTCGTAAGTGCTGCTGTAGCTGTTTGCGTTTTTCTCGGTCAACAGGCCCTAACTGAACAAACCTCAAAATAATCATAATAACTTTAACAGTTTGACATTTATGGCAAATGTTACAGAAAAAGACAAAAGCAAACATTTGAAAGTACAGGTAGATCTGCGGTAACACGATGAGAACAATATCGATATAATGAGTTTGGAGGAGACGTCACAGAAAATTTATTGAGTTAAATCTCAGAAATAATAAAGAGTTGATAAAGTTTATATTCATTTAACACATGTCCATAATAACAGGGTTATTACGAGAGGATACTGTTCACATCAAATAAATAAAAAAAGTCATTGCCAACCAATAAGAAAATTCAATCTACAATTCATAAACCACAAGAAAGAAGTTATCCTATGCCGGATCACCCCATGTTTAAAGTTGATCATCGACTACGAACTACGGCCTTGAAATTCGTACAACTAGTGATACATTTGAATTGGAGAGCATATTTCCGATATTTCGCAATAAGGAACAAGAACAAAATCTTAGAAAGTACAATTATGGTGATTTCGTTTGTTCAAACAAATGTTTAATTTTTTCCGCATGTTGCACTGAATGTTGTTTGTCAAAGTGTTGTCTGCAATGAGTGCGAAAATGTGGCACTTTAAAATAGGATATTAAACTATAAAATCCATTCACTAGTTTTTGAAAAACATCAGTTTAAAAGTCGTCATGTCGGATTATTTTTTTTACAATTTTGAAGATATCCTAAGTCCCATAACCTATTCAAAAAATGTTTTTAATTTTTTTCTGGAGACAAGGGTAAACTAATTCTTAATGTTTAATACGCCTGGCAAATTTAATGTAAATCGGAAGAGGTGTTGTAACAAAAAAGAGCAGTGGATTATTGGGGGCTATCAATCAACCTAACACGGGGCCATCAACTGTGAGATTCCTTTACTAAAATTTTCTGGCATAGTTAGCTGTTTACATTTCAACAGCCCCAGTGCCTCTATGTCTCATCCGAAAAATCGCTTAGTAGTTATTCTCTTAAGAAATCAAAAATAGGTCTAAGATCATCCAGTATCTGGATTTTCACACATTATGCACTGTGATTTCAAAAATAGTTCTAAGATCATCCAGTATCTGGATTTTCACACATTATGCACTGTGATTTCCCTACTTAATCCATAAATGTTGTAAATTGTAATATCTCCTACGTTACCTCTGTCGACCCGGTCATAGATTCGCATTATCTGAGGTCCACCGGTAAACGAAATAAAAGCAAACGCGTGTCGCAACGTTTGATGTTAATTGAGTGATTTTTGTAGAGCAACACAATATCCACCAAAACCAAAGGGAAGTAGAAAAAAAAACGAACGGGAAAGCAGTCATTTGGAGACCGCGACAGTCGAACAATTTGTCCCTGCATTTGTTAGACAACCATGGTCGGAACGGTATCATTGGCCGCGGCTGGCGTTGTTGTCGTTCAAGCGAATATGAGAATAAAATGGTAATTTTAACACTAAAAATTACAGCAACAATGCTACAAATAAAAATATCCGAAGGCAAAAAACGCAGTAAGCTACAGAACAAGCCAAGGAATATTTCCTGTCTCTTTTTTACTTGCTCTTTCCAAAAATTCAAACTTACGGAAGTGGAACAAATGGACGTTGACATAGCAGGACGACTTAAAAGTCGTGATGCGACGGCCCCTCTATACATGCTTGCCAACCGACATAATACGCTTTGTGAATAATATGAGCGTACCGCAACGTACTTAGTGAGTCTTGTCCGAGTACGCGTACGTCCATCCAAATGTCCCCAGTGTGATGTCTCTATCCATTTGCGGCCATAACCACGCAGCCGAGACTATGGGAACAGCGTTGGGAGTCAGCCAACAAAGTACGGGCACCACCGCCACATTACTTATGTTACATTTTAAATATGTTCAGCATTTCAAGCAAACCATACATATATTTGCTGTTGACGACTTGTCGTGTATAAAAATGAGCATAAGTTGTACAATAAATATCAGTCGTATGTCCCGCCGTCCATTGCATTCAATACCAAAATTTATTTGTCATCTAATGTTGGCCACGTACGTAACTTCTTTCGGCGTTAAGTAATTTCGCCCCATTCCCAACATTTTCAATTTCATGCTTAATTATTTTGTAAAACACGCATTTTGTGTGTATGGTTTTTTTTTTGTTTTTTTGGTCTTCGTCTTCTTTCAGCTTTAATGATTACTTCTGCCGCTTGTTCTTAAGCCACTTATGCTATGTTGCACGTCTCAGCATTTGATGTCGGCTCGCCTTGCCTTCAAGGGCAATGACAAAACCACCATAACCTTACGGAAACATAAGGTGTTACTAATTTCAATTTCAACCACTTATGGATTTTTTTCTCATTGCACGTTTTGTTCTTAAGTAGGTACGAGCATGTTTTCCTCTTTTGTTAAAAAGGTGCTGCTTTTTTGTGGTGGATTAATGTCATCACATGGGAGGATTCCAAATTGGATGACAGGAAATGCAGCGTGTCTGTGTATTGTGTAGAAATAAGCTAGTGCTTGAATTTATTGAAGAGGAGTCTGGTTCGAAAATTCTGGGCTCTTTCAACTGAAAATATATTCAAGTACTAGAAAATTAATATTCAAGCATGAATGACTTCCTGTGGTTGCCCAAAATTATTGCTGTATTCTTATGTACATCACAATTCAATATTGACTTTTTTTTTTGTTGCTCAAGAAAATAGAATATTGCTCGAATAAATATCTTATAATAAAAACAAAATATTGCTTCCATAGTTAGCCGAGTTCAGAATGCTGGTATTCAGTTATATTTTTTTGCGTTTTCGACTCAAAGTATCAGAAAAACGATTAACTGACAAAATAACACCAATTATTTCACATTTATGTATATATGATTTGTTGTATTCACATAGATTTAACATTTTTCTTTTCGCAACAATCGATCCACTGAGATCTGATTATAGCAAAAATGCAGACAGGTTTTATTGTCGTTTGTAATTTGTATGGGAAAAAAAGAGTTTTAGATCTATTTTGATCGCAATCGAGCTTAGATTGCATATGTCATACATCTGAAAAGGCTAAAAGAGCCAAGTTGACCTTTTTATTGTAGGCTAATCGAAATTGTATCAGGATATGTTCTTTACAATCTATTAGCTTCATCTCATAATCGATGGAAGATAGTGACCATAAAAATGGTCTCCTTGGCTTTTCTCACTGTTTTATAGAAATGTTCAAAAAAAAACCTTATCTAGTGACGTGTAGTTCTTTTGAACTTCATCAAAACTTGTTGTTCCGACCAGGGCTGTAAAGTCGGAATCTGACCAATTTGTCAGGAATCGGAATCTGGAGTCAATGTTGCTCGACTCCCAATTTTATTTATCTACATTTTCCATTAAATAAATTAAGAACAACTTAAACAGTTAATATTTTAATAAATTCTAAATATCGATTACGCGAACAATGTAAAGAGTTTTCCAACAAGAGGTGTTATTTTGAATCACCCGGTATTTCTGTCACTTTTGAAGCTTTTATTCTATGACATTTGACAAGTAGAAACTACGCCATTACTAAAAATGGAACGATACACGCTTCAACAACGCATTGAAATTATTAAAATACAATACAAAAATGCTGAAAATATTGCAGTCACAGTTCGCAAAACTAAAGCATTTTTAGGTCGTCGTGAAGCAACTTGTCGGACCGCAATACAGAAATTGGTGGACAAATTCGAGCTGTTAGTGATATAAAGAAACCCGTGCACGTCGCTCAAGAACAACTGAGAATATTACTAATGTAGCCCAAAGTGTTGTAGAAAACCCAGGTATGTCCAGTTCTCGTCGTTCTTTGGAATTGGGCATTCCACAAACGTCATTACACCGTATTTTGCATAAAGGCTTGGGTCTTAAGGCTTTTAAAGTTCAGTTAACACAAGAACTCAAGCTGGCCGATCATCAACAACATAGTGTCTGTGCTGATTGGGTCCTTGAAATGCATGAAAATGATCCGGAATTCCATCGAAAAATCATCTTGACTGATGAGGCCCATTTCCAACTCGGTGACTTCGTCAACAAGCAAAATTGTCGCATCGGGGGCTCGGAAAACTCAAGAGTTATTTGTTGAGAAGCCTCGTCATCCTCAACGTGTGATTCGTTGGTGCGGTTTATGGTCCGGCGGGGTCATTGGACCCTATTTTTTTTTCGAAAATTAAGTTGGATCAGTAGTTACGGTGAATGGATTGCGCTATCGACAGATGATTAATGATTTTTTATGTTCGAAGTTGGATGATATTGATCTGGACAACGTTTACTTTGAACAAAACAGTGCTACGTACCACACAAGCAACGAAACCATTGCTCGTTTACGGGACTAGTTTCCGGACCGTTTTATCTCCCGAAGAGGTGATCCCAAATGACCTCCGAGATCTTGTGATTTAACACCTTGCGACTTCTTTCTTTGGGGCCACGTGAAAGATAAGATCTACGCCAATTCAAGACCTCTTAAAAGGAGTTCGTGAGGCTGTCTAGGACATGGGGCAGCCACTTTGCGATTTGGTTATGGAAAAGTTTATAAAAAGGATATGGTCGTGTAAGCGTGGTCGTGGTGGCCATTTGGTTGATGTTCTTTTTCATTATTAACGGCACTCGTTCCTTTTTATTATGAAATAAACATCCGACCATTTATCTCAAAAAATTCAATTTTTCTTTGAATACGAAAATAACATTTCTTGTTGGAAAACCCTGTATCTCTTGTATACAAACGCACCACAGTCTGAGATAGATTATAGGAATAGCGGATTGAAATACAATTTTCAAAATTTGGTTATAGTCGAGCTATCAGAAAATTCTTGAGTCGCAGTCGAACAATTTTGATATGTGTGACCTCGATTACATAAGAAACGTGCATACAATACTCTTACTATCACGACCCGATGTCTCATTGGTTGTGTCAGTCATGACAGACCTAGACCAAGAACTATGGTCGTTTTACATTATTAGTTAGGAGATTTTGGATCTGTACCTTTTGATAAGCTTCGTATGTGGCGTGTATTTTAAAGTATATTAATGCGCTTCCAAATATTTAATACTCATTTAAACAATTAATTTATTAGATACGCACACACACGTACATAGATATTTTAATTCATGGCTCAAATAACTTTGAAGTGTGTGTGCATGTTCAACAACGGCAGTAAGACGTGCACACATGTATGTTGGATTCAGGGTCAGCGGTGGGCATGTGTCTGTGGAAGGCCTTCCAGAGGTAACGGTACCCTCATTTAAAAGTGTCAATGATGATCCTCCACTCTATTCTTTTCCAAAATTGTAGACAACCTTGGTGTATAACTAGAAATGTCTCCAAATGTTAGGATACAGCTCAAAGAGCTTGGCGGAGTAAGTGAAAGTTAAAAAAAACCTTTGTGAAAGTAAAAAGGCATGGGCTTTACTGCCGGACGGGCAGTCTGTCAAATGGTAGAGTTATTGATACTCAGTGATCCTGTTTGTTGCTATTCGTCAATAATACTAATTCTCATTTGGAATTTCTAATTGGATGATAAGTATATATAGACGGAAGACAAAGTGCAGCAACAGACTGGTACTACTTATCAAAGGTATTGATAAGTTGCTTAACCAATGACAAAATATGTCTACATGTGGTTGTGTAGAGTTTCCCTTAGCTGACTAATCATTTCTTTCCATGTTACTACAAAACACACTCTGGTGCATTTAGCTTGCAATTTGGGAAACAACGAACCCTTAACACAACGGTGGCTGTCGCCATATATTGAAAAAAAATATCCGTATGGCAAAGGTGAGGTGGAGGTCCTCACAAAATCCGTCCCTGTACTCATACACACGCATCCAAATCCACAAAACACACGTTCTCCTATACCCACGAACCTCAGACATTTGCTACTTCAGCTTACAATTAGACATTACATTAACTCACATTCAGAACTGTCGCAACACCCCCAAAATGGGCCCCAACCAAACAGAAGGAAAAGGAACATAAAGTTAAGTCATGCGACAGGCCTTTATACAAAGGCACAATTTATGTCTTTATGCCTGCCAGACGTTTATTGAATTGAAAAGTGTGATATGCGTTTACACTCGGACGCAAAGACAAATACACACATTATCGAAAAAGACGCGTGAATGGCCGGCAGAGATTTTGTTTGTGTATTCCCATGTAATTCTGTCATTTGGGAAAAGAAGGCAACACGAAAGAAATGTGATGCAGCCACACACATGCGTTACAAACTCATCGGAGAAAGCGAAGAAGAAGAAAAAAACGTGAAGTCAAGAATATTAGTAATGTGAAAAAGTTAATGGCAATGACCAGGTAAAGGTCATCATTTATATTTTGACCATAAATAAAGGAAACAATTTTAAAGCACACACAAAAAAATATACGTAACAAGCCGGAGAGAGAGAGAAATAATTTTTTTTTTGTTTTTCTAAAACCTAAAACATTAATTTTTCACACAACTCTGTTCTCTATATCATATTTTTCATTGACGACCTGTTGGGACAGACCGTGCACCCAATCTACTGCTTTGCTGATGACAGCAACTCCTTTACGGATGCAAGAAATACTTCAACCCACCTGATCTCGTAAATATTTACACCACCTACATCCGGCCTTAAATGGAATACAACTCCCATATATGGGCAGGAGCTCCAAAGACCACATTTTTATGTGTGTTTTATTTTTTCAAATAATATGGTTTTTACAGAAACTCATTTATAGCCTCAGCACCAATATTGGCATTATAGAGAGGTGGACAATTATATTCCATGAAAATCATGTTTTGAAATCTCGCCTCTTTCCCAACCACATTCCATTATACTAGAACTGGCTCCAATGAAACTTTGTAATGCCAAATGGAATCCAAAAATAAACTCTTTTAAGATTATGCCAAAATATTGTTGACGGACTCAAAGCTCAAAAAACTCCAGCCATGGCCAATAACTGATCAAAAACCCAGCACATTAACTATGTACTCAAGGAAAGAAATGTAGGCCAAATTTTGGGCTTGGATGTACGACCTTACATACTTACATACATGTACACTATCTTCACCCAATGCTAACAATGCCCCAGTAATAACTAGTCGTTTCTGCTACTGAAAGATTTAATTAGGAATTTGAGTAGTGGCACTCTGACGAATTAGGGATACGTCTCTCATCCTTGTTTTGCAGGCTTGGTTTAGATTACAATTTGAATTTCGTGTTACACTTATTGGATAGGTTTGATGTTCCAGGGGGCCAATTTTATACAACTTGAGGTTCATTTAATAAATGTACTCCACAACTTAAAAACAAATCTTGCGATCGAATTGGAAATGACCGATTTTTTTGGAGTAAATGATGTATACACTCTTGACATTTTCTGATGGATTTAGTGTCAAACTGGCAGAGTTATATAAAGTTTCTGTAAAATCTCTTCTGGTTAGCACCAGCATATTTTAAATCATCGCATTAAAATCCTTACCAATGGGATTCGAGTAATATCACTAAATAATTTTAACGTTTTTTTTCTGACAAATATAAGAGCCGTACAATTAATGCGATTAATATCGTCGTTCCTTGTGGCCTGTGTATAAACACACAAACTTATGTACGTGCCACATCATAAACGCCTGTTATGAGTAAGATGGAGCGGAACACAAGATTAATTGTTGCAACCCTTTTTCTACAACATTTAACTTTTGGGACAATCTCGAAAGATTCCTAAATGAGATATGTGCGCGGATCTCCACCGTTTCTTTTTCACGTTTTTCTTTCGTTTTTGGGGAATGGACACTTGAAGTGTTAGGTACACACGGGGTTCTTAAATGCCATCGGACACAGATACAAAAGTCGACACAAGAAAAACACGTTGCAACAGACATTTGGAAAAAGATCGGTAATTGGCCTTTAGGTATGTGTACTTGGAATGTCACCTTTGTTTATCAGTTTAACAGATTACCCAAGAAACAGCGCACCACCGCACCACCAGCATCTGAGATACTCGATTAGTGGCTGCCGTTGGTTGGTTTGTCTGCAACATTTGCGTTGTATGTTTGTTGTTATCTTAAAGATTTAATTCATTGATACACAATCGTCAGGTACGATAATTAATCATTTTCCCTCCTTTCCCCGTTCAGAATGTAAAGGAATAGGCCAGATGCCATACCAATTGAAATGGTGTGGTCTGGAATTGGGCTGTGTTGATTTCGGGAGCTGTCAGTTACCATTGAATTTATGCGTTGTAACTTTGAGTTATTATTGTCGACCCGATTGAGCTTCACGTGTTATGGCCAATTAGCTTTTTTCTCCCTTCCAACAAATGCTCGCTCGAAGACATCTATAAATTCCGTCGACATGTCATTCATTCAGTGCCTGGGTCTCCTTTTGTTGTTAGCCAGATTTTGAGTGATTTAAATTCTTTTAAATGCTAAAATATTTAAACATAACTGGAAGTGGTTTATTCAAATCAATTTTGAAAATCGTGACTTTTTTGTTTAATTGTGATACTTCTATAAATCAATTTGTTTTGCTGTACAAATAGAAACTGAGATATCCATAGACTCGTGTAGTATATTCTTTGTAAATGGTTACGGGTGAACAATGTATGACAGCCGTGCTATAATTTCCTATTTTGGGTTATGTGTTCATAAGGCAGGCAGGCAGGCAGAATGTATGTGGGAGAGAAAGTTGTACCGAAATCGGGGCACATTAATGTGAACCATGTGCGACCAAATTTTACAAATATTTTGGTCACATTTTATCGTGTAAGTCAGCATTTACATACAATAATAATTTAACCATATAAGCAAAGCTTAAATTACAACAATTACTTTTATGTTTTTTTTTAACTAACGTCAGAGCTCTGCTATAGAAACCAGTGAAACGATTAACATACGCGGGCCGGAATTGGTGTGGAATTTAAATTGTTAATTATAAATTAATTGGTATAATGATAATAAAATTAATTGTTATGCCAAACAGGCTGAGTATTTTGGCAGTGAAATTAAAAACACAAATATTATTTCAATAAAAAAAATACTATTAATAATTACTATTAATAATATAATAAAGCATTTCTCTCACTCCGCGAACTAGCATTTTGCGAACCTAAAGTCGTAAAGGCGCAAGTTCAATATTCAAAATATTACAGGAGAGGCAAAGTACTTTATGTGCAGATTTGGCAAAATAGCTCAGATTTTGTTCAAATCTCTACCAGTGGATCCCGATTTGGATATATTCGTATACAGCGAAACTTCCATAACTCGAATTTTCTTTAAGTCGAAGCACTTCTACTAGCAGTCTCGAATATGAGACAAATTTCCTTTCATTTGGTCGAACTTCTATAACTTGAATTTCTTTAAGGCGAAGCAATTCGATTGACAGTCGCGTAAATGAAACAAATACCCCTCAATTGGTCTTCCATAACTTGAATTTCTCTATAACTCAAAAAAAAAATTATCACACATTATTCCATAAGTCGAACTTTTCATAGGATCTAAAAAATACGTTGCTCAGTCTGAGGTTGATAATGAAGAAGTTCTTCAGACTTCTCTAAGGATGCCGATATTGCGGATTATTTTACATGCGAATCAGGTACTTTGCCGTAAGCCCTAAGGGCTATGATGAGATGGAGGGGGTTCGTTAATAACCTTCCAGACAACTGATGAGCATTACAAAGCCCTAAACAAATTGGAGTTACTTTATTATTCCCAACAACAAAAATCTACACAGCTTTTCCAGTTATTAGAACTGTATACATAAAATAAATATGAATAAATGTACTCTTTTTCAATTGGGAAACAATTTTATAAGTTATTCCGTAACTCAAAGGATCCGTAAGTCGACATTTTCTGAGAGATAATGGTCCTTCGAGTTATGGACGTTTTCCTGTCATCAGATATATTTGTGGCTTGTTGCTAAATGGGCCAATGTCAAAATATACACTATTGAGAATATTGCAATTGAAGGTTTTAGAAATAGTTATTTTTATTACATCGGTAAACAAAATATATTAGAACTACATTTATAATGCTGATTTGGGTTAAATTTGACATTCGCTGTTTTAGACATATGTAAGAGAGTAGGAAAATACATTAAATACAAATATTACCTCAACACAAAAATTGAACTAAATCTGAACTATGATTTGATAGGGCTCCGAAGTGCCACAGGTTTCTTTATTAAAAAACTTTAGCGATTTGGTTATGGACAATTTCATGAAAGGGGTATTGTCCTGTAAGCGTGTTCATGGGGGCCATTTGGCAGATGTTGTCTTTATTAACGGCATACTTTCCCCTTTATTATGAAATAAACATTCGAAATGTATTGGAAAAGCCCTTGTTGGAAAAGCCTGTAGAAGTCGAGGGCTACTGACCAAAGATCACATCCGGTTTATGCCATCATTCTAGAACTAACAATTTAATATTTTTTGCCAAAAAAATTATTTTTAATTTAAAAAGTAATTAAAATTTCCCAATTAAGTGTCAGGTGTCAATATCGAACATTTTCAGTCTTGCTTGGGGGGCACTGAATTAAGCCCATTAAAAGGTTTTTCTGGCAAATTATGACGAAAGTCGATCTGCAGATCGGTTGGAACTAAAAGAAATATCTAAATTATGAGTTGTTACCAGTGATATAAAATATTTTATATTTTACGTAATAAATACATCTTAGCTATAAACTAAAGATTTCTGTAGTCTGATATTGTTCTATTGTCGGAATGAGCATTTTCTCTCCTATTTCGTAGTATGCCCCAAATATTTCCAAACATGTCGTATGGCCAGAGATAAGGAATGCAAGTTGCTTTCGGGCAGACAATCTGAAAACTAAACACCAGCAACGATCTCACAGTGTCCATGTAACGTTGCCCAATTCAAATGTTCATCCTCTTTAAATTTGTCTAAAACTAATTGTTGTTCCATGGCAAGCCACACATCGATGCTGTTATCTTTTGGCCCAATCCACCTAATGCTGAGGAGTGTGATTGTGCATGTATTGGTCTAAGAATAAAACCTCTGTCGTCGTTACTTTCCTATCATTGAAAAGCCATAAAATTATCTAAGTAAGTGGTTATCGAACTGGTTTCGATGGTTTCATTAATACGGCAACCATACTCTCTGCCATCCTACCTACTTAAAGCGCTCGTCTTCCCAATCCACTTCAGTGCCACTCCACAGCTACGAGATTATAAAATATTTGTGTGGTGTGAAAATGTTATTGAATTTTCCGACTGTCGTCTGTCCATATGTACAATCATATATGTGTATTTGTGCGTTCTTGTGTACGAGACTTCAGTCAGTCAATGGATGTTTATTTTGGCTTAGGAAGATGTTGCCTGAACGAAGGAAAACGTTCAACGTTTGTTGTACAGAAATCATGACTTTGAATGCCAACAATGAAGACAACCACACACCACACCACAGCACAAGACAACATCTCCATGTAGCAACACTTTTGCCTTGCATTTCATTTACGTGAAGTGAATGCATTTGCTGAGTGCACCACCGCCATATATGGCAGGAAGATGGAGGATGCCGTCTGGCTGCCTAACCAACGAAACGAAGAGTTCATTGCATTAATAAAGTGTACGATATTTAATTACTTAATGCTAATTGCTTTAGACATCATTAAATAATTTATAGAATACGAATAAATATTTGGTGTGGAAAATCGCTAACAATGCACAAATGAATTGTGGTTAACACACATTTCAACATGTACACCCATACAGGAATAAAACAAGTCTGCTTGTGGAAATTGTATTCGATTTTTTTTTGCATTGGAACTTGCACATATGATAATTGGGGTATTCATCTGCTGTCGTACAGCGATGTAAATGTTGTATATCAATTCTCAGACAGAGAAGTTAACCCAGTAGCATGGATTTGATGGAATGTACATTGTTTGCCCAAAATTTGGTCAAAAACAGAGAAAAACGTAAAAAATAAAAGATTCGTGAAGAAATTTTCTTAAATTTGAATGCCACATATGGTGCTAAATGCCTGCCACGTCCACGACTAAGCTCAAAATTTCCTTCCTTCTGAGTAGATATTTTTAATTCAGTGCTCAAAATTTGCCAAGTTGATGGTTCCCAATGGTTCCCAATGGACGGTATCCTGCCCCGGTTTTTTTTATACACTGTCAAGGAGAGTGGTGACGCTTCAGACTGATCGTGTGTTTCGTGGGCGTACGGATATAGATTTGCTAGTGAACTAAATATTGAACAGTCGACTGGGAAGGTCAGCAATGTTAGTGAACGCCCATGATAAACTTGTAGCTTTTATAAGTCATTGGTAACAGTAATTACCTTTCATTGACTGAAGATTAAAATAGAGAACGACTGCAAACATTTCTAGGCCAGGCATTCTCTTTTAAATTATTCTCCTGGTCAGAAAACTTTTTCAATTCTTAGATAAAAATATCATTATCGAAAAATCTGATTCCTACCCCTCGTTCGTAACTAGGATGGCCTTGGAATGTAGGCGAGAAGTGTCATTCCGGGTCAGGGCTGTGGAGACTCCTACTTCAGCATTTTTAAATAGCTCGACTCCGCCTTCAGTTGTTCAATAACAAAATTTCGAAAATTGTATTTCCGTCCACTATGTGTTACTCTACTCACATTGAGGTGCGTTTGTATCTTAAGAGATAAAAAAGTTCATATAACCAAAACTAATTCAAATTTTAAAAAATATTAAAAGATTAAATTGTTCTCAATATATTGAATTTAGTTTATGGGAAATGTAAGTAAACTGAATCGGAGTCGAGCAAATTTTTCGACTCCAGCCTCTGACTTCGGGCAAATTTGTCAGACTCCAACTCCGATTCCACAGCCCCTTTACCGGTCGTCGGTTCTTGGTCGGCTAATTTTTCGATTTCATGATCAGAATTGTCGGATATGTGATCTGATGTCATTATGTTGGCTGGTTGGTCTTTTAGAAAGGTCCCTGCTTTGTAAGGAATGCACGTTGGTGGCATTTCTGGATATGGAGAGAGCATTTAACAACGTCAATCCGGAATCGGTAGTTGACGCCAGGACACATCTGGGAATCAATCAAGCTGTCATGAGCATACTTTTGTCACATAGGCGGACTTGTCCACTTTGGACGTCTCAAATGTTTCCAAATTGAAAGAACGAGGGGGGTGTACTCTATCAACTGCTATGAGTCCTCAACTTCAACATCAAGACTCTGCTTAAAGTCATGCATTGCAATTGGATACACAGATGATGTGGCGATTGTTGCCACGATATTTTTATTGAAATGGCATCGGGAATGGGTATCAACTCGTCTAAAACCGATCTGGTACTATTCACATTTTTTTTTATTTATTATTAATTACAATACAAAGTGAACCGGTTGACACAGACCACTTTTGCAGCGACAGACCAAAGTCTCTGAATGGAATCGAACCCACAAACCCACGCTGATAGGAAAGCACGCTACCAACTCACCTACCGGGGCGCTTACAAGGCGATTTAAGATTCATCAATTCGATGGGGTGACACTTACACAGTGCCAAGTATCAAGGGCTGATATTGGATGTTGAACTAAAATGTTAATTACACTGTGCGACAGCCACAATCGGTTTGGTATGAAACCACCGGGGAAAGTTATATCGGTCAAAAAAAGGTCATACGTGTCCCAGCGTTTCGTTGGGTCTCATCTAGGAATCGAGATATATCGAGTTGAAGTTAGTAAGTATCGTATAGGGGAATTTGTCACGTTTTAGGCTCTTTTGTTTGACATAACTCGAGAACCACTCGTCCGATTTAGCTGAAATAAATTTTTTACGTGAAAGTACACTTTTTACCGTTTTGGATTTTTTATGAATTAAAAAAAAAAAATTTTAATTTTTAGGCAAAAATAATTTTTTTTTTCATACATTTATTTATAATTGCAAAACTGTTGCTTAAGTAGGAAAACGGTTTAAGAACAGATTAGAGGAATTGTAATTCTTAATTTTTCTAAATTTGTTACAGCTAAATCGGAGGAGTGGTTCTCGAGTTATGTCAAACAAAAGAGCCTAAAACGTGACAAATTCCCCTATACGATACTTACTAACTTCAAATCGATATATCTCGATTCCTAGATGAGACCCAGCGAAACGCTGGAACACGTATGACTTTTTTTTTACCAATATAACTTTCCCCGGTGGTTTAATTCCAAACCGATCACTGACCCTTACCATTTGTCGCAGAGTGTTATTAGAATTCAGCGATGAAGCCAACAGAAGCTAGAGTAGTCCGAAACTCTGGAAAATGTCATTGGTAGAAAAGAGGAATATCCTGGTAATTGCGAAACAAAGAGACCGGATATATTGTAGATTATTTCATAAGAAAGCCAACAACTGGATGGAATGCCCACTTCAGTTACTAAGGCAAGGTTTATGCCCAATAATGACCACATACTATTTCATGGGAGGGAAATACTACACCAATCAAATTCAGTAACATTTATGAAACTCAGCCATGGAAAAGCTGGGACTAAGGAATGTAACCGGTACGTTTAAAAACCTACTAATTGTTTACAAACCCTTTAAATTGTTTATTTCAATATTTATTTAGTAAAGTTTTTCTCACACAATACCACCACTATTATGATATGATATGGAGAATTAAACCCTGCGAGGAAACTCATTTATGAGAACGGAATTTTCAAAAAATAGTTTAACCCATTTTCAAATGGCCTATTCGTTAAATATTTCAACAATTTAAATATTTTGTAATACTTTGCATTCCATGACATTTTCCCAAAACAAAAAAAGGTTTATGAACCGAAAATATTTTTCTTCTTATCAAATTAATTTTAAGTGAACACTCAGGCTGGTGTGGGGAGAACTTAAAATTCAATGAGTTCCTGAGAACTTTAAGTATTTGAGTGATTTATGCAAGGTGTTTCGGTAAACATTTTAACACCTGTCATTTCACGAAACTTTGGTATAAGGGTAATTTTTCATTCATTTCAACGTTTATGCCATGAAACACCTTCCTTCGTCGTGGCATTCCTTTGACTCTTTCATCCATTTTGCCTAATTAATATTCTCAACATATTCAATCATATCTGGCAACGATAAATTGTTGTACTCCAAACGACAACGAACCAAACTTTACCAAAAAAAAATTATTTGTCTTAAGTTCTTTTTGAGTTTTCCGTCTGTTGTTGGGTGATTTTCTTTTGCTGGTGGTGGTCGTGTAAGTTGAAATGTCACCAGGATTGTTATGACGTCGTGTTTTTGTTAATGACATTTGTATTAACATACAAAATATGTTTCCCGTCGCATTCATCGTCCCCATTTGCTTCATCCTGCTGCTCGGAAATTCTTGGCCATAAACATTCTAATAAAAAAAATTTTATAATCCTAACACGTTTCGGTATGATTGTTGTGGCATAAACAAAAGTACCCAAACTTCTACACTTGTCGCTGTCTCTCTCTCTCTCTCTCTCTCTGACTTGCTCAATGTCTCTGTTAACACCTTTTCCTTGCGTTCTCTGCCAGAAGGTTTCTCCACCGTCTGCGGGTTGTTGACACCTGTGAGTGTTATGTTACATGTGGCTTAAGTTCTGTTTTGAAAGTGGATACATATTTTATTGGGATAATTTTGTTTTTTGTTGGTCTTGACACTTGTGGCAATTAAGGAAATCTGTATGAGTTATATTTCAACACGGAATATGGTCGGTTTTGTGGGTATAAATTATGAAAGATTGGCTATAAATCTTATAACATTTTAATATAATACAAAGTGATCAGAATTTGTAAACAGTCATTCAAATTATTCCGAAATTGTTTTGCAATACAAACTACACTTCGTTTAAAAAAAGAAAACAAATATCTAAAATCGGAATTTTCTGGATAAAACGGCTAAAGGAGCCCTTGCAGCATAGACACAAGCTAAATATTGAGATTTTAATATTAGATTGTAAAGCGCCCTTTACATTATCAACATGCATAAACAATTGTACTCCGACCATAACAAATCTTTAATCTGCTCTCGATAGCGCAATCCATTCATCGTAACTATTGATCTAACCTCATTTTTGAAAAAGTAAGGTCAAATGACCCCGCCGGACCATAAACCGCACCAAACAGTCACACGGTGGGGATGGAGAGGCTTCTCAACAATAACCCTTCGGTTTTCCGAGCCCCAGATGCGACAATTTTGCTTGTTGACCTCATCAGTCAAGATGATTTTTCGATGGAATTCCGGATCATATTCATACATTTCAAGGACCCAATCAGCAAAGACACGATGTTGTTGATGATCGGCCGGCTTGAGTTCTTGTGTTAACTGAACTTTAAAAGCCTTAAGACCCAAGTCTTTCTGCAAAATACGGTGTAATGACGTTTGTTCCCAATTCCGAAGACGAGGAATGGACAAACCTGGGGTTTCTTCAACACTTTGAGCTGCAGCTGCAATATTCTCAGTTGTTCATGAGCGACGTGCACGCGTTTTATTCTTCATATCACTAACTTGTCGCAACAGCTCGAATTTTTGTATTGCGGTCCGACAAGGTGCTTCACGACGACCCAAAAATGCTTTAGTTTTGCGAATTGTGACTGCAAGATTTTCACCATTTTTGTAGTGAATTTTAATAATTTCAATGCGTTGTTAAAGCGTGTATCGTTCCATTTTTAGCAATAGCGTAGTTTTTACTTGTCAAATGTCATAGAATAAAAGCTTCAAAAGGGACATCTACCGAAATGCCGGGTGATTCAAAATAACACCTCTTGTTGGAGCAGGTAGGTGAGTAGGCAGCATGCTTGCCGATCAGCTTGGGGTTGTGACCAGAGAATTTGGTCTTTCGCTGCAAAAATCTAGCCATATGGTCCGTGTTACCCTTCTTACCTTTGGACAGCCAGTTATAATACAAACTTACTTTGTATTGAATTAATAATAAAAAAAGAAATGTCAGCTAAACATGTGAATTTTACATGAAATCTATCGTTGTGAAGCAGAGGGCAAACAAATTATAAAAAAAAAACATTTTTTTTTGGACAAAAAATTTGTAAAAAAAAATTAACTGACTGTTTCCATAAAACGAATTGGTTCATTCGTTACAAATCGTCAATATTGGAAGCTTTACAAAATGGGTTTCAGGACATTATTCAATTCTCTCTTTCAGATATATGTTAGATATCGACATATTGAACACATTCTCATAAGAATATGCCCTCATTACTGAAAAAATCCATTTTATTGCGCCTTCAATTTTGCTAATTTGTAACCAAGGAACAAATTCGTTTTATGGAAACAGGCAGTACATTTCATTAAATCGTAATCAAAGACCGTCTGGATACAAGAACAAATTATTATCATTCATGATGATGTTTTTTATCTCTCAAAATCGACTTAGAAATACGCAAGTGGGAAGTCCTACCCCACCTGACTTGTCATTTCCAATTACTACTTTGTTATTAATGATGGCTCAGGGGCATTCATACCAACACTAAACTTTGTTTCCACTTAATTCATGGACAAAACAAAACCTAAAATTTAAAAATAATTTCAACACATTTTTTCACTAGTCCTTTAACAAACTCCACAATACTATTTATTTATTTATTAATTACAATACAAAGTAAATTTATATTATAATTTTGGGTCCAAGGGTAAACCGGGTGACAAAGACCATTTGGCTTGATTTTTGCAGCGACAGACCAAAGCCTCTGGTGGGAATCGAACCCACAACCCCCACGCTGATAGGCAAGCACGCTACCAACTCGCCTACCGGGGCGCTTACAATACTATTTACTTCATTCGGTTTCCACTAATCACGTCAGAGTAAAATGAAAGATTTTCGAATATTTTCAATTTACACCGAACCCCACAATATATTCATGCATTTAAGGCACATTTATTGGAGTTATTTTTAAATTTTTGTTATTTTAATTTTCTCATTAATCTTTACTCGCGTGTCAATTGTCGACATAAATTGATTTACGAATTTTGCAGTGACTCTCTCCGTTTATTAATGTTTTACTCTAATATTGGATTGTACTTAAAAAAATCAATAAATCTTGAATACCTTATTGAATTGAAGGCAATTGTTATTAAAATGAAAACATTTATTTCGATTTTTTATTTCTGGTATTGGAAAAAATTGTATGGAAATTGTTAATGTATTCTAGAATATAATACACAATTTACATTGAGAAGCAGCAATACTTAGTGGAGATCGTGTATTAAAATATGTGCCCAGTCTATTAACTGATTTCTTTTGACATTTTAATATAACTGGTAAAGCGTAAAAGGCATTTATTGTTTCAATCTAATATTGCTCATGTGATATCATTTCTGATAACAAGTCAAAGATTATTAAAACACCAGCATTTGTATTAATTGATGTGAATCGAACTGCAACACATTACATATTTCTACAATGAGGAGTAAACCTCATACAACACAAGTCCTCATTTCATACCACCTTGTCATTGTCCCTTAAAATTGTAAATTTAAACTGAACATTTTGAGTACGCACATTACTGACATAATTTATTGACAAATTTATTACTCTTTACAAAGATTTTAATGTTTCAAAATTCATACAAATGTTCAATTTGTTAATATTGCTTTTCCTTTAAAACTGAAATCATTTCAGGGCTCCTGCAATGACAATGATGTATAAGATAAAAGTGCAATGTGAGATCAGTGAAGCTTGAATGCATTTCACACTTTGATAATATTTACGTATATATTGTGAATATGTGTGTATTACGATTGATGATATTAACACATAAATATATTCAGACAGTCATATAAACATATGTATTCATAACTAATTGGAAAATTCATTTGATTACTAACACAGTAAGCATATCAGTTAAATTTATGATAAATTGTCAAACATACATGTGGTAAGGTTCGGATTTGACAATGAATTACTTCTGTGCTGGCAAATGCTTCTAAGAATTATGTAATTTTTTTTAAAAGTGTTCAGATATTTAAGGATAAATTTCGGGATTTATTATTTAATTTTAATAACCAGTTTCTTTTATTTTTATTTGACAAACACCCAAGAAATGCCATCTATAAACGCCAAGCGCTGTGTTAGTGATAGGAAATAAGAGTATTGCAAGGTGGAAAGATGGAGTAGTGCTCGTCGGGAATTTCTTGCATTTTAGAATGTCACAGCTTGTAGGGAAAAAACCCTTGCCGAAATAGAATTCCACATTTGAACAATTCGAAACAATTTTTTACAAGCAACCGCTTAAGTGGATATTTGTCAATTTTGTGGTTTTGACACCAAATTGCTATACTTTTAATGCTGATCCATTTTGCCAAACTTTTTTGGAAAATAATGTAACGTTACTGATTAAAAAAAAAAAAATTCTAAAAATTATTTTCATTATAAATAACATAAGTACGTGCTGGCAATTTTAACAAATTGCAGCAGGTTTTGTTAAAAAATTAGTCGTGTTCGAAATTTTTGTTGAAAAAAAAAAATTTTGTGGAAAAAAAAAAATTTTGTTGAAAAAAAAATTTTTGCTGAAAATAAAAATTTTTGCTGAAAAAAAAAATTTTTGTTGAAAAAAGAAAATTTTGTGGAAAAAAAAAAATTTTCTTGAAAAAAAAAATTTTGTGGAAAAAAAAAATTTCTTGAAAAAAAAAAATTGGAAAAAAAATTTTTGTAAAAAAAAAAAATTTTAAGAAAAAAAACTTTTGGAAAAAAAAAAATTTTGGTAAAAAAAAATTTGGCGAAAACACAATTTCTGTACAAAAAAAATATTATTTTTTTTATTATTATTATTTATAGAATTATTATAGAATGCCTATTTAAATTCCTACGTACTGCGTGACAGAGTCAGTGAATCAGTGAATCAGGGAATCAGGGAATCAGTGAATCAGTGTCGAGGGTAAATATATATTAAGATAAGATCTTATATGCGATGGATATGAGAGTTGGTCTGTTGTAATTGGCTCAAATGGGTTTTATTCTTCTCCTTGTGAATCGAACGTAGCACCCTGAAGTTCATTTAGCATGCTTTTATTCTCCCATATGTTGCAAGATCATATTTCTCTTATCAGAGAGTGTTATAGTCGAAGAAAAGATAATATCGGTTTGCTTTTCATGGGTCTTTTCCAACTTGCCAGTGCTTCGTCAGCACCTGTGGCCTTGTTCTTATTAACTCGGACAGTTGTTGCTTTGATCTCATCTGGGTTAGGGACTGTATATTCAATACCTTTTTGTTTTCTGCCGCTAACAAACTTGACAATGGCGACTTTCAAATCCTAACCATACTCGAAGAGTTTTTCACCAGATTCTCATTTTCGCCTCCAATCGAATTAATGGAGTACACTATTCCTTAGATTGATGTTTTACTCGTTGGTATAATTTTTTTGCGTTTTTTTTTGTGTTTATAGACCTCCATCTTATCACATCGCCGACTTTTCATTTCTCTTTTTTCTTCGGATTTCCTCCTTCCTTAACTCGCGGTATCGATCCAAAAATCTAACTGCGTGAGCGTCGCCCTGTATTCGACGGTCGTAGCTTCATTGAGAGCTGTACACACTACATTGTACTGTTGGCCTCATTGCTATTTCCTTTCTTTGCAATAGAAAATTGTTTTCTCCAACTCCTGAAATGAGCTTTAGTGGCGGTTTTCTTTTCTTCTGTTCTGAGCTCCATAGCTGGATTTATTCTCGTCCATTCTGTAACAAATTTCTAATCGAGAGGTGGAGAATTCTTTGGGAGAGGTTGATGTACTTTTGGGAGTCTTTGGCTGTTTGTTGATAATATAATTATTCGGCGTCTTTTCAAAGGTCTGTGTTGATGTTTGCAGTTCGGAACTTAAGGCTGTCGTACATATCATATACAGCCGCCTAATGTATTTTCAGTCTCTTGTAAAATTTGATATTGATCTCTTCAAATTTTTCACATTACGCTTATAAGAAAGAATTTTGCCTTATGAATTGCTGCGTAAATTTCGACCCAACGCAGACATAGGAAATTTGTGACCACATAATTGACACTACGGTCATATTAATTCATTGTGTATAACGCATACGACTTTTGCATACGTTTTTCCCCCATTCAAATAATTGTGGTTAACATAAATATTTTTCCCATGAAAACCACTACATTAAATTCGTCACTCATACTTTTTTCACGCAATATTAACAATATGTCACCCGCATATTTTATGCATGATTTAGGTCGTGATTTAACCTGAACCACTCATTCACTCAGCCGCTGCTCTTTTGCGATTGCAAAAGACAATACAAGTGATATGCGTGCAAAATTCTCACTTGTATTCAGGCCATCAGCTATTTTGCAGACATTTGGGATGCGAGACCTTTAAGGGAGACATTTTCCCAAACTGGAGATTTTCATTTGACTGGCAATGACATTTTATGAATGATATGAATGCGGAGGCATCAAAAGCAAATACTACGACGTTGTCGCTGATGTGATGGCGTGAAATTAATCAATCATATTTTCCTCTGTCCATTGTGTCGTATCTATTACGGGTTTCGGATAAAAGTTAATTGAAAACTAAAACCGTAAATATACTTGCTTAGATCTCAAGCGATAATTTAACCATTGTTGTTGAAAATATATATTTTTCTTTTATTTTTTTTCGTTGTTTTGCTATAACAAACAACGCAAAAACTTATGACGGGAGTATGAGTAGAGGAGTGTTATTGTTGACTGCACTGAAACGGAAATAAGGAGGGTCTCCTTTGTTAAATGTTTTTCTTGTAATTAAGCGATATCGAGAAATATACGCACACACACACACACACTTGCGCGTATAAAATAAAAACTGCTAAATGTGCTGTTAAAAGTCAATGCGGATTGCATGCGTTTCGCCGCTTTCGTTTTGACTTGTCTTGATTGCGAAATTGCTGGCTGCTGTTGTTTTTGGGTATCAACATGATTTGCTGCTTCTCGCAACGAAGAAGCGAACAAGAAACCCATTAAAGTCGGAAGCAATCGTTGTGTGAGGGAGTAGAAACCATGCAATCCGTACTAAATTAATTTACAACCCTCGAAATGTTAACCAACTCCCCCTATGGCACATGGTGGGTTGTTTGGTGGATTGTACCTTTTTCGTTTGAAGCGATACGTTGAACATAGTTAAGATTCATTCAGAATGTTTTCATACATTTAATAATAAAACACAACATTCAAGTGGCAGCAAATGAATTGAAGGCGATCTGCAACGACAGATGGCGAACCGTAAATGATTTTCCAACCTCGATATTGGGAAATACAAATCAAATGATATATAATATATCTATGTATTTTTCCAAAGATACATTTTTCAGATCTCAGGTTTTTTCCGGTTTTTCTGATTTAGTTCTATAATCTATTTCTTATTAATTATGGGGATGGACGATATGATTTTGTTACCTGGCATTTTCCATTAAAATGAAATGTTCGTCAGTTTAATCAATTGAATAGTCTGATTGAAAGAAAGTCTAATTCGATAATGGAAATACCCTTCCAAGTTGTTCTACTGAACATGATCCGGAGACTCTCAACATGGCCATCATCAGACGAATAAAAAAAAAGAACTCTGATCTTCACTTTATAATTCGGGAAATGGAGCCTCTGACATTTAGTCCCCAAAGACTGCTCGCTCTTGGTGTTATTCTGGATAGAAAACTTATTTTTATACCCAACATTATGTACATAATCAGCAAAGCCAAAGACCTTAGGAAAGCACTGGGGCCTCGTTGTTTGGTCGCCGCTATTAGAAAAATCCACTTATCTGAGACTTTTCACAAAGGTCAAGAAATAAACACTTACATGTATTACGGAGGCTGTACGACGAAACCAACTGCGGCTTAAAGACCATTGCCATCTGCCTCAAAAAATCCTATCCCTTTGGTCATGAAACGATTTTGCGGAATCTACAACAATCCACATGAGAAGAGGCCTGTATAGTAGCCACTGCATGTTTTGTGAAGAACTTCGCCACACATATCCCCGGCCAACAGGACTGAAGGGAAGCAAAATACCTAAGCTTTTAAGCATATGGTTCTATACTAGATGGTAGAGTGGGTTTTGGAGTCCACTAAAAGCAATTAGCGATAGATCAACCGATGGAGCCCCCAGATCATTGTAGAAATCATGGCTATCGGAAAAGTTGCGCGGTGGCTAAGATGTAACGCCATAACCACTACCGGCATCAACATATTTTGTGACAGACATAAATCCCTTAAATTTGTATTCCGAAATTCCAGAGCTGTCCACAACTGCCGCGCTTCTGTTAACGGAGCACAGGAACGTGGCAGAGAATGATGGAACGGATGAGCTGGTCCAAAATGAGGCAACCATAAAAGTTCCATCGGTTTTTGCACTATCCACATGCAAGCTCAAACTCTCAGACAGGCGAACAACAGATGGCCACTAATTGCCGATATACCCTGCAAATCTGGCCAGGTTATGACATACATACATCAAAATTCCTAATATAACGATGTTGGTGACCGTAATCACTGGACACTGTTTGCTAGGTATAGATGCAGCCAGACTGATAGTCAAGGCTTATGATTACTCTAGAAGCTGCGGAATCGAGGAGGTGGACGTCGAGTTCAAACATATCAGGGGCATATCAGCAATCTAGATACCTTTATGCGTTTTGCGGAGCTACGGAACCTACTTAGGATTTCCTGGGCTGTTGCATTCCTGAGTCAGCTTAGAGTGTGACGCTCCAACCAATGTTTAGTTGTGCTAAACTGCGTAACTAATTAGCAAGCTTAACGTTTTCGTTTTTTGCATTTCTCAAATTTGGTAATTTTTTTTTCTTCAAAAAAATCCCCATAATATGTGTGTAAATTTTTTGTGGAATTTAATTGAGCTATATATCGGTAATTGCGTAGCTACAGAACTTTTGCTCACCAAATTTACACCGAGTGTAGGGTACACCAAAATACTTTCTGTAACTTTCTAAGGAACACAGTCTGCATGTGTGTATGAAATTGAAAGTTTCAATAAACGCACCGCGCCAACGGTGACCATTGTTTCCCGAGCCGGGTAAGCGGAAAGACGTTTGAGGTGGTTTACAACCCCAAAACGTTTTCTTTTCGATAAACATCTCTGTCAAGGATTGCACGCAAAATATTTTAATAAAAATTGTTCTTCATCTGCTCCATCATCATCATCCTCATCCTTGTCGTCCTCATCATCATCATCGTCCAATGCAACCCCGTACCCGAGGACGACCTCATGTATTACAATTTGGCTTTATTGTTTTTGAAAACGTCTAAACGTCTCGATAATGTCTACAACTACTCGTACTCGCTCGCACCAGACGTACGTAGTTTCTGCAATAAAAGGCGGTTCGATTCGTTTCCCTACATGAAAAAGGTTGTACACTTTTACGAGATATGCGGTGCTTGGGCTGGCTGGCTGACTGACTGGCATGTGTGCCCTTCCACTCAAGAAGCCTGAACGAGCCAAGGTTGCTAATTTGCTAAATGTTTGTTGTAAGTAGAGTAGCTGCTGCCGCGGCGGCAGCTACACTGGATGATTGAATGGATGGTTGGAGTACGTAAAGTAGACTCCTTACTCCGCATTTCACATTGAGCAAGATGTACGGGCACGTACATACGTCGTACTCACTACTTACCTACTTTTGTTTAGGCTTTGGTTTATATTGAAATAAATCCCTTTTCCTTTTTTTTTTTCCACCTATTGTTTTGATTATTGTGCTGTGTGTGTGTGTGTTTGTTGTTTTTAAGTTTCTTGGGAGGAATGTTTTAAGATTTTCAAATCATTAAGTGATTCATTCAAAGTTGAAACACATGTTTATGTTGTTAACACCGCAGCAGTAGTGGTAGTAAATGTAGTCTATAAATTGTATGCGCGGTGAAGGGGGAATTCATTTGAAGCAGGTATTATTGAAATTAATACTCTTGATAAGTGGTAAGTTCTAAACATGGGGATGAACTTTGCCTGAAGCATTGAGTAGGAAGTTTCCTTTTTTCCTTTATGCCGGAAGTTTCAAAGTTTATTGTGTAGTTGTTCTATGCGAATGCTAAGAAATCTATTGCTTTGGTACGTTGGTATAAAATAGACAAATATATTTAGTGTTTCCTTTGGTCTTAATGTAACCAACGTACTGCGATAGCCTATTAGTACTTATTGTGTATTTTAGAGTAATATTCCCCTTAGTCTACAATCTATTTTTTGCTGAACTGAACAATTTTTAATAGATCAATAGTTATAGAGTTTTGGCCGATGGAATTCGAAGCAAATGACCAAGTTTGGTTCGAAGGTGTGATTGGACCTAACTTCTTCGAAAAAGATGAGGGAACGACTGTCACCGTCAATTCGGAGCGTTATGGTCGTATGATAACCGATTTTTTTTTGCCCGCTATTGAAGAATACGACTTGGAGAATATGTGGTTTCAACAAGACGGTGCCACATGCCCCACAACTCGAGTCAATATGGCTTTATTGTAAGAGACATTTCCTGGCCGCGTAATTTCTCGTCGTGGCGACATCAACTGGCCACGAAGATCATGCGATTTGACACCATTAGACTTTTTTTGGTGGGGCTACGCAAAAGACAAACAGATAAACATTTAACTCTTGAGCACTTAACAACCAACATTCGCCAAGTTATGGCTGAGATACCGCCCAATATGTGCCAAAAAGTGGTCCATAATTACCTCAAAAGAATGGGTACTTGCGAAAGCAGATGAAGCTGTACTGGGTGTTTTTAAGAGAAAAATCCTTCGCAAAATCTATGGCCCGATCTGTGTTAACGAGGAACCGTGGTCTGTGTCAGCTATATCCTGTCATGAACATAGTTAAGCGCATCAAAATATTGCGATTGCGCTGGCTGGGTCATGTCAGTCCAACGAATGCAAACGAATTCCAGCCAGAAAGGAATCTCTGTTGAAAAAACCAAGAGTAACAAGACATGCAAATCCTGAAGAGAGAACACGCCAGACCGAAGTGCCTGACAATTATTTATTAGGCAGATCCAGGACCAACAACAGGTTGTAGAGCCAACTTAAATGAATAAGTAAGGAAGTCAATATTGCGGAATTTCCATGGAGTTTGTTACTGATTTAGATCGAATATCCTATGTGGCTTCTGATGCGGCAGGCTCTCAACTAGATAATATCCTTTGAATTATGGCTAAATCAAATATATTCACTGATGGTTCCTGTTCCATTGTCGCTTAATATGCTCCATTTCATCAAGTTCTGACGTATGGCTTCCATAATGGCAGGACCTCACATCAGGCGTGTGTATTTTTGCGACCAGCTATTTGTGTTCATAACTAAATCGATTTCACCCTTCCATTGAATTCGAATACACTACACCGCAATTTAGGGTATGATATAAACCCATATGTAAATCTAATTTAAAACTCTGTAACACATCTAATATCTAACATATAGAAATGCAAAATATAAAAGAAAATACTACTAAACATTAACAACAACATTAGAAACTGATCAAAACGATAACCACCCTCAGCCTTAACAAATCGTTGGAACATCTGGTAAAATATTGCAGAAAAACAAACAATTGGAGAAACCCTTAAGGGAACCAAAAAAAAAAAAAGAAAAGAAAGAAGAATAAAACATTGACCATAACTCTTTTCAGAATTTCCATTACATGTATGAGTAATATGCCATTATGGAAGTCAAATGCAAAAATTACCAGTCAAATGATGGACTGTAAACTTTTGCTGCTAAGTCACGTTTCTAATTTCAAGTATGTTCACCGCTCTCTACTGCCGAACCCCTTTGGCAACCAACAATATCAACAACAACATATTGCTAATCATTTCAAAAAGTCATTAGAATCTCTCATTCTTGTTTGGCTTTTCGTCAGTGTGCGTGTGTGTTGGCTTCTACGTCGCTGGCTCTGTCGCCGTCCTTCATGTTCAATTCTTTTCTAATTTATGTTTTATAACAAATACACTTTAAAAACAATGCAAACATACTTTACTGACAATTAAATCCTCCACAGGGCGACTAACCAACCGACCAACCACTGCCGACTCCATCACAGTCGCTGATGTCTTTCTCCTTGTTACTCCCCTGGCTGCATTCCTGATTCCTGGCAGCCTTGCTGGCCCTGTATAGACTCCTCAAAATGATATACGGGATATTTGTGACATTGATTTATTTAACAATTAAACATTATGATGCAACGAGGAAAATCAACTCCAATCTCATGCTCGTACCATGATCCTCCCGTCAGTCCGTCTGGTTACATTTTCAAACAAATACACACAGAATTTATAATTATTGCACATGTAAACATAAAAAACATTAGGTTTTGGTGTGTTGCATACATCACGGTACGTGCATCATGATGAGGTAAGTGTGAGTAAATTCTGTTGGGTTTTATTTAGATTCGAACAGTGTTGAGTGCTAGCCGTAGTGAGCACAGTGGGAGATGTAGACAGTGCTGCTTGTTTTCCTTTTTATGAAAATGTCATTTTATCTTAGAAGACTTATAATTAATTAATTAATTAATCAGGATTACTTGCGGTTACTATAAATAATCAGAAAATAATCCGACTACTTTCAGAGCCCATACCATAGTGGTCCTCGCTTCTTTTTTCAAGCTCCAGTTTAGTTTGATATCCCATCTCAGTCCAAGATATTTGGCACTTTGGGATAGTGAAGAAATTTCCCCCATCGACCGTGGGGTACGACTTTAGGGTCTTAACGTACAATTACAAATGAAATGATTTACTGTCTAAAATATTGTCAAATTTTCATTGTGAAACGAAAGTACCCCACTGTGCCGTCAACAACAGAAAAAGGGATAAATGTGCATCACACTACGCACAAAAGAAAGGTACGTAGCACCACGAAACCAAGTGAGCTAATAGTCATGTTGCATATTTTGTTGCACGAACTCTCAACGAAAATAAACAGCTGTTGTTGGACCATCCAACGCACGCACGCAGCAGCAACGAGACAATTATGGACGTCATTCGGCCTGTCCGTCCATCCGTCCGCCAGCCTGCTGTTGAATGGATAGATTGTGCAGCCGGGCAGCCAGCCAACCCCCTAGACTTCCGAGTAAATGCAGCATCCTTGCCATCCCGTAGTGGTGAGGGACAGTGGGTGCACGAGTGAGTGAGCTAACAAATGACATAAAGGACGACCCCTTTTGTTTTGTTTTCCTATGGGCTGCTGACGATGATGGCAAACGTACTGTGTGCTGGGTGCAAATGATGGACTAGGTCGTCTTGCTTTGCCAGCAAGCGCCTGCATAACGCGCCGATGAGTGGTTTGTTTGTTTGCTTGATTGTTCATATTCATCTCGAAATAATTACTTTTTGAACGAGATGCAAAAACCATCGCTGTTTGTTGTTCTGTTCAGTTCTCCGTTTGAAAGGAAAGGGATACACGAGTCAGTGTCCGTGTGCTTTCAAACGAAATCAAGAATGCATGATTTTCTCAAAAATTCTAAAGTAATCAAAGAAAATGAAAAATTACTTGAAAACGCCCGCTCACACATGTTGAAAAATAAAACAAAAAACTTTAATGAAATATTTTAATTTCGAAAATGTATTTAAAAAAAAACACAACACATCAGAAAGGAACAACTGTCCTAGAACCAACTATGACGAGGGTAATACGTCAAGGTCGGTTAATATTAAACTAGGCTTTTGAGATGAATGTCGGGTAGAAAACTTAAAACAAAGCTAATGGTGTTCTGTTTGGCAAAATAAATTATTTGAACAAAACTCACGACTTCTCATTGGCTTAACCTTATTCTCCTCTTCTATAAGTTTTACCAACAATTAACAAACCCACCTCCTTACTATGACATCCTCATCATTCATGAGACATCAGCACCCTTCTTTCTTAATTTCATGAAGGACACGGCTCTGTCACACGAGTCTACCACAACTCAAGGAAATTGAATGTCATTGTCTCATCATCCACCGTAATCAGTCACCACTACTTTCGGCGTTAAGTAAATATTTGCATAAGGTCCTTCTGCAACAATTGTGGGTGTTTGTTAGTTTTTCGCCCTTCGTCCGCCAACCTAACTGCTGCCACTGCTTCGTCCTTCCAGAGGCTTAACATTGCCAAAAGCAATTGCAAGCATATATCGCCACCCTCGGTAAGTGCTGACACTTGTCTACACTTTTTATGTGACATTTTTGTGTTTTGTTTTTTTCTTCGCTGCAATTGTTATTTTTAACATCATCGTCGTAATGAAGTTGATAACAGTTGTGTGCGGCACGCTTTCCAAGGTTATGTCACCGTTTCTCTAGAGGACATGCTGTCTGAAGGGCGTTTAGAAATTGTAACATATTGCATTTAAATTAAAAAAATGTAATTTTAATATAGTTTATTATCGTTTTTCAGATAGGGGTAGAAAAAGAATACATAATATGTGACTTACTTATAAACGGAGAATTGCAGATAAACGCACTGTGTTCTGTGTGGGTGAAAGTATTAATAAGATAAGATTTGTTCAGGGTTCTCGGTACATTATTTTTCAAAATAAAGTTGCCTAAAATTATGCTGAAGTAAATGTGAAAGTCAACTATGTAGACTCACTAACCGGACTCTACTGTTTGATAGCCGGTTCCAAAATGTTTTTTTCTGGAGAGAATTACTGTTATTTTTTTTACTAACACCCAGGGGATGCCCCTTATGAATGTAATGCACTGTGTTTGCGATAGGAAATGATGATAGTGGAGCGAGTATTGATTGTTGACGTTGGCCTTGAATATGAGAATATCACAGCAGGAAGGAAAATTATTGTTCAATATACGAATATTTCGGCAAAAGAATGAATTTTGTCTGTAGTGCGTCATTCGGTCAACCAGCCATTTGACAATGAACGGATGATAGTCTTAAAGTCAGGCACCAGACGACGGATATCTGACGAACAGATAGAATAGCGATACTCCACCCACAGTCCGGTATTGCTCTAGGGTGACAATAGAGTTAGATGCCCTACTATCCCCTACCATTACCACCGCTCTCCTCTGTATACGGTTCAGAAGCTTCGAATATTCCTTTGGAGCTCCGCCCCATTTATGGAAGTTATATAAAATTTTAGCGTCTTCGTGCTAAAGTTCTTTCATGTAAAAAGGGTATGGTACAATTCTTCATCTTCTATCACAACACTTGTTAACCATAACTAGATGTCCACTTACCCCTCCATTTTGGCTGAAATATTTATAAAAAGTTCGTCTTTGCCTGAAAGCAGTCAACCACTTCCCGTGATCGAAAACGTATCTACTTCCATGCCTCAGATTATTTTTCGAACACGTGAAATTTTAATGGTACTTACAGAACTAAAATAAAAAACCCCGGGTCCGGATCGTATCTGTCCATCCGAAGAGCACGACGCAATTGCGTAATTTTTTAAATTTTTCGGTCCTTCACTTTGGAAAGTTGCAAATTTGAATCTCATATCAAAACCGATGTGCATTGAACCCGACCCTCTCAGATTTTAATGAAATTTTGCATACAGCTAGATTTTAGGTGTAGAAACACAACCTCATTTTTAGAAATTGCATTTTTGAAAATATGTGGGCGTGGCAAGGTATCGAAATATTTGAAAAATGACGGTAATGGGTACTTTTAAGATGCGATTACTATGGAATGACTCAACCGATTTGAATGATCTTGGTGCCAAAGATATTAAAATATAAGGAAGTTAACAAGAGATGCAGTTTCTTAAAATTTTTTTAAAAAAAAAATAGAAAAAACCCCATTTTAGTTTTTAGATATGTTATATATATTAAATAGACCTATCTAAAAAAAATTTTTTTTGGTAAAAAAAAACTTGATCTTTAAAGTGTTATCCAAGTTTAAACTTTTATTTTTGGCAAAAAAATTGTTTTCAGTGTAATATTAAATTTTTACAGTGTATGTTTTCGAAAGCTGACTTATATACCTTTCTAATGGCACCAAGATCATTCAAATCGGTTGAGTCATTCCATAGTAATCGCATCTTAAAAGTACCCATTGCCGTCATTTTTGAAATATTTCGATACCTTGCCACGCCCACATATTTTCAAAAATGCAATTTCTAAAAATGAGGTTGTGTTTCTACACCTAAAATCTAGCTGTATGCAAAATTTTATTAAAATCTGAGAGGGTCGGGTTCAAAATGTCCCTTTTTTATAGGTTTTGATATGAAATTCATCAAATGTAACGCCGAACCCCACGAAAGGCAAGGCTACAAATTCTGCACATTGCCGACCAATATATTCGGTGCTGGTTATGGAGAGCATGGTTAACCTCAACATGGTAAAGAATCTGGAGACTAACGGCCTTCTGAATGATCGACAGTGTGGCTTTCGTAGAAACCTATCTTCTGGAGGTCTGATAGCATTCCTTTCGGTCCAATGTAGCTGAGTCATTTACTACCTCGGTGATAGAAAGGTAGTTACTTTGGATGTATCCAAGGCGTTTGATAAGGTCGTGCAAGGTGCACTCATATCAAAACTTAATGCATTTGGTGTCAGTAATACCTTCCACCAATTTGTATTAAATTTTTTGAGAGATCGCTATATACGAGTTGTTATAAGTTGGTTCTCATTCAACATACATGGAATGTTGACAACAGGATTGCCACAAGGTTATTTTCTCTCTCCTTCTCCATTTCTTATTTTCATTGAAGATCTTGTGGTCTAGACTCTGAACTCAATCTACTCTTTCGTGGATGCCAGCAACCTCTGTCATCCAAATTCATTTGGCCATCGGCCAACTACTCTGGATGTTGGGGGCATCGAATGAATGACTCACTCAACCAGGATTTAGCTACGATTTATCAGTGGGGTCTAAAGAATAGAGAAGATTTTTATGGACGTTAGTGCATGTATAAGCAGACCATCTTAAACTTTGTAGTGATTTGTGCTACAACGGAATCTGGGGAAAAAAAACTTCTCTCCGTTGAACCAAAAAAGTTCCAGAGTCGAACAACATCAGTCACATCCTTTCAGCTCCTAAAGAAATATGAACACAGTTGACCCCTGTCTGTTTGTCAGGGCCGTGTAAGTGCAGAGATGATATTTTGTGGACCCCTCCCCCCGCTTCATCATCACAGCTTCATCAAACCGATTGCCCTCTCCTACAGCGAACTTATGATATTCCCACATTTCAAAGATGAATTGCCCCCAAAAAAAAAAAAAAAAAAAATACAACTAAATCAAAATATTCGAATACCTTTCCCTCTACAAGAGACCTCCGCTGATATGACTTTTGATTCGAATGTAATACATCATGACTTTGTTTACATTTCCTCCCCCTGCAGTCTGTTTGAATTTGTAGCCTTTGATCTCGAATGTAACTGAAATCTTAACATAAGTTCTGTATGAGGGATTTTACACAGAACACTACACAACAGGGAAATTTTCTGTCAATTATATGAATATAAAACACTGATAACTGATTCCGTCCGTTTTTAATATTATTTTTTGAACTATTCCACAGTCGTGCATATGGTTCTAATGTATGGGGTGGCCCGAAAAATGTTGCACGAGTGGCAAGAATTCATTAAATCTCAGATTGTGTAAATATCTTCGACTACGTTAACATATTTAAATATTTTTATAAAAAGTTCCATAATTTTTCTTTTAAAGGCACACCCTAGATTGTGTTTTATTTCCCAACATATGGAGTTTGATGACTATACAGTCATACAGTCTAGAGGTCTGTTTATGTTGTTTTAATGAAATCCCGGCATTACAAATATTATTTTCCGACTTTTCTTTCTTTCCTTCTTATCATAAACATATTATCTATTTATTGTTTTAACATTAAACTCTAAAATGAAAAACCATAATTCTTCGGAAACAAAGAGTTCTCCTAAACTAAACAAAAAATTAAATTCCCATAAATGTGTAGAGTTTGCTGGCGGCGGCTGCGTTGTTGTTTATGGAAAATTAAAAACCCATTTGAAACTGAGCTGTCTTTGGGGAATAATTTACTGGAGAACCTTGTTCGAATATTCATAATACAGAGACATTTTTTAAGATATCATTTGATCTCCTAGTAAAAGTTATTGGTTTACAGTTTCTTACTAAATCTTCTCCTCCAAGAAAATAAAAACGAATGTCATAAAAAAATTTAATGGCTTCTTAATAGATCGTAGAGAGCAAACGAAATTCCATAAATTTCTCAATAACCATGAAATAACTTGCACTAATGGTGGCATAAGTAAAACGCATAAAAACGACACAAATTGTTTGCAAATCCCTTTGCAATCGTTAGAGATAATTTTTCCCACGTTTCATTGTGTCATTAAAGGTCATTCCCGTAGTCCTCATAATCGTAACAATTATAGTTTTTGCGTTACACTCAGCAAATCCGTATGGGAGTTGGTCCGATGTCTGCAGCCTCAGCTACTTAAGGGACACATTGTGCGAGCAGTGCACACGTGTGGATGGGCTTTCGTACATACGGACATGTTTGGGAATCACATTTATGGCAACACCTACCAGTAACAAACATGACCATGCCATTGTTGTTGTAGTTTAGGAGTGATTGTATATTTGTAAAGATTACAAGAACTCTTATGTTGTGCTCACATACGTTACAGGCGGATAGAAGGATCTGCGTCCATACGATGCACATAAAATACCCTTGGAAGTAATCATCCATTCCATTCCAACTGAAATTGAGTATTGTTATAGTAGAATGATAAACATAAACACTTTATATTCATTCGCCCGGAGAGTTGCCAGATCAGAGTTGGTACGATAGTAAATGTGCTTCGATGAAACCATAAAATTTGCAAGTGCTATAAAATTAAAATAATATACCCTACAAGTGCTACTCATTGAACTACTATAATCATATCGCTCATTTACTTGAATAGTGGCATAACTCAAAATAGGATTTTTTCCGGAGAGCCGTTTAAAATAGTCAATTTCGTCGTACTTTCCAAATATAGAAAAAGAACTGCAGGCTATTTCAATAATATGGAGACCTGTCATATGAATCCATAATACTCAGTAGAACAAAAGCCAATTTAAATTAGAGATTTACAGCTTTTCCAAGACCAAAAATATATAAAGTGAATTTTGAATTATGCCACTATTCATGTAAATGAGCGATATGTTCAAATAGAAATAATGGAAAATTACAAATTTCTAAAAATCATTCACCCTGATGAATAAAACATCAATCAAAGGACTATACCTAGTGGCATAAATTCGTATGGAAATGAAATTGGGAATTCGGTGACAGAAACCTCGAATGTGCTGATGAATTAGAAACAACTTTTCGCCATCTCGTTATCGTCCGAAGACCACCTTAAGAACGCTACTCGTAACCAAGGTAAAGGTGTTCAATGTCCAGCTTGCAACAGGGATGAGGTCAAATCAGCAGTAGCCGGGCATAAGAACAACAAGATCGCTGGTGTGATTGTAATACAGTAGGAGATAAACAGCCCAGCATCCATTCAAGACCTCAAAGATAGAATTCGTGAGGCTGACGAGGACATAGGGCAGCCACTTTGCGATTTGGTATTAATATCGACATTCCTTCCGCAAAAATAATGAGTTTAAAGACTGATACAAACAACTGTTCACAAATACATCAGGGAGAAATTTTCTTCGGTTCGTACCAATTATGTGCATGACTTCTTTCACTTCTCTCCCTGTCTGCTATCCAGCTACAGTTCTGGGAAGCTGAATGTCATCCATGGTAATTAAAAAATGAATTGCATGAATCGATTACATTTGATATGACAAATTGTAGACCTTGAGTAAATTATCGTTTTAACAGGAAATCATTTGTCAGAGAAAAATTTAACCAAGTCCTGAATTCTAGCAATACATTCCAAGTGTCGAAAATTCGAATCGGAAATCCTTTTGGGAAATCTGCTGACAAACTAGAAAAGGATTTACAATCTTTGTGCAGTTTTCGGTGAGATGACAAATGTGTGTCGAAAAGGAAAAACGCCATATGAGTTCCTCGTATGTTTTATTTTTTGTCACAACTCCAATATTGTAGTATTAGTTATGTTGTATTAGTTATGTTGTATTAGTTATGTTGTATTAGTTATGAAGAATCCGCAATTCTGTTTCTACAAAATTATTATTCTATGTTGACAGTTTTTTATATTGCACATAAGTCATATTCCATGAGATAACAAAAATATGAAAAATACAGAAACAGTGCGAAACAATATGAGATTTCAATGGGGCTTTGCCTTGGACCATGTAAAGTTGATTAGCTAATTAAGGAGCGTTGTGAACCTAAAACCGCACATTTTGAATCAGGCTATGGCGAACTTAGTCAAATATTTAACTGGGAGTTTTATTCGACTCTTATTTGGGTGATTATGGGTGAGTATAAATTGTAGGGAATTTTTATATAAATCCCCTTCTTTCTAAGGTCGGACAATAGGTTTCTGGCGTTCCGACAGTAGATTTGATTTCAATGTAGATTACATTATAAAATCCACCGCATAAATATCTCAATTTTCAGATGTCCAAACATGTGGCACCTCTGTCATTTCACTAGCTTACCCATGAAATCAATGTTAGACTAACACCACCATCTCATTGCAAAAGGCAGTAAAAGTGTTTTGCGAAAATATTTACAACAAATTAGAGTTTATATGCGTTTATGCCATTATAAATGTGGGTGTTGAGGAACTGAATTTAAACGCGTAGACGCGTGTGTGTTTGTGCAGCATACAACCAATTTACAGGCTGCATTATTGTGTGCAAAAGAAAAGGATTAGTTTTTTGAAGGCACTAAATGGTTTTGAGGGGACTTACTGGAAACACAATTCAAAACTTCACTACAAAGTGTATAAAGCGATTTGCAAAGGGATTAGAGATGTTAAAGTCTACAATTAACACTCAAATGCAGATGAAATGTTCGGAAGACAGTTGCAAAATGTTGTTGGTTTACAAAAGAAAAGGTCACATTGAAAATATGGAACTGCAATGAAATGTGTGTTAAATCATTTATATTCAGCCGGAAATAAACGAATGCATAATGTTTATTTTAAAATATTAATGTTGTTTGTGCAGAATAATAGCTAAGTGGCATTAAAGCGAATATCCTAACTGACAGTTGTGTTTGAAATTATACGTACTTATTTCCCATAACATTAGATGAAATCTGTGCCACAAACCGGGTTTCTGCGAAAAATTGAGGTTTTCGGAGGTTTTTCGTATCACAAGTTGTTCAATAAAAAGCATTTTCTAAGTCTTTCAGTCATCAGTTCAAAAGAAAAATGTTCGAAAAATTTTCGAGCTTAATGTGATGTATAAAAATGATTAGTTTTATCATTTGTCTTTCTCGTCATATATTGAATTTTTTGGGAAATTTAACGTAAACCAATAAAAAACTTTTTAAAATTCCATGTATGTGCGAAAGTAATTGTAATTGTAAGTAAGGAATGTAATTTCCCCTAGACTATAAATAAATACTATAAAGCAGGGGTGCCCACGGCCTATGCGCTTGGTGCGCTTTTGTTTTTGTAAAAGCGCTTAGCATAGGCTGAGCATCTTACTATGCACATACAACTGTTTGTATGAAATACACACATACCCAAGTTCAAAGCAACAACACTTTCATATACACAGCAACAAGAACGCATGCTTTGTTGGTACACATTGGTGCCAGGCGCTCGCATCGTAAATTTTGTTGCTATTTTTTGAATGATTTCGTGGAATGAGAAGCACTTGCAGAAATCATTATGTGTTGTGAGTTTGAAGCGGATAGATTATTTTGCAGAATGAATGACACGTGGGAAAGCGATTATTTCTTCGCTCAAAATTTTGAGAATCAATCTCAATGTATGATTTGCTTTCAAATATTTTTTGTTTATTTTTTATATATATTTTATTATATTCTATAATAAATTATCTTTTTATATTTGCCACATATAAATTTTATAAAAATGGAATTCAATTTTTTTTACCAGTGTACATAATGAAATATTTTTGTTTTTCCTTGTGTGTGTTGATAAAGTGTATACGTATTGGTGTTTGCGCTTCCATAAGAAGGTTTTGGGCACCCCTGCTATAAAGTCTTATGTAATTTAAAAAAAATATTCATTTTACTTGTATCGTCTTAAAGTTATGTGCCGTTATACGATTATAACACTTAATTCATTGGTTGGTGTATTGAGGGGTAACTTCTATAACATCTTTATAAAGAATATATTGAAAAATGCAGAAGTTAATAATAATGGGTACCAAAGTGTATGTATGTATGTAAATCTTAATATATATTTACCCTCGACACTGATTCACTGATACACTGATTCACTGACTATGTCACGCAGTACGTAGGAATTTAAATAGGCATTCTATAATTCTATAAATAATAATAATAAAAAAAATAATATTTTTTTTTTTACAGAAATTTTTTTTTTCCAAAATTTTTTTTAAAATTTTTTTTTTTCAAAAATTTTTTTTCAACAAAATTTTTTTTTTTTACAAATATTTTTTTTTACAAAATTTTTTTTTCCAAATTTTGGTTTCCAACAAAATTTTTTTTTTTTAACAAAATTTTTTTTTTCCACAAAATTTTTTTTTTCAGCAAAATTTTTTTTTTTCCACAAAAATTTGGGTTATTTTAAAAAATCCCTCTATGGCACTGCACAGTGTAATTATTATGACACATGTAAAATAACAAATCACATAAATATCCTATTTTAAATAAATAATATTAAATATTCACAGATTTTCCCTTTTGGATAAAGCGTCACTTATTTGGTCCCTTCACAGCGAGGACTCTTGTACTCATTTCTCATGTTCATCCCACCACGGAATAAAATCTGATTTGGCGTTCCCCCTTTGTGACGACTTGAAAAAAATTCACTTCATACATTCAATTTATGGAAAACCATGTTTAATTTCCTAACAAAGTGTAACAGAGACAAAGCAACAGAAACAAAATATACTTAAACATAATTTATGAATCGTCGAAAAAAACAACAAAAGTTCTTGATTAGTTCTGCACATGGAAAAAACTACAAACAAAAGCATTCCTGAATAATAATAGTTAGGAAAAAAAAATAAACTGTAACAAAATTGTACCATTGTAGACGGTGAAAAAAAAACACAACTAATTCATGTTGTTACAACCCACTTCCGCTTGCGCTGTTTCCAGCGGGCTAATCATTTCCATTTAAGGTTACTTTGTGTTGCATTCGCTCACATCTCCGTGGTGTGTCTTGCCCGGTTCTCTAACAACCCCTCCCCTTATTTGTTATGGAAAAAAAGTGAAACGCAAAAAAACAAAATTAAATCCGCCGATTCCTTACACAGGCCGCCAGTGGAAACTGCCATCTCCCTGCAACAGCACTCGTGCCATAAGTTGCATGCAAGCGTTGTTTTTTTTTTATGACGCTTCATATATTTTTTTATTTTGTTTGCTCAAATGATCATTTCATGTTTGACTGCATCAGGACAAAGACGAAGGAAGGGAGCAAGCGGGAGATTGGTGTGCGTGTGTATGTAATCCCTGTTGTAAATTTCCTGCTGATCCTTTAACGTTGATCCTTGACACACTATTAAATCATGTTTTTATTTATGTTGTCACAAGAGATTTGCGTTTTACGTCCTCAATTTTTCTGTTATTGTTGGTATTTCATCTTCTTGCCTTTGGTTGTGTGTACTGTTTGGTGTCCTTTTTGTTTAATGAGCCAAGTGCAGGCAACTGCAGAAGGTCGTTTGGTGTTTTGATAGGGTTCACATGGTGTTACTGACAACGTTAATATATTTAAAAAAAAAGGAGTAGCAGGAGCACGCAGCATGTGCCACTAATCGCTAGTTTTTTGTTTTTGTTTTTTTAATATGTCCCAAAATTTAGACAAGTGGGAAAGTTTTGAGAGTGGCATTAATGACGGCTTATGGTGTTCGGGAAATATTGAACCATGAGAAATTTCGCAGGGGTGTGCCTTGAACAATTTATAAAAACTGCAGCACGAATAACAATCATAATATGTATTAGCAAATGGTTTTAAAATGTGAGCTCATTCCATATTTAGGCGTTCTCTCAAAATAATTAAGTTTAGGTTTAGACAGAAGGTTAAGTTTTCAAAGTACACTGAAAGAAAATAGTTCATTGAACTGATGGAACAAAAATGTAAAGGACCAGTATTGTAGATCAATGGTTGAGTTTGTTTATAGATTTCAAGTATTTTAGTTATACAATCGATATTTGCGAAAATAAAATTTTCGAGATCAATCCGCATGACAACGGTTTACTTTTGGAGGTGCCGATGCCATTTTGTAAAATTTCATAAAATGTCCGGTTTCCTTGAAATTTCTAGTTAAAATTTGTGTATAAAATCCACCAAGATTCTGTAAAAACAATTAAAAATAGCGGTTTTAAGGATTTTGCAAAAACAATTAGAAATAGCGTATTCAAATTTCTAACAGCCTTTGTTATGTTTAGGAAACGTTAATGAAATTCGTAAATCTATAAACTTTAGGCAGAAACATTCGATATTTTCTTGGCTGAAGCCTTCCTAATTTGATGAATTTTATTCTTTTGATATCAATATGTATGCGAATACCAAAATCATTCCAGGTAATGTCGAGAAAGCATTTCTAGGGTCGCCCTCTAGAAGAAAAATACAAATCTATTGGAAATCCACAGAATTCCAGCGGAATAAAGGCTTCCAAAATCGATCGGTGTTGGAAAAAAGTTGCAGCCATTTCAGCATTGCTACAAGATGTTATGGCCTGGCGTTGAGTCTGGCCTGGCTTTGTATACCGAAACAATGGACAGACTTCAGAGTGGTCTTTATCCCCAAGAAGGTAAAAAAAACCACAACATTGGAAATCAACAGAAGTCCAGTAGACTTCCGTGGTCGATTGGTTTAAAAAAAAGTTGCAGCCGAATCGAGCTAACGTGATTTCCAACAAGAGGTGTTATTTTTAATCACCCAGTTATCACCGAGCACTGTATGGCAAGCAAATCTTATGAGTATATCTCGGTAGAACTCCTGCTGAGTTTATGACAAGCAAATCGAATGCGTATATCTCGGTAGAACTTCTGCTGAGTTTACTATGATGCCGAAGAGGAAGAATCTGAAGACAATTTGTTATGCCAGTGTCCAGGTGTACACCAACGTCGATCTACTCAACTTGGGAGCTGGTCCTTTGACAGTTCTGAACAGTTGGCTAGTGCACCTCCCACTAGAGAAGTGCATTGAAGGTACCAAATGTTTGTAGGTTATACAGTCTCATACTTCATCCGGCTCCCTATCTTCCCCCCTCCTCCAGAAGTATTGGTATCACAGTGGCCTCCACATAATGTTAGTGCATTAACCTCTTGTACCGGAAGTTTCGATCCATATCTGGTTTGTTCAAACACTTTGCAGTCGCCTGCTTTGATCGAGTTTCTGATACCTTATTGGACATTAGATATGTTCAATGATCAATGGCATCCCGTTAAACACACTTCAAAAATCTGTCAAGTTTTACAATGCCTGACAATATTCCATCAATTTTTATTAAAAGAACCTTTGGTATGATGCACCCTGTATATATGCTAATTTAAGTGGTCACATTTTTAATCACTGTGTGATACGGGATATCATAAGAAAGTTAGGCGTCACACAGAATAGTTCTCAATTAATCTTGAAGAAACCCCTATTACCAACGCACCAATTAATATAATCCGAAGATTTCTGTAGTTAATATTTTTCACATGCATCTTCCTTCCCCACTTATCCTAAATTGATCTTTTGCATGTTAAAAAAAGAAACACAGAAAGAGGGTGATTTCTATTTTGTAAACAATAGCTATGAGAACCTAAAATTCAAAGCAGTCCTCCTTCCAACCCATCGTCATCATCATCACCAATAGCCTCATCGACTATCACCCTTAAGTCGATCAAATTGGTTACATAACGTAACACTAACCAAACGATCATTGCCGACAACCCGAGTATTTTATTTGTTCGTGAACCCAAAAACCATTGTTTGGACATATGCAAATCCACATTCCAATAAGTGGTGATCATTTATTTTAATTACCCCTGCCTGGCATTTGTTACGGTCACAGTCCAAATTCAATTGAATTTCATGAGAGAATTTCTAAATTTTGCAAACCGTTTTTGGGACAAAATTTGTAAATTTAGAGGCAGCTGTATGTACTTTTATCTTGAGCGGTGAGTGTCACAGTGAATGTATGTATGTAAATATGAATGAGGGAAATTTTCCATGATGCGGTTTTGGTTCGGATATTGGCAAACATTATTTGTTTTTCGGTTTTCACTGATATTCAGTTAAAATTGATATATTACATTAGTGATGGATGGGTTGGAGAGAGAGGTGTCGAATGTGTGTCAAAAGTGTTTTTGGAATAATAATTATTTACCTTTTACATTTAAACCCAAAACGCATTTCCAGCAACCGCAGCATGTTAGAGTTTTCATAACTAGGGTGATATTTTGTGTCCCATTCACTGCTGTTGACTTGCTACATTTTACTATAAATCGCAAATAGATAAAAGTATCTGTACGGAAACAGGAAAAAGTATTGGAAATGTATACCAACTTTATATTTCCAACAATATTTCTTTTAGACGCATACTGGAAGTTCTCCCAATTCTCAATGCTATTTTATATCTCTACATGTTTGACAGAATCGCATGCGTTTTATTATCGCCCTCAAATAGGCCAATTACATAGTTCGAATGCGAATCATCTTTTTTTTTGACAAACACTCTGGGTATGCCGCCCAGGAATGCAATGTACTGTATTGGGTATTGGAGGAAAGAGGGAATAGAGTTTATTCACGTTTGCCTTCATAATGTAATAACTGGAAAATAAATAAATATGTCGGTCGGTTTCATTGAAATCCAAAATTGCAAAATATTGTCCATATACAAAAAAGTTATAATTCCATTTATCACTTTTACAAATAAAAAAAAGTGCGATTAATTTTGAGCAGGGCGATTAATGTCGCCCACCTTGTAGGATTTGTATGTCTTTAAGGCCTTTTTGACTTATTTCATGTTGCTAATTCCATAACATAAGTGCTGACAAAATATAGACGTCCAGCTTCCGCAAAACTCTTGTTTGCCCACAATTCGTTTCAATTAAAAATAAACAGTTGCCCCTCAACGAAACGCTTTTACCTTAAGTGGTTCCCACAACATGAGTAAGTGTCTCCACCTCCTCCGCCGTCCAGCAACAGCAAAAACAACATATCAAATGCCTATAATAAGCAATTTGTGATGCGGTCTCGAAAAGTGATAGAGGCGATAATTTCCAACATAAATAATGTAAAAAAGCTTTTAAAGGCAAAATACAAATTTCTAACGAGTGCCTCTTAAAAACTGACAAAATATTTGACTTTTGGAGAATAAATTACTTTGTAAATAACAAAAAAAAAAAAAAAATCCACAAAACGAAGGAAAAATTTAAACAGAAACTGGTCGCAGTCTTTTGTTAACATTACAAAACGACCACACGCACTTGTCTGACATAAGATGACACCAAAACAAAAACAAAATAAAAACCAACAACCAAAAAGCCAAATAGCTCCAATGCAAATGGAGATGATGCAGAGGAAGATGTCTGAAAAGCTCTTAACAAAATGACCCACATACTCTGCAACACTCGAACAGTCTTACAAAACGTAAACTCCCCCCTTCATATAAAATTGAAAAGCAAATACACTTTCTTTGCCGCCGATGCTGTTGTTGATTTTTTCCATTTTCCATTTGATAGTATGAATTTTTGTTTGTTTTATTTACACACATATGGACCAGAGTTCAGATGTGAATATGCATTTATTTATTTCTGTATGTCTGCTTAGTTTGTGTAACATAAATTCCCAAAACAACAAAAAAATATCTGCACCATGACACACTTACTCATGCCGACGAAACGTGAAGACATATCAATTGTTTTTATGTATTTTTATATGCACTGATCTGTGACCCATCACTGCAAAAGATTTCTTCCTATAACAAATGTATTCGACTCAATACTTTTGGGTTGTATTTTTGTAGACGCTGAAGTTGTTATAAATGCTTTCGATATGATTGACTCCCCCTCATTTAAATTAATAACAAATTAACTCATTAATTTACACAGTATTCTAAGTTTTATTGGGGGATTTGACTTCTTTGTGTGGGGAATAACCCAGCAAATACTTTGATGTTAACTACAGTTTATGTTGTCTTTCTTTTGATGGTCAACATTACACGAGGATGAATTCAATCCAGACTATCACGGCCGGTATTTCATTGATTGTGTACGTTATGGCAGGATCCTGTGTGATTGGAAGGAATTAGACTTACTAGCTACAATAGGAGGCTGTAGAGGACCAAGAAGGAGAAGGAATCCATGAAATATTTTGTTTACACATGCCATGTCCTGTCACCATTAGTCTATTAGTCCGTAAGGGTCTAGACGATCTGATCCGTATTGATGAACTTTCTAGGGCACTCATGGTGATCCTCCGGACTACAGAGTTTAGGTATGCCTAAGTAAATTTCATTTCTCGATATTGATTATTCAATGAAAGTTCTCTGATCAGTAGTTGTGCCTTGAAGAAATACGAAAACATGTGAAATCTCAGGCGAAATCTTTCCGACTGTCGTGGAACCTGCTGTCCAGGTGAGTGAGTCGACGTTCCCGTACACCTAGGCAAGTGGCATAACAAGTGCTTTATTGTTTCTTCCTCTTTGGTGTCGTTGCAGGCTATACAGTAGTCATCCCGAGATATACCCATACGATTTGCCTTCTAGCCTATGGTACAGTGCCCTGTGATGACTCCTGTGAGATGGCTGAGTCTCTTTTTGTCTAAAACAGACTACAGATTAAATTTCACCTATACTGCTTTCTTCAGAAAGTAAGTCACAAGCTTCAAAATTTCAAAATTGATATAAGGCCAGTTTCGGAACCGTGAATTATACTCCGATTTTTGTGAACAGATTATAAGACCCATTCTCAACTGTAATAGATCGTAAAATCATTTTGGAAAATTTAAAGAAATATTTAATTTTAGGGTGTGAAAGATATGAAACATAAAAGCCAAATACAGGGTTTTCCAACAAGAGGTGTTGTTTTGAATCACCCGGTATTTCGGTAGCTGTCACTTTTGAAGCTTTTAGTCTTTGAGATTTGACAGGTAGAAACTACTTTGGGGCCACGTCAAAGACATGATCTACGCCAACAGCCCAGAGTCGATTCAAGGCCTCAAAGATAAAATTCGTAAGGAAAATTTCATGAAAAGAATATGGTCCTGTAAGCGTGGCAGATGTTGTTTTTCATTATTAACGGCATACCTTCCTCTTTATTATGAAATAAACATCCGATCATTTATCTCAATAAATGTAATTTTTCTTTGAATACCAATAACACATCTTGTTGGAAAACCCTGTATCTCAAAACTATGAAAATTGAGATGTGACGATCTTTTTTAGGAGGGCAGAGAAAACCTTCAAAGTCTCCATACCATCCAGAGAGATGTGCGTCAGAATGTATTAAATCCCTCACCGTAATCCAATAGCACAAGGTAACGCTTACTGAGTGCCTGGTTATAATGACATGCACATATTAAAGGTGTTAAAGTTAATCTCAAAGTGGTTGAACCTGCGTTCATTTGTGATTGCTGCGTCACTCAATCCATGTGACACCACTTTTGAAAACGTTCGCTGGGACAGCGCATCCTGCGTTCGCTCTTTTCGAATAAATTTAAGAGGGTGCTAAAATATTTATTTTTAACTAATATTCTTTTCAAACAAAATTGTTTTCTATTAATCAAATAAATGCTTGTTTTTGTTTTCTTTCGTACACGTTAGATATGTTGGTGTGTGTTTATTTCTATGCCACAGTCTCTGTGTGTGCACTTTTAGATGTTGCATCTAAAGCTGAGAGCGGCGTACAAAGTGTTAATTGAAAGTGGCAATTAAAAGATATGACACAACAACTGTTCAGTCGTTGCTTCTTGCCAGTGGTACTCTCGATATTTTTACACTTGAATTGCACTCGAATGTATGTGGAAATGTTGTTGGTGGTGTTCACATTAAATATCACATCGCCTCCCTCCCCTAGAATGGGACTGATATTGTTGCATGCCGCCGCCGCATCATCATCCATCCTCGGAAGCATCAGCCAGTCCAGCCACCACAGCCAAACGAATTTGAAGTTAAAATTTTAATTGTGCATATCATACGTGGTGTGGAGTGTTCCGTTGTTGTTGATGTTGCATTGTTTATCTTTTGTTGCTGATACTGTTCCCTGTTCCCGGCATTGTTGCTATTGTTGGGTGTTATTGTCTTGTAATGTGGCATGTTCCATGTTCCTTGCATTGGGGTGTGCTTTTCTTTCACGGCCTCTGCCTGTGTACGAGTATGTGTTTGCAATTGCACGTCTGTCGATATGAGTGTGTGTGTGGTATGAATATTTCATGTCAAAAGGGGAGTTTTACAAATTTGTTTCATGATGTTAAATTTGTAGTAATTTTAAATGATTTTAATATAAGTTTTAAATAGAAGCCGATGCCCTTTAATATATTTTGCTGAAATTCAAAGAACTGGTATTAAGGGATTGAGATATACGATTGCGGGAGAAATGTTTCTACAGATACTATCGTAGAGGACAGTCATAGAAGAAACCCTACTTCGAATTACGAAATTTCATTAAGTGCCGGTTTCCGTTAAAAGAATCTGTTCGATCGTTACATATTCTTTTGGTCTTATGTTCCATACACGACCATCAAATAAATAGTGTCGCACGTTCTGTAAATGGACCCAATACGAAATGGCCACCGATCCCGATTTTCACAAGAAAATGTTGTTCAGCTATGAAGCTCAGTTTTGGTTGAATGGATACGTTAATAATCTTTAAAAAGTCAGTTTGGTGTGCTCTATGGTCCATATTTCTTCAAGAACGCAGCAGGCCCTAATGTTACAGTCAATGGGGAACGCTATAGAGCCACAATTATTGGCTTTTTCGTGCCCGAATTGAAGGATGTTGATGTGGACCACCTGTGGTTCCAACAATACGGCGCCACATGCCATACAGCCAACGAAACAATCAATTTATTGAAGGAGACTTTTGGTTATCGCATTATCTCGTGTCGAGGGTCTGTGTCGTATTCTCCAAAATCGTGTGCTTTAACACCACCGGACTATTTTTTGTGAGATTTTGCGATGTCGCTTGTCTTTCGCAGATTAGCCTTAACGATTGACGCCTTTTAAGAGAATATTCGGTGCGGAATTGCTGGCGTACGGCCCCAAAGGCTGTAAAAAGGGCTCGAAAATTGTTCCTCTCGGCTGGAATTTATTCGAGGCAGCCCTTGTCCGATCTCATTCTTAAAACACAAAGGCAAAACCTTATCTTAGCAATAAATATAAATTCTTGGCCATAACATTAAATTATATGCGTTTTATTTCTTCTTGAAAACCACACGTCTAAAAAAATAACCTTTCTATCTGAAATCCCGAATTGAATAATTTATAAAGTTTCCAATATTAACGATTTGTAACGAACAAACAAATTCGTTTTATGGAAACCGGCCATTAGTTTGTTTGGAATGTTATTTTGCAACTTCATTTCAATGTCTTTCTCGCTCTCTCTCTATCTCTCTTCCCGAAAATGCTGGGCATTTAAAATTATTGTTTACATTAACACAATAATCCTTAATGAAACCGCACAAGACAAACGCCATGAAATTAACCTCTTCTTTATTTATGACTTTGGAATTATTATCCAACAATTGACAACATAAACACTTCATCATCAATAATCTCCGATTCCGACAATTCTTGCTAACCGAAAATGATTCACAATCCAAACAGAGACTCCGCAACCGTGAAGACACACCGAAAGAACCAATTAAGGTGACAAGTCACCGCTGCAAAGGGAGATGGCATTAAGTCTGATTTTTATATTTTGCAAAGGAATATTTTATAAGCCAAATAAAATTTGCTTGCATTGGGAGTTTTTCTCAGTTTACCAAAAACCTGGAATTAGTCAATTTGTTCAATGTAAGGATAACATTGGAGTACATGTATCTTTAGAAAACGCCTTTAAACTCAACAATATCGGCTATACTTAGTTAATGACATGCATTTGTTTAACAAACAAACATTTCGAAATTTTGCATTCTGCCCGGAAAAAGAAATGTACAAAATAACGAAAAAGGTGTCAATAATGTTTTGCAGCGTTAATCCTCTCGACAACATTGATTCATTTTGAATTATTTAATGACACGCATTAATTAACAACCGACTGTTTGGATGTGGTATGAGCCAGCACTTTTTTTTCCTGTTTTTTTTTTGGGCAGACTTTTTTGGTTGACTTCATAAATAATTCGTAAGCCGTTTTTTTGGCACTGGAAACCACGGCCTTTTTGCTTCTTCGGTAAGTTGTTTCTTGCGGTTTTATTTCGGCGAGTGTGTGTTTGGCCGGTAATTTATGATGTTGTTGCCAGTGTTTCTTTTTCTGTTATTTGTTTGGTAGGTTAAGATTAAAAAGTTGTACTTTTTATTGGCTTGATTTTATGTGTGTGTTTTTTTTTTTGGTGTGGTATGAAATTCATTTGAAATGGCTCAACAGGTAAATTGATGGTGATTATATAGATGATTTGGGGTCAAAATAGTCGGCGAGTTAATGATGCGGAACATTTTTGTGGCACAAAGAAAAAGAATTGCAAGAGCAACGAGAGTCTCACATCGAATTAGATTCAAAGTTTAAGATCTGGAATAAAACAAGGTATTCATTTATATTTGAGGGTGTTCTCTGTGTGTCTCTTGTAGTCTCAATCATGGTATTAGGAGTACGAGGCTTCATTTAAAAAAATCAACACTTCAGACAGAGAACAATTATTGAAAAGCTGGAATTAAATCTTCCGTTTGTGAGGATGACCTGGCGACATTTATGATGTTAACACTTTAAGGAAAACGGAGAGCAGGGTTAATAATTCGATACCACTCTTAAACGTTTATTTCAAATCACCCCTATCGTAACCGATTGTTTGTTGGCCATTACAAGATACTGGGCAAAAGGTTGGACGTTGTATGTTCATATGAACTTTCTATGGCGATTCGACCACAGAGCGCCTGATCGAGTTTAGACGTAGTAAGTGCTTTCTAGAGCTATGCGGCCTTTGTATTGCGTTTATATTCAAAGACAGGCTGATATGATCAATTGTTTATTGACCAACTATTACTTTTTGGGCCAATGTAACATACAGTGCTGAATTTGATCAAGATCGATATTAATATGTGGCTGGACATTGAATGGGCAGGGATATTTTATGGGTTCTAATTATCTCATAACATGATAACCGATTCATGATATCACATATGCGACTTCTAGAAAATGTATTTACTAAAAAAATTAAACTTCATATGTTATTAAATTTGTAAACCCCATGGTGACTTTTGAAAATACGGATCTTTTACTGAAAGGACAACTCTGCTTTTGTCAAGAGGCAGCTGTCAGCTTTGTTTCGGGAGTAGAGACATTAACTGGGCGTCTAGCATGTTCGACATCTTCCGTGCTTGTCTGATCACTATGAAATTCAGTAAATTTAGTGATGGGCTTTTTCTGTAAAAAATAATGCGCACAGAAAATTCTATTTTTCCATTTTCTCCTCCACAACTCAGGGTATTGTCCAAGTCACGAATTGTTCCATCTTAGATGTTGCCTCATTTTTGAGAAAGTTGGGCTTTCGCAGAGAAATTGTTCTATCATTTCAATGTCCTTTTCGTTTCGACGCATCTAATGCAAGATCGAAGTGCCTTCAGTGACGAGTGTTTTTGGTTTGGATGCCCATCGGTGTATTTAGTTGGTTCCTGGTCACCGCATAGAATTTATGGTTGTATTTTATGTGCGGACATGGCTTATATTTTGAATTCTGCTGTAATTGATTATTAAAATTCACTACAAAAATGGTGAAAATCTTGCAGTCACAATTCGCAAAACTAAAGCATTTTGGGTCGTCGTGAAGCACCTTGTCGGATCGCAATACAGAAATTGGTGGATAAATTCGTGCTGTTGGGACAAGTTAGTGATGTGAAACCCATGCACATCGCTCAAGAATAACTGAGAATATTGCGGCTGTAGCCCAAAGTGTTGAAGGAAACCCAGGTTTGTCTATTACACCGTATTTTCCATAAAGACTTGGGTCATAAGGCTTATAAAGTTCTGTTAACACAAGAACTCAAGCCGGCCGATCATCAACAACATCGTGTCTTTGCTGATTGGGTCCTTGAAATGCATAAAAATGATCCGGAATTCCATCGAAAAATCATCTTGACTGATGAGGCCCATTTCCACCTCGGTGGCTACGCCAACAAGCAAAATTGTCGCATCTGGGGTTCAGAAAATCCAAGTGTTATTGCTGAGAAGCCACTTCATCATCAACGTGTGACTTTTTGTTGCGGTTTATGGTCCGGCGTGGTGATTGGACCTTACTGTTTCGAAAATGAGGTTGGATTACGGTGAATGGATTGCGCTATCGAGAGATGAAAGATAAGGTCTACGCCAACAGCCCAGATCGATTCAAGACCTCAAAGATAGACCTTGCGATTTGGTTATGGAAAATTTCATGAAATGGATATGGTCCTATAGGCGTTGTCGTGTTGGCCATTTGGCTGATGTTGTTTTTCATTATTAACGGCATGCCTTCCTCTTTATTATGAAATAAACAGCCGATCATGTATTTCAAAAAATTCCTTTTTTTTAAATACCAAAATAACAACTCTTGTTGGAGAACCCTCTATATTACTCTACCTCAGGTGGTATCGAACGAAGTTATCTTCATTGTGAGTTCTACAATATTATATTGTTTAAAGCAGTTGCCTCGGCCTTTCGTAAAAAATAATTCGACTTGGTCGAAGTATTCAATATATATTTATTATAATTTCGAGAATTTATAATTACCACTGCGGTACTTTTATAAGTACCGGTATGGGGGAGAATTTCAGAAAAAGCATCGCTAGGTTTTCCGAAATTATTACCAGCTATTTCGGTTACAGTTTGAAAACATTCAAAGCGGCTACCAACCTGGCAAAACTTTATATATGTATATATAACGACCTCCCAAAATAATGTCCCTTTCCATAACTCATTGTGATATAATCTATTGACCTTTCGTAAATACTAGATACAAATCTTCAAAGTGTCCACAGTTGTTGTCTTCATGTTCGTCAAGCAAGCTGTGTTCATTCCTTGCCCGTTGATGTCTCTCCTTGATACGAATATCTACGATTGTCTCCTGCAAAGATATAAATTGTTTAAATACAGCATTTAACCAATTGACGTCATCCATGGGTCTTTGTTTTATCTCTCTCTCTCTATTCGTGCACCGCTTAAATAATTGAACTCTTGACATACATCTTGCTCTCCGTTTGCGTCTTGCTGCCAATAAATACATGATTATATTTTTAAGTAAATATGTGCATAAGCAACCAAGTGTCCTTTTAAGGATACATTTCGGTACTCTTCCTTGTGCATCTGTAAAGTACTACTGCTGGGCTGTGGCTGATGGCAATCTTTCGCTCACTTGCAAGTGTCATTCAAGTGCATTTTTCTTGTCCTCGACGTTGTTACTGTTGTCCTGCATCCAGGGCAAACATAGGAGGACACACACACACACACATGTACATGCATATACAGAGACACGTCCCGTGACAGTAAAGACAACAATTGATGGCCCGACAGTTTACTCTTGATACCTTTTGGGCTGGTGTTGTTGTTTGTTGTTGCCTTCTGTGACGCTTCTCAGCCAGTAACGTAAGAAACGGACGCATCCGTCCAACGTACACCGATGATGGTGGTGCTGTGTGACGCCAGTGATAAGATATCATTTGGCGCCAACACATTGCGTCGATGTGACATTTGCTGCTTCTTCCCTTTCTTGTTATTTTGTTTGTGTTTGCAGGGTTTTATTGCCGAAAATGAGAGCACTAAGACCGACAAGACCATTGGAGGCAGCAATGCGATTTGTGACACTGTAAAACACAGGAAATCTTAAGAAACCTTAAAACCTTTTGAACGACTACCACTGTCTCTGTGTCCATCCAACCGCCTGTCTGTATCTCATACCGTCCGTCCGTTGGTTATTTTGGAGTAATGGCGGTGTTTGCGTTGAGTTTCTCTCATTTCTTTGTAATTGAATTCAATTGTGCCCGTACATAGCGACGAACGGATGTCGCCAACACATTTGATCCTCCCAATGTGGAGTTGCATACTTTACGAGTTAATCATCAATTTTGGGGTTTTTTGTCGTTTTTTTTTTTGAAGAGCAACCTAAAGTTGTTTTTCGGACAAATGTTGGCCGGATGGTTTTAACGTTCCACGTTTTATGGTGTATTAGTCCATTTGGTAATTTATTTTCATTGTATTTTAAGATTAGATATGAATGATGTTTTGTTTTTTTTGCGAAAACTTTAGATCTGGTCTGAAAAGACAATAAAAACGCAAACAATTGTGGAGCAGGTTAGAGAATATGTGAGAATTTAGTTATGAAATACTATGAGATAAAGTTCTGCGTAAAAATGTATTTAATTCATATCAGGATTATGGAATCAGACCAAAAACTGCTTGATTCTTACATCAGTTGTTTAACATTGTAGGACTCCGACCAATTTTGTTCAAATTTTTGTCCCCTCCATCGTTAGATAAAATGCATATCTTCCCCTCAATAAAACAATAGTGTATGGTAGGGTGGAGTGAAAACATGTTTTTTTTTTAATTTGAAAAAGTTAACCTCGGAAAGAGATTTAGTCTGGGGTCCTAATGAGGGGAAAAATAAAGAAAAAAATTTTAAAAAAATTTTAGGGGTCGCGCCACTCCCTCGAAATTTGGAAATTATCGCTATTTTGGCGTTGATTTTAGAAAAATCCTAAAAATTAATGACTTAACTTATTCGAAATTTAAAAGTTTGAGCTTGTTCAGTGCCCAAACAAAAGTATTTGAGGCAAATATGAGGATAATCGACTAATATTTGTAGCTTTGGTGGCGATTTCATTGTTCAGTCAATTTTCTGAAGAAGGGACGATTTGACTTATTTTACTTTTTGAAATTTTTGAACAATGAGAAAATTTTTTTTAAATTTTTTCATGCCCTTATTTCATTGTTTACGCTATTGCAAACATTTATTGACATACAACTTTTTAGGATTGACATACAACCCCTCATTAGGACCCCAGACTACATCTCTTTCCGAAGTTAACTTTTTTTTTTTAATTTCGCTCCACCCTAGTGTATAGTGTATTATAAACTATTATTTTATTGAGGGGAGATAATGCCAAAAATGTATCTTCGTAAAATTCTAGGAGGTCAGATTCACATTCGTCTTCAAATCTGAATCTCTTCAGATAATGACCTCTATTTAGTTGTGAATCAGCTATTGTATACAATGTTTGAATGTTGGGTAGTTAATAAAATTTGTGAATTCAACATGAGCTCTGTTATGAGGTAAACTCACAGGATACACACACACAAAACTGCACAGAACATATCGAGCCCTTACCGTAAATAAGACGTAAGCGCCTTTTTTGATGAAATTTGATAGAAAATGTCCAACGATCTTAATTCCAAAATATTAAAACATATTTATTTACAAAGTTATTTACAATTGTTATAGCGTCACTCGCCTCTTTGCTTGACCTCACCAAAAAACCTTCTCCTGTAACATTTTATTTTTGTCGCTTACGTCTTTTTCGCTCTGCAAAATCTCTCAGAGTTAGTATTTCTGGAATTGTTTTGATAATGTCTTTTACTTCAAGTCTTTCTTTCATTTTTAAAATTGAATCAATTTTTCCTTATTGTCTTTACATACAAAAGCACTAAATTCGATAGAGTTTTTTTTACCAAAAAATTATACGATACCTGATAATCCACTTCAATCGGACACAGCATTCAATACTTTGTTTCAAATTGAAGACCATCAACACAGAAAAAAAAATAATAAAAATGTGGAAAAAATGTTTACAAGAAAACACTTTTAAATTTAATCTGTAATTTTATTTTCGTTACAAAGGCGTTGACTTGTTTATAAACCTCATAAATTAATCAATTGTGCTCCTTTTTTTGTTAATTCGTTCACTGTTTTTTTTTTGTTTTTTTTGCAGTTGGTTTTCGCATATTCGCCTTTTTTCAATGGGGCTGTTGCAAATTAAGACAATGATCATTAATTCTTCCCAAAATACAGCAAGCGTAAGAAAGGAAAAAAAGAACCAAAACGCTCTGCACTCTTTTTGATACGCCAAATTCTTTAGAATTTTTTACGACGTCGTCGCTTTTTTTTTCTTCGTTTTGGCGTTTTTTTTTTGCATTATTTCTATATCTCCAGACACTTTTAAGATTTTGTGTGTGTGATAAATTCGGTGAAGTGAAACAAAAACAATATAATAAATGCCTTTCGGACTGCATTGCAAACCGAGCCAGCCAACCAACCAGCAACTCAAACACATTGGGGTAATTAATTTAAGTATTAAAGCGCTAATTTTCTGACAATTTAATTCAAGAGTTTTGCGCACCAAAATACGTTCTAGACGCAGAGCTTCGTATGTACAATTGAGATTTTATATTTAGATTGCCATTCATTGCTAAGGAACATTGTACTATCTCATACAGCCGTCCACATCCATTCATCCTTTAGCACATATGGTTGCTTTTAATCGCGGATCGTTTCGCTTATATTTTTTTTTCTCCGTTCGGGGACTGAAGTGCTAAATCGATTGCGTTGAATCTGGAGCCATTGTTCGGTTATTTTAACACCCTCGAGGCAAATGAGATGGATCAGCGACTTGTCTTGTAATCTCAAATTCGCTTTGATTTAGCGACGTGTGGTCGTCACTCAAGCAGGCGCGAAGGAAGTGCTGTCTACTTTTTGTTCAAAAAATTCAGTCTACGAAAATTTTACACACTATAACAATTATACGAAACAATTGCTAAGAGTGCATTCTATAGATCGTCAATTATTTCATTTGTTTTCAAATATAAAACGATATGTAAAGTTTAAAGACGTACGGGTATTGGAAGGAGGAAACAGCTTGTTGACATTTGCCTTAAATTCAAGAATGTCACAACTGGTATAAAATACAATTGCTGGAATAGTGTTCCATATACTTACAGTTTGCCTATAGGTTATTGCGCGATCAAGTGGCCGTATCCCGGCTGAATGTCCTAATATCAGGGACTAGGCGACTGTATTCGAAGATCAGATACAATTGATGTATCTATAGAATTGTAACATACAACCCATGTTCCCACGATGTTGAGAGAGAGTTGGATACCTCACTATCCCCTTATCATTACATAAACTCACCTCTGTACCTCGGCACAGGTGCTACCATGACGTCTCTAGAGTCCCGGCCCATGTATGGGAGTTATATTCTAACTAGTAAGTTGTAATGCGCCTATGGCGCCCGTTAATTTGCTTGAGAAAGTATTTGTTACTTAATTTTAAAAATTTTGTAAAAAATATTTTGAGAAAACTATTTTGTAAAAAAAAAGTTCGAAAAAAAATAAATTTGGGAAAAAAATATTTGTGGAAAAAAAATTTTTGTTGAAAAAAAAATATTTGTGGAAAAAAAAATTTTGTTGAAAAAAAAAATTTTTGTGGAAAAAAAAATTTTTGTTGAAAAAAAAAAATTTGTGGAAAAAAAAATTTCGATGAAAAAAAAAAATTTTGTTGAAAAAAAAAATTTGTGGAAAAAAAATTTTGTGGAAAAAAAAAATTTTGTTGAAAAATAAAATTTGATGAAAAAAAAATTTTTTGTTGAAAAAAAAATTTTGTAAAAAAAAAATTAGTAAAACAAAATTTTGGAAAAAAAAAATTGGGGAAAACACAATTTCTGTACAAAAAAAAATATTATTTTTTTTATTATTATTATTTATAGAATTATAGAATGCCTAATTCCTACGTACTGCGTGACAGAGTCAGTGAATCAGTGTCGAGGGTAAATATATATTAAGATTTGGCTTGATGGGGGGTGGTGTAAATTTGTATGTGATCAAATCGGGTGAATTATTTTTTGCTACGTTTCTAAAAGCCTAAACAGTTGAATGCTTTTTTCGACACTTCAAAAATAGGACTAGCCCAACGAACATCAGCCTGATGTTCAGAACATCGAGAAAGTCAGATTTGTCGATATCTACAACCACCATAGAGATTGAGAAACTATGCTGGATCATTGGAACGTTTGTGTGACAACAGCCCTGTATATAACGAGCAAGAAAATCTACTCCCTTCATTGGACATCAGTCATAAATTGTCTCCAAAACGTGGTTGCGTGAATCATTCATTATTCGCCATTTGTCTCCGAACACCAGCGGTCTTGGCCGATTATCAAATAAATATGAATGATAGAGGTTGCTGTCATTCGCATAGAGTAGATTGGGTTCCCTGTCTTACCCATTAATGAAAATAAGAAATAGTTATTTTTCTTTCTGTTAGGCGAGTTTGAGATCATGGATTATTTCTATTTCTTTGCAAAAAGAGAAATGTTCAAAAAAGGCTTCAAGCAGTGTGTTTGCTTTGAGAGAAGGCAAGATATACGGATCCGTTTCGGAATAAGAAATAGAGAAGAAGAGAGGACACAACAGAACCTTGACATGCTCGTTAGATGAGACCCCATCTATAACAACTCGTTTAGAGTGATCTCTAAGCAAAATCGATATGAATCAAGGGAAGCCTGAAACCAAAATGCAACAAATTTCGATATGAGTGCACCTAGCCAGACCCTATCGAACGGATTGGCAATATCTAGATCCACGACATTGCTTTCACCAAGTCAGTGAATGGATCGACTCCATTATTCCGAAAGGAACGCCATCAGGTCTCCAGTAGGTCGCTTTCTATGGAATCCATATGGTCGATCATTCAGTTAGTGTTGGTTAACCATGCTCTACATAAACTTCGGGAACGTAGAACATATTGCTCACATTCATGAGGATCGGATGAACATTGACCACTTTCCAACGAGAAGGTTAAACATGAGCACGGTATGGAATGTTGAAAAGATTACGCCGTGGCTGACCTAGCGCCGAAGACCACTTACATAATAAACAATATGACAAGAGCTGGAAAACTAACCGGGCCTGAGTTTTTTTTTTGCGTTGAGTTCCTTGAGAATTCGTTTATCTCCAAATGTTGGGAAAAAAAAATCAGAGTCTGTGTTCGATTAGGTCGAAGCATAATAAGGAAACCCAGTACACCAACCAAGAAATTCCGGCACATATAAGGAGTCAATTACACAATTGGCGTTGTGGGCTAATCCTCCCGATTGGTTAGGGGTTGAGGTCTACCTAGTCTTTGGGTCGTGGCACCCGGCTGAGATCGCAATTCCACGCCAAGCTGAAATATCCCTGCGATTTACGTGGAACACCACAGCCATCGCGAAACTCTCCAAAACACCTTTCGTAGTTGGACAGGCTGGGACAAAAATCCTAGGTTCTCATAACCACATATGGTACTGTAATTCAACAGATTCAAATTTCACTTACGGCACATATGGTTTAATATCTTAACGAACTGTCAAGCCCAGTTTAAAATCATTCCTTAGAAATATCCTTAAAATATGTCAAATCTCTAACAAAACCATCAAATATGATGGATGCCCTTCATGTTCTCATTTCCTTTTTAGGACGCGCCATAAGCAGCAGTCATAGATTTCATGGAGCACATGCCCAAGAAAATGAACATCTGTAGAGAAAATCCTTTTCGGTGATATAGAAAGTAACCGAAGACGACAAGAAGAGAGCGGGGGACACAGAGACTGTAATACATTTTCCACAAAATAATCACGCGCGCATGCGTTCAATTTCTGGTTTGGCTTCGGTGATTATTTCGGATTTTGTTAAAATCACATTCAAACATCATTTTTAATGTGTGTTTATGAAAAATAAACATTTGCTTTAACCAACCAACCGACCGCTGTTCCAAGACGTGTGTGTTTTCTATTTGAAGATTTAACTAAAAATAGCGCCATAACGAGAAAATATTTAGAGAACAACTCGACCGGGGCAAAACCCAATACAGCAAATGTAAATGTGAAGCATGTCTTAAGTAAAGATTGACACACATCCATGGAAATATGTTCGGTTTACGATGAAAGCAACGCTGGGAGAAGACAAATATGTACAAATGTCAAGTACTTGTACATGTCAGCCGTATGAAAAGGACAAATGATGTGAAACTACCACAGCGTAACCATTAATTAGTTAGGGATTTTGAAATAAATTTTCGAAAAATATTCGAAATGAGTTTGGTGGAGGAGAAGTGATGTGGTTCCTTTTTTCTGCATAAAACAATTAACAGTGTTTAAAACGATTCGTAACAGTCAAGGACAAAGGAAGCCAGCTGCTTCCGTGCTGTAATAAAAAAATTAAAAATTTCCGTAAAAAAGATTGATGATGAAAACAAATTTTCTAAATTGAAAATTTTTTTAGGTATTTTTCAGTTCTAACAATTTTGGTAATTTTACGACATTTTTCCCAAACTGAACCCAAAAACCATTGATTACAAATGTTGTGGAGGCACTTTGATCCCAGGCCAAACCGACCAACAGCACAGATATTGTCCACCAACTGATGATCCTTTTTTCGGCGCTTCTGTTACAGTTTTTATAGCCATTGCTAGATTAATGGATGTGACCATTATCATTACACAATACACACCGTAATTTTATGTCATGAGTGTGAATGCCACTACTCTGACTAGGATTCATTGGAAGAGTGAGTGTTCTTTGCGTAGAACAATGGGTCGTTATTAATACGAACAACATTCAAGGACTTAAATCAAGCGTACATCTACTTTCAGTCTTTACGGGTGATAATTTACCATCAACACATAATACCCTACCCTCCTCTTGCACAAGTACCTACCGCTAACAGTATACGGAGGGGGTTGTGATTTCTTCTATTTTTGCACAATGGTCTTATTTGGTGTTATCGTGTTCCTATCATCCGTTACAGGAAATTCAATTGAAATGGGATTGGAAACATTTTTCGCACCACTTTTAAAGAGATTATTTCAGGTAGACCAAATTTTTGTGATCTGCTAGACTATTTCAACAACAAAAAATGTTTACGGGTGTTGTTTATGGATCCCCGAGAATATTATCGGCAAAAGGTAACAGATTTTTACGGATCACGTTTCGCCTGCACAAAAAGGGAACACAACCTATAAATTATGTTTTTGTTTCGGCTTCTTTGTGATTTCATTTTCTGCTTTACCATTGACAAGTACTCGTACTAGTTCATTAAAAAAGTATATCGAGAGATTAAATTCTATTCAATGAAATGATTAGCTTTTGTGTGACAAGGAAGACAATTGAAAGTTAATACTTTTTCCTTTTCGAATGAAAATTGTAATTAAAATTTTGATTAGAATCAGAGCAAGTCACAAGGTTGATATTGTGTGAAAATTATAAGGATTGCATATTTTTGAATTTTGTTGTTGTATATAAAGTATTAAATGAACTGCAAGAATATGTCATCAACTGTGCTTGATGAGGACGACAGCTGATCTTACAGTGTGGCCAAATTATTTGATTTAACTGCCTCCGAAAAGTTTTGATGGTCTCACCACGCTACAAACCAGGTGAGGCCATAAGCTTTGGAAATAACTTTACATTTTTTTCTGACGTTGTTTACGCGTAAAGCGAATAATTTCGTCCGAGGTCTGTCTTGACTTTCTGTCAAAGTTCACACTGCCACAGTAGCATATGTTTCAAAAAGAATCTACTAGATGGAACTCCAGCCCAAAATGTAGAAATCTATACTCGTATCGATGGTAAAACTAGCCTAATGCTTTGGTCTGATATTAAATAAGCTATGCTAAAACAGTAAAAAGTTTAAATATATTTTCTTAACTCTCTTAATAAGAAAAAGGTTACTTTTAATGATTAAAATAATCCCAACATCTGGTATTGATTTCAAAGTGAAATCGAAAATCCATCGCTAACCGAGTTAAAGAAGAAATGCTATACCAACTAACATATGCAAGCGCTGAAATAATTCGACAGTCCGCATTCATATATTTTGGATAATTACGAATCAAAAAGGAATAAATATTAAATTACCACATTTCATTTAACTTTCATAAATTAGGTCGAACAGATCTTAACAAAGCGATATGAAAAGTACCCTGATAATATCAAATTGTCTGCCTGTCTTTTCATTTGCGCATACAAAAGACTTACTAAATAATACCGCTGAGCACAGAATGAAAACCAATACGGAAAAGGAAGTTGACGGAGAAATGTATGGGTACGTTAAAATCCAAAGAAAATGATATAAAAAATAAGGTGCCACGAGTATATCACCGACGGAGAGAGAGGAGACCAGCAGTATAACAGCAAGTATCATCACTATCACATCTCAACCGTACGAATGCCATTGGATTAGGGAAGGGTGTGGTTTAAACGTGTGATAGAAACAGTTGATTTTAAACGATGAGTGTTTTTTTAACCACAGAAATACTGTTGTCATATCTGGAAACGGAATTTTAATGATTTCATATAAGGGCAAGGACACTAACATAGAACTTTAAAAAAATCACATTTCCAAAAGATTTTTACGAGAAAAATATTCCAAAAAAAAAATTTAATAAAATAAATATAAATATATATAGGGTCTTCTCGTCTTTTAAATTCATTTTAGCTTTTTGACTAAATTCTAATACAAACAGTTAATTATTTCGGGGCTAGTTGGTTCAAGTTCTGAGCACTCTTTGATTATACGAAGCTGAGTCAATAAGTCTGCGACTTTTTGAATTTCCCGACCCTGAACAAGAACCCAACGGATATCAGAAAAAATCCGCCTTTGCTTGCACAATTAATTTTGATCATGCTATACATGGCTAAGGTACAATATTCTATCTCCCCAACGTGGCACCCTTTTGCAAAGTGGAAAATAAGCAGACAAAACCAAAACTAAACTGTATTAGCGGTGTATGTTCCTCTTTGCTGAAGTTGTGGTATTTAGAGAGGATCACATTTCACATTTTCAGGTGTCAATGATAAGAAATCTTAATACTTTGAAATATACCAATGCTGAGTACTTTATAGTTCTATCTTTGGCTGTTGTTGTTAGTCGATTTCTTTCTTCGGTTTGTTTTTATTCCATCTGTGGCGGTCTTTGTGTGTGTGTGTTTTTTTTTGTATTCATTATACAAATGTAAGACAGAGAAACGGACGGACTCACTCTCAGTGTGGTCTTCTGCGGTAGGGTATTTAGTATTCCGTCTGTTTTTGTAAATTGTTGTTGTATTCGTTGGTACGTCTATTCTAGTCTTCTTTTTGTTCTGTTTCTTTGGTGTGTATTTATTCATTATAAAGAAATTTTCGTATAAATACGATAATCCCACATTGATATGATAAATAAAACAAAAAAGTAAAATAAAATAAAATACCAACAACAAAACTGAAAATACAAAAAAGCATAAGTATTTATGTTGTTGTTGTTCTTCTGTTTATCAATGGCACATAAATAACGACGAATGTTATTCGAGTAGACGACCATGGACAGACGGATGGTCTGAATGAGTTTAAGAATAAATTTCAAATTTATCGTTTTCAAAATAACCGATTATTGAAATAAATAAAATTATAGTTAATATATTCAATTAGTTGAAGACACACCTTTAATATACACATTCTAGACCTCAGCTAAAGACGATACTTCCATCACTTTCGTTGGGCGACATGGCAGGCCGTGCCCGCATTTAAGAATGATTTTTTCAGATATTTATCTTTGATATTTATTTAGCTAAATTATCGTAAATATATTTAGTGTGGACAGTTTAAATTTATTTAACGTAAAAAGAGATGCTGTTTCTATGTGTGTAAAATTATTCGCATATTTTAAGTCTAACACGATTCTCAGTTACTATCACTCAAAGAAAACCGTAGTATTCAGCCAAAATGAATAAATTAAGAACGTTGAGTATCGGTTTTGTAGCGAATGCGAATACCATTAGGAAGCTTTAAAAACTATTTATAGAAAAAACTTTCACACTTTTCAATTTCTATAATAAACCAAGAAAAATATAATAATGTGCCCTTCTTTCTAGTCTACCTTGCTGTAATATTGAATGTTTCATTCCAGAGTACACTTAGTCGGAGAAGTTGCTCAGTGGCAGGAATGTAACGTCTTAGCCGCTACAGGCATTAACATCTACTCTGACAGTACACAGGAATATTGCAGGGAATGTTACAGCAGATAAAATGGCCGGATACACCTTCATAATTTACATATATCCCATCTTAATATATATTTACCCTCCACACTGATTCACTGATACACTGATTCACTGACTCTGTCACGCAGTACGTAGGAATTTAAATAGGCATTCTATAATCTTAATATATATTTACCCTCGACACTGATTCACTGATTCCCTGATTCCCTGATTCACTGATTCACTGACTCTGTCACGCAGTACGTAGGAATTTAAATAGGCATTCTATAATAATTCTATAAATAATAATAATAAAAAAAATAATATTTTTTTTTTGTACAGAAATTGTGTTTTCCCCAAATTTTTTTTTTAACAAAATTTTTTTTTCCAAAATTTAGTTTTTCCAAAATTTTTTTTTCCAAAATTTATTTTTTCCAAATTTTTTTTTTTCAACAATTTTATTTTTTCAACAAAATTTTTTTTTTCAACAAAATTTTTTTTTTCAACAAAAATTTTTTTTTCAACAAAAATTTTTTTTCAAAAATTTTTTTTTTCAATTTTATTTTTTTTCGAAATTTTTTTTACAAAATAGTTTTCTCATTAACAAATATTTCTCAAGCAAATTAAGGGGCGCCATAGGCGCATTACAACTTACTAGTTCTATAATAAATAATAAAAAAAATAATATTTTTTTTTTGTACAGAAATTCTGTTTTCCCCAAATTTTTTTTTTACCAATATTTTTTTTCCAAAATTTTTTTTTTACAAATTTTTTTTTTCCAAATTTTTTTTCCAATTTTTTTTTTTCAACAAAATTTTTTTTTTCCACAATATTTTTTTTTCAAACAAAATTTTTTTTTTTCACAAAAAAATTTTTTTTTCAACAAAATTTTTTTTTTCAAAAAATTTTTTTTTTTCAACAAAAATTTTTTTTCAAAAATTTTTTTTTTCACAAATTTTTTTTTTCAATTTTATTTTTTTTCGAAATTTTTTTTACAAAATAGTTTTCTCATTAACAAATATTTCTCAAGCAAATTAAGGGGCGCCATAGGCGCATTACAACTTACTAGTTCTATAATAAATAATAAAAAAAATAATATTTTTTTTTTGTACAGAAATTCTGTTTTCCCCAAATTTTTTTTTTAACAATATTTTTTTTCCAAAATTTTTTTTCTACAAAATTTTTTTTTTCCACAAAATTTTTTTTTTTTCAACGAAATTTTTTTTCCATATTTCAACGGGCGCCATAGGCGCATTACAACTTACTACACAGAAAAAATTTTTGCCCCTAAAATTTCAATCACTGTTTTAATAGAAAAATTTAACAAAAACTGATGAAAAAAATAATTGGATCAATGAAAATTTTAATTGGTTTTTTTCGTAAACTTTTTGATCTTCTTTTGTTCCAAATGTTTTCAGCGCAGTACAACGATAAGTGTTATCAATCTACCAAAAAGAAAAATCGCAAAACCGACAGTTAGATGTTGAACATCAATCACATTTGAAATTAAGTAATTCTTATTAATTAATGGATTTCGTCGTTTTTGAATGCTAACTGAAATGGTTTTGAGTATAGATTTTTCGTTTAAGAATGTAAAAAGTACTATGTTTATCTCTTTTCAAAAGATACAAAGTTCTAACAACTGTGCACGCGATTTTTTAGTAATGCGATTTTTTTATTTCTGTTGTAGTGTGCAACACTCCGCTAACGGTGTAGTGTGAGTAGTTATTATGAGAGTATATAAATGCAAAAACAAAGTTTCTCATCGATGAAAAAAAAAAGAAGTTGTGCGGACGGACAAACAAAAAATTGGTTTGCTTTGATTTGTGGCAGTTTATCTTCGTTCGTCATTGAGACCACATAAGTGCGCTGACAGTGAAAAAAAAAAAACGTTTTAATACAAGTGAATTAAAATTCGTGGTAAATCATTTTAATACAAGTGGATTACATATTTGTTGGAAATATGTTCAATATTTCCAACTGAAAAAGTGGTAAGTATTTATAAAAATAAATAAAAATAACCGAACCTATTCACGTGCCAAAAACTATTTTCAGGAATTTTATAATAGTAGTGGTAAAAGAGGAAAACTAAAATTTCAAATTTAAAAAGACTGCACCGCGGAGTATTGGGAACAAAAGAAAATTCTATCGAAACTGAATATTTTCATCACCGTAAGTTAAAAATGTGTTAATATGATTTGATCTCTAATAAACTATTGTTATTTTAATAGCGTCAGAAGAAGATGTAATCTCCGCCATGCAATGCCTTAGGAACCCTAACATTACTAATGAAGAATTCGACATTTATTGGAGGAAATGTGCACCAATGGTAACTACAAATCACGTCGGAGACCAATCACACTTTTCATCAAATCAACAATTTTTTTAATCAGTTTTTTTTGAGAATTTCAGTTAAATTTGTAATCACAATTACAATTAAAGTAATCAGTTTTTTCGAAATAAATCAGTTAAAGTTGTGATCAAATCAACAATTTTTTTCATTGAATTTTTTAAAAAAAATCAATCATTTTTGTGATCAAATACAATTTTTTTCATTGGATTTTTTTCCATCATTCAAACTACAATTTTCGTGATTGATACTACGAATTTCTTCATAGCAGGAAAACTAAAGAAGAAAGTAATCAAATATACGAATATCGTGATTGAAATCGATTCTGATTTTTTTCTGTGTAGTATGCACATAAAAGCACAATCTCAGATTACAAGCTCTCAGCCTGATGCCGGAATACAAGAGAACATCTAAATGTCGCGAAATTCCGATCCGAAATCGAGATCTAGGTTAGATTAGGGTTATACAGTTGCAAGCAAATGTCGATTTTTTAACGTTTCCATTTTCCCAGAAATTTAAACAGTAAATTTTTTTAGTTTTTGGGATTTACAAGTCGATTAATGTCACCTTCTCGACTTTCTATTTGAAAATAAAAACAAAATAAGTGCAATGTATTACTGGACAAAATACAATACAATATTAAGATTAAAACGTAACAAAAAAGTTACAATGAGACCAATTAAATATCTTATAACAAAAAGAGTTTCATAGTTCACGAAAATATAGAGTTCTACGGCAAAAAGAAAAAATTTTAAAAATGTACATTTACACAGGTATATCAAATTCAATTGTATCGTAAGCGCCACATGACTTTTTTGCTAGACCACAACAAAACCCCCCTCCTGTAAAATTTTCTTTTTCGAGCTTACGTCGTTTTCGCGGTTAGGGCCAAATCGCAAAGTGGCTGCCCTATGTCCTCGATAGTCTCACGGATTCTATCTTTGAGGTATTGAATCGACGCTGGGCTGTTGGCGAAGATCTTATCTTTCACGTTGCCCCAATGAAAGAAGTCGCATGGTTTTAAATCACAAGACCTCGGTGGCCAATTGTGATCACCTTTTCGAGAGATAACATGGTCTGGAAACTTTTCCCGTAAAAGAGCAATGGTCGTTGCTTGTGTGGCACGTAGCACCGTCTTGTTGAAATTAAACGTTGTCCAGATCAATATCATCCAACTCCGACCATAAAAAAACAGTAATCATCTCTCGATAGCGCAATCCATTCACCGTAACTGTTGATCCAACCTCATTTTCGAGAAATTAAGGTCCAATGATTTCGCCGGACCATAAACCGCTCCAAACAGTCACACGTTGAGGATGGAGAGGCTTCTAACAATAACTCTTGGGTTTTCCGAGACCCAGATGCGACAATTTTGCTTGTTGATGTAGCCACCGAGATGGAAATGGGCCTTATCAGTCAATGTGGTTTTTCGATGGAATTCCGGATCATTTGCATGCATTTCAAGGACCAGATCAGCAAAGACACGACGTTGTTGATGATCGGCCAGCTGGAGTTCTTGTGTTAACAGAACTTTATAAGCCTTAAGAACAAAGTCTTTATGCAAAATACGGTGTAATGATGTTTGTGGAATGTCCAATTCCACAGAACGACGAGGAATGGACAATCCTGGGTTATCGTCAACACTTTGTGCTACAGCAGCAATATTCTCTGTTGGCCTTGAGCGATCTGCATGGGTTTTATTGTTCACATCACTAACTGGTCCCAAAAGCTCTATTTCTGTATTTCGGTCCGACAAGGTGCTTTACGACAACCCAAACGTGCTTTAGTTTTTCGAACTGTGACTGCAGATTTTCACCATTTTTGTACTGAATTTCAATAATTTCAAGTTGTTGAAGAGTGTATCGTTCCATTTTTAGTAATGGCGTGGTTTCTTCTTGTCAAATGTGAAAGAATAAAAGCTTCAAACGTGATAGCTACCGAAATACCGGGTGATTCAAAATAACACCTTTCTGTTGGAAAACCCTTTAAATACACTTTGTTTGTAAGAGACTTGTAAAACGTGTGAATGTATTTACAAATCGCATCTAGAAAGAATTAAAACGCATACTAGTTTTTCAAAATCTATTAATAATTGACTGATAAATCAAAAGATCTGCGTCTGATCTTCTCTCTTCTTCGATATGAAATCAAAAATCGGTATATAATCAGCTATGTTATAGGTTTATAAGTGCACAAAGGTACGAAAAACCGGGTTTAAATCGGATTTTAACATCTTGGGGGGTGTTTGGGAAATTCCACAGACATATTCTTGTTGTACTCGACATTTCACCTTCTTTTTTTTTTTGTTATGGAAAATGTACCAAAATAGTCATTGCTTTTCCCATAACTCCAAAAATCAGCTTTCATGCCAATGATTTTGATGTTACGTTCAGCAAAACTATTGCCTAATCGATACATATGTATGTTCTGATTGGGCCCAACACGAACTATAGAATTGGTGTCAAACGGCCTAACGATGACAAGTGAAGTATTAACACATCCATTGAAGTTGACACGAATTGGACTAAGCCAATTTTTAATAAGATTTTTTCGATAAGAATGGAGAGCAAGTGACACAACAATTGGAACACCCCAATGTAGGGCCGTACGAAAATATTTTGTCAATATCGTCATATCCGCCTGTCTGTCTGCGGTTATGGAAATAATTTTACTGACAAATTTGTGACATTTAACAATAATATCCAATAGAAACTGCCGAATATGATTCATATTCTTTCACAGTACACAACAATGACAAAATGTCTGGTGAAATGTTCTACAATCGTCGCATTTATGACTTCCTCCTCCCGCTCTATGACTACATATCCATGGGGTTTGTGTTGCAATGTTTACACTGGTGTTTACAACAACATTTCTGTTGTTATTTGGTTATGTCAACATATACATATACATATATTTATTTATCTTGACTTTTTGTGATATAAACAAAAGCCCCCTCAACCCCAAACAGTCCAAAAACAAAATACAAAACAAATCACAAATGTCACAAACCCCGTACATAAACAACACAAATTTCCACAAAAAAAAAAACATTCTCATATGTACGTTTGTATGTCAGCCGACCTGCAAATGCCAGGGTTGGATAACACAGGAAAAGGGCTTACGATAGGTGTCAAAACTAACCTATATTTTATTACTTAAACAAATAAAAACCACACAGCAACAACAACAACAGCAACAGCAAAACATGATTTAACACAATTTACACCCAAACAAAACCCCCCCAAAGAATTTGAAGAGGTGCATTCATTATTCATATCATATCAAAGCTCTTCCAACTAAAGTCGAGTGACTACAACCAAATGATTAATTGCCCGAAAAACTCAAAATCGTATTCACAAAAAAAAATGCATTTGGTTGACACTCGCATCAAACACGACACATTTTGTAATACATGAACACAACGCCAGCTACAAAAGTTATAACAATTAAGCAGTGATTTCGATGCAGTAACATGATATCGGTCATATTTATTGATAAGGTTCGATACGGAAAGGAATGCGTTTTCAGATGAGACATCAGCGTCAGCGGCAGGGTTGATGGTGGCGTTAGGTGATGGCAACAGATGCCATAAATTATGTATTATCAATTACACACAGTACGTTTGAAAGACATACGCCATCAGCAGCACCATAACAACAACAACAACATTGTTGCGACTATCGAATTCGGAATCCGGAGATTAACCCTTCACTTCGGTTCTTTTGTTTTAGGCTAAGGGCAGAAGCAGTGTGACGACACATGATATGACAGTCGAAGCATGAATATGTTGGTACGATGACCGACTGTGTTTCGAAATAATATTTAAAAATGTGATCGGTAGAGGTCAGCTAAATGGTCTGCTACTTTAGGGCCATTTACTTTATCAAATTCAGTTAGTTGTATATGGGGGACATTTTACGAAATTGTTGTCAACTTGTAAGAAGCGGACAACTCGAGAGGAACTAATCGTATATACTCCGCCCAGTACAAGGTTCGAATCCCAGAAAATAAAGCTGGGAATTTTAGAACTTAAGATAATAATACGAGACGGATATATTGTTGGAATTATGTTTTTTTTTAACAACGAGGTGGATAATTTCACGCCATTTACTTTAATCGATCAGTCCAATAACGATGAATATTTCATACGGTCCAAAAGTATAACACAACAAAATATTTACATTAGACACTAGGTGTCTTTGAATCGAATTAGATTCATGACTTCTTAAGTCATTGGAGCCATGTCTGTCTGTCTGTCCGTTTGGTACGTACGATAACTTTCGAAAGAGATAAATAATGGTTTTGAAATTTGTCATAGATTAATATTTTCACAAAACTATTTAGGGGATTGCATATGAGCTACATGACCACAACCCTCCGGGGAGCTCCCATACAAATGTTCCATTCCGACCGCATCAGAAATCGTGTAATACGCTCTATGTCATCTTATCCAAATTCTGTATTTAATAAAGCTATACAAATACAGTGGTCAAAAAAAGTATTCGGCATATATCGGGTATTTCATTTATTATTTAATAAAAAACAATAGACTAAGTAATTTGATAAAAGTAACATCAAATTAACAAAGAATTATATTCTGTGCAAAAATTACGATGTCTTAAGGAACATGTACCGAAAATTCAGTGCTGAAAACATATATGTAACATAAAAACAAAAAAGTATTCGACATAGTTAATATTCTTACCCCTAGCAAATGTTGGCAACTTTACGAGTAAGAGAGTAATCTCTAAGCCATGTAAAACTTCTCTAGAAAAGCATTAGCCGTTCGGAGCTGGAAATTTTTTTGAAAATAACGTTTTCACAAACATACAAAGGTTTTTAAATTTTTTATGAATACAGGAGTATACTAAATCTACAATACTTATTGGTAGTTTAAATGCTGACTAGATTTCTCTAACGTTTTTGTGTATTCTTGATAAATTTTGTTCCATTCGACCTGCAGAATTGCCCTCGTACGTGTTTTTTTGTAATCTGAGTTTCAATGGGATTGAGATCTGGCGACTGTGGGGGCGTTTTTTTAATTATTTTTCGACAGTTCTATAAAAGTCAAAGCTTTCTATTTACTGCAGAATATTTGGGATTATTATCTTGATAGAACTGAAAGATGTTGGCCAGTCCTAACTTTTCTGCGCTGGGTCGTAAATAGGCCTTCAGAAGGTCAATGTGTATTCGATGATCCATGGTCCCATCAATAAATGTCAAGTTGCCCACAACATTACATATATGGTATCATATTTCTTTCTAAGCGATCTAGCTCTGTATTTGGTTTACGATAGACTAAAACCTTTCCATCACACCCAAAACGATTATGTTTGCTTTCATCAGCCAAAATTACATTCATCCAGAATTCCGCAGGCTTATTTACGAACCCTTTTGCGAATTCTAGCCGTACATTTCGATTTTTTTTTTAAATGTAGGGTTTCTTCCTGGCTAATCTAGCGTGGAAATTGTTTTTTTTGTCAGGAGTTACTGAAATGCCTAGATGTACCTGAGTATTTGGAGCAATTGTGGCTCATCTAGGGTGGAAATTGTTTTGTTTTTTCAGGAGTTACTAAAATGCCTAGATTTACCTGAGTATTTGGAGCAATTGTGGTTGCATTGATCCTGGGATTCTTGTTCACTTCACGCACGATTCGTCGTTCATCTGATTCCATAAGCTTTCGACGACTACCACTTCTAGCCTTCTTTACCGCACTTTCATTAGTTTTGTATTTCTATATTTTAAAGGGTTAATAAAACATATATAAAATATTTTTTTTTATTGATATTTATTTTTTATTCTAAAGTTTGAACGGTGACATTATGTGTGAAATACTGCACCATTCAAATGATCACCACGCGAAGTGTTGCACACTTTGATTCTATTGAGGTAATTTGACGAATAACTTGACGAATATTGGTTCTTAAGTGCTCAAGAGTTAAAGGTTTATCTGCATAAACACGGTCTTTCGCGTAGCCCCACAAAAAAAAGTATAATGGTGTCAAATCGCATGATCTTGATGGCCTGTTGATGTCGCCATGACCAGAAATTACGCGGCCAGGAAATGTCTCTTGCAATAAAGCCATATTCGCTCGAGTTGTGTGGCATGTGGCACCGTCTTGTTGAAACCACATATTTTCCAAGTCGTATTCTCTTAAATAGCTGGCAAAAAAAATCGGTTATCATACGATCATAACGATCCGAATTGACGGTGATAGTCGTTCCCTCGTCGTTTTTGAATAAGTAAGGTCCAATCACACCTTCGGACCAAAGAGCGCACCAAACACTGACTTTTTGTGGATGTAATGGCCTCTCTTCAATTACTTGAGGATTCTCAGAACCCCAAATACGAAAATTTTGTTTATTAACATACCCACCGAGTAAGAAATGTGCTTCATAACCATAAACCATAATCTTAAATCACGATATATGGCTGTGCCAGAATCACCATTTTTGTAGTTGGTTTTAATAAGTTTTACACGTTGTGTGATTGTTAAGCGATCCATTTTCGTCAATGTCAGACTTCCAACTGAAGAGAAAAAAATTTGGTTTAACAACTTAGTTTGACAGATGTCGAATTCCAGCCCTCTACTTTTGAAACCCCGAAATGGATAACACTTTTATAATAAACAGTAGTTCTTTTTGAACGATCTCTGATATAGATTTTCAGATTTAGATTTAGATTTTAAAATGATGAATTATAAAATTTTTAATTTGGATAGGATATTTGCATTCCATATTGCCGAGAGAGAGAGTGAAAATAACTAATATGCTGAAGACCTAACCGAACTTATAACTGTAACAGCATTAAGAACCAACAACTCTATGAGAGCAACAGAAGAAAACAGATGCTTGTCGAATACTATTTTTGCATCGAAATTTTAATGTTCTCTATTAAAAGACCACAATCGTTTTATAATTAGTGATGTTTGTGATTTATTTAACCGTATTCCATGTATTGAATATTGTAAAATTCGTTGACATATAACAATTTATGAAAATTGACCACTGTACATTGTTTTCCAGAGAAATTTGGCAACTTGTTTTATTGACGAAGACAGCTTACTGGCTCACTAGGCCGATTATGTTGTCACAGTGATTTGATCTGCTTTAAGAGAAGTGTTGGAAGCTCATACGCCCATTATAGAATTACACACCTGTTATTCCCTATAAATTAATGTAAGTATAAACAGTTTAAGAGCAGTCTACCCAACTAATTAACTCTGTCCACGATACCTGTACCTTAAGTATCATACTCCAACGTGTTTGCCAAACATAAGCCCGTGATCGAGCGTAGTTCATTTTAAAAATGAAAATTCCAACCGAAAATATTAACCCAATTTATACATTTAGAAATGTCTGGATGTAAATTCATTGCAGAAGTTGGTAGGGTGCACAGATGTAAGTAACCTAACGAGAAGATAACATAAACAAAACCTCAACTGAAATGTAATATAAATTATGGCCTTTTTCTCTGTTTTTTTTTTTGAAAAATAAACAAACCAATATTATGTTGAACAATGTATGTTCGTGTGTCTGTCAGTCGTCGTCTGAGCAACAAGTAACAAAATATGAAATGTCAGTCTTATCTCCTTCACTTTTTTTTTTTTTTTTTTTGGTGGAGCTCTGTCGTTATAAACATTTGCGCCCGTAGCGCGGTCTCTGCGCCCAGCGCTGAGTGACTGGGGGTTAAGTCCCATGGCTAAGTCATAAAGTCTGGCGATGGTTTGGGTGTCACTGATGCTGCTCATATGGACGATGTCGTTGCTGGTGTTTGTTATTAAAAAGAAATTGAAAACATTAAACAAGAAAAATTTATAAACAATTTTTTAGGATTTGTTTCACAAATTCCTTTGAGACTCTTGGGATAATACCCATGCACACACACACACTCAAGAGCCGAAAAGGAATTGTCGCTTTTATTTAAAAAAGATTTCATTCAATATGATTGTCCTACTCCTCCTGCGATGCACCACAACACAATTCGTTTTATTATCAGTACATCCACATGTGGAGAGATGATGTGAGGGAAAATCTACCAACTCATGGTGTGGATTAAACGACACCCCATGGTTTTATCGATGATGATTTCGATGATGATCTTTTGCTCCAACAACATCAACAGGGACAACAACTTTTTTTTCGTTATTCTTTCTTACCCGGCCTTAAGCCGCAACAACAACAACATCAGCGTGAAAAGTAAAAAGATGAAGGTCTCATTTTTTATTGAATCTCTACGAATGAAATGCACCGCGTCGAAGTTACAGATAAAATGCGTATGTTTTTTTCTTTTGGTGAATGCAGTTCCACCACATTTTATTCGGTTTGCTGTCGCCTTTTTCTTTTTCTTTTTGTGTGATGTTTGCTGTTGTCATTTTTCAATGTTAATATTTCATAGTCTCTTACATATCGAGTTCTGGTTGCCATCACTTTGACCTTTGTTGCATTGTTAAAAAAACACAACATTTGCTTTACTCTTCACGCGCAAAGAAAAATAAAACGAAACAATCTTTTCCCAATCCATGGACCCATAATGGTGACAATAATAGTTTTATGAGCCCTTCCCGTCCAACAATGAAAGTAAGTACTTAAATGAAAATGGACAATTCCGAAAAAAAAAAACATCTCGGGAATATTTCATAAAACCCATGACAAATATGAGAGCGTTATGCTGTCAGTTTGTTTATGGCCCTTTAAAAAAATTAAAATTTTTTTTATTGGCTCCAACGATGGCAAATGGCAGAATGAAATAAAAAGAAAAGTTATTGAAGGAGGATTTGAAAAAGTCATGCGGTTCTTGCCGCCGTTGCACTACTTCAGTGGTTCAAATGGAAGTTCATAGTTTTTACTGCATTGTGGTTTATGGTGTAGTAAGTAATTGTTGGTTATCCTAGGGTTAGGCGATAATTTCCCAGTAAGACAAGTTATGTTTGGGGCATTTGTCTACATATAAATATGTGCATTTTCAAAAGAAAACAGTGTTGTGACTTTTTTTAATGGCTTTTTAATGTGCCTAAGTGCTGTGGAATGTCTCGAAAAAGCGGTTCCTAACTGGTCGGAGTAAACCCATATATCGGAAATCGATACCCAGTAGAATTTTTGTGCCGAATTTGACAACGGAATGGAGTCTCCCCTCTCCATCCACCGAAAACTTTTTACGCCTTAGTGGTCATCAGGCTTTGTTTTCACGATGGGTCTGTGGATATCATGATGACTGTGACTTTTCAGCGAAACAGAACAGGGGAGGGTGTTTTTATTGGCTACAACAAGTGCATCCAACAGGGCGGTAAAGGATAAGTTTCAAAGTAGCCAAATTCCCTGCCAAGATGTTTTCTGCTACAATTGCCCTCGTACTGAAAATTTAAAATGCTTCGCCACTTCTTTGTAACATTACTGCAGCATGTATCTTAAAAGCTGATAAGTTTCTCGATGCAATAAAAAAAATTCAGCGATTATTAAGTTCTTATTCGTTTTGTTTTTGCGGTTTGTTTGTTCCACATTTTGCGTGAAGTCGAATTCATTAAACTTAATTAATATTAACGAAATGCAAATGAGATCGTTCAGTGGCTGGAGCACATTTACGATTATTTTATTTTATTGTCAATAATTAAGAATTAATATTTTTATGAATCCATACAATGAGGTAAAATTACTATGTCGACGACGACGATGACGATGCTGATGATTGTCGGCAGCAGCTGTAGGAATATTAAGTGGATGGACGGGGGGTAGCCACAATATTGAAATGACAATAAAACTGTATGAAATTAAAGCGAATATTATGATTAATAAACCAAGGATAAACTTAATGTACTTCCATTTTCATGAAACATATTATGGAAATTTTAATGTGTATTTGTTGTTATTTCTTTTTTTCTTTAAGTCCATAAAAAAATTCACGGGAAAAGGATATATTTTGGTAGTTAAAATGTTATTTGGAGGGAAGTGTTCAAGTTTTTAATAAAGGCGGTATGGCGATGATAACCGACCATAACTGAGAGATCGGCCAACAACAAAAGTATTTATAAACAAGAATGGCATGGAACGAGTAAAGTGTAATTGTGGCATTGAAGTGTTTGGGATTTTCTTTAAAGCGATGCAAGAAATACTTCGCTTGATCTGATCTCGTAAATATTAGCAACATTTCCAGTTGGCCAACAAGGAATATAACTCCCATGTATAGGCAGTAGGGTGTCTAAAAAAATGATTTTTTTCGAATTCCATATTATCGATTTTTGCACTTCTATGACATTTTTAAAAATTTCTTTCTATGAAATTTTTAAAAATGTCTTTCTATGAAATTTTTAAAAATTTCTTTTTTGTAGTTTATTATTTCCCAAAAAAAAAACAGAATATGTGATTTATATACATCAAATTAAAGCTCGAAAATTTTTCTTTTAAAATGATAACTCAACGACTTAGAAAATGCTGTTTATTGACCAACTTGCGCTTGTAATACAAAATCTCAGAAAAACGGAATTTATTGCAAATAATCGGTTTGTGACCTTTTCGAAAAAATCTGAAAAAAATTCACAAAAATACTTAAAACATAAACTATCAAAAAATATTTTCTTGGACACCCTAATGGGGAGGGGCTCCACAGACATCTTAGCAGCTTCTGGAGCGTCTACAGAGGTGAGCGGTGGTGTTGATAGGCGATAGTAGGGTATCCAATTCTATTGTATCCCTTCAGCATTGCCGGAATGTGGGATGTATAACGCTGTTCCATAGATATTTTAACGAAGTTAGAAAATCTAGCCGGAATTCGCGGCTTTCCAAGGACTCTCATCCGTTCGCTGTAAAGAAGCCGGTTGATCGGACGTACACACTATAGAGAAAATTCGTTCTTCAGCCGAACCGTTCGTATGTGCAATATTCGTCCAGCAAATGTGTTTCCTGCCAGTTGTGACATTCTTACTTATTTCCCTTAACATTCCATGAAGGATCAGATGGGGAACTTCTCTCGAATCAGTGAGCTGTGTGCGATATAATTTGTATACTCGTGGACCGGGTCCTACTGTTGAAAGCCGGCTCCGCACGGCTAATGCTTTTCTAGAGAAGTTTTACATGGCTTAGAGATTACTCTCTTACTCGTAAAGTGGCCAACATTTACGTAGAAAATTAGTCTCCTGGGCGACAGAATATCGTGTAAATACTTTAACATCCTGCTGGAAAAAATTTGGAAAAGGAAAAAACTGGCGCTCCCACCGCCAAGATTCACATTCTCCTTGCAAATGCTGACTACATGAGGAAGGCGTTGGACAACAGCTACCACGGAAGGCGCCGTCAGGGAACACCAAAAACCCGGTAGACGATTAAGTGGAAGAAAACATGAAAACGATACTGATATAATGAACTGAAGAAAGCACACACAAGAAATCATTTATTAGGCAGGTCAAGACCATCAACAGGTCAAGACATGTTGGTCTTGACGATTTTTAAAATTTATACTTTGTTAAACTTCATTTGATTTTCCTATAGTTTCCATAATAAAATTGCACCATTTGGTTGATACACACTTTACTTTTTCACAATATTCATTATACTCTTCCTTGCCTTCGTCGAAGATGATTCACAACTTTCCCGTACAAAAAAAAAAGAACACACAAAGATAATGCGTGAGCCAACAAATTCATGAGAATAATGTAAATTAATGTAACAAAAAAAAACAAAGCATCAGTACTTTTTTGCATTTTATTTTAGATGGCATAGAAAAAAACTGCAAGTGAATACAAATCGAAAAGTGCAACCAACAAGCCATGGGATCCCATGCCACAACGAGTATGCAACAAGTCGGCCGGCAGACAAAAGTGTTTACGACAAAGAGCATTGTGTCATTTGTACTCGTAGGTTCAGTTTCCACTCATGACGACTGCTGAGAGGACTGGTATTTAAATAAAGAAAGAAAAACAACAACAAAAAAAGAAATAATTGGCAGTATTCACTATAAACGACAAATGCAAAAAAAAAAATAAGTATAAACACCAACAATGTGATAAACTGAATATTTCGTTGTCTTTCCGCGAGTGCGTATCGTGATGATGCATAATGCAGCACCAAAAACTGAACATAACTGCAGACATATTTGTAAATGCAATAGTTTTTTTTTAGTTTTTAAGGAAAGAAGGAGAAAAAAAAGTATTTTAAATAGAGCGCCACTAATTATTTAAAAATGTGCAACATGAAATTTAAAAGGCGTAGTTTGTTTGATCTGATTTCAAGTTTCAACTTACAAAATTATTTTTTTTTTCTACATATATGAGTCAAATAGAAATGTCTCAGATTGAGAAATAATTTTCATTTTTAAATTCCTACACAGTAGTTTGAGGAGAACGTGGAGTCAGAATTGCACATCGGGGTTAACACATTGGATGATTACTGACTATGGTGGTATACGGTGGCCATTGCAGGGTCATCCTCATAGTATATAGGGCGGGAAATACAGGGATTTCCAACAAGCGGTGTTATTTTGGTATTCAAAGAAAAATGAAATTTTTTGGGATAAATGATCCTTTTTTTTCATATAATGAAAATATAATGAAAAACAACATTAACCAAATAGCCACCACGACCACGCTTACATTTTTTGAGATACATGATCGGATGTTTATTTCGTAATAAAGAGGAAGGTATGACGTTAATAATGGAAAACAACATCAGCCAAATGGCCGCCATGAAACCACGCTTATATTCCTTTCATGAAATTTTCCATAACCAAAAGTGGAACGCAAAGTGGCTGCCCTATGTCCTCGATAGCCTCACGGATTCTATCTTTGAGGTCTTTAATCGACGCTGGGCTGTTGGCGTAGACCTTTTCTTTCACGTGGCCCCAAAGGAAGAAGTCGCAAGGTGTTAAATCACAAGATCTCGGTGGCCAATTGTTATCACCTCTTCGAGAGATAACGCGGCCCGGAAATGGTCGCAAAAGAGCAATGGTCGTTGCTTGTGGGGCACGTAGCGCCGTCTTGTTGAAAGTAAACATTGTCCAGATCAATGGTCCATTGGCAATTGGTCTTGGCAGGGGACCAAGTCAGATATCGGAAAAACAAGGGTTTTTTCCACTATTTCGTATCCCCGCAAACAAATTAAATAAACTCTTATTGTTTTAAGGGCCCACAAAACTGGCTCCTACGGCCGAATAAAAAGTGTTATAATATTACTACGCCCTGTGCGATCTTAAATAAGTTATATCTATATATATATAACTCTTGCGTGACTGACTGATGGCTGACTGACTGCCTGATAATTGGAATGGTAGGGGATAAAAAAGGGGGAAACGGGTGTGTGTACCCCTCAAAATTCGCAAAAATACGAACAAATTCAAATAACGTATTTTTTTTTTTGGAAAATTGGTCCGCGACTTCTATTGGCAACATGGGACGAAAAGGGGCCAAAATGCGATAAAAAAAGGGTGAAAAATTAAAAAAAAGTGAAAATGATAAAAATGGTGAAAAGTTAATATCTACAGCCAAAAATTGGAAAAATGCGATAAAGATTCTAAGTCGGTATAAAACGGCTAGACCGATTTTAATGAAATATTCAGGGAATCTTCCGAATAACCCCGCGAGTAACATAGGCTACACATTGTTTGGATTTGGACATTTTGGACATTTAGGGGGTGAAAATGGCAAAAGGGATAAAAACTCCACTTTCCTATATAAATATGTGTAATACAACACTAATGTTTGCTTAGGGCCAGCAACGCGGACCGGGTCAGCTAGTATTTAATAAACACACAAACACATAAAGTTCCCCAGAACCAAGTTATTGAAAGAGAGTTATTGGAGTGAGGAATGAGGGATTATTTTTTGCTGAGGTATTTTGTGAATATCACAACTGGCAGGAAAGACACTTGCTGGAAGATTATTCCTCGTATAAACAGTTCGGATGACGAACGAATTTTCTCTATAGTGCGTACGTCCGATCAACCGGCCTCTTTACAGCGAACGGATTAGAGTCCCTGGATAGACGCGTATTCCAGCTAAATGTTCTAACAGCAGGGACCAGACGACGGGATCAGAAAATAAATAAACAACCCACAATGCAGACAATTGTGTTGGTTACCCTGCCATCTCCTATTTTTACCACCGTTCTCCTCTGTACCCGGTATAGTAGCTGAAAATACGTTTTTGGATCCCCTGCCCAATGTGGGAGTTGTATTCCTTTGTATTGTAAAGATTTTGGGTGACTGGTTCAGAAATGGCTGATACATTTGTATAGTTTTTGTTTGAAGATTTTGTTTATTATTGTCAAGCATTTTTTGTCAACTCCACCGATTTCTTGTTTCATTACATTGCATTCATCTTCGTGTCCTCCTTCCAATAATTATTGTGTAACCAACTCTTTGATGCATGCAAGGAATGATTCATAACTGGGATATCGCCAACAAACCGCCAACATATTTTCTCATGACAGTTATGACATCATGTGTTGGCGCCTCTACAAATTTTCGGGGACAATCTCAAATTCTCTTAAGTATCGAATGTTTGTTTGAAGTTGTGATAATCTATCGTTCGTCGAAGCCAAGTTTAAACTTTTAAAATTCGCTATTCTCAGGATTACTAAAAAAGCCAAGAAAAAACGAATTTTATTAGAAGCATGCCATTTATAAATTACACAAACCGACACACCAACACTTTTTGGTCAATGGTGTCTCTAATGTAGAAGACTTTTCATCTGGTCGTGTGATGAAAAGTCTTCTACATTACGAATATTTTCATAACAAGTCGTCCACATTCGAAATAACGTTTGCAACATTTTTAAAAAATATTCCTACGGTGTGGACGAAGTCGGTAATGATCACTGATTGAATCATCATAAATATCATAATTTGTACCTTACTCCTCGGCCTGAGTAAGTACAATGTAGGTCATCCGTGCACTCCATCATCATGGCTGTGCAGTAGATCTTTACTCTAAACGTTTGTTTGTTAATTTACAAACCAATTTACTCGCAAAGTGGAAATATTTACAAAACACTTTTGCCGAACAGTGTAAATATGTGAAGGAAAACAAAATGAAATGAAGTGACTTTTCAAGTATCAGAAATGTTAATGCATGTTGAGTGCTGAATTTTAGACAGCTGAAAGACAAAATATTTGGATACAATTCGTAATGAAAGATCATGGCGTCAACCGCAAATCACCGCCAGACACCAACACACATACACACACAACAACTCGCCGTCAACTTAATGCTTAACGGCAACCGCCGCAATCATCAGATTATTAGGAGTCTACGGCCGACACCGTTCACAGCTTCCGTTTTATGTTTTTAATACATTTATACCGACAAAATATGTATGGATATATGTATATGTGGACACAGATGGATGTATATTTGTAAGATTTATGTACATATCTATGGATGTGTATGTGAGTCGCACATAATGATTATACACCACTCACATCGCCGCCACATCAACTTAACAATGAATAGTTTTGACAACAAAATGTTAACAAAACAACAACACCACTGCACAGTGGATTTGGAAGTGATTTTGTGGAGAATGTCTTCGCGTATTCGTCCTCACGGTGAGATGGCTCGCCGGATTGAGCGTCAACAATCAATGTTGATATTGTTCATTTTAAATTTCCCTAAAAATTTAATTTGGTCTTATATAATACAAAAATATTATATTCGGTTTTGACTGAATGTTTTATAAGTTCCCCACACTGTGAATATCAATAGGGGATTAGTAGGATAGAGAAATGGCCATAATAACCCATGCATGTGGTTAGTTACACCAATTTTCATGGTAGAAGGTGTTGGAATGCGAGCTACACATTTTTGTCAACACTTAAAATCGAATACAGTAAACCCCGCTTAATTACCGCATTGAAAACTTCAAGAGTCTGGAGTAAATATCCGACTGAGGTAATTAAACGAATCCGCTTAATTACCTCGTGTAGGCAAATAAAGGAATATGGTTAAATAAAACGACGTTTATAAAATAGTTTTATATCAAAATAGTTCATATCTATTGTTTAACTGACAAAATGTGCTCTTCTTTTAAGAACAACTAAACGAATCTGCTTAATTACCTCGGAAATAAGTTACTGTTTGTTAAGAGTTTGTCCCTAAAACCACTGTGCACCGCCACCGAACGGCAACATTCATCGCCAACAAAATAAAGTTGTTATATCTCCTCTATGTGGTCCACGGAAGAAAAACAAAAGAAAGAAAAAATATTTACTTTAGACATGCAAACCACAGAAAGAAACATGACAGCCTCAACGGCACAAGCGCTGATGAGGAAATCTTTGGGAATCTCGGAAAGAAAAAGTACCGAAATTACCAAAGGAATTTCGCTGTCATCTTTTGCCACTTTTAAATATTTAAACACTAATGACACATTCGTCAGTTAAGTGCCTTTATTTCGTTTTTTTTTTTAAACGGATTTTTCTAAAGAATTTCTATACAACGTCTTATCGAAATGATTGAGCAAAACGTATGAATCGATGGGGACACATATGAATGGATTGTTGTTATGTGGTCGGGTGGGGGATTTATGAAAAGGGCGAAAAGTATTAAGTATCTGCTTGAAATGTGGCCACATATATAATCACAATTTGGAAAGCCAAAGATTCACAACCACCAACGCCATCATCATCAGCACTATACTCATCATCATTGTCAGTGCCTTCTTCATCTTCAGTCTCAGTCACCGCCACCTAAAGTGTTGAGTAATGAGTTAATCTGCGCTGATTAAGTGCGTGCGAGTGCGTGTGTAGGGAAGGAAGTGTGCGAGTGTGAGGTATTTAAACATAAATTAGTGGGGTATTGTTGTTAATATATTTTCAACATCATCTTTATTTTCTGTTTTTGTTTTCATTTCTTTTGGCCTGTTTGAACGCAAAAATCCATACAAACATGCCGACGTACATACGAGTATACTCATATATCTGTAATATTTCAAACCATCCAAGGGAGGGGGTTTCCCCCGCTTGACTTTCATAAATCTCTCGGTAATGGGGAATTGTCTTTTCTTCCGAAAACACAGAATGAATAATAACAATTGTATTGTAATGGCTTTAAAATAGATTTTTCATTATGATTTCGGCGAACAAATGTTCATAAGATTGAAATAATTTGTTTCAAACACAAAAGATATTTTCATTTCATTGAAAGCCTATTTCTGAAAGATGAAAGGCCACTGAAAAATGATACAAATTCGTAAATTAGTTGTTCTTTAAACTCATGGACACTAATACACCTTAATGTATGAGTATTCGGTTAGTCATGTAAAGAAAAATAAATTTCTTCAGTCTTGTTTAATATTTCAACAAGAAAACACCAGGTCCGGCACAGAGTCTACAATATTAATTTAACTTAAGTCAATCAGTTGGGTATACAATCGGTACTATGTCTTAGACTGCTAAATAATTGATTTCTGCTGTTTGTAAAAAGAATTTTGATGTCATCTTTCACTTGATGCTTCCACCGCAGTCTCGGTATTCAGTGTCTGGGCCGCACAGTGGTCCAGAATAAAATTACATCCACCTAAAGCCTGTAACATTTTATATATTAAACATTTATGAGTTCTGAAAATAAATGTTGTATGCAAGGAGTCGCGAATTATTTCAAGGTTTTATCATTAAAAATCGTACAAATGGATGTATTTTTTAAATATTTCCAAAGTTGACTACTCATCGTATTTTAGGTATTTATTGATTTTAACAGAAGTGTTTTACTTTTTTCATATTAACAATGGTCACCTTTTTTAAATTTTGAAAAAAAGTTATTTCTTTTGCGACTTTGTCGCACTGTTTGAGTACGTTTTCTTATAATGGGCCCGCCATCTAACTTTTTTTTTTCAACTAGTGCTTATTTCGTTATCGGGCCATGTTGAACGAATTTTTGTTTACAAAAATTGAAGAGGACGATATTGGCAACATTTGGTTTCAAAAGGGTTTCTAACTTCAGGGACCAGACGACGGATATCTGACGAACAGATGCCGTTAAAATATCTTTAGAACAGCGATATACAACCTACATTCCGGCGATGCTGTAGGAAGACAATAGAGTTGGATACCCTACTATCCCCCAGCATCACCCCCGCTCTCCTCTATGCACGGTCCAGAAGCTGCAAAGATGTCAGTGGAGCCCCTGCCCATATATGGGAGTTGTATTCTTTACGAGTAACAGTGTAATATCTAAGCCATATAAAACTTCTCTAGAAAAATTATAAGCCGTTCAGAGCCGGCTATAAAGTGTAGGTCCCGAGCAGTGAGTATACAAATTATATCGTACACAGCTAACTGATTCGATAGAAGTTTTCCGTGGAATCTTAAGGGAAATAAGGAGAGGACTACACAAAAAAGGTAATTTTTTCATTTTTGGAGTGCTTGATCCACATGGCATGGTATTTTACGTTCATATTTGCAAAGATGAGGTCATGACCTTTCAGACGACACTAGTTTTAATTCCATCTGAAATTGCGTCCCAAAATGATTTTTATCTTGCATAGCTTCTCTCTCACAAAAACGCCAGATGTCACCAATTTTTTTATTTACAGCATCTATCCAATCAATTTCTAGAAATGGTGCAAATTAAGGAAGAAGATATGGAGTAGAACTTTGAGCTAATGCTAGCTTTATAAATGAATGTGGAATGAATGAGCAAAGTTTCATAAAATTGAAGAGGGTCAACAAAAACACACTGGTTCGATATTTTTTGGAATTACTCGTACAAACATACAATATTTTCCATAATTCCCAAGTTAAATCCACTTCAATTAATTAAAAAAAAAAATAATCTTATTATTTGTCAACATACGAGGTATGTTAAAAAAATATCGCCAATTTTGGTTTTTTTTCAGAAAGTATTTATTTATTCATGAATATCTATCTCGGTCGTCCGGCACGCTGTTCGTCCTTCGGCCCTCTAAGAACATTTTGTACCACCGATAAACGTTGCTTTGGTCAAAGGTAGCTTAAAAATGACCGATCTTGTCAGCATAAGTAAGGGACATGAGTATCAACATAACGCTGCAAAAATATCAAAAGTCAAATACACGTAGCCTGCGGAAATTAAAAATTCGAGATATTTTTTGAACATACCTCGTAATTTGGAAATGAATTCATAAACCTGATCATCTCCATTCCCAGCTTTATTATTTTTTGAGTATTTTTCTGCCGGGAGTAACTGCTTTAATGACTCTGTCTGGGTAGGTGGACTATGCAGGATTTGTTCTCATCCTGGTAAAAAAAACACATGATTTGGAAAAGTACAGCTGGTCAAAGTCCCCCATAGCTTGAGATACTCCCAAATGATAATTAATACCTTACTTACCGTAGTAGAGTTTGGCAAAATAATTATTGACATTTTTCTCAGGTACTTTGAATATTTTTCAAATGAGTCGACACTTTAATTCAAAAACATTAAGGACACATCAGCGCACTTTGGAATTCTAATGACCCCTTAGCTTTAATGAGAATTTGATGGTTGGACAAAAAAATATGTGTACATACTCCATTCCAAATTAATTGAACACATGTTTAGCAAGTCTGTCCGTACCGGACCACACCAATTAATATTTATTAATATCAGATACCAGCAGCATCGCAAAACACACGACTTAGGTTAATTTCATTTAACAAAATAATTACAAAGCCACATTCTAATACAGCCTAACATATATTCGTTATTAAACACCCAAATTGCTGAAGTATTTAAATTCAATCGATTGGAACAGCACATATCCGATATTTACAGTCAACACCCAAAAACAATTCCGCTCTTTGTTCTTTTTGGTACCGCAGCGCCTTACAGGCATTTCTGTCGTGATCTTAAAGCCAAACAAATGCCGCAAACTACCCAAAACACACACAAGTTCCAATAAACGACTAAATTCTTCATAATAATAAAATAAAGAAAAAGAGAAAAAAAATTAATAACTAATTTTTTTATGTTTATTTTCTGGTGTTTTTTTTTTCGTTCTGGCTGTTGTTGGTTCTCGAACGGAGGCGTTGATAATGACAGCAGGCGGTCGCAAAAGCTTCAAAGTTATCTTTTTCTTCAAATCGAAACGTAAAGCCGAATAAGAAACGCTTACTTGTTGTTGCTATTGTTTTTGGACTTTTGTTTTGTTTTGGGCAGAGCGAGCATTGTATTTTCATGAATATGTTTGTATATATATTATAGGAGATGCCGCGCAGAGGAAAAGCGTCTAAAGTCAATTTCAATATTTCTTCAATGGAAGACAATAAGAATTCTGTTGAATGCAAAATTATAGTTTTTTTTTTGTCAAGCTTCGCATCAGTTACTCTACATGTGAAGTTGGCTGTTATGTGTTTGGTTAACGGTTTGAGGTTTATGAAAATTTGAATGTATTGTTTACTTCTAAAATATGTTCTATAATCCAGGTTAATTTGATGCAAAGTGTTTGTACCCTCTGTTATACCCTCCAATTTATGATGTGTATCATCATTTTCTCATTCCATTGAACTGTTCTCGAAATATTGAACTGTTCTTGATTTATACGCAGTTTATTAGTAAGTAGCACATCAGAAAGTCTCCAATGATCGCCCGAAATATTCCCCATTAACAGTGTGTCCTCAGTTTTGGCTAAATATTTTCTTAACACGCAAACAGAGTCAATCAATTGAATACAGAAACTTAAAATCATAATTGTGAAGCATAACTAAAGCATTTATGTACGTGTATATGAAGAAATCTTTATAAATTTTTACAAAATATTCGTTTTTTTTTCACTATTCAACGCCTTCTGTTCTGTTCAATGGAATAGTGGAGGTTTCTTTTATTGTCCTCGTCGTCGTTGCTGTAGATGAATAGAATATTATGCATATCATAGTTTGTTTCAGCGATTTTTCGTTTTTGATTTTTTTTTTATCGGTTGTTGTTTTTGTTTTTGATGGAATATGACTATGTAACACAACAGAAGTAGGATGGATATATGATTGTATAGTTCACTTTAACTGTCAGTCAAACGTTGTATGACTATGATTCGAAGCGTATGTGTGTGTGTAGTTGATTTTTCAGCGGGTTTTCATTACATATGGGCAGTGGTGTAACCGTTTTTTGCTTTTGTTTAGCAACTAAGTGTGAGCCAATATTTGGCACGTCGGAAAGTCGGTCTAAGGTGCTTAACAGGTAATGGTGCATTTACACGGTCCCTTTCCAACATCTTTAAATATTGATTGGCACACTATAATGTATATACAGACATATATTCCAGATCGTAGTAAATTCCTGAAACTATTACAAAACAAACTTATGAAATACACAATCTGGCAATTTTCACTTTATCAATGATATTTTACATTCAAGGGAGATTAGTTGATAATGGTTTTACATTGATTCCACGTAAACTTGTTATGTGGGAGGGCGGCACAAGAAATGCTTTATGAAAAATTTCCCCCACAAAAAAAAGAAGAATTCCCCAAAAAAAAAACATCTCACACGAGAAAATTGTTTCTCTTGCTTTTTTGGACACTTTTCAAAAATTTTATAATAATATACTAAAATTATAATTAGCCATTTTTGGGATTTATTTTTTTTGGTTATTTTCCAAACAAAATTGAATCATATGTGGTTATTTTTGGGATTGCGACCCTAACTAATACATGTGAGTTTCAATTATCAATTCAAAAATGATAAATTGCTTCAAAATTTGACATTGACCATAACAACATGTACATTTGGGGTCCATCTTCTAATGTGATAATTAGGGTAGTAACCTCAACACATTATTAAAAAAAATTGACCAGGGACGCGTGGGATATTTTAATTTGGGTTTTTTCACATTTTAAGTTGGGGTGATATTGCATAATGAAAAATCATGAATTTGGGGCAATTTTTCATGTCTGAATTGGGTCTTTTTTCATGGGGGCCACTGTACATACAATTCAAACAAAACTTGAATTTCAAATCAAAAATTAAAAAAAGAATTTTTAAAAACAAATTTAAAATAAAAAAAAAATTATTATAAAATTAAAAAATAAATTTTATATAAAAAATAAATTTAAAATAAAAAATTAATATAAAATTAAAAACTAAATTCAAAATAAAAAATAAATTTAAAAAACAACTTTTAAAAAAATGTATAATGAAAAATAAATGTAAAATAAAAAATTATAACTTATTTTAAAATAAAAAAAATAAATTTAAAATAAAAAATGTATATAAAATAAAAAATGTATATAAAATTAAAAACTAAATTTTAAAAAAAAACAAAATTTTAAATAAAAAAAAATTTTAAATAAAAAAAAATTTTTAATAAAAAATTAATTTTAAATAATGTAATTAATATTTTTAATGTAAAATTAATATTTTTTCCATACTTTTGTTTTTTGTCAGAAAATACCTTTTTTCAAATTACGAAAACCTATTGTGTTTTTTTTAATAAATTGGATAATTTTTCATAAATTAATTGACAGATTTTTCAAACTTTTTGGGGTCATTTCTTTTTTTGGGCGTTCTTTATTTTTTGTTTTGGGCCACTTTGCCTAATGTAATGTAAAATTAATATTTTTTCCATACTTTTGTTTTTTGTCAGAAAATACCTTTTTTCAAATTACGAAAACCTATTGTGTTTTTTTTAATAAATTGGATAATTTTTCATAAATTAATTGACAGATTTTTCAAACTTTTTGGGGTCATTTCTTTTTTTGGGCGTTCTTTATTTGTTTTGGGCCACTTTGCCTATTGGTTTAGTCTTTTTTCAATCCTTAATGGATTGTTTACATAACATTGATCTTTCTAGGTACCCTTGGTAAAAAAAGGACGAATTAGCGCTTGGCCAAGAGGGCTGATAACATGATTAACAAACTTGTTGAGCAAACGATCGATTTTGATGTGGGCATGGTGGCATGATTGTCTAATTCCGAGTCTTCAATCTCTGGCCACAAAAAACTGTTTATCATGCCCCTATTAAGCTCACAATTATGCGAATTGGACTTTCAATACCTCAACTAGGAATTTATTCATTCCAGCCAGTACAGATCCTCGCATAATTTATTATTTACTGAAATCGATTATTTTCTTAACCAATAACAAACTAAATCGTGTATCCTCTGCGCTGACAGGAGGAATCCAATATTTTCTTAGATTCAAATTCAGTCCATGTATTTGTAGGGAGAAATAAAGGTTCGACGCCCAGTCTTTCATATGTTACGCACATGGGGTTTTTTATAAAATTGATTTCTGTCGCTGGTGTTGTTGTAAAAGTACTTTATAAAAAAATAATAATAAAAAAGAAAAAAAGTGAAGTACAAAGTGAAAAACCAAACCCATTTTGAGTGGGCTGTCAAATTGTGGCTGTTTGTTAGCTGCGTTTACATTAATATGGGTACGATTCTACACCGAAGAACATCACATACAGACATATCGTACAATTTATAAATACACTACTCATACAACAGTTCTATCTACAGTCATATGAATGTCGGTTGGAGTATCTAGCAATCTAGATGTCCGTCCGTCCGTCGCCCGTCCATATGTGTCTTGTGCTACACATTTCAATTGAATTTGGTTACGAATACGAGTGTTTATGCCACACACAAAAAAATCGACACAGACACACGAGTTGCGGGGAGGCATCATATGTGTTTTTGAGAGTGTATAAGTGTTCAATATGTTCAGATGTATGTTCAACATGGGACAGGTACAAAATTCTAGGTGTGTACCCCATGAGGTCTGCGTTTCGGGACACAGCGCGTAGTAGTAGATGACGTCTGACTGGGACTGGCTGCTTGACTGAATGACTGACTGGCAATGCAGTAAGTGTGTAAGCAATTGAATTTTATGTTTTATTTTACGTTATTGTCATTTTAACGATACGTATTTTTATTCATCTCCTCTAAAAAAATATATCGCACAAAAAGGGATAAATGTAGGAAATGAAAATGTATATATTCTTTTTTTGTATTGAAGATACAGATTGACATTAAAGATACCCTATAAACAATTATGATTTTGACATTAAGTGCCTATAAGACCACAGGACTCTGTAATAATATTATCACCTTGATGTTAATGAGAAGTCGGAGTCCAACGTTTCCGGAAATAAAGTATGGAATGTATAGACAGAGCACAGGTGTGTCATTACCTTTGGAATACGGTAGACCATTTTAAAATTGAAATTTTTCGGAAAAGTGGCGGAAGTGCTCTCGATATAAATTTGTGGAAAACAAGAACAACGAGATGCATAAAGACTACATTTTAGTTATTGCTTCAGTTTGCTCCAAGATGTGCTTAATCATAAAGATCATTGGGGTTCAGAATAATGTTATGGCAACCTAATGCAATATACCATTAAAGACTACTGTCGAAGGAAACTTTTATAACCTATGTTTAGTTTAGGTTAATCTGGCAGATACATTCTTTTATGATACCGTGAATTTGTCGCCCATAAAAGTATCATAGGTTTCCTGGTTCCGGTGGCCTTTCTTCAGCCAACACGTCGTCGCAATGATGAAGTGAATTCTGCCCACATGAACTTTGAAGAGTTACGTTTTGTAGACCAGACATCTTCCGTCTTAGGTCCACAGCAGACGGACAATGGCTGAGAATGTGTTCGGTAGTTTTCTCCTCTTCTGCTCCGTCGTTGAAACAGAAGTCGTTGTATGCGATGTGCAGTCTACGAGCGTACGTGCCCAGATGTCATTGACCAGCTATGAGGATTCTCAAATGGAATTGTAGTAGAATAATTACGGTCCCGTTCTCCGCAATGCGATGAAGTTCGTGAAATAAGCTTATTACTATTGGTGAGAGAAACGCCAATATTGCAACTGCACCCACTTGAGCCGAACAGGAATCCATATAAGGGCAGACGACGACTGTCTTTCTTTCTCCTCGAGTAACTCTTGAAGTGATATAAGTACACATTCTCCAGGGCCTTAAAGGCCGCCTTGCTGTCAGTAAATATGACATTTGACATGCTACTGATGGGTAAGTAGTCCGGAACTGTTTGGAGTTCAACTGGTAGTAGTTTCAACTAAGAGACTTTATTCTGGCACCACGGGAGTCAGGATCCCCTAAACATTGTCCAGACTCTCTGTGGGTGTGGCCCCCTTTGTGGTGGCTGTCGGCGGCAGAGCTTCTGCTCGGCGTAACGTTGCATTTTCAACTGAGTGTTGTGACTTATAGAACGATAGGAGTTTTTGAAAGGCTCCCCCATAAACAAGGAAGATCCCATGCCAAATACATGCTTTGGAATTGGTACTCACGTACAGGTTTGCTTTGAATTTAGACCGGCGAGGCAAATATTCACATTAATCTCCAGCAGATCAGTCAGTAAATATGAAGATATACCTGCTTGATATGTCATGATCCTTATCTTATTGTGCTGCTGTTTCTATTGCCATTTCTTTCATCCGATAGTTCAAGCGACAGTTTCAAATTCAGTTTATCTGGGCAGATTCCACAACCATCTCCCCTTAACGATTTTGACACGACAGTAAATATGTGAATGGTATTCCCAGGAAGGCGTATGTTGTTCACGTAGTCCGATCCATTTGGTATTCTTGTTACATAACCGGTATCGAAAGAATGCTCAGATGTTACATTTTTTTGGAAAAAAAAAATGTTTGCTAAAAAAAAAATTTTTGTTGAAAAAAAAAATTTTGTCGAAAAAAAAATTTCGTTGAAAAAAAAAAATTTTGTGGAAAAAAAAATTTTGTTGAAAAAAAAAATTGTTGAAAAAAAAAATTTGTAAAAAAAAAAATTTTGTAAAAAAAAAAATTTGTAAAAAATAAATTTTGGAACAAAAAAATGTTGGTAACAAAAAAATTTGGGGAAAACACAATTTCTGTACAAAAAAAATATTATTATTTTTATTATTATTATTTATAGAATTATTATAGAATGCCTATTTAAATTCCTACGTACTGCGTGACAGAGTCAGTGAATCAGGGAATCAGTGTATCAGTGTCGAGGGTAAATATATATTAAGATAATTTTAAAATAAAATGAAATACATCTCGTTTTTTTTAAATAAAAAATTTAAACACAAATTACAGTTTTTTGACTCGATTATCATCATCATGTCCTTTTATCATAGGGGTATAGGGCCCGTGGGCCTGTAAATAGGCGCATAGGGCCCGAGTGTCTCGAATATTCTGGTTTCAAATAGTACGGCAAAATAGTGAAACCGATTAACCGTACTATACAAGGTATTGCTGTACAATAATTTGTATTTTTGTATACATATTATATGATAGTTTTAAAAAGGTCTGTGGTTTGCCGCCATGTCGTATCGCAACTACACAGGATATCCGCCGGTAGCCAGTTCAGAATCGAGAAGAAAACAGTTGTTTTAAAAAGAGAAGTTTACATTGTGATACATTTTTCCCTTACAAAAGAATTATCGGAATTAGTAGAATTTACGAATGATATAATTTAACCTTGATTTTGTAAGGTCATTAAACGATAGCTATCGTAATGTACTGCAATTGGATCTAAATATGAAGTTGCCGTTGTGATATTCTTGTTGTCTTAAGAATACGAATTTTTGGATTTACTGAACTTTTAAAAATTATATAATTTGATATTGTGTTTCTTGGGCGTATTTCGGAAAACAGCCAAGCTATAACAGAGCTATTGTCATTAAATTATAGCTAGAGTACGGTACAATACTTAATGTAACGGATCGAATGAGCCCCTCCAACTTTCAGAAGTTTAAGTTGCCAAATAAGGTATGCAGTCAGAATGGACTTTTTTGTTCATATCTTGGAGATCTGTTAAGCAATCTAGTAAATTCCAGATGATACTAATTTTATTTTGAATACACTCAACATCTACTGTCGCAAAATATCGAAATAAGAAAAAAATATTTTTGGCCAAAAAAAAACCAAGGGGTTAGACTTTCAAAAATCACGAATTTTGAAAAAAAATATTTTTGTTTGTAATTGTGTTAATGGATATATAAAATATATCTGAAGCCGATGCTGTGATCATTTTTTGTCACACATAAAAAATTTTTAGGATTTGGTGGACTTTAAAAAAATGTATAATTTGACCTTGTCTTTTTTTGGACAGCAAAGGTATATTTATCTTAATCTGATCAGGGGGGAAATGTAACCCTTTCAGGACCATAAGCTTTCCCTTTTTCATTTTCATATGAAAGAAGCTTGTCAGATTCCAACTAAAGCAAAACCATTCAAAAAAATGAAAAAAAAAAATTTGCGAGTTTTGTTATGGGACACATGTGTCCCTGTGGACTTTAAGAGATCCAAAATGTCCTTTTTATTATATAGGTTTTTCAATAAAAGTTAAATTTTTAATGTTATAATACGCTTTTAATAACAATTTATGTTCAATTTTGCGATAAATTGAAAGAAAGAGAAAATTTCGTCTATGATTTAGAGCACTTAAAATATCCCGTTTACGGTATGTGCAAAACTTCCTTCTTGGCTCTTACAAAAACATTGATACATTTTTTCTTCCGCACAATTTTTTTTATAAATTTTAAAAACTCATCATTTAACTTTGCATTAGGCTAAAAATATCAATACTTTTAGTATTAGTTTATTTTAAAAGCATATTTTTCTTTTTGGGACACATATGACCCCTGGTCGTCAAAGAGTTAATAGAGCATACAAAACATGTAAATCATTTCAAATATCTGTTTAAAATTTGACAAGCTTGTAACTGAACTTGACTTCAAATATCTGGAAAATCCAGTCCATTCCAGTCCGTCTGGCAACCCTAGTTGACACCCAACTCCAACCAGGAGAGTATGTTCGAATCCTTAACCATAGGTACGGCCACATAATACCAGTATGCAATATCAATCCATGGATTTAAACAGATTGTTGAGTTGAGTTTCCATTGCATTGGATAGAGTACTCCCGTTCCTCGTCCTGCCAGTCTGGCAACACTTGAGACGCCCAAACTAGACACGAGCGCCAATGTTACAACCGTACAGATACAAGATAGTGTGTGACGCACTTGAACACCAATTGACCGCTTCCTTACATATTTCCCTTAACATTCCATGAAGGAATAGACGGAGAACTTCTCTCGAATCAGTGAGCTGTGTACGATACAATTTGTATACTCACTGACCGGGACCTACTGCTTAAAGCCGGCTCCGAACGGCAAATACATTTCTAGAGAAGTTTTACATGGCTTAGAGATTAATCTCTTACTCGCAAAGTCACCAACGTTTACGAGGTGGAAGCAGCCGCTGATGGTCTTACGAGTACGGTTTCGAACTCGGGTTCTTCTATGTGATAGTCGTACACACCACGTCCGCTCACACCAATTGGCCACGCGTTTCGAATATTTTCGTACCAACCGGCATGGCTCAAACGTATTTACAAGTCATTACACACATTCGGTCAATGCAGGCTGAGGATTTCAATAAAGTATTTCGATGCGTTCTACTTTTCATACTTACAAATACACCCACCCACCCTGTACTCAGAGGATTCAAGGGAATATAGGCTAAATGTCTTACCAAGATATTATGATTAAATGACATAACTACATCGTCCAGTGTTACCAGCCCTCTCAGAAACTTAGCATGCCCGCCATTACTTTATCCCCGAATAGGGTAGGACTAGAGCAATTGGTTGTGGCTGGTTTTAGTGATGATTTGGCATAAATTGCTATGCCTACTCGTTGCTGTTGTGGCAGCTACAAATGCATACATATGTTGCAGCCTTTCAATTTCCAGTCAAATAAAAACAATACAAAAAATTATTCTTCATTTTGTGTGTGTTATCTTTTCGAAAATATTCAATTTGACTGAAGTTATTGTTGTCGGTGTTGCATTATCTTTTCTATTTGTGATTCGTTCCCGACGTTTTCGTTTTTTTTTTCATTTCATTTTATTGATATGTTAACAATTGCATTTGTTACACCCAATATGTGGCAAAGTCTATTCGCCTGTCTGCGTGGACTCATATGCCTGCCGTGCATTGTGATATGGGTTCTAGTTCTGGCTGTTTGTTTTTTGGGTTTGGGTTTTAAGTGAAGAAATTGTGATGATTCACCTTGTGAATGTGTTCTTTGAAACGACAGTCGACGGACCGATCGCCCAACCGGCTGTACAACTTTGTGTATTCATCCATGCGCTTGTACTGCGATCTCCACCCATTTTTCCATCGACTTGCCTTTATCCACCGAGCATATTGTGGGCAGTTTAATCGTAATAATTGTATTAATTTCATTTTGATACTATTGTAAATTAAATACATCATACTCATAACGTACACACCACTCATTTCATTACCAAGTCAGCATGTGGGGGAAGAGTCGTCTATCAGCTTCGATACGTGTTTGTTTTTTTCCTGCATCATCACATCGAATTCTTGGGAAACCGAAATTAAATCAACAGTTCTACGCGGTACATATTCAGTGTTGGCGGCTCTGTTGGGAAAAAAGTCATAAATCATAATAAAAGGAACCGTATATAATGTCTATAGAAACTTGATTTGTATAATTAACTATTCACCAAAATGTACAAGAATGTCTGAAAAAAAAACAAAATATTCTTTTAATTTTTAAATGATTTAACAAAAAATGCGATCATATGTGATTCACATGCAATCGATATTGTCCGGTCCGACATACTCATAAATAACAATGGAGAATTAGAACAGAGTTAAAGGCGATTTCTGTTTTTTTTTATTAACGAGAATAATGAGACTTTATATTCATATGAAATAATTGTAATTAATCATGGCGTAATCATATCCTGGTTACTGAAATTGAGAAATCGCAGCAGGATGCTATTTGCCATGGGCACATAACTTTTCGGGCTATTCTCTGTGTAAGTACGGCAAATATTGTTCACATCAAACGGTTAAGGAGAGTGCCAAGACGATCGACTAAATTTAAGAAACATTTGGGGCAATAAGAGTAACTGGAAAATTGAATCATGTGTTAGATTTTTACAAAAATGTTTTTCGGTCCATTTGGCAGCTTGAGTATTTTCATCATACAAGTAGAATAAGTGACATTGACATACACATCTCTAGATATGAAAAGCAAAGAGGGCCCCAAGTTCATCTCAGACAAATATTCATATAGAGATCATTGCTCTACCGCCCGAGATGCTTCAAAGAGAAGGTGACTTGATTATTGTTGTATTCTAAGTAGTCTAAATAAATTTTAAAGTACTCAATAAAATAAAAATACCGCATGTATGGAAATGTTATTTTTTTTTAATAAGACGACTCACCCTGTATTTTATTCTACCGATATAACTACATATATACAGGATGGCCTCAATTAATGCAACGGACCTGTAAAGTATCTGAATTAGAATTTGTGAATATTCCGAATTAGAATTTGTGAATAATCATTAATATACCGTCCGAGGTGCTCCAAAAAGAAGGTGACTTAATTGATGTTGTATTCTAAGTAGTCTAAATTAAATAAAAATTAATCAATTAAATATTGAGCTGAATTAGAATTTTTGAATATTCTAATATGGAAAAATTTTTGTGTTAGTAGATCCTGAAAAAAGTCAGCTACACTTGATTATTTGCATTGAATTTTTAAAATCACAGGCTTAAGAAATTTCAAAAAAGTTCATGGTATTCGCGCATTAAAAATTTGCGGTGAATAAATTTTCGGTTTCGGTTTTCGCAACATCCTCGATAACGGTAACTTTCACGATACCTTTTTGTTGAGTAGATCGATGTTGCTGCAAAATCAAAAAAAATTTCCCAAAATAAATGAAAAATTCCCCCAAAAGCCCAATATGAAAATTTTCACAAAAATTTCACCAAAAAACAACATTATAAAAAAAAACTATGATTGACTTCTGTTATGAAAATATTCCCCAAAAAAATGAAAAATTATCCAAAAATAACAAAATATTATGGAAAAAGCCCAAAAATACAGCAACAGATTTTTATAATTTCGAAATAGTGAATTTTTGTTGTTCTTTATTTTATATTTGGACAGATTAAGAATTTTTTATTTCACTTATGCGGGATTTTCAATAAGAAGGACTTCGGATAATTGAACCTTCTTTCATTTAAACGAACTGAGAAGTGACAGCTACCAAAAACCCGGGTGATTCAAAATACCACCTCTTGTTGTTAAACCCTTTAGTTTTTATTGACATTCTGACGCTGTCTTTGACTTTTGATTTGTTATGTTTTGCCTTATTTGTAGACATCGCAGATATATTTATATTTGTCAACATATGTTTTGTCACATGTCAATAAATATCTTACAAATTACAAGTAGATACTGCATTTGCATTTGCATTTAAATTTTCATTTCGTTTTATTTACGGCTTTACTTACTACATTGTCTGCATTCATGTGCATATTCTCGTTGGTGTATTAGAGAGGGTCGGTATAAATGACATCCCATCGTTATTTATGTAACAATTTAAAATTGAAATTGTTAATTAACATTGCAATTTTTTAAATTTTTTCAAAGAAAATACATGTTTTTAGTAGTAGACAAAACTGGGGCATTCTGCTCTCTATATCGTCCCGCCAATCTTAATATATATTTACCCTCGACACTGATTCACTGATACACTGATTCACTGACTCTGTCACGCAGTACGTAGGAATTTAAATAGGCATTCTATAATTTTCTATAAATAATAAAAATAAAAAAAATATTATTTTTTTTTTGTACAGAAATTGTGTTTTCCCCAAATTTTTTTTTTCCAAAATTTTTTTTTTATTATTTTTTTTTTTTACAAATTTTTTTTTTCAACAAAATTTTTTTTTCAAGAAAAATTTTTTTTTTCAACAAAATTTTTTTTTTTCAACAAAAAAATTTTTTTTTCCACAAATTTTTTTCTTTTCAACACAATTTTTTTTCCATATTTCAACGGGCGCCATAGGCGCATTACAACTTACTAGTATAATAATAGTGTATAATACACTATAAACTATACAGTATACACTATTGTTTTGTTAAGGGGGCGATATGGTCTTTGATTTCTAGATTTGATTCTCGTTACACGCTACTGAGGTATAGCCCAGTCTAATGTACAATATCTTGTTGTGTCTTACAAAATGCTTGTTATCAAGTTGTTTCTGACTAAATTGGTAATTAACAAAGGTTTTTTTTTTGTTGGAGCGTAGGCAAATGACAGAGTCAAGTATTTCAAAATGTCTCAATTGGGGATTTTTACAATTTTAATGGCAATTACAATTAATAATATCTCAAAACACCAACAAACTGAAAACAAAACAAAGAAGAAAAAATCACAAGTGGTTTGTTGACGTGCATAAGTGTAGGAAAATTGTACAACATCCAAATACGAATATTAAGTGTTATAATGCAGAAACAATCTACTAGTGAGACAATGATTCATAACTGCCCGAAACAAATGGAAATTGTGAAATGTTTTGAAAAGTGAGCCGGGTGTCAAACAGAAACAGGAATATAAAAAATTTTACAACACATGCAGTACGTGTTATGACTTTGTGACAGTTATTCATAAATGGTAGAACATTTACGGCAAATATTCCTCTTAGGATGATTTCTAAAATACAGGCTTCTCCAAAAAGAGGTGTTATTTTAAATCAACCGGTATTTCGGTACCTTTTTCATTCGACAATTAGAAACCACGCCATTACTAAAAAAGGACCGATACAGTCTTCAACAATGCATTGAAACCATTAAAATTCACTACAAAAATGGTAAAAATCTAGCAGCCACAGTTCGCAAAACTAAAAAGATTCCCGACCGTGTTATCTCTCGAAGAGTTGATCACAATTGGCCACCGAGATCTTGTGATTTAATACCTTGCGACTTCTTCCTCTTTGTTTTAAAATAAACATCTGATAATTTATCTTTGAATACCAAAATAACACCTCTTGTTGGAGAACTCTGTACTTTGGTTCTGGCGATATTCTGCAATCAGTGGTATGTCCAGGACATTTCTCTAGACAATTTCTACATGGCTTAGACATTACCTGTGCATTATTTCTAAATAGTATTCGAATCTTTGCTTTGTGTCTAATAATCTCACATACAATTTATCACACGGGAAATGTGAAGATTTAAAAAATAATCACACTTTTTATGAAGCAGAAGGAGGAACAAATAGTGATTTTTGTTTTAGTAAAATTGCAAACAAGTCCACTAAATGGTACTACCCAATTTCCGGTGCTGTCGTTCTAAAAGTCACCCATGACCTTTTCTAAAACTTGGTACAGTGAATAGCATTATATCGGAATAGAGACATGGTACAGGCTACCCAACTGTTGTATTGTTTTTCAGGCTGAGATAGTCGCAAACGATATGGAAGCTAAACTGACTTTGCCTCCTCCTAATGCAACAGCTCAAGTTAACTCTTTCCTGGGTCTTTGTCCTTAACGACATAACGGGAATTGGTCAAAAGAGACTCACAGCCTAAGCCAGGATGTCGAACGACAATGTTCGCATGCTTTCTAAGCGAGAAATAGCTTATTTCGAAGCCGTTTAGAAAACATGCAGTCATTGTTGTTCCGTTCCAATCTCATATCGTGGCTAAGAATGTCAGCATTTTACCAGGATTATTCTTATTTGTGATGCACAAGAAATACATAAATTCTAGCACTCAAAAACACTGTGTACACTTTGAAACGACGGTTTAGCCCTTGAACGGATTAAACTAGAGCAGCAACATTTTTGGGGCACATCATACAATAGACCAACGTTCTAGTTTAGATAGTGACAGCAACCACTATTTGTATACCATACACCAACTAGGACAACAGGACATTATTTGTGTTTATACAAGGACAAGACTTTAAAATGCATATGTCTTCAGGTTGTTATCTCCCTAGAAGTTATCACCTGCTCGGACGATCTAGTTTATTGGGACCATGCAAAAGTCACTGGCCAATTGACTTTAATTTTGTCAACTCATAATGTCGTAAATATTTCTTATTTTAAATAAATTCTTATATTCTGTTTTTTTTTTTTTTGAAAAATTCCCTTTAACATGTGAAAATTGGCCAATTATTGCAGTTAAATATTTAATACACACACATCCCATTTAGCCGACTTTAATTTCTATACACATACCATTAGAACACACCGGCTCACACACACACACAGAAGGCACACTCACATAAATTTTCTACCTGTTTCATTAAGAAAGTAAATAATTCTTGTGTTCTTTGCTACCTTGTACCTGCTTATCACGTGAGCTCAAACAGACGAGGAAGAGAAAACGCCAGCAAATTCTAAAGGAATTTTGACCTTTTTTTGTGTGCTGTTTGGAAAAAAAATAAACGAAAAGAACAAATGCCAAGGAAAACAAAGCCAGAAGAATGAGAGGAAAAACTACAAAACCGAACAAAAAGTACAGAAAGAAATGCACGCACACACAAGGGAAATTCTAGTTTTAACACCTGCCCTTCATCAACAGCAGCAACGATAACCATGAATTTTCCCAAAAAAAAAAGAAAGATAGCAAAGAAAAACCGAACCGAAGTCAGTGCCATCCTTGGATAGTGCACAACTGGACAAAAGACCGAAGAATATGACAGCCACAGCACAAGAAAAAGACAAATATTTTTTGGGTGAGGGAACTAAGGCAAGTTGAACAGGGTTTAAGGGTTTACTCTACAAATGGCAACCGAAGAATTTCCCTCCTCATTTTAACGCTTCACCATTGTGTGCCCGGGTGTGTGTGTCCATGGAAATGAAAAGATTTACACTTCTTCATTATGGTTTGTGTTGTTGCTGTTGTGTGAAGGTTTTTTTGACCATCGCACATGAAAGAGAGCATAAGAAAAGTGAGGAAACATTAAATGACCCTTAAATTTAACGCCATTAACTTCATTTATATGTTAGATGATTGTTAGGCGATCTATATATGTATGTATGAGTATAAATGGAGAGCACATGTAAATATTATGGAAATTATAATAATGTTATTAAAATTGTTAGGAATGTCTTTTGAATAAATTAAGGTAAAATGTAAATAGTTCTGCCTTTAGACACTATACCACACACTGTGGTGAAGGCAGGGTCGGATTATCCATTGGGAAACAAAGGCAAGTGACATTTCCTCTTAGCAGACAGTTTATGGATCATCTACATATTATTATTATTCTTTATTCAAGTAGTAATCTTAATATATATTTACCCTCGACACTGATTCACTGACTCTGTCACGCAGTACGTAGGAATTTAAATAGGCATTCTATAATTTTCTATTTTCTATAAATAATAATAATAAAAAAAATAATATTTTTTTTTTGTACAGAAATTGTGTTTTCCCCAAATTTTTTTTTTACCAAAATTTTTTTTTACTTTTTTTTTTTTACAAAATTTTTTTTATTTAAAAAATTTTTTTTTCAACATTTTTTTTTCCAATTTTTTTTTTTCAACAAAAAATTTTTTTTCCGCAAAATTTTTTTTTTTACAATTTTTTTTTTCAACAAAAATTGTTTTTCCACAAAATTTTTTTTTTCAACAAGATTTTTTTTTTAACAAAATTTTTTTTTTTCAAGAAAACATTTTGTTTTTAACAAAATTTTTTTTTTCAAGAAAACATATTGTTTTTAACAAAATTTTTTTTTTCAACAAAATTTTTTTTTTCCACAAAATTTTTTTTTTTTCAACAAAATTTTTTTTTCATATTTCAACGGGCGCCATAGGCGCATTACAACTTACTAGTACATTATAATACGAGTATAAACTACAATTCGAAAATTAAGAAATGGTATATGTTGAACCGTGTTCAACATCTTAGAATAAGTTAGATTTAAGAAAATGAAGTACTAGAATCCCCATACTGTAATACTCAGATGGAAACCCTGCATCGGTTAACTGAAAAGGGTTTCACTCACAGTTTTCTCAAGAGAATATGTTGCAGTGCCATAAAAATGTTACTCTAGTTCGGCGAGAGACCTGTCTGCTTAGTCCAATCTTGCACATATTTGGCAGCACAACCCTTTGCTTCATTCAATGCTGATATGATAGCGAAGACGAGGTAGACAAATTATTCCAGCAATTCGACGATCAACTGACGGCCTCTACCATTTTTTATTTCCATCTTCGCCAAGTTTGACTTGCAGTCTTAAGTTTAATCTTTTCCTCGATCGCCATCAGACCCATCTTCAACGAATCCTTTTCGATTCTAGAAATTGCACTAATTACATAGGTTTAGCATCGAAACACAATTGTTGAAAAATTCATATATGTAAAAAAAATATATGTGAAAATTGTTTTTGTATTTTCAGACATTTTTCTTAACAAAAGTTTGTAAATTTTTCTCATGTTTCAATTGTTGAATTTCGAAATTTTGCCAAATTATCCACTTGTCCTCCATTCTCGGCAAACATGTTCTGCATACAGAAAACTTCAGACAATTATACTGATCTAAGGTTAAAACATCTCCGGGTGTTGCATAACAAATGGATACTCCATCCTCCATGCTGGGGGCTCTACAAACTATTCAAACACTATTACAATACAAATCTACAAAAAAGTGCCACACAATTAAATGTTCAAACACATTAAGGAAAGAAAGTTTTTTTCCCCACCCTTTCAAGAGGATAAAGCTAATTTAACATCAGAATAATTTCACAACGAAATGAAAATCAACAAAAAAAAAATTCACAGACAAAGAGGTGAAAAATGCATATAAAGTCTTATGAAAATTTGTTAGTTTTAATAATATTAAGTAATAACTACTTAAACATAACACCAAAAGTAGAGGGAGAAAAAGAAAAAGAAGAGGAGAAAACTGAAGAAGAAGTTATTAAATTGGATTATTATGCAGTTGCGTTACGGAGACTAGAAAAGCGAGAAATAGAGTTGGCAGTGAATGGAAATGGAAATGAAAACGACAATGGGAATGATGACATGGCCAGCCATGGATCGACCAAGTCCCTAACAAAAGTCTATTTGTGAAAAGATTATTAATGGCATGACATTAACTTCAACACTTTCCAAACTACTCGCACTCAAGCCTTTATAATTTTTTTTTTTTTTTTAAATTTTCGAATAAAACAAACAAAAAAAAAAAACTTTTCAAAAGCTATGACGAATATATTCAAATATTTTTGATAGGCTTAGTGTCAAGCGATTTGAAACGATGAAATATGTTTTAATAAGCGATAAAAGGGCAAAGCAAAGAAGTCAACAAAATTTGCATAAAATCATCAAAATCCGATTTGAATGGTGAATCAAAAAAAAAAACAAAGCAGTGTATTTTTTTTTTTTTGAAAATAAGGTGTGTTTTCCATAATTAAATTTGACAAAAAAAAATGTTAATCAGCAACGAAATTGGTTAAATAAAAAACCCCTTTTCCATCTTATTTATGGTGTGTGAAATATTTAATATATTTCTTATTTCAGTTTAATATCGGTTAGAAACTCAATGGGCAATGCTCAAATGAGTGAATACATAATTTGCCGCCTGTAGAGAATTGCATGCAGGTTTATATAAGATATGTGGATGATAAATTAATCTATGAAATCAGAATTTCAAATGCTAAACGGCATCAATGGGTGTGTTTTATAATATTTTGCCAGTAGCATTCATAAATTTTGTGAGTAGTTTAAAATAAAAATTAGTCAAAATGTAGGAAAAATTACAAAAATGGTGAAAATCTTGCAGTCACAGTTCGTCGTCGTAAAGCACCTCGTCGAACCAAAATACAGAACTTGGTTGGAAAATTCGAGCTGTTGGGAGAAGTTAATGTTTACCACCTAAATCACAGCGACTGTTCGGTTCGAGGTGGTGTTGTTGTTGCAAGTCGGATGTTTCGACCGTTCTGAATTACAATGAAGTTACAGAAAATCCTCGAAGTGTTGAATTTATTACGGCTGTAACTGTAATGTGATGTGAAATTTATCTTCGGATTGCTGGAGTTCATTATTTTCTTATAAGATACATATTGTTTTTTAATGAACCCTTTTATGAATCATAAAAAAATAATTCAATATTTGAAGTTAATTAATTCACTTAAAATGGTAATTGCTTGAAGCATGATTCAGTAGCCACTTGTGAAAACTGGTTGTAATTCCAAATTCATTTCCTTTTGAAGTTACATGGTTAGTCTATATTTAAGTCAAGAAGAAAAACATAATTGTAGAACGCTTACGCACACATTTGAATATAAAGGCCGTCTTGTCCTTTTTGCGAACTTTGCGTCAAGCCTTTTTTTAATTCCAATAAAATTATATTTATTTACATTTCATACGACACCAACATTACCGGATTACTGTTGGATACTCGTTCTTCATACAGGCTGTAAAGACCTGTTCGGCTTAAAATAAAACGCAACTAAAAACTAATATTTTTTGTAACATCACATAGCATTCAGGCATACACATACAGACAAACACACAAAAAATCAGTTCACAAAATCATCCCAAAACAACTCAATTAACTAGTCATTTTATTCACAAAACTAACAGAATTGAATCATTCATCTTTTCTTTTCATAATCGGTCATCTGACATGGCATTGCAGCAAACAATCCAAAAATATACGTTGGCGCATGCGCAACCAACCTGTTTGAAACAAAAACCAACCATTCCTACATAGACATGTTTGGGTTTGGTTTGTCAACAAAACCAGACAAGACTTTCTGCATTGGACAGCAGCAACACTATCTCTAGCAGCCAGTGTTCCCAACTTAGTGGTTTTCCCACTAGATTTAGTGGGAAAAATTCTTCGCAGTGGGATTTTTAGTGGTAAAAATAATTTAGTGTTTTTTTTAGTGGAAGAATTTTTTTTTAGTGGATTTTCTAGTGGTTTTTTTCTGGAAGTCAAAATAAAGTTTTTAGTATTAGTTTTTTCAACAGTTGCTTTTTATTTTAACTAATATCGTTAATTAATTATTATAATATCGTTTAATTAATATGCATTTCCAAAGTAATGATGTAAACCCACATAAATTATTTGAAGATTTATTTCTTTATTACAAAAATTTGTTGAGAAGAATAGTTTTGCCTGATAAAATGAGCAATATAAGCGATTGTGAGCTCAACAATTTCGATTTTCACTGCTATTTGATGGATAAAGATAATGTTTATTTTGGGTATGATTTTGATTTTGAAAGTACAAGTATCGACACTGAAACATTAAGGAACGTGAAAGAAAAATGTCATGCATTTTTAATTATTTTGTACGAACAAATACAAAAAAGATTACCGGATAATTTATTTATTCTTAAATGTTTAGCTCATTTAGACCCAAAAATTGCGACATCTCAAAATAAGCCGGACTTAAATGATATTGTAAGCAAAGTTTCTCGAACACATATTTTCGGAGTTAAGCAAGAAATTGATCGCGAATGGTTTAATCTTCCAAATAAACAATGGATTAACGTTACCAATCCCGAAGATTTTTATGCCGAAGTTTTAAAAGATACCGATGCGGTCTTCAAAGGTCTTCAAAGATTCCCAAATATTTCAAAATTTGCTATCGCATTGTTATCGTTACCAATTTCAAATGCGGAAGTTGAACGTGCCTTTTCGCTTTATGGAACAATAAAAAATAAACTTAGAAATAAGCTTTCATTAGAAATGCTTAATGCCTTAATGATGGTTTGACACACTTTGAAGAGAAATGGTAATTGCATTAATTTTGAACCATCTTCAAAAATGTTGACAGCGTTCAATTATAAAATGTACGATTTTAAAAATAACGCAGAAAATGAAAAAGATTGTGAAACATTAGACGAATGTAATTTGTTTGATTATTAATATGCATTGTAAAGGAAATAAATAAGAGCATTATTATATTATAGCGGAACTCACTATCTTGTGGAAAAGAAAAAGGAAATGTAAAACTTGCACCCGATTGTGAGCGCACTTGATTGTTTTTTTTCCAACACTGTTGATGTTGTGGCCGCCGCGCAACCGGCTTTCGCGGCAATAAATAAATAAACAAAATCTTTTATTATCGAATAAATGCGGATGGATGAATAACTTTTAAATTAAGACATTTACCGACAACAATGTAAAAAACATTCAAGCACAATATTTAACCATTGTTGATGATGTTTAATTCGAGCTAATAAAGGCGGCCACGGCGCCGACAGTATAATTTCGTCTCAAAACTCTGGTGGTGACAGCTGACTGATTTCCCCAAGCGCCGGTGGAAACTTTCCTCTGATTTTTGGTGATGTAAATTTGCCCATCTTGGGGAAAAGCAACCGTGTGTATTTTGTTTTTGTAATTGCAAAATTTCCTCCAATATTTTCCTTTTCCACTTTCCTCGGGCTATTTCCCTGAGATCGTGAGTTGCCCTTATATAATATTAATCAATTACACTGTAAAAAGAAATACATGTAATGTACAAAAGTTATATTTGAAATAAAGATTGATTGATAATATTAAACAACATTAAATGTTTCATTAGGAATATAAAAAAAAATCAAAAATTAAATTAATAATATCTTTTTCTCAGTCATATAAAATTTAGTGGGAAGTTTCAATAGTTTAGTGGTTTTTTCTTCAAATCTAGTGGTTTTTTTCAGGAGTTTAGTGGGATTTTTTTAGAAATGTTGGCATCACTGCTAGCAGCTGTGCCGACGATGACTGTAAAATATGTTTACGAGACTGTTGGAGGAAATGAATCTACAAACAAATAGAGAATGGTTGGAGTCATGTTTTAAATGTGTCTAGCAGAAATGTATCTAAACATCAGTCTAAATGATAGAAACATATTAATTTTATATCAACATGCTTCACAGCAAGGTGTAAAACTTGTACTTCGATTCATGTAAACAGTATTTTATCATTATGTTTAATAAAGAAAATCAAGTCCCGCGAATTCCCGGGAAGATGTCGGAAAAATTCCCGATTCCTGGAAGTTGGAAAAGGTCGGGAAACTTTTTTGGCGTTCAGGCACAATTATCATTTTGTTTAGATTCATTTCACATACGTTGTTGCAAGTGAATCAACGCCTGAAAAGATTGTTTACAATTTCTTGTCTACCAAATTCCCCAAAGTGTTTCAAATTCCACATAAACAGTTTCTCTCAGAGAGGCATTTTCGACGAAAATGAGAACAAGACATTCTGAGTAGCACAACAATTTCCAAAAAAAAATATAAACACACACAAAAAAATACAATCCACCACATGTCCAAGCAAAAGACATGCAACAGCAGGTCGTAACAAAGACGAGCAAGAATGATACGTTCCACAAATACGCACAGACACGAACACAGCTAGGTAGCCAAACAAACGAGCGAGCGCTGGGATAAACAACAACAACAACTAAAAACAATGTGTGGCGAGCAACATCGGGGGATATGTTGGTCTGTTGTTGTTAGTGGATGTGTGTGTTGTGTGCGTATGCCATGTTTACCGAACTGTGCAATCGTGGATGAATTTAGTTGTAATACGATTGCCGGGCGGTTTGGTTGACTTACAAAACGAGAACGCATAACGGCGCGTTCGCTAAATCTTTGGGGATTTCTGAAAACAGATGAACAGAAAATTTTTCTTTCGGATTAACGAAAGAGATAAACGAAATTTTTGTGTGAAGTGGAGAATAATTGGTTGGGGAACCGAAAAATACCTGTGCGCTATAAAGTATGGGCCCTTTGAAAATAAAGATTTAGCAATCAAAAACTAAAATTCGTTAAAGTGATAAATAAATAAAGAATATTTGAAAATAAACGTATGGGATTGAGTGAACGAAAAGAATTGATTATAACACAAGCCAAATAAAAATTTAAAATCTTTAATGAATACATTGGAAAAGTGTGGACAACAAAGGAATGAATGGATGGCGAGTTTTCTTCAAACAGTGCAGTGATTTTCGGAAAATTTCTTTTTGGTTATCAAATGACAACATTAAATCGTCTTTAATTAAAAAAATGCTTAAAATAAAAGTGTTAAAAGAAATACTGCCCAATTCTGGCATTTATTGAGGAAAAGAAACATATCATTGTCTAGCCAACAACAACAACAATCGAAACTCGGAAAATACTGCAACATTTCAAATGTTGCCTTGTGTATATCTATCAAGATGTCATTAAATTTCTATAAAAGTCTATAAAAATCGACATTTCTATAAGCAGTGAATGACGTTTGTCTTTCCCTTGCCCCAAAACAAAATCAAAAATTGTCGAAAAATTTTGTTAGTGATTGTGTACAAAATACATTTCGATTTATAAGACCTTAAGAAAGAAAAAAAAAACACAAAAGAGATCAGACGACCAAAACTGAATTTTAAAGACGCATTTACAAACCCCGAACCAAAGATGCATATGTTTAAGCAGTCGGTCGGAGGATTTAAATATAGAAATAATCTTCATGTCGCCGACGACGACAACACCAACAACGACAGCATCATGACAACAACAGATAGGAAAACAAGAACATATGGAATACAACAAAAATCATCCGCTAGAAGAACTGCAACAGCAGCAGCACCATCATTGTCATACTCCTGCCCTAAGACGACATCGGTGGCGGCGGCGACAAAAACAACAAAAACGTCTACTAAACATTTTGGCTTAATGTCACTGCAGTTGGCTGTTGTATTGTTGGTATTTTTATTAGCCGATAGTGGATTAAATGGATTACGAATAGTTACAGCCCTTAAGGGTAAGTTACAACATAAACATATATACTTTAGTTATACCCTACACAGACACACGCGTGCACATGTATATCACCAGAAAGGAGCATATGGATAAACACATGCATACATGCGTGGTTGCCTACACTGGCCTATGTGTGACGAAGTGCGTGTGTGTGTCCATAAATTTACCTAATTTATCATTTTTAGTAAGAACAAGAAATGAGGGAGGAAAAGTTATGTTTTTTTTGTGGTTTTCCTCAAAATCTTGAAAGATTATGAAAACATTATTTTGTAGCAGTTGTTTTTCGTGTAATTTAGAGGAGTAGAGAATGAAAAAACCTTAGGAAGAAACAAAGTATCAGAAATATTGATCTAAACCGGCAGATTTTGATAAAGAATTGTGAATTCGAAGCAAAGAAATGTGTGAATAGTTGGTAAAGACAAGACATTTCCAAAAAAAAAAAGGATTGAGATATTTGCAGAGATCATAGAACGTTAAGGTCGTATCACAAGAGAGTAATTGTCAGCAGACAGACAGCTAAAACTTGCCACGAGTATTCAATAGTTCCAGTTTGGGTTTTAAATGAGGAAATTGGGTCTCATAACTGAAATATTTTATACCTTTTTTTCACAATGAAGCAACTTATTGTTTTAGAAAAATTTTAGTTATAAAATAATTCAAACTATTCGTACAATTAATTAAAAACATAATCAAACACATAAGTTATAGATTTCGTATTTTGCTTACTCTTAGATATTACAAGAAGACAAATGCAAATCTAATTGTAATTTTTTTGTGTGAAAAATGGATTACTTGTCTGGATTTTCAGATGATTTCCCGTTTAACATATTTCATGCTTCTTGGATAATACTTTTTTTTATCCCACGTTCTCCCTTCTTTGTCGTACACTGTACTACAAATTTAAAACTTTTGGCTTATATCACTCATGTGGTAGAAGTCCGTCATAGCTCTAAGTAAAATGATTTTCAGTTTATTTGGTGTTCAATGCCAAATTCAAAATCAAAGGAAATCCATAATGATTCATGCTATTCATTCTTTCAATTCGAAGAAAGCTATAGCTCATTATTCAAATGATTTAAGAATACATTAGAGTGGTTTGCATGAGAAAAATAACATATTTTGAGTTAGGATGTTACGATCTTCTCGCATATCAGCATAATTTTTTATCGATAGAGCATATGCGAGAAGGACAAAACCTTAAGTAAAAAAATATCAAAAGTGAGAGAAACGGATGAACTATAAAATATCGGAGAGAAGCCTTATAATTTGTGTAAACAAGTTAATTTTTTTAAATTTTCTGAAAGAGAATATCACATATCACAATAAAGAGTTCATAAAAGCGAAAACAATTTGGCTAATATTATAAAATTTCTCTTTCGATCTTCTGATACGTATCAGCTACGAAATCTGTTTCCTGTACAAAAAAAAAAATCAGACATTTCATCCCTTTTCCCTAAACACTTTTAAGACTGGCCAATTTCCACTAATCAAGGTGTACGAAAATCCCTTTGCCTTAACATAAATTGTCCTTCCAAAATGTCCTTTCAAATATGTGTGTACACTTTTGAACATTTCAAAGAACACAAAACTATTCCTCTCCCCTCATAAATCTTTTCACACTAAAGCCGAGCATGCGGCATCCGATAGCAAAGCAACATTTTTACAATCCATGTAATCTGAGCTCTAAGAAACCCATAGGAAGTCTATTACAAAAAACACAACAACAACAAAATGAACGATTTCGAAAAATGCATAAAGTAAATACTTGTTAGAGAGAAGTAGAAGAAGCGGCATCGGACACGCTTACACAAAATACCAAAGTGATTAAACTGCGGGATATATGCAGATGTTCGGAAAAGAAACGAAACAAAAACTACCTGCTCAAAAGAATTTATTTGTTATAGATTTAGGTTTTCCGAGGCTTTCAAAAACAACATATGGTCAAACGTATGGGATAAATGAGCCAAAGTGTTTTTTGTGGAAAAATATGAAATTACGGGGGAAAAAATAGGGAAAATGTGAAAAAAAGTAGGAAATTTTTGTTGTAAAGAAATATTTTTGTTGTTTTGGCAATAAGTTAGGGCAGGGTCATATTTTCAAATAATGAAAGTCTTTAAGGAAATTTGTATTTTAAAGAAATATTTTTCTTGGTGGCGACAACATAAGTTAATTTATTGTCGCCCCTGTGTGAGAAAATGTCTGTCTACATTTATTATAAATATTGGCAATTTATTGCTATCTCTTTTCCTCTGAAGGCCTTTTACAATATTTGAATGTTTTTCTGTTTATCGGCTCGATTGTGACTTCGACGGATTCCATTTAAATTTAATTAAATCCATTACGAAACTATTTCATTGATGTTCATGTATTAAACTCTTACATTTTAGATAAATATTCTAATTAATAGCTAGTCTGCGACATATTTCATTTTAACTGTTGTCTCTGAGTTTTGTAATTTCGCTTTTTCCCCCCTTCCAGACGCCAACCTACTTGGCACCGTCTATCACCCTCCCAAAAAACAAAAAGAACAAAACTGGAGTATATCTGATATCTTTTGTATTATCTATTGACCCTATTTTCCACCAACTTTTTTTTTAGTTTTTTCTTACTAATACAATGTCCGTATGGTATGGCATGCATATGCATACAAAGTGGTAGAAAAATGACTCTGAGGCATGTAGTTAAAAATAATTTTTTAGAGCTAAGAGGCAGAAAAACACAACAACAGCAGGCTTAATCTTCATGGTGGAAAAAAAGGCGCATAGATTTCTCAAGTACGTTTTGGAAGAAACAAAGTCAAAAAGGTATTATTAACAAGTGGAGGGGCGGAGGAGGAAACAGAGCTGGTGGCCCATGAGCACTATTTTTTTCCGCTCTCCTCTCTCTCTAGTTGTTGTTTGCTATTTCTCCAAGTGCGCTGCCGTTGGAGATGTAAGGAAATACAATGAATTTTAAACACTTGTAGGAATAGGAATTGTGTTGTTGTATTCTAGGTTTTTGTTTCTTTTCATACCGTAAGAATGGCAGAGTCTAATGTTTCTTTTGTTGTTTGGCTTTGGAGGATAGTAGTGGTACGTAGCCCACATAACTGGAGCATATCTAACAACAGTACTCTGGTCGGTAACGGAAGAGTAAAATAGGAGTCAAATTTCCAGCGAAAATGATATGAAACAAAAGACTAAAGGCTGTGCTGTGACCTAAAACTTTCCACATACAGATTGTGAGGAATTTTGGGAAAGCAAAATTGCGCTAACGACTACAAAGTATGGCGGTTTTATTTCAGATTGTGGCACAGTGTAAAATACAAATCAGCCAAATCAAGTCAATTTGGATGTAAAATATTAAAACCTCCACCGCATTTGTTTGTCAGATGGTTGTCATTGACCGAAATTCCCACTTAAACTGCTGATTTCAATCGTTGTCTTTAAACTCTCCCATAACCGATTTCATTAAATTGTGAATCCTCAATTTTCTGGTTATCTTATCGCCGTCATATACTCCCCGGTATACCAGCGCATAAATAATCCCCAAAAATGTCAAGATAACCATCTTTAAAATGACATAAAAGACCTGTAACTAATATAACGGCGAGGTAATGCACGTGAAAGTATTTAACAACGCACGCACTCACTCGTATTTGCACCATAAAATACAACTTGCAACATGAAGCATCATGCAAGCAGCATCTCTTTGGAATAGCGGCAGCATTACATGAGAAATTAGCAAAATATACAACAAATATTAACAGCAACAAAGGGAAAAATGTCAACGTCATCAGGGTTTGGCATTAAAACGCCAAAGGGTAGGAGGGAAACATGTTAAAGGAGTGTGTGTGTGCGTGGCATAAGGGTCGAGGGCGCTATTTTATAAGGGTTGCTACTTACCACCAGCCACTAGCTAAGGGTGTTTGTTCCGTGTACTTTGTTATGATGCATCATCATCAGCATCATTAGAAAAGTTAAACTTTTTAACAAATGTTACACTTTATTTTGTGTGGAGTTTCCAGCATGAGTTTTTTCTTTTCTTTGGTTTTGGAAATACGGAAGCGGGGCAACGACATTTGTTTTAAGTGTGGACTTTTTGTTTTGTTTTTTTTTTCCGGTATGAGACAGTAGTCATAAAGAGTAAATGTTACCCAGGGGACCTTTTATGTAGATTTGTTAACATCCCTTTTTCTCCGGTACGCCATTTGCTGGGAAAGTCATTGATTTGGTGTTGCAGATTTCGAAATAAATCTTTTTTTAATAAACAGGTTAAAATGAAGTTGCAACAAAAAAATTAAAGGGAGTTTGTGGACAAACATAAAAACAACCAGATCAGATTTGCCAATTTAGTAAAACAAAAATTGTATGTATCAGATACTCCATAAATAAGTCAGTGGATTGTTGGCAAATCCAAGAGGTCGTTTTATAAAAGATATTGTTTTTCGATACTAAACACAGGCCTTAGAAAACATTTCAATCATCTTGTTTGTAAATGAAAGCTGATCATATCGTTTGTACAAATGATTCTGTAGCTGAAGCCAATAGTTGTTTAGTAAAAAGTTTAAATTACGAATTTATGAATTCTGAATTAAAATTTAGATGCTGCATTTAATACACTTGTGTTTTCCGTCAAGGTCATATTACATAAGAAATAAATATTAACCCTGAAATGCCATTCTTTGTCGAATCAACGATGCAGTTTGAAGCCAAATGCGATAAGCATTAAAAAAAATACAGGGCTAATAAACTTGACTGCTTACCGTGTTATTAAAGGTACAGGTACTCATCTTTTTTTTTGTAAAGAAAGTCTTGATTAACTTTTTAATTGTAATATATTTTTTTTTAATGTTTGTCTGCCTCTTAGTCTTGCCTTGGCATGATGGGTATTATGTGCGACTATCACACAGTAAATCCAGGTTCGTGGTCTGGTGAGAACATTCAACGGATGTTTCCCACCCCTTAAATAAGAGCAATGTCTCTAAGCCACTCAAAACTTCATTAGAAAAGCTTAAGCTGTTCGGATCCTGGTCAGTGGGTATACAAATTATATCGTGCACAGCTCACTGCAACAAATAAACTTCCACGTCTCTTCCTTCATGAAAAGAAATACATTCATGGTCCTCGGATGTCCCTGATGTTTGTTGTCTGTAATCTCCACAGCAGAATCTTTAAGACATCAATGTTTATATACTTGTATACCATTAAATTCCATTTGGTATCTCTAATCCGTTCAGTGTTGGAATTATTGATTTCAATTCCCAGATTTATTGACATTTTCCATTCCGTGTATATTTTTGTTATAGCTTTCTAATTTAATATTTTTCCCTTGAATTTCTTACTATTCCTGGTGCCGTTGGTATGCAACATATTTGGACTTGTCTAGTTGGTTTCTTATATTTTTTTCTTGTCTTCCTCTTGCAGTTTTATTGAATCAGGAAATTTGTCTTTTTTGTCATGTTATTAAAACCTACGCATGTTTTAAGGCCAGATTTTCCAACAAAACAACCAGCCAGCCGAACAAACGTCAACTGGGCATTTCAAAACATGTTCGCGCGCTCCGCTCCATACATTCTGTGACGACGACATGCAAATTGTGCAACAGAACAACAAACCTGGGTTTTGCATTTAAAGCTAAACGACAGACACTATAAAGCAAATTATTACAATATGCCAGAATATAGCAACAACAACAACAACAAAAATATAAAGGGGGATAGAGAATATTTTGTGGTTGTTAAGATTTCAGGCAAAGGCATAATTTAAACCTACGCATCCAGAGAAACAATGATTTCCCTAAGCCAATACAAAAAAAATATGAAATATTTACCTTAACGTTGTTGAGGAGGCAGAGACAAAAACAACAAACATTAGAACACCTTTTGGACAGGCATTGCAGGACAGGAACACTAACGAAAAAAACCTTTAAATTTCTCACCAAAAAGGTAACAATATTGTTTGTGTTACTGCATGCGGCAGCAGCTGCGTCTAAGCCATGCAATTTCTCAACAACATCAACACCAAACTACGGTCGCACAGTGTGCCTAGTATTTGACAACAAGGATGACGGAGCTGGGGAAGGGCCTGGTAAGGGGGTTTACTTCAAATGGCCAAGAGTTGAGGTGTAAACAAAAACCCCACTTTTTAACGTTGTTGCCTTTCAGTTGTGCGCCTGCTGTTGTTGTTGTAAAATGTAAAGCAAATGTTGTTTGGTGGTGCGTACAGTTTAAAAGAGTGGCGGTGTTATCATTACTTGACATCTAATATCACGCTTTAAGAATTAAATTTAAATATGGCAATATCTAAACAACAGCGGCAACAGCCAACCAAAAACCATGAACAGGATCTTGCCACTATAAATGTAGCTTGCTGCCGTTTCTTTGCTGTGTATGTATTTGTGTGTGGAAGAAAATGACGACGACAGTAACAGCAACAGAAAACCTTTTAAGGGGAGGCCTGATGATGATGGCAGCTCGCTAAAAAGCACCTGTGTGCCTCAACACACAAACCGGCAATGTAATAAAAATAATAGACATACACAAACAGAATAACAGAAAAAAAAAAGAAAATGAGAAAAAATTTGCACCAAAAGTGGCAAAAATGCTGAAAAGAAAATCAACAGCACTGTCTAACAAACAACAGAGCAACAGCATTAACAAGCCAGCAAGCCCCGGCCAAAGCAGCGCAGCACAGCCCGCAACAACCAGGTAACCATCCGGGCCATAACTAGCTAAGCTAACATGTTGTCTTAGCCAGCCAGCCATTCCGCCAGCCAGCCATCCAGCCAGCGTGGCAGCGTTTACATTGGCATTGCGTTGGGTTGTCATCAGACAGGTTATTGTCATTTAGACGGTTTGCAAACGCAAGTGTGCCGGTGTGTGTGTCTGCTTAGGAGTTATGTTAAACTTTTAGCATATTTTTGCCGTCGTTGTTGTTGTCGTTGTGTTACGCTTCTCTTCGATATTTGTCGCTTTTATAGCTCTCATTGTTACCGTTGTTGCTGTTGCTGTTGTTGTTGTGAACATGTTGTAAAATAGTTAAACTATAAATCTAAATAAATGTCAACCTGTAGCATATAGCAATTGCTGCTTGTTTTCAACATGTTCCACGGCCGCCTTACCTTACTTGCAACACAAGGTAATGCTTACTTTTGCCATGCCTCCACTTGTGCTCGTCTCGGCCACTGCCTGGTCTGGCCCGGCCTGGCCTGTCTCTCCTTCTTCCTTGCCCCATTCTTAGGCCGGGAGTGAGATACGTTAACGTTATACGAGTGACTTTTAAGGTGATAAGCTTAAAAAGCATTGAATTACCAATTTGTTGTTGTTGCTGTTGTTTTTGTCATTTCAATAAAGTGTTTTTTCTCTTGTGCTGGATTTTAGCCTAAACAGCAACATCAGCTACGGCCCGGCCCGTCCCATGATGTTCTTCAGCAGACATAAACAAAGAAGAAAAAACATCGTTATCTTGCAACCATAAGCCCGTATCAGTACCACATCACTCTGGCGGCGCTGTTGCAGCTTCCTCATATTTATAGTATATTGGCCGTAATTTAACCTTTTTCTGATATTTAAGCCAAACCTTTTTCTTCTCTTCTCTCACTGAAGTTATTAGCAGCAAGTGCAATTCATTATTTGCCTCTTAATCTTCATCAGAACAAAGTGTATGTAAGCCTCGGCCTCCTCCTCCTCCTCCTGCTATCTGAATGATTTGTCACCGTTTTCTTGGTGTGTTATCTGAAATCTTAACACATTTAAAGTGGCTTTTTCACTTTAGCCCTCACCACCCTTCCACACACACACCATCGCCACCACGACTCTCTCTTCCCATGAAAAGTAGATGAAGTCAAACAGAATTTGTATTGCTTTATATCACAGCCGTATTAGTGGTTGGTTCTTCAATTTGGTTTGGCCTTTGTGGTTAAAAAACTGATAACGATTTAATTGTCTTGAAGTGGTATTAGGAATAAAACAAAAACAAATATTTCTTTCTTTTTTCGAAATGAATTCGATTTTAATTTTTATTGGAATGTCAGAGTGTTTAATTTGAATTTCTTTTAGTTCGGGGAAGCGAGTTAATGGAGCGGCGTTCAAATTGTGGGGATATTGGGGCAGATAAGGTAATTAAGAGAAATTCAAGGGGAATTAAAATTATAATTATTTATTAAAAACAAGGGAAATTATCATCTCAATAAAAAAATATTTTAAAAAAGAGATTTTTAAAATATCCTGTTTTTTAAATACATCGAGCCCTTACCGCGAAAATGATGTAAGCGTCAGTTTTTTCGAAACTCGCTTTTTAATGAAATTCTCTACCAAATTGTCCAACAGTCTTAATTCTAAAATTTTAAAAATTAATTTGCCGATCACATAATTTAAACTTAAATGTTAACTAAAGATTTCAAGCATCTTCTAGTACAGATTTGGACAAGCTGGTCCAACAGAGACTGTTAAATAAAATGTTAATGTCTTTACATTTATTTGTTTTTGTATGTTAGGAGTAAGAGATCAATCTCAAAGTCTTTAAAAGTCTTTCAGTTTAGCAAAACTCACAATCCCAACATTCATAGTACACTATCTTCCTACAGTATAGCATTCTCATCACCCAAAAGGCCTACACAATGTTCATGGAAAACATTTCTAAACAAAAAATATTCTCCAAAAGCCACTAAAACCAAAAAAAGAACAATTTAGACAATTTTTGTTCTTATTCCCCTAATAATAATCTTTAATTTTTTGTAACTTTTTACAACTTTCCTAAAAAAAACAATAAAAACATTCACTTCTGTTTTTGAAAAAAAACAAAAAGGCAACCAAAAAAATAATGCCGACCGCCATAGATGATAGTCCAAGTTAGAGGCAAACGGACAGACAGACAGACCAACCGTTGTGCCAGTGTGTGTGTGTGCGTGAGTGGAAATGTCAGTTGTAGAACAGTTTTGAGATACAAAAATACAACGTACCCCAGACAAGGTCAATATAAATTTCGTTACGCCGCCTGCATATGAAACTGTAGCAAAATCCAACAACAGTTTTTAACAATAATTGTAACAGAACATAAAGAAAAACGGAACATACTTACAGACTCTTACACACATTACAATAAAAGAAGAGAACAAAAAAACATGTACAAAATGCGTACTTTGGAAACTCGAAATTAATTGTGGTTTTTTTCGTTCTTTCCGAACACATAAGAAACACAATGGCCAGTTTAACAAGACGTACCGCAGATATATCAATGCGACTGTGGAGGATAGAGATTTTGGGAATGGTATGTAAGCGGATGGCACGCCATGTCAGTCGACAGTTGGATGGGGAACATATGTTTTTGAAAGTCGGAATTCTAAAAGAAAGAAAAACAAATTTACAGCCCTCGTAAATTTTACAAGAATCTCGAAGAAGAAGAGGAGGACGATTTTTCGGGGGTTTTCATTGTGTTTTTTTTTTGTCTTCTGCTGGCAGGACAAAAGAACAAAGGATGAGCTAGTTTTTGGGTGCAGTACGGAAACAAAAAAAAAAGATTTCTTGAGAACAAAATTAAAAATGAAACAAAAAAACAATCACCAAATTAAAAGAATTTTATTTTTATTGAAATGTGAAATGTGTGGGTACTGCCATGACATGATGGTAGTGGTGGGAGATATCTAGAGGTTTATCCTTGGGAGAAAAAAAGAAGATACTGCAAGGATGTGGGCAAAAAAAATGCTGGCAAAATGGTTCTGCGAACTCTGTGGTTGATGGAAATTAATTTGTAATTTCTAGAAGCAGTTTAAAGAAATTTTATTTAAGGTGATTACCAAAATTTGTTGTCTAAGGACGGCAGTGTGTAAACCAGGTTTGAAACCTGGGAAGATCATAACACATTTTACATAGGCTGCTTCGACCTCGTTAAGCCTGGTAAATCGATTCAGGGAGAACGACAGTCTATAGGATTCTGATCGTTTATTCAAGGATCGTTTATTTTTGGGAGATTTTGTAATTTTTCAAGTAAGCCTAGTTAAATCGACGCAGGGCGAACAACAATCTATAGGATTCTGACCGTTTATGCAAAAAATGTTCCATTTTTGGGAGATTTTGTCATTTTCCATAGAGCCGTCGCAAAAAAGTCGGAAATCGTATTTGAGTCTTCAAAACGGGGTTTCTTCCTCAACTTCAGACAGGGTTTTAAAATTCTTATACAAATGTCTGCCCATAACCCGATTTTAAAACAGTTGGCCTTTTAATTTTGAAATTAGAAATTTCCCTACATTTGTTTGCTGTTAATTTTCTTGTTCTTTTAACGCCGTTTTTTTAATTTCCTTCATAAAATTAATATTCTTGTCATATTCCCAGTTGCTCTTCCAGAAACACACCCAACTTATACATGATATTAAAATATTTTCAAAATAAATCATTCACACACAAAAAAAAAAGCAGAAACCTTTTGAAGAATACTAATAGAGAATGAAAAACTATTAATAAACATTTCCTTTTCAAAATAACAGAAAAAAAAACCCAAAGAAAAGACAACAAAATCCAAACGCTCACAAAACAAGTGACAAATTCAAGTCATGTTTATCTAAATTCTAAACAACACACCCATACACACAGAACACACGAAACTTTGAAGGAAAATAAAGAGAGAAAAAAACAAGAAGTCAGGAAAAATATACAAACTCATGTCGATGAATGGACGGATATATAGGGGAACTCATCAGTGTCATCTTTGATACTCATTTGAATAACAGACCGGCAGACAGACACCAAAACCAATGGACACACATATGACGAGGATGACGATGACGTTGAATATAGTGAATTGACGTTAGCGGCGGCGGCGTCGATGAACCCTTGCCTAACCTCCTACTACCACTCGGTTATTCACCGATGGGTTTTTCTTTTCGAAAAATAAAATCAAAATGCTTTTCATGTCCAAACATTGTAGGTCTCTCTGAGTTCTTTAATAGTTTTCCGTTTGAAATTCAGATTTTTGTTCAGTGCTGGACTAGACCAAAACATGTGGACATAAAAAATCACGGCATATAAACAAACTTCTACATATGTACATATATCTGTATGTATGTGGTTCTATATGTACATATACCTTTGGGTATCCAGTGGGTTTTCTGTAAAATCATGCTGGGTTTATGTGGCTTTCGACGGCTCTCTTATACGCTCTCATCGATGTTGTATAATCAAGTATGTTGAAGGTACCCCAGAAGAAAAAGTACCAACGAACAACAGCAACAACAACGAAAAATCACCACAAAAAATCTGATGAGTTGTGTGATGAGATTGAAGAATCTTCAGTGTTTGACTTGATTACTAATTGTTAGAACATGATTTGCTATAAATTACCCAACAACAACACAGTCAGCAGATATGGAATCGCCCCTCCAAAAAAACACCCCACATTTAGAAGATGGTAATACTTTTTTTTTTCGTTTACTTCTTCTTTTGGACTTGAAGTGGTCTTTAAATTAAAGAATGGACAGATGATTTTATTTTGGCCCCTAATTTTTCGTTGTCTTGGGTATTAAATTTTAGCTTAAGAGTTATTAATTATGTACTTGTCGGATTGGAAATGACTGAAATGTTCGTAACAAAAATAGAAACATTAAAACAAAAAAAGAAGGTTTTTGGTTGGTGGTTAAAAAAAAGAAGCAGCAAAAAAATAAGTAGGCGGGAACGACAAGTCATACTTGGATTATATCGCAAATTGGTGAAAAAAAATCTAGATCTTCCTTCCAGATACTGTCATAAATTTAAATAATTAGTTTTTAATCATAGTCTTTTTTTCTGGGCGACCATCAAACATTTTTCAGTACAGTACAAAGGCGAAATAAATACCTATTCGAGGTTCCGTCGTAGCATTTCTGGAAAAGCAAAATGTTTCACTATCTAGAACTGGCTTTTTTTCTCCCACCTTCTGTTATTATACTGTTCGTTTAGTCACCCTTTGTCTTTATAAGCCTTGACCAACTCTAAAAACTAAAAACTTTAAAAAACGCATCTCATATTTTCTGTTTTTTTTTTTTTTTTTTATAAATTTAACCTTTTCGCCACCCATACCATTTTGAAATTCTCATCCACTCACCGGCATCCCAAAGCTGAGAATTATTTCCAAAGAATAACGTGAAACATGTGATTATTGAAGGAAAATAAATCGTCGACGCTACCTACTCAGAAAACCGAAATCATTCAGGTATTTTTTTTATGTTTTAAATCTATTTTGTCACGCTTAGCTGCACCTACACACACGCTTCTCAAAAATGAAATCCAATAACAATCCAGTAGAAATGCTCGCCCAAAGGCGTTTAGTTGTGTTTTTTTTTTTCTGTTTAAACAAAAACAACAAATACAAATACAAAATCCGAAGCGTACTTCTTGCTGAAAGAAAAAAATGAAAAAATAACAGCACCAACAATAGGAGCAATAATACTAGCATTCATATACGGATTGGTAACAATCTATTGTTAAACTCAAGGATAATCTCAATGTAACCACCGACCAGCGAACAACTCGTACCCTCTTACCTAGACCCTTTGTTGTAGTGTGGCATCCTCGCTGGCTGTGTTTTGTTGTTGTGGATCCCTACCATGAAGGACACTTTTTATTTGTTGTTCTTCGTATGCTTGTGTGTAATTGCCTGAAAGGTCTTCCTTTTTGGGTTCTTTTTTTCACAGCAGCTGCTGTTCTATAATAACGAGTGTGAGTGCGTGTATCTGTATGTGTGTAATGTTCGTCTTGTAGAGCGGCTTAAAAGAAGAGCAGATCATTAAAATTTGTGTGCTTTGGGGGTAGGTGTAAGTAAAAGTGGCTGTTGTAGAATGGTGGTGATGTTGTTGAGAATGAAGCTGGCTGTTGAAGCCAACTTTAGTGCATGTCATGTTTAAGATGATTAGTTTGATTCGTTTTACTTTTGCGTTTTTTCTTCTTTGCCCGAAGCTGCAACTGTAATTTCCTAAAAGGATATTATCGATAATGATATAAATAACATTTTGAAACTTTTGGATTTTATTCGTTTTAAATTGGTTGGGTTCGGTTAATTTCAAAAAGGCAACAGCAGCTGGTTGGGTTTTATCATAAATGAGATTGACGGTTACTGCTGATTGATAAGATCAAACAGTGATCGTGGAGCTTTAGATATTGATCGGGGAAACAGATTGTTATATTTGTAATATAGGAGATTCCTACAAGGGGGACAAAATATTGTATAATTGATGGCAAAAGAAAAATGTGATTTGTTTTTTAATGCAATTTTTTATTTTTAATTCATGAACCATGATACGGAGGATTTTTTTTTTCAAATTTTTATTGAGACAGGTCGAAAAAAAAATAAAAACATCGGATCAAAGAAATATTCAGAATTTATTTTTATTATTAATTACAATACAATGTAAATTTATATTCTAATTTTGGTCCAAGGGTAAAGCGGGTGACACAGACCAAAACCTCTGTTGGAAATCGAACCCACAACCCCCACGCTGATAGGCAAGCACGCTACCAACTCGCCTACCGGCGCGTTTATATTAAAAATTATTTTTCTAAAATTACTCCATAAATCACGCTGGATTTTCTACACGGACATCACATATCAAATGACAGCTGTAAGCTCAAGCTAGAAGCAAGCTCCAGGTTTTTTGAGACTGATGCACGCTACAAGCAAAGAAGCTATAATAGTTTGTGTTATATCAATGCTAGAAGGTGTCAAAGTGAGAGCAGAGCATGATTATGTGACATAGAAGAAAAACTATTGTTCACATTTATAAAGTGAAGTCTTGGAGAACCTGCGTCTTGCCAATGCTGGGACCGATTTTCAAGAATGCCCAGAGTTTTACATTTTTCTGTCCGTACTGTCTATCTTATCGCTTACTAAACCCGACTCAGACCATTACCTGTTCAACGTTTTTCCCAACTACAAACCTTCCCCCCTTTTTTCCTTGCAACCTGTTTTATTTTTTAAATAATTCCTGCTCTCTTAAAATCGAATTTAATGTTATTTATTTAGGAGTACAACTTAATACAAGAAATATTTTCTGTTCTAAAAAACATACAACGTATGCATTTCAAGCATCCTGCTGACTCGGAAGCGACTCTACTTGGACAAAAAACGAAAACATATTAATTTAATATCTCTTTCATTAGCTTCTTGTCTTGACATACCACTTTTGGCGTAGAGACGACAACAACAAAATCGAAAACATTTTCATTAACCAACCGATACACAACAGCGAAATTATGAAAACCTGTTGTTTGCCATTTTAATGAATTGTCATTTTTAGCCGTTTTTTTTTTGTGTTTGTTTGGTAGAGCCGCCATCATCATCATCACGATGCACTTAAAAGGTTTCGGCTTTTAAGGGTTTGCTGGTTTTTTATTTCAGACACTTTGTACTACCGTTTGACTTTATCGGCAAAAAACACCTTTAAATATTTACAAAAAAAAAAAAATATTGAAAAAAAAACAAACAACAAACGCTCTTAAATATGATTTCGTACCAATGCCCAATGCTGGCTAGACATTACAAACGAAAAGTAAGGGGGGAAGAGTTGCCGGTTTTTTTTTTGTTCTTTTGCTTGTGAACACACAAAGGAAATATTTGTTTTAATGAAGTAAACAGAGGACAGAACTCAACTGAACTGAGCATTCCATTGCGTTGGTTGTTTTAATAAAAACAACGAAACTCATTATTAACATTATGAGACTCATCATCGTCATCATCCTCGAAGTCATTATCAGAAAAGTCCAACGTCATAACTCTGAAATTATTGTCAACATTTTCTGGAGCCGCCATATGAAATTCATCATAATGAAATTATTGGTGGTAAAGCAAAGACAAGCGAATCAGTATCACCATCAGCCTCCTCCTCCTGCTGATGATCATCAGCATTGCGTCTTCTATATGCAACATAACCACGGTGTGGCATGCTCACTGTACTGTTTAAAGTTTTAATAAATGTTCACTACTCCGTCTGCCTCCATCCAACAGCATTCGTCTGTATTTCACTTTTATTGTTTTCTGTTCGTTCTTTTTGTTCTGTTGTTGTTGTTGTCTTTGCGACACTGACTGAAAAACCAAAGTTTATGTTTATTTATGCATTTTGTTGTTGTTTGTTTTTATGCAAACAGCAAAAAAACATATTTTTTATGATTGGTTTGTTTTATTGTTTTTTCTCCGGCATTCTTTTTTTTTTTGTCGATTTTGTTTTTCAATTTCAGTTCGTTTATCTCCCGCTATATGACCAAATCCTCCCTACATAGCCTTCGATTTGGTTGTGGGAATATTACTGTGATCTGTGTTGTTATTCAATTATGGATTTGTTTTTCGTCCCCTTCGATTTGGATGTTTATATTTTAATAATACACATATTTGCAAAACTTCTTTTTGTGGTTAATAATCAAATGTGTGTGTGTGTGTTTTTGACACTGACACTTAAGTGTGGGAAAATCTGGCCTAAAGGAGGGCATTGTATTTGTATTTATATTGAAATGTATATCATTGGAAAGATCTCAGCATGAACACATACATATGTACCTTTTGAATGACACAACATTTTCTCCGCCTTCAATTCCCATCAATTTTAATGACCACTTTGTCTCTGCAGGAAAAATAGCACAATTTGTTTTAATTAAAACTTTTCTTTTTCCCTACGATGAAGATGATCATCATCAAAAGCTTTCTAATTGGTATAATCCGAGGCAAGAACTGAAAGACTTTATCTTTAAAGAAAAATCTACACATAAAATAACATTAAAAACTCAATTGGCGGTCCCCGAAAATGATATCTTTAAAATCAAACACACCAAAAATGGTTTTATGATTATAGTCCAAACACAAATTCTTGATCTCTCCCCCTACACGATACGAAAAATAAAACTGTAAACAAGTGTTTACTTGATTATAATAAAATGTTGGAAACCAGACGAAGACAAAAAAAAAATGGTATCATGTCCGTTATATAAAAAAATAAGAGTAAAAGAAGTTTTAATTTTATTGACAGCTCACAGCGAGTTATAAATGATCGCGCCATGCCAAGGCAAAGTGCGCTGGTGGTGATCATCAAACAACAACAGCAGCAGCAAATAAATGAACACACCACAGAAAAAAAAACTTTATAAAAAAATAAGAATTTTAAATTGAATTTTTTTTTTTGAAGATGCATATCATGATTGCCTTTATTGTACTGAAAGTTGGAGACTTTGTCCGTCTGTCCGCCTGTCTCTGGTGGTCACTTGGTTGTCGTCTGCATATCACTCACACATCCAGCCATCCGTCATATTGTGTGTGTCGCTGATGGAGATCATTTTTGTTAATTTTTTTCTCTTTTTTGGTTTTGCTTGGTTAATTTTCAAGGCAAATTTAAATTTTTTATGTTTCACAAAAATGTTCAAACATTTTTGTTAACATACTATTTGCTGAGCTGTCGTTGAGTGTTGTTTCGACTGGGTATGGAGTACGTTTTTAGTTGAAATTTGTTTTGAGGCGTTAAAAATTCTGTGAAAAACTGGTGTCATGCCCAAAAGACTTTATTTGCATTTTTATCTTGTCTGTGCTGAGGCAATTTGTAATGGGAACGATTTCCTCCAAAAAGAAAAGAACACATGAAATATGTTATGGTTTTTTTTTCTTCGGTTAATGGGAGAACATTTTTGGGAGATTTTGAAAATGTGACCTTCATATAATGTGGAATACAATCATTTTTTTAAGTTAGAATTACTGAGGGTTCCTACATAAAGAATAATGAAGTTGATACGGAGGAATTATTTTCCAGGCGAAATAGTAAATAAAAAAAAACAAATTTGGCAAAACTAGACATAAATGATTAAATAAACCGATTGCTCATTACTCGCTTTTTGAGAGAACTGCGAAAAAATGCAAACAACGAAAATCTGAAAAAAATAATTGAAGAAATAAGAATTGAAATTAACCAATAAATGACATTTTTAATTATATGTTGTATTAATATTTCATTGTTTTCTTTACTAATTTAATGAAGTTTGTAAAAAAAAAATTTTCAAAAAAAAATGTTGGGCTAAAAAATGCAGGTTAAAAGATAATTTAATGTATAATTAGTATAATGTTCAATATATCGAATTTAGATGTTTTTTTAATGAGTTAAGCTCGAGGTCAGGAGTTTAAACAATTTATTGAATTTAATTTATTTTCAATATTCCATTCTTCTTTGAAGAACATCGGCAGGGAGTACAACAACAAAAAGAATTAAATAAAAACACACGCAATAGAAAGTTAGTGTTTCTTCTTCATTAGAAGTTGTCGTACTACAACTTACAAATTTATTTGATCAACTTTTTAACACAGAATTTAATTCTACATGTCTTTTTGTTTGCATGGAAACATTTTTCACGTACATGTACACAAAAGTAATGCAAACAAAAAACTAAATTAATATATACGTAATTAAGATTTTAGTTGATTCAATTATTTTGTTAATTAAATATTTTACACAGATACACATTTTATAGATTTCCGTGTACATTGAAAAATTGGTTTATTTCCGATATCTAAAAGTAAGCCACTTGTTCTGTATGAGAGTTAAAAAATATCCAATTTGATTAACATTTTAATTAATGCAATTAATAATTAAACAATATTTTTATGTTGTTTTCTACTAAAAGCGGAATTGATTAGTTATCGAAAAAAAAATATAAAAAAAATATAAAAAAAAATCAATTAAAATCAATTAAAAATCGTATTTGAAACAAAAAGTGATTTTTTTAATTCATAATGTTCTCCCCCAAAGAAAATAAATTAAAGATAATTCTGAATTTATTATGCCACCACATTATATCATTCCCGTACCCTTGATTTGAGTCCTCAACTCACAAGGCTACCTCCATATATAGTCCACCCTAATAATAATCATTTGATAATAAAAACTTAATATGTCCACCTCCTTTGCTTTTTGTAAATGCAAAAGGATTTCAGTGCTGTTGCTTTGCCATGATTGAGATGCAACACAATTTTCAGTAACTTCAGACTGAACTCTAAAAAAAAACTTCACTTCAATAAAACGAAAGAAGGACGGACGGACGGACAGACAAACAGACCGGCCGACATTTATATAAATGTTTGTATATCTGCAGTAATTAATATTTTTTCCATTGCTCATGTTGTTCTTGCTGTTGTTTGCCATAATTTATCTGCAATAATTTGTTGCACATTCTGCAGCAGCCAGCAACGACATCACAGCCGCCACAGCATCTGATGATGTATGCAAAATTAAAGAAGACAGGGTAGTAAGGAGGAAAAACTACATCGACTCCACTACAACAACAAAAACTACTTTACACAGTCGCCGAGAAGATATACAACTGTACATATGTATGTATGTAACAATTTTCATAGTCATATACAAATGATACATGATGCTTAAAACGATTAAGACTTTAACAAAAACAAACTCAGCTCAACTCAACTCTCTCTGTCTCTCTACACATATAAATTAAAAAAAATAAACACTACATCAGGCAGACAAATTCATACACACATCCTACATACGTAGGGACATACACATTTCCTACATTTGCCCATATGAATGATACGAGAATATGCCAGCGTTATTAGTGAATATATCTGTGCTTTATCTCCATCACATGGCGATGAGACGTTTGAAACGGCTCAGGACGAAGAATGCCGCGAGGTTTTGTTATGGGCAGGAAGGAAGGCTCATTTCTCTGCTTACACAAAACAGCAAAAGACTGACGGGCAAAGGCGTTACTTAAGGCCTTACAATACAATATCAAAGCTTTGCATTGCAATTTATAATAAAATTTCTTTAAAGTTTCATTTGTGGTGTTGAAGTCGTGTGTGTGTGTGTTGGATTTCTTGGATTGTTTGTTGAAGTTGCAAAGCATTAAATACGAGGGAAGTGCTCGATTCATAGGGGAGAGGAATACTGAAAAGTTAATTTTTCTAGAGCGAGATATTTTCTATTATAAAAAACCACACAATACTTGACCAAAAAATGGTATGAATTTTTTTAAATTATTTTTTTTTTTTGAATTTTGACAAGATTTTATAATTGTAAAAGATACAGCATATTGTAATTTTTTTAATTATATAAGCCTAAGGTTTCGCTGGGAAACAATGAACTCTAATTAAGTCTATTTACATATCTGAATAAAAAAGGGAATTTTTTATGAAAAAAAAATAAAATATATATGAATTTTATTTTCTGGAATTTTCATAGGGGAATTCTATGCACCGAAGCTACATTGAGAACCCATTCTATAGATGGACAAATTTCTCTGTTCCTTAGTAAGAGATTAGTCTGCCAAACAAATAAAACTTATTCAAACTTGTACTTCCACTACTCTAATATAGACTGTTTCAAAAATCCCATACATTTCGGTGACATTCTCTCAAACTGATTCCACCCACCCTCGTCCTCGTTCGCCATCACATGTGCACTGGTTGTAAACCGCAAAATGCATTTTATAAAATTCAATTTAAAATATTGCTGCACTCTCTGCCACCGCGTTGATGTAAAACTCCACCAACGGAATATGAACGCGAATAATACAAAAAAAAAGAAAAACACATACAACGAAAACGCAACCGAAAAGCAACAACAGCACTAACGCCTTTGGAAACGAGAAAACGACAGAACAAAGTTAGTTACTCATATGTTTGTTAGCTGGTTTGGCATTAAATAATATTTTGTTGGCTTCTTGCAAACCGGCAACATACATACACGTACCACTCGTACATTGGCGATATGTTGCCGCTGCTGCGGCTGCGAAATATTGCTGCTGCTTTTTATTTATTTTGTTGTTTTTGTGTTGCTTCGGCAAATGGAAAAAGCAAACGATTTGTTGCTGTTGTATTCTTTAACAAATAATTGTACAATATAAGGAAAGTACAACTTTTATAAAGTGTATGTGTCCGTCTGTCCGTCCAACTCAATCGTGTTTAGATATGTCTGTCTTTGCGTCTGCTGGGCATGTTTGTTTGACCGTTTTTTTTTTTTTGCAGACGTTCGTTCAGAACGTTGTTGGGGTTTTTTTTGCTAAGGAAGACCATCTTGTTCTTTTGGATGTCTTGTAATTTATGAGCAAACTTCAGAGTTTCAGCTTATATCCAGTAAACTACTAACTACATACAACTACTTGCTGCTGCTGCTTCTGCTGGTTGATGGTGGGTTGCTGGTGTTTGGCGGTTGATGATGCATTTGCCAGCCAGCCAACAAATATGCAAGCATGCAGGCATTCCTACTCGCTCGTATATGCTTAAAGCCAAACATTATGTCTGTTATAAGATATGACTCTATTTGGCGGTTAATATCTAAAAGATAAATGCATAACAAATTTTTATTTTATTTAAGAAAATATATTTTAACTCTTTGCCTTCATTTTTTTTTCGTTGCTACTTTGTTCTACTAATTTTTGTAGTTTAAAAATGCAAATTCCTTTAAAGCCAAGAAGCCGGCGTAAGAGTTTACAAATTCTGCTAATTATAAAAAATATCATTTGGCCGGTTTTGTCGCCTTCTCGTTGGCATGGCTTATCTGTTCGATCTGCGTCTTTTTTTTTGGCTACCAAAATTCAGGTGCTTTTTTGCCGAAGTTCTTTGTTGGCCTGGCTGCTCTAGCTCTTGACCATGTTGTTCATATTACATATGCATCTTTTATATCGATCACATTCCTTTTAACAGTTTTTTCTTGTTCGTTCACGGTTCATACATTTAAACATTTTTCGGTAGCTCCTTTCTGTGGCCGGCCACTCTTAGCGTTCATCTTGAGTCTCCGGGTTGGTATCTTTTGTGTCCGTGTCGTTTCTTTTTTCACTTTTTGGCTTAACAGATTTTTTTCTTTCGGTTTTGGTGTATTATTGTCATTGTCTGCATAATAAGCCTTGTTTAGCATACTTTTATGCACACTCACATACGGCAGACAAGGAAAGATACCGCCTCGATAATCAGCAACATTTAAACTGTTGCCCCTTTTTGTATGTGGCTGCCGCGTGAGCGAGTGTGTGTATGTTTTTGCCATACGCTGGTACGCACGATTGATTTTAAAATATCTCCCCAAGATGCATTCATTGTGTATTGTTTGCAATGTTTGTTGTTGCACTCGTAACATCACAAACACACACACACTCACAGAGAAGAAATTGAATAAAAAAGGAGTACTCGTATCTTATAGATTGCCGTTGTTTGTTTGCTGAAGGTTTGCATAATATTGAATTTTTTATATAAAATATTTGGCCATTGTTGGTTTCTTTCCCCTTTGTGTATGTTGTTGTTGTTTTTTTTTATTTTCGAAAATATCCAAGATAAATTGTTACACTAATGAGCTATTTTACATAATAATGTTGTGGGGAGTTTTGTCTTGTTTTTTTTTGTGAGTGCTTTTAAAAAGTGTATGAAAAAGGAGTTTGATAATAAGGTCTGCAAGGCCTTAGAGAATATTTGTGAGGGTAGTATGGGAACAGTTTTGAGGATACAAAGAAAAAAAAAAATAAAGCCATGATCAGTTTTAAAGGAAAAAACTTTGAGAAAAAAATGAAAGCTGTCGTTTTAAAAATCTGGGAAGAAAACTAAACACTTTGTGTTATCCAAAAACAAAACATGGACGGAATAAAATGTTTGCTATGGATTTACCTGGATTACCCTAAGTTGTATTTTTTTTTAACAGCGTTGAAAATCTTGAAAATAATATAGATGGCAGACATTCTATGTCTGTTGGCAGGGCTGTTAACTTTAAACGTGACTATTTATTTTTGCAACAGCTTAGGGTTTTTAAGTCAACAATTAATAAGTGATAGGGAATTTGAATCGGATAGGGGTTTCACCAAACCAATCGGAGCTCTCCGAATATCCTTCAAGCGTTGCGTTACACCCACGAGTCCACCAAACGAAACGCATCTTTTCGGTCATCATTTTAATGAACGGCAACTAGAAAAGTATTGTTCATTAAGAAGGTAATTTTCTAGAAATCAAAAAGTAGTAGTTTGTGAAACTTGTTAAACAATTCGTTTTTTTTTTTCTAAAAACTAAATAAATCAAATTATTCAGCAGACCATAGGCCTCCGAAAACAAGAACTCGTAACAATTTCAGCCTTATCGCCCTGGTAAGCATTTCTTCGTCTTTCCTTTATGCTAATGTGGCCATTAACAATGATTAATTTATGATTTCCTTTTCGCTTACAACATGAGAATAGTTGAACTACTTTAATTTCTATACGGCTGGCAATCTTTGAATTGATTTCCAGCTTCATGATCATTTCAACAGCCATTATTCGGCATACTCTGTTCACAACCTCTGTTGCTGCTGCTGTTGTTGTTGTTGTTACGATACGACTATTTACAATTCCATATTTCTATCGGTCTCCTCCGCTTTTTTTCCGTTGAATTTTCTTTATAAATAATGCTAATAGCATGCTTCCCTTTTTTGTATATTTTTTTTTATTTTTTTTTTGAAATTCTATAGCAAGCAATGGTGGAGAGGACTCTTTGTGTATACAAAGGCAAAAAGGAAATTTATGCCGTTTATCTATTATTTAAATCAATATAAATATTTTTTTCCTACAGACCACTTCGTTTGAGCCAAAAAGCATAGTTATGTTATGATTTTCTTTCGAAGTCGGAAAAAAGCAAACAACAAAACAAAACAACCGACCACAGAACATGATATCGAAAAACTGCACTGAAACACAGCCACAACCATATTTGAGATTTACACAAAAAAGCCTTTAAGCTACTCCCGGTATAATACTACTACTACCTACCAATAACCTTCTCTCTCGCTCTCTCTCTCTGATCTGTGCCACATTGGCCGGCATTTGTGGCAATCAAAGAATCAAATACTGCATACTCGTTGTTATGCCAGCGATTGGCCGGCCAGGCCAACCTAACGTACGTTACCTTACCTCACCTTGGCTTACCTCCGAGGAGATGGCATCACTATTGAATGTATTATACAAATCAATGCAATTTCTTAACTAAACACTGACCTTAAAAGCATACAACCCATTATTTATTAAAGAGTAGACAACAACAATAAGAAGAACACAAAAAAAAAGACCTAGAATTCAACTATACACACGCTACATGCATACATATGCCACATGGTACACTTGCTGTATTGTTTGTTGGCTGCAACAAATCCTTAGGAAAGTAAGGAACACACAGACAGATGTGGACGGACAGGCATTCGTCTTTGAATGACCGTCTGTCTGTCCCTGCATCTGTCTGCTGTACGAACTTTTTCCATTTTTTTTTTAGCGATTTTTTCAAGCTTCTGAGTTTTTTGTGGTGTATGTTGGATGCTAGATGGATGTAATGTATGTTAGTACATGTCCATGTTGCATAGTTAAAATGGGAATTAAAAACGATGCCCGTATGATGGGTTGAGCATATCAAGCTGGCAGTAGGGGGTGGAAATAGTTTTACTAACCGTATGTGTGTTATTTGGGTGGAATAAATTCAGTTGGGAAAAATAAGCTTAGATTACCAGAATTTACAAAGAATACAACGTTGCCTTCAAAGTACTCAGGTTGGGACTGCAGAATAGTGCCTTGCTCATGGTCTGAAGTGGTAATAGGGTTTTAAATATTTATTTTTTCTAAAACTCTTCCCTCCTCATGACATCTCTGCCCTCGTACAGTTGCATTGTTCAATATTTCACAATTGTTGCTGTTCAATAGAAATTCTAAAATGTTTTGGAAATCGAACGGAATCGTCGTAAGGCCAGCAAGAAGTTGGTTTTCTTCGTTTCAAAAGAGGTATTTGTCTTAACTTGGCCAAAACCACCAACACCACCAGCACCTCCGGCAGCAGCAGCAGTAAGCAACAGCATCAATAACATTTCATAGACGATGTTTGGTGTTGTCCGTTGTTGATTTTTTAGTTTTCTGTCGATTTTTGTTTGTTGTACTGTTCTAACATGTCGGGATTTGGATTTCAGATGTTCTGTTGTTCTTTCTGTTGTTGTATTATTGGGCTTCCACAGTTGGCAAGATGTTGTGTTGTTCTTGTATGTTTTATGTTTTTTTTTGTTTGTTGTTGTTGTCCGACTGAAACTTAAAATTATGAGACCACCTTTGAGCAATTGTTATTTCCAGTAAACGTTTTTTTCCTTCTCTCTCTTTTGCTTCGCTCCATCTGTACGGAGTTTGCTGTAAGCGAGTGTGTGTGTGTTACTTGGGTGTTGTTTTTGTTTTTCTTTTTGTAAATTTATTTAACCAAAAAAAAAAGAAGAAAAATATACATAAATGTTTGTCGTTGTCTCACTTGAATATTGTTAAAATCAATAACAATGGCCCTTTTGTTTATGCATTTATGCCTTTTTGAAAGATACTCTCGTACACTTCATGCTGGCTCACGGTGTGTGTGTGTTGATATTTGCTCTGCTGTTACGCTTACTTTAGCCGCCGACAATAACATTTTATTTGCTTTTCCGCTGCAGCACCACGGCCACCACCACCTATAATGGCCGGCTGCATGCAGGCCACCTTCCAGCTTTGGCTGCACATTCGTGGTCAAATTTTGTACTGCCTTACGGCCCGAAAAGTGTGAACTTTTTTTTTTTTTTTGATTTCGGTGTTGGCCATCATGATGAGTGCAAGTCTGAGGGTGTGTGTGTGTGTGTCGAGCCATTTTTTTTGGGCTGGTTGAGTGTGTAAAGACACTTTTGTTATTGTTGTTGTTAATTTTGATTATTTCTTAGCTTTAGGTGAAAATATTGATTTTTTTTTTGAAGTTTCTGTTGTTTTGGGTGGGTTTTTCATCATATTTTCCGGATTGTCGTTAATGCCTACTTTTTCCGTTTGTCCAACGATTTTGGTTTATCTAGAGGGGGAAAACATTTGGCTGGTGGACGATTAACGTTCAACGCCTTTTTGGTGGTCAGTAAGTGTTAATGAACTTTTGCCTGTTGGTTGGTGTTTTTTTTTTTTTTGGGGTAGGGTAGGCGTTAATCTGGTAGAACCCTAGGGCTAATAACTGTTGTAGTTCGTGGAGGTGTTGTCAATGAAATAGGAAAGATGAGAACATTTAAAATAGTATTTAAAAAACAGCGTTGGATATATGAAATATGTAAAAAATATCGTTGATGTAGGTACATATATTTGAAAATATGAAATCGAAGCTGCAACATTGGAGCATTTTGAGGTGGATAGCTACTTAGTATCTACTGTAATCTCTATGTCTAACAGAATTAGAATCCCGCCATAGGCACTGGATATTGTACGATACAAGAAAGACGAGGAGAGAATCTTTACTAGACCACAAATTTGCCATTTCTTGCTAAATATGGTGACATAATACCCCAATGAAAAAGCTCATTACTTATCCAAATCTTCCAATAACGGATCATAGTAAAAATATGAAATTCCACTAATCTCCTAGCCTATTTATCCCATTTATACACTTTTTCAGAATCTTTCATTGAATGAACATTGCTTGACAAAACAGGGCAAAACTTTCTTCTTCTTTTTATCGTTTTCGTGCAACAACAATTGTCCTAGCTTCTCTGAAATTCCGTCTTCGAAAACCCTTGTTCACATGTAGTTGGCGCCACTATAATTGTTTTAGGAATGTTCTTTAAAAATGACATGTTAATCTGAAACAGATTAAAAAAATAACCGCTAGACTTTCTAAAAATATAATTTTTGTTTATGAAAATCAACCACATCAAACAATAACTTTCATAAATTCGATAGACTATTTCATATATAGATGGCGCCACTAGAAAAAACAGGCATGATCCTGAATTATAAAGACCCAATATGAGATTAAATTTCTTGACAACATTTCCAAAATTTCTGTAATTCATAAAGTGTCAATTTCCACTACGGTCGATTTTATGATTTCGGTAATTGTCCCGAAGGTCGCCTTGAATTCATTTACCTGAGTCACATCAATCTTAAATAGAAAGTAGTGTGAAGAGTGTAGGAAGGTAAAGAAAAACATAATACATCTTAAGGAAAGTAGACATGCCGAAAAGATCGTGTTTTGCGAAACATAGACAGAAAATTGAAATGGCCATATTTCCTATTTGGTTTAAAAACTAAGCATTTCCTGGCGCTCTCATGCTACGATATCTAAAAACTTTATTGACTTATGTAAAATTTGGATATGACTTACTTCATCCCCATATCCATCCCTATTCTCCTCCACCTTAAATGGTACCACAATGAGCCTTAGGGCTTCTAAGTGAATTCGCTGTGAGAGAAACCCGTTCCACCTAACATTACCTACGATCTGAGGGATTTTCTTCCAATTTGTTCTTTGGTGTGACTAGTTTGCTTAATTTGTTCAATAAGTTTTATTTGCAAATTTTACATACCTTAAGGATTTTGAATAACATATTTTAAAGCATAATATCCGGCATGAGAATTCAACAAAAGTTCACATTAATTCTTATTGTCACCCCGTGCCGGAAATATTCTATTCATCCTAAACCTCAGCGCACGTTAAACAGTTCTTAGAAATCATTATTGCTTTGATAAGTTTCGTTTACGAAAACTCACATGCCGTTCATGGCAAATACTTTGAGGTGGGTTGACCACAGCAATCTATCAACCTATTTAAAAGTTCAAAACATTGACAACGTGATTTCTATTAAACATAAAACAATTCATTATACATCAATTTTTTTTTATACTCAAAACGTTTTTTGTTGTGTTATGTTTCTCCGGTTGCTATTGTTGGTTACCCAATAAAACTGAAATGTCACGCAAAACCTACAGCAGCAGTGCCACAAAACAAAAACTCACAGGCAGAGGCGAAACAAAAAAAGCGGAGTTCACAGCAGAAGTCAATGGTAACCCAACAACGACACGACTATAACAAATTAGTAACACTTAATCATACCACCAATCATTTACATAAAATTCAATGAAACAAAGGAACACATAGCTGAACTATGCATGCCGTCTGTTTTTTTTTACAACTCAGACATTATAAAAACACCCTCTCAATAGTTGAAGAAAAAACAAAATTGTTGGATTTCTATTAATTTCGAAAAAAAAACGACTTCATAAAACGACATCGCACACACACACACTTATGGTGCTATAAAAGATTTTGTTTTTGTTCCCGAAAATAACCAAAAAAGACACATCAATCTTAACCGGACAAACAAAAGAGCTCTTAAGGAGTTCGACCTACAGTCGACATGAATGGAAGCGTACAATTTTGGAAGTCTGTTAACCAAAAATCTTGTTTTGTTTCTTGAATGAATAAAGAAACGGGGACAAAAGCCAGCCACCACCTATACTTGTCTCTTAATGAAAAGATTTTTGTTTTTGTGGAATATTTTCCTTTTATCACATTTAAAACAAACATAAGTGAAAAAGTAGCTTTGTAGTAACCTCCCCGAAATGTACGTAAGTACATTATATTTTTTTTTTACAACTTTTTAATGAATTTATGTGTATTTCGCTTGTAATGACATCAAGAAAACCTACAATAGCGTCGTCGCCAAACATATTTCGTACAGGCCTCATGGTAATGTGTGTGTGTGTGTGTTTATTTAGGTTAACATAATGAACAATTTAAAAAATTACAGAACAAAAAACTGTTCACAGACGGAATGAGCAAAAAAAAAAAAAAATAAAACCAACTGCCAAAGTGTACGCAACGGCAAATGAAAAGAAAAAACGAAAAGCAAAATAACATTATTAGCCACTAGGCAAATATGCACAAAAATTGCAGTTGAAATTATGCCAAATGAATGAAAATCACTACCTGTATATTGGAGGTGCATGAGGCACAAAGAAAGAACAGTCATGGCCTGACAAACGGACTGAAAACCCGAATGCAAATGTTATCTGTAAAAGTGAACGTGGGTGGTATGAGGATGTTTAGAAACGCAATGGTTGGGCAAATGACAGAAATAGCTTAGGTTGTTTTGTCATTAAGAAGGAATACCAAGTTTGTTAAAATCTTAAAAGTAGGCAACATATTTCACTTGAACATTTCTGATTTATTCTTGCACACAATACTGGATTCTATAAACCAATTCTAAGAATGTGTTTTGAAATGATTCTGGTGAAATGACACAAAATACATGTTTCTACAAAATTGTACACTTCACTTGTATTAACAATGTTATAAATATTTTTATTAAATTTAATACATTTTATAAAGTTGTTTTGCTTCTCCAGTAAAGTTATGGAAACGCTTGTTAGGTAATTTTCAATGTCTGTTGACGATTTTGTACAACAATCAACATTTCTAAAAGCTCATTTCGGTGTGTGTTTGGTTTATTTTCCCAGTTGCCGTTCTTTTTTATCTCCATGCGTGCCTGAGGCACAATTTGTGAAAGTACAGCTTCCGAATATGATCCATACCTAGTCCTAGTCTAGCATTTTTGTTCGACATATGTAATTTTCGAGGTTTTTTATATCGATCTTTTCACAGAATTATTGTTTCTATTATTTAGGATTACGATCAGTTTTTTTTTCTAACTCTTGCAAAAGAGACAATAGATCTAAAAAACTTGTTTGTCATGCATTTGCATTAATTGCAGGCAACCTATACCGATCCGATTCTTCTTCGTTACCTTAGATAATTTTCTATATTTATTATGTCTGTATACTCATTACACTCAGCTTTCTCAATTATTTCAGCTGGATAAAGTAGTGATGTGGTAAAATAAGTTATGATCACTATAGAATTGTATTTCATAAAAACTGCTCCTGTTTCGAACTGCTATTACATTTTGAAGACTAGTTTTTCATGGCTGAAATAAAACCATTGGGAAATGTATATTGTTCTTACCATGATTTTTTTTTCGTGATAGCTGCACAAACAATTTATCAAGCCACAACTGCGCTTAAAAGTAGGCAACACGCGTGGAATAATTCACCTCATGAATGAACCTAAAAAAGACAGCCAATGATATCCAATATATTCTATATCATGTTGAGTAAAAGACTTTTGTACTCATAAATCATTCGTGTAAATATTTCCGAGTCAATTTCATATATGTAGTCGACTAATCAGAATTTAGTTTTCAATTCTATGTCTCACAATTCGCTTGTGAGCCCCAAAAGAAAGGCAACCGTACCTGCCAATATTCTCCCAAAAGCATGCAATAATGCAATGGTTATTAGTTGTTCCCGGAATATCGGAAATCAGGACCCCCTACACACTCCCAAAAGTATGCAAAGCTTAGGGTTTTTGTCTGACTAAGTTATGAACTTTTATTCTCAACTGTTCAAATCTCCTTGCGTCGTATGCAAAAACTAAAAGAAACCCCTCAAAACTGAAAAAAAAGCCGTCATAGAATATCGGAATATCGGAAATCAGGACCCCCTACACACTCCAAAAAGTATGCAAAGCTTAGGGTGTTTGTCTGACTAAGTTATGAACTTTTATTCTCAACTGTTCAAACCTCCTTGTGTCGTATGCAAAAACTAAAAGAAACCCCTCAAAACTGCAAAAAAAACCCACCATGGCTACGGTACTAGCATCGGTGTATAACTAACTACTACGCACATTACAATTGACTTAAAAACTGTTATTGAGCCATGTATCTCTCCTCGGCAAACGCATACACACACACACATTGTCTGAGCCATATAAGGAGACTTTTGTTGTATGAATAGTTGCTGGATTCAATATAGCCCCCAGAGCAGCAGCAAGCACACAGCAACAATGACGACTATGAAGCCTTAGTCGGGCTACAGAGGAAACAAAAAATACAACAACAAAAAACAACAATAAGGAATTGGTGCCTGTAGGTGGTGGCGCGGTACAGACGGACTCTTTGACCAAAGCAAATAACACTAATTGAAAGTATGCATGAGTGCATAATACATGATTTTTAAATCTACACGTGTGTGGTTCAATTCACATTCTGCTGCAACAACAAAGGCAGCGTGCTGCAGCTAGCAACCAACAACATTTAATGCATATTTACAAACAATTTTTGCTTTCCAAAAAAAAATGCTCGTGTTTTTTTTTCCTTTTGCACTTTTAATGCCAGATTATTTCATAGTTTTTTATTGGCGCTGTGCTAGCATTTGCGTTGCTAAAAGCCCACTATTTAGACGATATTGTTTTTAAGAGCCCTTTTGCAAGACACCCAACATAAGATGAGGGCACACATTCCGATGAACATAACGTAAATTTCAAATCATACCGCGCCGCCGCCTTTGTATTTTGGAAAAAAAGGAAGCGAAAATGTGATTTATTTTTACATGATTATCAACTTAACAAGAACAGCACACCACCACCACCACCAGCAACAACAGCAGCATCATCGGCATCAGCTTGTCTTCCTAAAAACAATAAGCCTTGGTAAAACAAAGAAGAAGAAAAACAAAAAGTTATGCCTTTTGTTGTTTAACTTTAAGTAATAGTGCCGCTGCTGCTGCCGGTGCCAGATCATACAAAACCAAAGAAAGTATGAACGCCGTACACATACGTTTTAGTTTTGTGAAGTATGTTTAGGCATTTTCCGTCTTGCATACAATGCCAGTGCATTCATGCTCGGCACATGGTTGGATCGGAGCAGCACATGATGCTTTATTGTACGTTGGCATGTTATTCCCCAATATTCGCATTGAATGCCTTCCCCCCACCCTGTGATATATTTTTTGTTGTTGCTGTTGGTCTTTCATTCTTTCTTCTGTAAATAATGTTGCATTGATTTTGCCAGCGGCATTTTAAAGCCTTTTGTGTTTGGGTATTGTCGCTTGGCTGTTGTTGTTACTGTTTGTTTTTGTCTTAAATCAAGTCAAATGTTTATAGTTTATTTTGGCTTTATGAAAGGCAAGGAGAAGAAGCGTTTTTAAGAATAGAGTGTTGTATGAAGCAAACATATTTCTCATCGGAATAATTGAAATTTTGTTGGGTTTTGTGTGTGTGTAAAATCGAAAGAAGGAGTTAGCAAATGTATTCTGGAAATAAATAAAGTAAAAATGTGTTTTGTTCTTTGGTTTTTTTTTATAGAAAAATACAAATAATTTCAATTCATTTAATTAAGCCTAAAAGTCTTCTAAATATTTGAAAAAAATTCAAATGTATTTAGTTGATTTTTCTTATAAAACAATAAATAATTAAATTAAGCCTAAAATTATGGGCTCTATGAAGAATCACCAAATGAAGAATTCCCTAAAATAAATGAAAAATCCCCCCCATAGCCCATTATGAAAATTTCCACAAAAATTCTAAAGAACCCCCAAACAATTTATGAAAAATCACCCAATGCAAAATGATCCAAATATTATGAAAAATACCCCGAAAAAAACAACATTTCATATGATTTACTTCTGTTATGAAAATATCACCAGTAATAAAATCAAATAGGGAATTTTTCATTGCCCATTTTTAGTGGCATTTTTCATATGAAAAATAAAAATTAAATGTTACCTTACGACTATGAAAAACTCCCTAATTCTTTTGTCTGCGATTTTTTTTGGGTATCTTCATTTTTTCGGCACTTTTCATAGATATTAAATAAATTGAAATTTAATTTCATTTCATTTTGCCCAATTAGTATGAACTAATATTTTATTTATTTAAGCTCGAGGTCTTGTCCAATTTATTTTGTGTTTTCTTTACAATGATCAAAAACACCATCGACGATGTTTAGGGTCTTTTATGAAAACGAAAATATTCCTTAATTTCCGGATTCCTTTATATCATCGTATGTTGTGTAAGGTTTATTCTTTCCCTAAACTATGTTAATTTATCCAATAACCTCCTCAGGAAATGACTGCCCTTGGCTCTTTGTCAACCTTTAACATAAACGATCACCTCCCTCACCCCCCCCCCCCACACCACTTAAAACAATAACATCAAAATCATCCCTCCAAAAGGGAAACTTTAATTTTTGCATTATAATACCCGCATAGTATGCGCATTAGGAAACCCACTGCTGATGGGAACAATAAAAGCACATATTCTAAGAAATATAATTTATCCAAAAATAACAAATTTCTATCGCAAAAAACAAACAAGCAGCAACACCGACTTGTCGCTCGGCCACAAACAACAATGAACAACTAAACAACAAATTGAAGTATCATTAAATTGAATTACAAAAACACACACACAAACGCACAGACACTCCAGAAATAATATTTTCTATAAGGCAAAAAAACCCCTGTAGAACAGGAAAAATATAAGAAGATGAAGTAAAAACAACAGAAAAAAATTGGAAGCACAAAATAAAATTATTGCGGCCACTAAATCAAACTAACAAATAGCAGTCAAAGATCTGGTACATGTGTTTTTGTTGTATGTTGCTGCTGCCGCTGTTGCAGACGCTGCTGTCGTTGTTATGTTGTATGCTTCATGTATTACAATCATCATTAGAGGCATAAGATTCTGTTTTGGTCTTTGTGGCAGCTTTTTTTCTTTTTCTTTTTTTTTATTAGAGAATATCTGATGTGCTCTCTAGTCGACCAGTAACATAATAAAAAACACACATACATCAGCTCGTGATAGCCCACATTACGTGGTGTTGTTGTTGTTGCTGTATAGTCGTCAATTCGCTTTTTTTTATATATATATTTGATGCGTTTTTTATATGCTCAATTTAATCAATGTTTGGGGTAAGGTATTATTAAATGTGGCATCGGTGGCAGTGTGGCTGTGTGTTGGCGGCGTTGGCATCATCCGCCGTACTGTATCTAGTGTTGTTTTTTTTTTCATGACACACATTCTGTGTTTCTTTTTTTTTTTTTGTTGGGGGGGGACACTATGTGAGTCATTTGCAGATAAATCCGCTGTGATGTCGTTGTGATGTATGGCAGATATGATTTTTGATGGTAAATATTCGTATTTATCGATAGTTAACGAAAATCTTCGATTTGTCGAAATTGTCATAATCAACAATTTAGAAATTATAGTATACTTTCTGGCTTAGAGAAATACCTTATCAGATCCAAATGTCTTATCGGGACATAAATTTGTTACACTTACATAAATATTAAACTAGGTAACTGCATTAGTTTTTCCTTTCCGTTTCCGGCCTATTGTAGGGGAGTATTTGATACTCGTAGTATTCAACTATTTTGTGCTAAAATATAAATTTGAGATGTGCGGAGATGTCGTACCTCTGACTTACTTTCTCATTTTTTCCTTAACATTCCGTGAGGGAATGTGAAAGTTGTCTAAAATTTAACGTAATTTATATACTCACTGAACGGCACCTACTGTATAAAGAATTTGAAAAATTGTCCCTGTCCCTAGAATTAAGCCTTATACATACATTTAGTTTTAGACTTGCTATGCCTAGAATGTATGCTTCAAAAATGTACGTTAATTACTCCACAAAGTATGCTTTGCATTTGTTAAATCGTGAAACGTGGGATTATCAATAAACAGAGACTCTGCACTTTCCAAATTTGCAGAACGTTTTTCGAAAAAGTGCCTGTTTTTTTTGGAAAAAAAAATAATAAAAAAAATAATTTACAGACTTTTTTGAAAAAATATTTAATTTCATAAAAATTTCCAACGCCTCATTTTTTTTTTTTTTGAAAACCCAAAATTGTGATGCATAATGAGTTTGACCTTTATTGTTGAGATATTTCCGAACAAATTCCTGAAAACTGTCAGTTCTGAGAAAATCGCAAATTTCCATTTGGCATTTTTGTTTAAAAACAAAAAAAATGAAAACTTAAAATTGCTTCAAAAGTTAAATTTGGGCTGGAATTTGCTTAGGAATTTTGAAGCTTTCCGCAAGGTTGCCCAATTTACACATTTAAAAAATTTAGATTTTTCGCAAAAATTCGAAATTCAAAACAAGTGTTTTTTTTTTCCGAAATTATGAAAGTTTGCGTTTGTCGATGTATGACGCAAAAATTTGTGCTTGGCTCAACAGCGTTTTTCAGATTTTGAAGTTTTGGAATTTTCCCTCAATTATAGTATTTCTTTTTTAAATCCATCAATTTTCCAAAAAAAAATTTTTCTTTTTTCAAATCTAGTAAATAAATTTCTCTCGTCTGTAAAGGGTTAATTCACTTTACTTATTTTTTTACAATTCATGCCATTTTCAATGTTATTATTGATTTTTCACTCCTGCGGATCGTTTATCGTTTTCGGCCATCGATAATTTTGATGAGAGCCGCCGTCCATTCAACCCTAAAAACAAACAAAATAAACAAATTATATTTATGAAATTCTGTCGGTTTTTATATTTTTTCGGATGGCTGTTTAATGATGCAAAGATGCATGAAATGAACAACCGTTTGTGGTACGTACATCAATGGCATGAATGCCAGTCCATAGAAACGCAATGAATGGCCGGTTACAAAGCAACAGCGAGATTATTATCAAATATGTACATGAGTTCTTTCGTTTTTCCCCCGCCGTTGCCCCTGATGACAAAAACATACAAAATGGCAAAACCTCCATAGGATTCATATGTGTATACGAATCTATATTCTTGTCTGTTTATGTGTTTGACTCCATTCAGTCATTTATGGGGAAAGCAAAATACACACAGATGTCATATATTGATTATCGATTTATGCACAAACTGAGCCCTTGCCACAGAAAAGGGGACGTGGTTTTTAGTTATCATGGAAAAGAGTAGCTAAAAACATCCGGTATTTGAATGTTAAATAAATTCAATTAACAAAGACCATTGCTGATGTTGGTGGATGCAACACAATGAACGAAGAGAGAGAGAGAGACAAAATGAAAACACACCGATTTATGAATTTCAAATAAGGCTTTGGCAAACTGAAATTATTTTTATGACAATATTTTCTGTTAGACCCAAACGTTGTTCGTACCGTTCGTCTACTCCATTCACTGGTGACAGCGGGTATTGTGAATTTTCAATGTCATATGCATTGGGGTTTAGCCATTTGTGTCCATATATGGTGAGGTCAAAATTATACCCTTAAGGTTTTGCTCTGATGTCGGCGGCGGCGGCTGTGCAACATTCGTTAACTTTTAATGTAAGTCTGTGAACCGCACAATGTTGCTTGCCCGGCACCGAGGGGACAGTTTAGATCTTGACGATGAGATTATTGTGTTGCTGTATGTATAGAATATTTATACGTTTAGTGAATGATGATTGATTTCATGCCTTGGCAAGATTTCAATCAACTCCAAAACAATGGCTTGCTTATCTCATAACCCGAGGAGTGAGCGATTGCAGCAGGCGCGGGGTAGGTTAGGGAGGACGATGCTGCCACATCCAACGAACAGACAGTAAACATATAACTTAAGTCATAAAATACTGTCACATGTTCCCTGTATGTCTGTATGTTGCTCCTCGTCTTTCGTTTGGGGTTTCTTTTGAGCATTTACTTAACTTTTGCCAGTTTGACACATTGAAGAGTTATGAGTTTGAAGTTAAGAATTAACGATTATACAAAGAAGAGGGAACAAAGGGGGAAACGAAGAGATAACCAACATAATAACAGGGTTGGTTTTTAATTGCTTCAGAATGTTGCAAAGAAATTTTTGGGATTGTAACTTGATTTTCTAAAATTTTATTAAAAAATCCTTTTCACTTGAAATGTGTTTGGCCCTGGGGCTTTTCTTATGGGGACCAGTGTGTGTGTGTGTGCATTGCTGTGTCATAAATGACTGAAGCCGTTTTGTTAAACACATTTTTGCAAAATATGCAATTATGTTATTAACATGATAATAATTATATTCTCTTAATAATTGTTTTGCAAAAATGATTTGAGGGAATTTTTAAAAATTTTAATGGGATTTTAAGAGTTTTTTTTTCGGGTTAAACTCTTCGTGTCAAAGATTGCCAGCATTAAATCACTAACGGAGTTGATAAGTTTGGTTAAATGGTTGCATGGAATCGGAGAGAAAACCTTACAAATTTGATGACTTTGGGCAAGAGATGGCCGGAAATCTGAAAATGTATTCTTCTTTTCGTTTTCTAGCTTGACAAAATAAAAATTTGGACCTAGACAAACTTTTTTTCTCTTTGTCTTGGTGTTCATCGGCTCAGAATTTTCTCTATCAAATTTAATTCTTACAATTTTGTTTTTTTTCTCCCAATCACTTCAAGGATCTTAAGGATTTTTCTACACTCTCACAACTTCATGTTTTATTTTCACAATGTCAGGCATACTTTAAGACATTGTTTGCAATACAATTGTAAAGCATACTTTTGGGATTAATTAAAATGTTAATTATTTAACTTTTCCCGTATTATTAACATCTCGTGGGAGTAGATACATTTATTTGCTTAAAGTTCGTGGGAGTAGATTAATATTTTTTGTTGCTTAAACAAAGTTTAAGGGAAACAGTTTTATTTCGATGAAAAAAATGTTTAATTTAAAGGGTTTTTGTCTATACCAACAAATGATGGAGAGCGAGGTTTGCAGGTTTCATCTCAAAATAACAAAAACTTTCAACTTTTCTAAAAATGAAATTGCTACTTCTGAATTAACTGACCATCAAAATTATATACTTTTTTTTGTAAGGCCTACTTTTGGGCTCAATAAAAAATCCTTCAGAACTCCAGAGATAAGAACATTTGGTATTATTCAGATGCAATTGTGGAACAAATATTCAGTATTCCTAATCGAATATATTGGTTCTGTTTGCTGTTTTTTTGTGTCCTTTTGCTCTAACCCAAATTCCCATTGTATAGCCTACTTTTAGGCTTAACCCGTCTCTGTCTCTCACTCCCCCTTTTACACACTTTTCCATTGGCGACCAATTTATTAAATTGAAATATACCTTAAGGGTTTGTTTTGACTCTTATTTATTAAACTGTTTATGCTTAGCAAGAAATTCCAAAAGTTTTCCTAATTCTATTACAGCGTCTAACATATGTTTTTTGAATATTAAATCCAAACAGTTTGCCAACACTTTCGTCGTTCGTTAAAACCCTAAAAGTATTTTGGGTGATATTGGTGTAGTTAACTTTCATGTCTGGGTGGTGTGCTGTCGTGTTTCGTAAATTAGTGATGTTGCCTGTCACACTCTTTCTCCCTCTCTCTCTCTAGAGACTCCCTAATAATGTGCAAAATGTCTTTAGGGTTAATGTTGTGCATACTCTCTCCATGACTCTGCCCGACCTCCTTTTCCTTCATTCATAATTGTTGGTAGTACAGAAAGAAAAAACCCAATGGAAGAAAATTAATTCATGGCTTCTTTGGCTGATGTTGTTGTTATATACCATTGTAGTTGTTGTTGCAATAACCACCACATTCATGTTTACGGCCAATGTCAGCCCTTAAGGTATGCAATGCTAACTGAAGAAGATTACCACAAATACAATTCATTTCTATTGTTTGGCTGGCACGTTCGCTTGTTGTGACGATAAAGAAATAGAACAGAACAGCACAGAGTTGAAAAAACGACAAGAGTAGAGTGAAAACGTTTCCGAGGGAAACCTAGTAAACCACAAATGGCTGCTAATGAGACAAATGGCCAGGGGTTAGGAAATTACAACAATTATGAGTGGAGATGGACATAATGCTGGCGATGAGACAAATGCTTGTTTTCGCCCTGAATTAAACGATTTTTATTTAATATGAACTCATGAGCAGCTCATAGTTTGAAGTACTGTTGTCGTTGAGGTTATGGCCGTATCTTGTTGAAATCTCTTTGTTCGGGAATATTGGGATTTCATTTAATTTTGTTGTTGAAATAAAACATTAAAATCCTTTACGCGCTCTCAATGTTTTCAGTTTTCGTTTATCAATATAATACCATCAATGTTTTTTGTTGTTGTTGTTCGCTGTTTGCATACTCTTTATGAATAAAAAGCTTAGCGAGAACACAACACTGGCAAAGGTGGTATCACAGCTATCCGCATCTGGTTTGAGCTACCGTTTTCGTTTTTTCCTTTTTTATCATTCACACTCATCATAGTTTTTTGCATATTCAATGTCATCATTTGCAGAAATGCCCAATGCCGGGTGTTTTATGAAATCGTATGCCGCATGTATAGATTTAACGATGATTCTACCTTTTTGTGTCTGATATTCGAAAATAAATTGAAAAGAAAACATTTTCGTTTGAGTCTCTTATCTGGTTTTTAACTTTGGCAGCTTAGTAATTCATTTTCGAAATTTACAAAAAAAAACACAACGTTTCACTGTGATGATAAACTTTATTAATATTCATGACAAGTACTTTGAGAACGACTGCAAAACAAGTAAAACCAACAAAATTAAATTTCCACGAAAGCCCGGAAAATTAAACAGAATTTTTAAATACAATTTGCCACAAGAGATGTATAAAAATGTTCTCTCTTATTGATGAACATTTTTCTTAAATTTAAATTCCTATGAAACATTCTCTACTTCATCAACGTTCTCAGTGGGCTGTCGTTGTACCGGCATTAAGCCTTTCATTACGTCGAAAACTTTATTAAGCTGTTGGCTGTGCTTTTGTTGGCATCTTACATTGTTGCAACCTTAACCAAACCGCAAAAGTACGTACGTAGCGTACGAATAGTTATAATGTCAGTCTAATTATCTTCATTGTATTCTTGTGTGCCGTATTTTGAAGTTCAGCACATACACATATTAAATTATACCAAAAACAAGGAAATAAAACAAAACTAAAAAAAAATACCATCCAGAAATAAGCAAAAAATAACGCATGATTGTTTGGCTTTTTCATTTTTGCGGTTACTTTTGTGTACTTGGCAAAGAATAGTAGTACACTGAAAAAAAATGTACGATGGCAAGAAAAATGTACTGTTTTGTTAAAAATCAATCACGTATTCAAAAAAAATTTCAATCATGTGAGAAATAAAGAATGAAGCAGAATAAATGTCGGTAGGAGTGTACAGGTGTTACATAACGGTGCCAAACGCTTTCGCTAAAAGCTCTGATTTAGAATGTTCTCGAAAAGCTTTTTATTAAAAGAGTTTCTTTCAAAATATGTAGATTTCACAACGTTTATGACAAAAGATTTTACGTTAAAAATTTTTAGATTTGAAAAAGCTTTTGCTAAAAGCTTTGGATTTAAAAAATGACTTTGTTGATTGAAAAAGCGCTTGATACAACTATAGATTTGAAACAACCTTTAGATTAAAAAGCTTCAAATTAAAAAGCTTTTGCTAAAGCTTGTACAAATAAGAAAGGCTTAAACTATAGAATAAAAAAGATCTTGGTAGAAGCTTTTGGTTAAATAATATGACAGCTTTTACACTGCTGATATTTATATTTTTTATAGCGATATAATGGCAACCGACAGTTCCAAAGCGCTCGATATATGAGTCTTGCCAATGATTTCTGGGGGTTTGCAAAAATCATGACTTTTCTTTTAGTGTGGCAAATACACTCTCTCTGTCTCTCTCCTTGGCTCCATAATAGTGTGCATTAAATATTTATAAAACATTTTTGTGCAACCAACTAACCAACAATCTTCTTAGACAACGTCAAAAAAACAACTACAAATAAACGCTGCAACAACATATAACAACTAAATAAGAGGTTCAGTTTGTTAATAGGATTGCAGAAGCTTTTTTTTTTTTGAGTATTTATATTTTTCTGCTAAGTATTTTTTTTTTTGTTTCTCTCCAAATAAGGATCTTAAATAGAAAATAATTACCGAACCAAATGACGTCGTATATATGAAGTTGGAACTTAGAAGGGGGACTTCGGATCCGTGTCTCTGTGTGAAACCTCTAAACGACATTTCTCTAAAATAGACGAAAATATTTACAAAAAATGTCATTAAGAGGGCCTTACGGAAATTGATTTTTAGCATTGGTGGGTTTTTTTTTCTTGTAAAGCTTATGTTGGAGGAGGAAATGACGTGTGTGTGTGTGTGTTGGTGTTCGTTTAAAAGTCTCGTAACAACTTTGTGTGTTGTTGTTCTCCAGTTACTTTGAAATGACGTTTTGTGTTTTGTTAACAAAACTATCATATATCATCACCAACATCGGCAACAGTAACAACAGCAGACTGTGTTGCTGCTGTTGTAGCTTCTGCATTGTTGCTTGCAACAGACACAATGTGTGTTGCATGCCTGCATGCGATGATGATGTTGACAATGCCGACAAGAAGGAAACAGATGACGACGACAATGACGATGATGATGCATGAGGTGGTTGTTTGCTGTTGTCGTCGTCTTGACTTTCTGATATACAGAACCTTTTAGCCAAACCAACAGTCGCCAATAATGGCCTATGCAAGTGCAGTCGCCTTTGTTTTGTTGTTTTGGGCAAACAACGAAAATGAATCCCTGGCCGTCTGTTTAACACAAAATTTCCATAGACGTGGCAACATTGTAATGGCGAGAGAAGATATTTACTGTTAAATGATGTTGAATGTTTTCAGGTCTTTCGCTTGTTGTGTTTCAAATGTAAAAAGATTAACTTGTCGATGATGTGAAGAACGACAACAAACAAACAAAACCGACGAGGGCTAGCAAATGGAATTTTTGTGCTCGACAATGGAAGATTTGTGGGAGATGATTGGCAACAATGTAATGTTACACGACGACAAAATCAGATGATTTGTGACATGAATGGTAAAACAATGAACGGCTTTGAATAAAACTTAGATTCAATGAATATTTCGTAGGTTGCATTAAGAGATCTCATTGATATGGACGATCAACAAAAGAATTTGTTAAAGTGTAACCAAAGGGAATCTTTTTAAAGTTTTCATTTTACCTGTCAATTGCTATGGTTTCCTTTTTCCCCATTAACCCATTAAAGTCGAATAAACATTGTTGTTCTAGTTTTTGTTGTTCTCATTTTCCTTAACACTAATTCACTTCCGGTTGTCATTTGAAAAATCATTTTCCTATTGCACTTCATGTTCTAAATTCACTCCGCCGCCACACCACAATTCACTAACAGAGTTGTTCTCTTTTGTTTTCCCCTGTTGTCTATTATTTAGTCATTTACTTCAAAAGCATTGCTAACACAAACAAAATTTGTTTATCTTTGGTTGGGAAAATTTATTTCATTTTTAAACTTTTGTTGGTCAAATACCGGCAAAATGTAACCAAAAAGCATCGAAGGCAAAGTGGTCCACACTATTACCTGGTACCAGGTATCGTTTGCTCCACTTGTGATTATTCGTGTGATTTGTTCGTTTCGTTTTGTTATTTCCTGTTTTCTGGTTCATTTTTGTTAACAAAATACTAGAACAACTGTTTCGTGTGCTCTTCTCCGGCGTCCATTTCTGTTGTTCTTCTTTCATTCCTAATCAGCATCGGGCCACGCAAAGTTTCCTGTTAAGAGTTGTGTTCTTTCTTATGCACGAAAAACTTTTGCACATAATTCTAAAGATGAATTTATGTGATTGTTAAAATATTTAAAACTATAGTGAAATTTTTTTTTTTACAAAATGTTGTTTGTTTTGCTTGTAGTTTAACACTATCTGGCTGATAAATGGGAGTTTTGTTCTTTCCTGTGCCAACAGTTAGTGGTGCTGTTTAAGGTCTATTTTTGGGGAGGCAAAACTCTTAAATTTTAAACAGAGAATTGGGAAATTTCAGAAATGTGTTGTGTGCGTGTTTTTTTTTGTGTGTCGGACACTTAAGGGCTGTCAAGAATAATTTTATTGAGATTTCGGCTGTACGTTTACTATTTCGTTAGAATGAAAGATTGGTGTGCAATTTGGCAAACTTTCGCAATTGGATTCAATTAGGAAATTTCAAAATTAAAAATTATTGATAATTAAACGAAGGGGCGAAGTAATGTGGCATGTGTAAGAAAACACAAGAATTGCTTTGTAGCGCTATATTATAGCAACGCTTGTGGTACGTACTCTGACATCAGCCTAAGCGAAAAGTTTAGTGAATTGTTTGGCTGATCAATTTCCGGGTTATTTCCTTCATACTTGCAACATTCTGGGTGACTTGACTCATTTTTAAAAATTAAATTGATTTCCGTCTACAGAAATTAAAGCATCCTTCTCTCTGTCTCCTTCTTAACTATTACTGGTGAACGAAAAAAAATCCTGGAGCCATTCATTCATTCATTCAGTTTGTATCCTCAAAAAGCCATTACTGCAGACGGCTTCACCATTTCGTTTTCCACGAATCTCTTACTCTCTAATAAATTACGAAAATTTGGCGGAAAGGAACACGAGGGTGACATCCTTAAAGCTCTCCACAGTCAGCGAACAATTGATGGCTTCATTTATCCGTTTTCAATAAATTCTCGAAACAAAAATTTAATTTCCGCTTAAAAACTAAAACAGCCAAAGAAGGGACACTACAATCAAAACCAACTAATGCTCTGTGAAAACGAGGTGACGATAGAAACACCAAAAAAAAAAAAGAACAAATACAAAACGAAATAATCTAAATGGAACGACGAAGAAATGAACCTTAATGGCTCCAACGGACAGCCAGGGAAAGACAAACCAAATAAATGTCCTTAGATAATTACATTTTTGCTAAAGCTTTGCACTATTTCCTTAGGTGGTAGATAGAAAAGGAAATTTCATTAAATATAAACACAAATTTTAACTAAATTATCTCCCGCCAACAGCGTGGAAAAAAACAAACGATTTTCAAATTTATAGGGAACAACAGTGCAGAAATCGCTTTGCGCCACTAAATACGGGGAGGAGTAGACGCAAAAAAAAAAACAATGAAAATTTATCTTTTTTTTTGCCATGGATTCATTAACATCACTTTTACGGTGATTAAACACAATTGAACCTTTTAAACAAAGTTATAAACCGAAGCTGGAGGAGCCCAGTTTCACATCAATGACGGCACGATACCTGTTTTGGCAGATAACGTGTATAACAATCTGCTGTGGCTAACAACCAGTCAATGCTCCAACCAGCACTGCCAGAGCAGCAGCTTGTGTTGCTAGCTATAAAATAAAAAGAAATTATCATAAATATCAAAAAGTAATCCAATAATTTCCATCTTCAAACAAAAAAAAAAAAAGAAGAAAACCAATGAATAGGTTCATAATGTTAACGAAAAGGAATGAACAAACACAAAAACACATTCAGTCGCTTTGAAAAAAGGACACGCCAGCAGAGGAATAGAGGAATACAATAGGCTCTATTTTCACACACACACATACAATGTTACGTAGAGTTTATGGTCTACCGCGGATGATGATTTTTAGCTAAGGCAGCCAACGTATTGTGTTATGAGCCTGAATGGCTGAATGACCAAGTCATTTACTGTGACTACCTCTGACCGTGTATTTTGAAAATGACAATAAGGTTGCTAATGCCTTTTGTCGTTTGTTACATTTTTGCTGCCCTTTCTTCACCTTTTGGGATGTTGAAGGCGGCCGCCTTTGGTTAAACTGAGGGATGTTTTTTGTATTTAATCCTAAAAACATTGTTGTTTCAAATAGTTCTCATGACGGTTGTGTTCGGCTGACTTATACTTGCATTCCATGACAAATTCCCCTAGAATGGAACTTAATAATTTAACAAGACCATACTGGACTTCTTAGCACACCTGCTTTATCTTGTCATTTTGGGAAACCTATTAATGTATTTTTTTCTTCTGTCTATTTTTAGCTCAAAATCCTCGCATTATTGAACATCCCATGGATATGGTCGTGCCCAAAAATGATCCTTTTACGTTCAACTGTAAAGCGGAGGGAAGTCCAAATCCGTCGATTCAATGGTTCAAAGATGGCTACGAATTGAAAACGGACACCGGATCGCATCGCATAGTTATGCCAACGGGAGATTTGTTTTTTCTAAAGGTAAGTTCGATATTAAACCAGTAACGTATTTCCAGATATTATGTGCATTTGTCGGTATGGCAATGAGGTCAACCGAAACTAGTGCTGTTCACATAAAGTTAGTTTAATTTAAAAAAAATTGATAAAAAATGCAAACATGAATTAAATACGAATGCCAACAAAATTCTGCTTAATGTTGATGATCTAACCGTGTCACATGGACTAAGTCTAAGACTGATGTCAAACATTGCTATATTCTGGCGCTACAAAGCACTGCTTGTGTTTTGTTCCATGAACGCCCAAGGCATGTCAGAGTGAGAGGGCAAGGAGAAAAAAGTTGAAGCGATTTTCAGAATGTTTCGTCAGTTCTGTGTACAAATTGTGGAGTTCGTCCTTTCTGTACGATTTCCATTTATTCCTTAATTTTCAACAAAAAATAAATTTGTCGCACACACTCGCTTCGATCTCACTCCGACATCTTGTAGCATTGATATAGCGCGAACTATTATCGGTTCTTACTTCGCTTTGCTTCTAGTGCGCACTCTGTCATCAGCCTTAGAAGCCCGCAACTATAATTCGTACTGTAAACAACCAACTTATTCTGAAGCCATCAATCATTATCAGAAAAAATCAATCAAAACAGCAAACAATTCCGACCCACATTTGTGATAATATTTGCTTTCCTTTTTTGTTGTTGTTGTCATGCCTTGACCATTTGCACAATCATTCTTTAATACAATATCAATTAGGCAACATTTGGCTCATTGTTTAACAATTTCAAAGAAGGAGTTTTTTTATCGCCTCTGCCAATGTAATAACGGCAACGTAAATACACATATTTAACAGATGGTTGTTTTTTTTTTCCTTTCAAACACTAACTTTTGTATAAAATATGCAAATTGCAATTATATTCCGTTTATATTTATAAATATTTTCATAAAAACACATGCACACACACACACACAAACGCAGAGACACACAATTCCGGCCACAAATTATTTCCACATGACAGACACATGTTGTGTGAGGGTGTGCGTGTTTTTATAGGCTTTCATAAAAACAAATAATAAAGAAAAACAACATTTGCAAAATATTTAAATTTTTTTTCTGCTGCTGTTAATTTCTGTTAAACGATTCTGCACAAAACACACACACATACATTCGTCGAGTATGAATTTCCGTTTCCGTTGTATTATTTTTTTGTTTTTTACATCAACGAAATATGGACAGGTTTAACCGAGAAAAAACAACAAGTTTTTGATTTAATACAAGTATTTGTTAATAATATCCCGATTAAATTAACATTACTGTTAACGTTTCATTAAATATTCGTTATGTCTCAAAACGAAATGTAATTATTGTTACGCATTTGTTCTGGTGAGAGGACAGAGATGGTAATGAACGGCGCCATGGTCAACATAGTGTTGTTATCTTGTTGGAATCATTTTCTCACTCTCTTTCGTTCCCTTTGGCTGGGTTTTCAAAAATGTTTTAATTGAAATTCTATAAAAATTAATTTTGTTGTCGATTTGGGATTTTTTTTATGGCCAGTTTGATTGGTACACACATCGAACAAAGAGATTTTCATTTTGTGATAATGCTGACATTATTTAAACACGTGCTGGTTGAACATTTTTTTTATATTTTTCAAAGGGTTCTTTGTTTCCATTTTACAAAAAAAATAATGGAATACGTTTGATTTGATTTCATTCCAGTTCTTAATTTTTAATGTGTTATTTTTCTTGTTCTTTGATTACAGGTCATTCATTCGAGACGTGAGAGTGACGCGGGCACATATTGGTGTCAGGCCAAAAATGAATTCGGTGTGGCCAGATCGCGCAATGCCACGCTGCAAGTTGCATGTAAGTATTATTGTGTAACTTTTTATTATTATTTTGTAATAAAATCGTTTTCTGTTTAAACCGATTTTAATGACCACTATAAAATGCTTTAGTTACGCATGTCGTTTCTGAATAAATACAAATATATTTCCTCAGTTATTTGTGATAGTTGTTTAAGAATATATGCCAGTTTAGCCCAAACTATTTCAATTTAACTTGAACTACTGGAGTTTGATTCAAACCAATACTGCTCAAATGTCAGTTTCACTAATGCAGTTTTAGTCAAACATTTTCAGTTTGGAGGAACCAACGTCAACTTGAATCAAACGACCTTCAACTAGATTTTGTTGAATGAAACTACTTTAGTTTGAACCACAACCATTTTAGTCTGAATAAAACATACTCAGTTTGAATGAAACTCCTTTAGCATGAATGAAACCCTCTTTCCTGAATCAAATGAACTTCACATCTGAGTGAATCGAACTAGTTCCATTTCAAACAAACTTCTTCAATTTATTCAAACCACCTGAGTTGAAAACAAGCTTCCGAAATTAGATAAAGTGACCTTCAGTTTCAATACAAATTATTCGGTTTAACCCAAACACTTAAGTTCGAACCAAACAACATCAACATGGATCAACATACTTCAATTTTAGTCAAACTACTTTAGTTTGAATCAAACATCTTCAGTCTGAATCAAAACTTCTTTAGTTTGAATTAAACTACTTCATCATAAATAAAAATACTTCAGTTTGAACCAAAACTATTTAGGTTTGAATCAAACTTCTTCTATTTGAATCAAACATCTTTAGCTTGAATCAAACTTCTTCAGTTTGAATTAAACTTCCTCAATTTGATAAAACTTCTTCAGTTTAAATTAAACATCCTCAGTTTGATAAAATTTCTTCAGTTTGAATCCATATTCTTCAATTTAAATCAAACATCTTTAGTTCGAATCAAACTATTTCAGTTTGAATAAAACATCCTCATTTCGCATCAAATTCTACAGTTCGAATCTTGAGATTAACTGAATCTTCTTCAGGTTGAATCAAACTTCTTCAGTTTGAATCAAAATTCTTCAGTTTGAATCAAAAGTTTTTCAGTTGGAATCAAATTTCTTTAGTTGGAATCAAATTTCTTTATTTGGAATCAAACTTTTTGAGTTTCACTCAATCTTCTTCAGTTTGCATCAATCTTCTTCATGTTCAATTAAATTAGTACGAATTAAACTTCTTGAGTTTGAATCAAAAAACTTTAATTTGAAACAAACTTTTTTATTTTCTTTAATTTTGACCATAATTCCTTCAGATTCGTTCGTTTTGCAATTTCTTCAGCTTAAATCAAACATATTTAGATTGCCTTGAACTTCTACTGTTCCCTTCGAACATATTTCTATTCTATCAAACGTCAATCCTTCCAGCCCTTCTTTAATTTTTCTGCTTTTTTGTTTTGTTTCGTACAGTTTTACGCGATGAATTCCGCTTGGAACCCCAGAACACACGCGTAGCCCAGGGAGAAGTAGCTTTAATGGAATGTGGCCCGCCCAGAGGATCACCGGAACCGCAGGTTTCATGGCGCAAAAACGGTCAAACCCTAAATCTCAGTGGCAATAAACGTATACGTGTGGTAGACGGTGGTAATTTGGCCATACAAGATGTCAGACAATCGGATGATGGCCGTTACCAGTGTGTGGTCAAGAATGTAGTCGGCACCCGAGAGTCCTCCACAGCATTCCTTAAAGTACACAGTAAGTTATCGTAACCTGGTATACATTTTCCAATTGTTCCTTAATTTGCATTTATATGTTTCCTTTTTTCCATTTACTCTCTTTTTTTGTAAAATAGCTCGTCCATTTTTAATACGCGGTCCTCAAAATCAAACAGCTGTCGTGGGTACATCGGTTATATTCCAATGTCGCATTGGTGGTGATCCATTGCCGGATGTCCTGTGGCGCCGCACAGCCTCGGGTGGCAATATGCCATTACGTAAGTTTATTTAACAATTTTCATTTGTAATTCATAGCGTACTCAACTACACATACAAGACTAGCATCGATTGGCTACTGCGGCGTTACCTGAAAGCGGAGCCGTTTTTTTGTTGTTGTTATCGCACAACGACCAAAACTGTCAGGATGTCCGTCCGCCTGATGGTCTATTTACCTGCTCCGAGTAGCAGTTTGGTTGTGTGTTCATTTTATTTTTGTGTTTGTTGACATTTTCGCTCTCGGGTTGTTTTCTCCCCGTTCGTTTCCCCTCCCTGCTCGTCTGTGTTTAAACGTTTGCGGTTATTTTCTGTTTGCTTAACCCTTCTCTTATTGTCAATTAGCCGGAAACCACATAACACAGTAAGCGGTCATCTATGATACCTCCAGCTTTCCATACATTTACTTCACTGACGACTTTTGTTTTGTGGACGACACAAGAGATTTGGTAATAGAGTGGGGGTGGGGGTAGTCAGGAGTTTTGGTTTTCGATATAGATGTCATGTTATTTTAGCTCTTCAGTTCATATGTCCGCAAAAGTTCGTTAGTTATTTTGATTTCCTAAATGAAAATTACTTTTTGGGGTTTTTACTGAATTGTAACTTAAATGGAGAATAGACACACACACCCACACACATAACCACCTGGATGTTGTAAGAGTGTTGGCATGTATGTTGTACATCCGGTGTTCATGTAAACTTCCCCTCTACACAATCTGTGCAGATTTTCCAAATATGTGGTTTTTCTTTGGAGTTATAAAATGCAATGAAAGCTGAGTGATATAATTTTTAGAATGTGGTTTCTCCCCCATTCGTTTCTCACTGCCTCATCAACCAAAGAGGGGAGCGTACTCTAAAGCTAATGGAAATCAAATTAATTAAGCAAAGCTCAATTTTCTGTGGTTACTAGAATTATGAGTATTTTTCTAACAGAAAGCGCCAAGGATTATATGACACATTAGACTCAAATCATTAGTTCTTACATTGCACCAAACCTCTCTGTGACAGGACCATCAAACTATCCAGTAAATTCTTCATCTCAATGGGATTACATCAATCTTATCTTATATGAATCGACATCGTGACAAACTCTTAATTCATTTCTCTTTAATCTTCAACTGAAATTATAGGTCGTGTGACGGTTCTGGAAGATCGCAGCCTTAAACTGGACGACATCACTTTGGAAGATATGGGCGAATATACCTGCGAGGCGGATAATGCTGTCGGATCGATTACCGCTACCGGAACTTTGATAGTTCATGGTAAGTACCACACATTACCAGACATACCCCAAGTATTTTTTTAATTTTCTTCTTGTTGTTTTTGTAGCTCCTCCCAAGTTCTCCATTAGACCGAAAAATCAATTGGTCGAGGTCGGCGATGAGGTGTTATTTGAATGCCAGGCCACCGGTTATCCCAAGCCCACGGTCTATTGGTCTCTGGAGGGCAACAGCTCGTTGTTATTTCCTGGCTACAAGGATGCACGCATGGAGGTATCCGTCACACCGGAGGGTAGATCTGTTTTATCGATCTTCCGCTTTGCCCGTGAAGATAGCGGTAAAGTAGTCGTCTGTAATGCCCTCAATGCCGTGGGTAGTGTCAGCAGCCGCACTGTCGTCACCGTTGATACACAATTTGAGTTGCCGCCGCCCGTAATCGAACAAGGACCCGTCAATCAAACGTTGCCCCTTAAGTCTTTTGTAACACTACCCTGCCGCACTTTGGGTTCTCCCATACCACAGGTTCAGTGGTATTTGAATGGCATACCCGTTGATGTGAACGACCATGAAAGACGCAATATGTCCGAATCGGGTAGTCTGACCATAGTCGATTTGGTGAAGAGTGAGGATGAGGGCTTGTATACCTGTGTGGCGAGTAATCGCAATGGCAAATCGTCCTGGAGCGGTTATTTGCGTCTGGATACTCCCACCAATCCGAATATAAAATTCTTTAAAGCTCCGGAGCTGTCCACGTATCCGGGACCGCCGGGCAAACCTCAGATGGTGGACAAGACCGAAGACTCAATTAGTTTGTCATGGACACGCAGCAATAAAGTGGGTGCCTCCAGCTTAGTTGGCTATGTGGTGGAAATGTTTGCCAAAAACGAGACAGACGGTTGGACGCAAGTGGGCTCTCGTGTACAAAATACCACCTACACTCAAGTGGGCTTACTGCCGGGCATAAATTATTTCTTTTTGATAAGGGCGGAAAATTCGCATGGCATGTCCTTGCCATCACCCATGTCGGAGCCAGTTACAGTTGGATCGGTAAGTTTGCTTTTACTTGATAGTTTTTTTTCGTTCTTTATTATTAATTTCTTTTTGGTTTTGTTTAGAAATACTTTAATAGCGGTTTGGATTTGAGTGAAGCTCGTGCCAGTTTGCTGTCCGGCGATGTTATAGAACTTATCAATGCCAGCGTTGTGGATTCCACCAGTATGAAATTATCTTGGCAGGTTAGTAGCTTAATTTGCAGGCCTGTTTTGTTTGCTTTGGCCTTTCTTGCCAACTCAAACAATCTTCTGTACGTTTGAAATTTCTCGTTTTGTGTTTACATTTTGTTGTTGTGGTTGTATTGTATTTTTACGGAATTTCATTTCCCTTATCTCTCTACTCATTTCACAGATCATCAATGGCAAATATGTTGAAGGCTTCTATATTTACGCACGTCAACTTTTGGATACATCCAGTGGCTCTTCGGCCAATACAAATCCATTAGTAGCCGCCGCACGTAGCAGCAGCAGTGGCAGTGGCAGTAATGCCCGCTCATCATCATCGTCCACATCGGCCTCTTCATCAGCATTGATTTCAGCTTCGAAACCCAATATTGCCAGACGTGACGGTACAGCTTATGTGGTGGCCTCCTCGACACCCTCAACGGTTATCCAGTCGGCGGCCGCATATGTTGGCAGTACCACATATCGTATGTTGACCATATTGAATGGTGGTGGTGCCTCCTCGTGCACTATGGCCGGCCTTGTCCAGTATACGTTATATGAATTTTTCATTGTACCCTTTTATAAGTCGGTCGAGGGTAAACCATCCAATTCACGTGTCGCCCGGACATTGGAAGATGGTGAGTACTACAATATTTTGCAAATTTTATTTCATTTATGTATTTTTTTCTTTTTTTCCAAAAAAATAACATTTTGATTTTACATTTATTACGTTATTGTTTAAAAAAAAAATGGGAGTTTTCAAGAGTGTGGAGTTTTTGCGGTGGGTGGGTGTATGGAAATAAATCATATTTGTGTTGTGTTGGTTTGAGAGGGTTTTTAATTAAAAATGTTAACTATGCGGAAATGTTTGAAATTGACCAAGACTTCATTGTTATGTGAATATTAAAAATTTATATTTGTTAAATTTTACTGTGCCTTTGAATGTTGGCAGTTAGGGAGAGTTTTTGGTTTTGAAAGTCATTAAAGGGTTCTGTTCTTGTCAAAGAATTATTATGTTTGCCAAATATTTATTACGTTTCTAGAGTTTTCAGTAAACTTTTTAAAATATAAATATGATTTTATTTACTCTGGCGGTAGAGAATCACTACTGAACCCCTGCAGTACCACGCTATGTAGAGAATCTTAGATGTAAAGTATTCTAGTGGATATTTTAAGTAATCTGCCAACATATTGGATCAGTTTTTTTTTCATATTCCTGAAATGTGTTATATTAACATTTCGACTATAGTATCGAAGTCTTTTTGGTCTTTAAAATAAAACACAATTTCAGTCATGTTTTTGTGGTATGACACTTTGGTATGTAAAATCTAAAATACTTGCCTGAGGGAGATGCGGCAGCGCTAACCATCGTCCGGCATGATGTATATGTAATTATAAAGTTCACGTTTTTCCGCCCTCATTAAAACTTTGCAAACGTAACAATTTTCATCTTGGCAAGTGTGTACTTCAAGCTGCCACTTGTTGCTTTTAGAAAAGGCTGACAGCATTTTGTAACTCTATATCTTAAAATTAAATGTTGGAAATTTGAGAGATGTGAACCAACGAGGTTCCCTGCTGCCGCCAGGGAAAAAGTCATGTGCTGTACTTCAAAGAATTGTCTTCCAAAAATATGGCATCTTCGTACCAGCGTTTAATGAAACTGATATATCGCACACCCACTTCAAAAGTGGCAAAACTCAAAATTTTTAAATTTCGAGTTTTTGTGTTAATATTAAGCAGAATTTATTACAAAAACAGTTTTTCGCATTTTAAGTTGTGTCACATTTGAAGTGGGTGAGATGTTTTCTTAAAGTTACACCACTCTAGAGGATGGAAATATGACACTAACAAACTCTTTAACAGTTTCAATCTATTTTTTAACATGACAATTTTCTTTTAGTTTTGTTTTTGTCTTAAACATCTAATGTTACAAAACGACCTCAGCTGTTTAAAGTTTAGCTAATGTTAGTGATGCCAACATTACGACCTCAGTGACCCACCTCCTTCAATAGCATTTCAGCCTGGGAAATCATTTCATGGTACAGCCAAAATAGCCTTACTTTAAATTTAATATTAAAGCCTCTGCTGTCTTCGCCTGCCTACCCCCTGAATAAATATGTCGTAGGCATGCGAATATTTTCCCTTTTTTTCTGCTTCAATAAATATTTAATCGAAAAATTATACAATCTTTGGGAAAACAGCTGATGTTGGTTAAACAAAAAAGCAAATATTGATGAAATGAACCCTTTTGTGGTTGGTAGAGGGGGTGGTGGGTTGATGGTGAAAATGAAGACTGTTAAGTAAAGAAAATACATTTTACACTAGAATGAAATTCGCAAATTTGCAATTGATGAAAATTGATTGTAATGTTATGAAATTATTGGGGATAGTAAATTAGTAGAATATCTTTTGGAAAGAAAAAAAAAATATAGAAAATGTTTTTCGTGAAGTAGACTGAATATCATGGAAGTTTATAGGGTAACTAGACAACAAAGAAACAATTTAAAATGGAGGTTAAATTCTAAAGAAATATTGATTGGATATTATGGGTGGTAAACCAAGTAAACTGCCGATCAATATACGTTAGGCTTTCTCTTATAGCCTAAGGCTGATGCCACGGTGTAGGCTACAAGCTAAGCGAAGCCTGAAGTTACAATAGTTAGTGCTACAAGATGTTACGAACACATTATGTATATCTTTTTGATTGTGTTGTGACGATCGTAATAGAAAAACACAGACACAAACAAAATCGAAGCGAGTTCATGCTTCAATACATTGCACGACCTGCATTGTCGCTTCGCTTTCACTCTGACATGTTTCAAGCGTTCACAAACTAACGGTAGTGCTTTTTAGCGCCTTACAGCGCCATTTTATAGCAACGCTTGTAGCACACACTCTGACATCAGCCCAATGTATTTGAGTGAACTGTGAAGACTTTTATAATGCCCATACTAACAATTACCATTATTTTTTTTCTCACACTTGAAATTTATCTATTTTTGTAATTTTTGCAATAAAAAATCTCCAACACTCATCATTTTTAATTAATATACCCCATGGAGTCTTCGGAAAAGCCTCCTCTTCCAACCATTGACTTTTAGATAACAACTTTTTAATACTTTTTTAATAATAAAAAAAAAAAATAAAGAAAATCTCTATGAACAAAAAGCGCTTCATCGTCAACAGTGGCACAGAAAAATAAGTTCTGTCTTATCTGTAGGAAATCATAAAGAAATGAACTTTGCTGCTTTTGTTTAAACAATCATAGCCTGATTACTTTAAATAACCACAAAACTTCCGCTTTTTTTTTTTTTGATGAAAAATAAAACCATTTCGCATGGCTTTCCGTTTTCCCCCTCAAGCACATGCAGGCACACAATTGTTGGCACATATTGAAAGAGAGTGAGCGGCGGCGGCACACTCGAACTCCTTTTTGCTGCCACACATACTCACCATTCACCATTCACAGGGCAAATAAAGCATAAACAAATACGCACTTAAGCACAAACACAGAGACAGACACTCACATGAGTGTTTGTGTGTGCATGTGTGTGTTTGTGTGGTTGATGTGCTCTTCACTCGGTCTATAAAAAGTACACACAACATATACACACACACATACAGTTGAAGGCAAATAACAGGCAAACAGAAACCGGCAAAAGTTACAAATACCCCACCGCCATCATCATCATCTCAGTATTTTCAGCCAAAGCCATTGGTTGGCGGCAACAAGAGAAGCATAATGGAAAAAACAACTGGAGAAAGAAAACAACAACAACAACAAAAAGACGAAACAAAACAAATACAAACTCATCTTCATTTGTTTATTTATAAGCTTTTTTTGTGTCTTCCTCGTCAAATGTGCTGATGCCGGTTTATGATGAAAATAATCATCAGCATCAACATCAGAGCAGAGCGTCAACATGATGATGATGATGATGATGAAAACGACAATGATGCCATGTACTTGTCGTTGTTCATCACACATTTACTCACTCACTTACCTTACTATGTTATGTGTGTGTGTGCCTCCTTTTCATGTGTATGTGTGTGTACGTTTCATGTACAACAAAGTAAAGTAATTTCTTTGGGTAAACACAGAGTCTGTTTTTCCCGTGTTGTTTTTTCGTTTCTTATTTATAGGTGCATTTCAAAAATGCTCCTCCAACACTCTTTTGGGGGAAGACGGCAAAACACCAACTCACACACACACACACATTCACCGCATTAGACAGACACAGTCGTGTATGGGAAAACAAATACAGCAAATAACACACACTGATGTTGCTGTTATTTCGCCAGCTTTGTTTCCACTTGTTTTTCTATCCTGCTACTCGAGTATATTGTGACGGTGTGATTGTTGTTTTTTGTGCGAACGTTTTATTTTGATTGCTTTGTTAACCCTTTTTTACCCCCAGTACCTTGTTGCAAATCGTTTGGTGTCGATCGTTTGGCGAAAGACTATCACAACACAAATTTCACAATTTATCGGACTATTAGTGGCAAATATTCAGATCTAGATCGAGGTCTTTTAAATTGTACAAGTCTTATTTTTTTTTGTTATACGCACATTTTTGATTTTCAAGCTTTACAAAAATGTAACATAAAGATTGTTTTGGTTTTTACGGAAATCAAATTTTTGAGATGAGACAATCTTGCCGAAAAGAAACACTAGGGTTGTGTGTATGAACATTAAACCGAGTCACGCTTATTGAGAAAGACAACTCAAATTTGTCTCAGTGAACTAGCAAAAATTAAGTTTGGATTTTTCTTAATTTATTTTGGAAATCTATTGCAATTTAAATGAGTAGGCAATTAACATAATTTGTAAATCAAGACCTCTTGAAGATCCTTCATTTTGTACAAAAAGAAAAATATAGAAAAATATTTCTACACAAAAAAAAAACACTATTGAAATATTTACTTTGGTTTACGCTGGCAAATTGTTGAAATCCTCATAAAATAAGTTTATTTCCCGACCCACTTTAAGGTACATGGAAATGTATAACTACAGCAGAAACAATTTGTACGCTACAGTCGTAATAGTTGTACAGACTTCTTGACGCAACTGAATAGTAACTGCCAGGAGTTTTAGAGTGTCAGTCCCATTCAATTCCTACTCTAACCTACAGCGTGATGCATCCTGGAAACCTGAGCAATCCAATGAAAAATGGCGCAACCGTCGCTCATGCGAATTTGGGTCAGGGATAATAAGAGAGGGAGCTTGCGTTGGCCAATCCAACTATATTCAGACTTACGGCATTTTGTGCTATGGGTCAGAGGAATTCAAACTGAAACACAGAAAACTAAGCCCCCGGTACAGAGTTTCCGTAATTTTCTGTACACCTAGCGAGCAGTATCATAAGGCGTTTGGCTCTAGAGGAGCGGCCTACTACACAGGCTAGTTCATCATCATGTCATGCCGAAAACCACTTCCTAGATTCATCATGTATCAACGATCGAAATATTAAATAACATTTTCATCACAAGCCCAATGAATCCTTATTTCGTTCCTCACAATTCTCCACTTTTCTTTCACAAATCCCATGTTAATTCGAAGGGTGTCCACCAGACGTTCCAAATCAGCCAATTTATAATTGCAACGGCTTACATTGCTTTGCTTCTTTGGGCAACGTGCTAAAGTACTATTGTTAAGAAAAGATGAGACAGACAGAAGGACATTCCAACAGACAAACAGAGACACTTGTGTCTGAACAGTCATTGGAATATGTGGGCAAATGTGTGTGTACACAAGTGTGAGATGCAAAAGGGTTACGGCTTTATTTTTATTTAAATTGCATACAAATTGCAGCACGTAACAACAGTTGACAGTAAATGTTACGTGTAGCCAACAACAACAACAAAAGAAGCAACTGATTTGTGGGGCGTGGGGGCAAATACATACACGAGGAAACGCACACACCTTTAAGTTTTTGTCTAGAGAAAGACTTCTACCTCAGCCACCCCCCCATGCCTGTGACAGGCATAAGAAAACAATACTGAAATTGCATACACACAGCGAAAGAGATCATCCTCATATGTGTGTGCGTGTGTGTTTTGCAAATGTAAACAGTTTTGTGGTTGCATTTCCGTTTCCTGTGTTTCAGGCGTTCACTGTTTTCGGTTGCAGTCAATGGAAAAGCTCATGTTGGCATTCGTGCGATGTCTTTATTTTAAGCAAAGCATACACACAACTGAAAAGGTAAAACTTTTTGTGGAGAAACAGTAAGAACGAGAGAGTGCTAGAGAGGGGGGAGAAGAGTGTGGTTGGAGTTTTCATATGAAATAATTGTTGTTTATCTTTATGACGTTATAAGAAATCCTTTACACGAGTTGCAGTTAAACCCCAAGTAGATATGCGGTCTCAATATATGTATGTATGTGCACCCGCTACAAGGCGAAACGAAAACAATTTATGAAACAAAAAACTTTTTCTGCTGCTTGTATAATGCAAAGCTTTATTATTTGCACAAAGTTATGTGAAAAACAACGCTATTCTTAAGAAATGTATGCGCCCTGACTCACCTTCCAAAAAATCTCATTGCAGCTGCATTAAAGCTTGCCCCGACTGTATGCAACAATTTTTTGTTAATTATTTCTCATATGTTCACGTATATGTTTCGCACCAAAACGGAGAGCAAAGAAAAAAACCAGATAATGTTTCATGCCAGTAAAAGTGTCTGGAAAGTTGTATAAAAGTGACTGCATTTTTCACAAGGTCTTCCCAGCTAGACTTCGTCTTGTCGTCTTTCTTTCAGGTGTAGTCAAAAAGACTTTGTTGTCATGGCTTTGTTTTGGGATATCTCTGTCTTTATGTTTGATAAATTGTGCGTGTACACAAGGACTCTTTGGCTTAGACATGCGACAGTATAACGACTTTTATCAGACACACGTATTATTAGACATAAACGGGTATGTGTGTGTCTCTGTTGATTTTAGGTTTTTTCCCCTTCTGAAGGAGTGATGTGGCAAATAAAACTTTCGAGACTTTTGAGTACTGATTTTAATTGATGGTAAACACATTGAGGCTTTATTAACTGTTCAGTCTGTGCGACCAATTTAAAAGAAACAGCAAGTAGAAAGCAGAAAAGATTTCCCCGAGGACATAATATACTTTTGTGTCGTTTTTGTTTCTTTAGTTTAGACTCGAAAAAACGTAGGTATACTTTCAATGCGTAGCATCTGGTCATTTGATAGTTTATACGAGTTTTTTCATCGAAAGTTATACAGTGTGTGCCTTATGTGCCTGGTCTCTGGCAATCAACATATCAGTTTTGGAATGGAGAATGTGTAAAATGTTTTAATTGCCCTGATGTATGTCTGTAGTTACGTCTGTAAACTTTTAAGGTTAATTGCAACTTTTACCCATGTGTCCTGTTAAATTTAATCCACAAATCTGCAATGGTTTCCATATATTTATCATACAAATATTCATAGACTATGAAATGCCTATCCATTTACAGAATATGGAGAATATATTCCCCATGTCGTATGATTAATATTGTTTCGGATAATATTAATCGGTAAGAGGCGTATGATTAATATGAATATGAATTTGTTCAATTTGCATATGGGCCGTATGAATGATATTATTTAGGAAATATTTCAGAAACTTTCCATGATGAGAGAAAAATGAGAAAAATTTACTAAAATTTAAGTGATGTTGAGGTATTTTTTGACGGTACAAAATTTGTGTGAAATATGAGTTTATAGATGTGAAATTTTGATTTCATCCGAGTTTTGAATGTTTTGACATCTTGAATTTTAAATGTGTTCGTCCTGGAGATTTCAGTAGACTGATTTTTTCAAAATTTATCAAATTCGGGTGTTTTTAAATATTCCACATGTAATTTCCCGAAAACCGAAAACATGTAATTTCCCGAAAGAGATGAATAGTTTAACGACAGTCTGTTCCTTCATAAGTAAGTAAAAAATGTTTTTATATTAAAGGTGACCGTTGGAACTGGATTCTGGAACACTAGTAAAGACTTTTTGAATAATTATGGCTTCTGTATCCTCATTTGTTTCCGAAATATATATAGCACGAATATATATATTTCGGAAACAAATGAGGATACAGAAGCCACAATTATTCAAAAAGTCTTTACTAGTGTTCCAGAATCCAGTTCCAACGGTCACCTTTAATATAGTAAAAAATGTTTACTTACTTATGAAGGAACAGACTGTCGTAAAACTATTCATCTCTTTTGACCGTGTAAAGAGCAATTTAAACTATTCCCACGACGCCCTTAAATGAAGGCCATAACCAACAATTCCCGACCTCTCTTCCCACTTCCACACATTTGATTACCAACAAACTTATCCCTTTCCCCTTTGCCACATAATCCATTTGTCATTCCTCGTTTGCCTCAAAAAAGTTAAATCTCTTACTCGTTTTCGGTTTTAATATGAAATGACTCGCAAAATATACATTTGAAATGTCTGCTAGAATATTTTTACTAATTACAATAATTTTATTATAATTACCATAATTTCATTATAATGGCATACAATATTTCTCATACAATTACAACATTTAATCGTTTACCCGTTTCTCTGTTTTGCAGTACCCAATGAAGCACCATTTGGCATGGAAGCCATATTGTTGAATTCATCGGCGGTATTCCTGAAATGGAAGCAACCAAATCTTAAGGCTCAACATGGTAAGTGAACCTTTAACAAACGAACACATATGTTACTCTCTACAATACAATACCAACACACAAAAGGGACCAAAAGAACCTTAAGCTAAGTCAGCAGAAAAAGGTTGATATATTGTGAGTCATTGGTCCCTTTTTTTTACTGGCGGCTGTCTGCTAATCTCTTTTTAAATGCCTTAGTACATATATCCTTTTTTTCTCTCTCTCTCTCTTTCATATTTTCGCACCTCATTAGGCGTTTTGTTGTACTATCACATTGTTGTGCGAGGCATCGATACGGCCCATAATTTTTCACGTATCCTCACAAATGTCACAATTGATGCGGCCTCCCCGACTCTGGTGCTGGCCAATTTAACCGAAGGTGTCATGTATACCGTGAGTGTGGCAGCTGGTAATAATGCCGGCATTGGTCCCTATTGTTCGCCGGCCACATTAAGATTGGATCCCCTTACCAAGAGATTAGATCCTTTCATAAATCAACGGTAAGTTAAACTACATTTAAATAAATTTACATATTCCTTCCGGTGGATGAAGGCGAGGATTCTGGGGGGAATATGTGCATGATATATGACATTTAATAACAATATATGGTATTTGTTTATTTATGCGTATTTTGTTTCTATTGTATATTCTTTTTTTTTTTTTGTTTGCAGCTATCCCATAAATCAAGATCATGTCGATGATGTGTTAACTCAACCGTGGTTTATTATATTATTGGGTGCCATATTGGCCGTAATGATGTTATCCTTTGGTGCCATGGTCTTCGTCAAGCGTAAACACATGATGATGAAACAATCCGCTTTAAATACCATAAGAGGTAAGCACAAATTGAAAATATTCAACAGCAAAAGTTTATTTTTCGTATACTCTCTTAACCGTTGTTTTTAGTTTGAAAAACTCTTTAAGTTTCAAGTATGTTTTTTTTCATTCACTTTTTTTAAACTGTGGGATTTGGTTGGTTAGTGGATGACTGATGGTTGTTAACTCAGCATTATTTTACAATTTTCCAGAAGCGTTGTTGTGTAGACGAGTTAACGAGAGTTTTTGTTGCTGATACGGTCGGCAGTTAAATGTTGTCTGAGTTCATTGGGAAAGTGGGCTACAAAAAACATGAGGGCTTGTTTAAACCACTTGAATATGATTGTTAACCATAGCAGGTGCAAAATAAAAGTTTCCATGCCGTTTATTTCTGCTGGGCCTTTTGCCGTTTTTCCCTCTATAGTTTCATTTTTCGGCTGTGTCATGTTTGGTAATTGTCGTTGCCGCCACCTCGAAAGGATTGTAATTTTTATAGTGAAAAGGAAATTTGTTTTCGGTGGGCCGGGGAAACTTGAGTTGTGAAGTGACCTAGGGGGAGGACTTAAATATTACCTGTTGGAATCGGAGTTGGATTTAATTGGATTGTTTGCTGAGTCCAATCGGTGGCGTATGATCAATATTATGTGGGGATGGACAAAAATAAAATTGTGAAAAAACTAGTAACAAAATAAAGGATTTTTTTAGCGAATGGATTTTAGGAATATGCAATTAGAGGCTTAGTTTGCATTAATTTAATTGGGATCTTATTTAACCTAATCGGTGGCGAATGAGTAACATAACCTGTGAGGTGTTCTTAGTACACAATTGCCAATTGGTTTTGGTTTTCTAATTTGATTTGCGGGTCTTATTGCCTCCAATCTGTGGCGTATGAGTAACATACATTGGCAAAAATATGGAGTTTTTTAACAAATGAAATGCCATTAGTTAGAATCATATTTTGATTTTAGGAAACTGCAATGTATTTTTCATGGAAACGTCTTTGGAAAATGCCACTTTATATATCGACAGTTGTACAGGATTCTCCAAGAAGAGGTCTTATTTTGGTATTCAAAGAATAATAAACAAGCTACGCCGTGACTGATAGATTTTCACCATTTTTGTAGTGAATTTTATTAATTTCAATGCCTTGTTGAAGTGCGTACCGTTCTATTTGAAGTAATGACACCAGGGTGTCTCATAACCCAATTTTTGTAATACAAGAATACCTCGCATGTTGTTAAGACAACGATCTACATGGTTCTCTGCTATGAATAGTCGTTATGAAAAAACACCAGCCTGGGCCATTCTTCATACCTTTTAACTTTAGAATTTGTAGCAAATTAAATTTCCAGGACCATATGCGAACAGGAATATCTCCGTATTGTGTAGCATCCTTTGAAATATGTTTTCAGACGATTTTTCACAGGCTTCCCAAAAAAAAAATCCAGTATAAAATTATTATTTGCCTTTACCCGTTTTTTTTCCTGCAAATTTCATTGGACTAAATCACTAAATTGAAATCGCAATCCTCGATGTCAGTTATTGTTGTCTACCAAACCAATCATTGATTTGGTGTTTGTCTCCACCGCCGCCAAAACAATTTTCCGCCAACATTTTTAATCTCTCTTTGCTATCATTGCACTGTAGTTGTTTTGTCTGCCATCCGGGTTTGTTTCTCTGTGTATGTTTATTTTAAGTTTTGAATGTGTGTGTACAGTAGTCGGCCGTTCTGCTTTCATTCAGTCAGTTTAGTTTTTATGGGTTAATCTCTCTTAACAAACATAAATTGAAATTTTAATTTTCACAAAACTTTGTTTGACAAAAAACAAAAAAGAACTGGAAACACAAAAACCTACAGAGCTCTCTCTGTGGTCCTCGATAAAATTTTATTATCAGGATAACCACGTTTTTTTTTTTGTTATTTTCTGTTTTTTTTTTTTTTGATTTTATCAACCAATGATGGTCCTTGATAAATGGTGGCTGCGTCTGTATGCGTTTGATTTTCCGACTCTATTTTGTCATGTCATGTTAATTAACTAAATAGTTAACATGGCCATAACATCTGCACATTTAGTGGAGACTTCTAAAAAAAAAAAAAATGAACTACAAATGAAACCAATTTTTTTTTCAAACGAAAAGACAACGTGCTCGGCAACATCGTGTACACACAAATATTTAATGCTGACAATACGTTTGTGTTTTTTGTCTTTTTTGTTGGCAAAGAGATTCGTTAGTTTTTGCTTCCTTTGGAAATTTTTTAATTTTGTCAACCCGGTTTTTTAACACCAGTTTTTATAAGCCGAATTTTTTGTAAAACGTTTTTTCATTCAAAATTTTTACTCTTCTTCTTGTCTATCTTGTCTATTTTATTTTGTAGGTACCCATCCCAATGACGTTTTAAAAATGCCAAGTTTATCACGTAATGGCAATGGTTATTGGTTGGATGCTTCGACGGGTGGCATGGTCTGGCGCACCCAGCCAAGTGGTGATACACTCGATATGCAAAAGGATCAAATTGATGACTATGCACCGGTATGCCTGACAAACAATACGGCCAATGGAGCAAATAATACCACCGAACGTGGTGGCAGTGGACAACAAAGGTATGTCGTCGTCATCGTCAGTGACGTGTTTTTTTTTTTTTTTTTTTGTTTATTTTTCGCCATTAGTTTTTTCGGTAAATCTATATGGGCAACATATAGAGAAAAACGCTGGACAACGGCAATTCGAATTTTTAGAATTTTCGCGGTCTTTTCGCTTTTATTTCGTTTCATTTCGTTTCGTTTTGTTTGTTTGTTTCAATATTTATTTTCGTTTTATTTAATCTCTGTCAAAAGAGTGCTAAAAATCGTTAAATGTTTAATTAGAAACAAACATTTATTTTTATGCCCGCTAACGGCCAAACTGCATAGTTTGAATAAAACAACCGAAGCAAAAGCAAACAGCGGCAAAATGCCGCGGAAATAAAGCTATAAAAATATTTTACATAGCAATTTTCTGTTTAGTTAGACGTTGCAAAGGAGAACAGCAAAACAAAAAAGCCGGGCAAAACCATCTGCATGAACAATTGATATGTTGCTTTGCTTTAAAGCGATGCATTTTCGAAATTCCCATCGATAAAGGGATATTTGCCCAGTGGATTTTGTTTAAGTTCTCTGTGAAATGTTAGAATATGAGTTTTTTTTTTTTAAAAAAACTAGACAAGAAACTTTGAATTGGAAAAATATTCGGGAATTTCTCAATACATCTTAAGTCGTGGGTCCAATACCTAATTGGGATGATGTGGAATGTAATGCCAAATGAAAGCCTGTAGGCTTTTCCACTTCTATGAAATTGCCTTATGATTCAAAAAGTGTTTAATACTGCCAATATTGAAGACAGATTGAAGGTGTGATTGTTTTTCGGTGAACTGTGGAACGGATACTTGATTTTAATTCGATAGACCCTGGGACGTATGATTAACAGGAATACTGCATTTCTGTACTTAAGATCTAAATGATTTCCAAACTGTTCCATAATTCTTATCAAATGAAATGGAAATTAATTGTTCACAGACTCATTTTACATTCAGCCTTTCGTCCTGTTCAACAAAACAAACAAAAAACATCTGATAAAAACACTAAAAGTCAATTTTCTGTTTGTTTTTAAATTAAATACCGAATGACAAGGCTAGTAAAGCAACAACATTTGGCATGCGACCGAATATCGATATTATTGAGTAAACTTCAATCATAATTATGAGTTTAATTAATAACAATTTATGTACAATTCATTGACAATAATGACTGTAGTATTTTTGTATGCCGTGTATTGGTTTGAAACCTTAATACAGAACCATCGCATGGGCGTAGTGAAAATAAAAGTAAAAAGGGGGAAAAAGATTAGCCAAAGGCTACTTTACAACACATATTACGACAAAGAAAGTAAAGTTATGACATTCACATTCTTTTTTAATAGTTCACTGCCCCCTTCCTTTAAAAGTTCACACCTCTGGTGTTCATTTACGAAAAAATGACATACCATTTCCGTTATTGTTATTATAATTATTATTGTAAAATTGTGTATATATCTGCATCACACATACATGCAAACACACTCATGAGCTTAAATGTATGTCTATAGTATTTATATTTATAGTGGCTTCATAACTAATTAAAATAACATAAATATTTAAATAATATCAGGCTGGTGAAAAAACAGAAATTTCAACCACCACCAGTTTTAAATGGTTGCCTCGGTCCGGGAATAAAAGTTTCAGGCCAAATTAACTACTGAGCCTATGATGGTCCACAAAATCCAATGGAGAATGTGATTATGTTGGTAGAGCGAGAACAAAATGATTTTCGATACACAACATTTAAACAGATTTAATTGCATTTAATTTAACAAATATAAAATGTTTAAATTTCGTTGTTTTTTCCCTTACGCTTGACATAGACTAGTTTTTTGCTTATGTAATAGCTTGCAAAGCCCACTATTTATATGTTGTTCGCTGTTGTTTTTCAATAACAAACAAAACACTATTGTTTTGAAATTAAAACAATAGCCTCAAGCTCATGGGTTCCAAAGTCTGCCCGCACTCGATGCGAATGCAATAAATTCGGTATGAAACAATAATAGTGTGTGTAAGTGTAACAAAAGTTATAAATAAGATTTAAAACAATAGAATGGCAATTATTGAAATTTATTAAAGTATAAGCGGAAATGTTGCAAAATTAGCTAATGGATTGCATTTAATTCAGATTAAATGCAAATAATCCGAATGAAACAAAACAAAAACTATTCAAATTCATTAAGCTCAGACGCAAAATTATTCGCATCCAGTCAGTTAGTTTTAGACAATCGTATTAAATATGTGATCTGCTACTAATAACAATTATGAGTTTAGAATTGTCGACACCGTTAATATATTATTAACATAATAATATATCCGGTCTTAAAGTACCAGCCTGTTTTAGCCCGTCAATGTACATATCTCACAAAAGGACAAATTTCCCAGTACGTTGGGGGAGTACACTGTATATTCATATTGCTCATACGTTCTCTGGCATAGCTAAATTATATAGTCCCTATTTAATAATAATCATACGCACTGAGTGGTATCTCCACATATTAAAACAGCATATACGATCAGGGTGTACACAATTAAAATTACTCATACGCACTGACTGATTTCGTTTCACATTAAAGCTCATTTGGTTCCTGGCCCACCGAAATAAAATCGCTCATAAATCGAGACCTCAGAACAACAAGTTTCCAACTGCACCAAGTAGTTTTGATAAAATTTAACATATGGCATTTTTTTTAACCATTATTATTTAGACTTTTTCAATTTATATATATGTAGTTTCAAAGTTTCAATTTTAACAGTAATCACAGGATGTTTCCCATTATAGTAGGATATATGGGAACATTTTGCAATAATTGTCGGTCAGAACCTTGCTGTTCTAAGCTCGCAAAATATCGTGATATAAATGGAGTAGTTATGTTATATTAATCATACGTCCTGAGGGGTGGCATAGTAGGTAACATCGCGTAAACGAAGTTTGTGTACCCATTTAAAATTAATCATTAAAATTAATGATTTTGAATTACGTTTATGTCGTATTCATTTGAAATTCATCATTCGCCCTGTGTGTTTTCATATTCAATTGTGGCACATAGATTCTAAAACACTCATTAATATTCGTATCATGGAGTTCCTATTTAGTAATAATCATACGCATTGAGGGTTAGCACACCATTTTATCACCTCGAATATATTCATGGTGTACCCAATTAAAATTAATCATACGCACTGGGTGGTTTCGTATCACAATAAAGCTCATGCGCTCTATGTCCCATCCAATTAATATCACTTATACCCGTTACTGCTAAAAAATGTGAAAGAAAGGTCCCTTTTGATATGGATATTTTGGATATGTTTTATTAGGAAGTTAGACTAACTAACTATTGTACACAAAAGTTTCCTTTTTTCCTTTGTTCTTCTATTTTGTCCTCATTATTTATTGATTTTCTTTAAAATATGTTTATTGTTGGTTAAGTATTTAAAGAATTGCCCAAAGCAGTCTAGAATTTGAACAAATAAAGTCATAGTTTAAGTTTTCATTACGACTCTTCATTATTTTGTGAAACATGTTCCTATTCTTTCGTAATATCGGCCTTTCTGAAGTGTAAACATGAAATTTGAAATCATTATTGTTTAAAGTCTTCGTGTGCAAATAAAATACTGCCCATTTATATATATTTAATTCACAATATTTTCTCGCAAATCTAAAATTACCTAATCCCTAGTTGTGCTTAATTTCCGTCGGCTTTTAAACGCAAATCCTTCTATACACATTTCCTAATATTTTATAATCGATTACATTTAAAATCCTTGATAATTGCAGCCAAAAAAGTGTCAGCACACTGAATTCGTATTTGTATTTCATGAAAGCCATTAAAATCCTGTTCGAACCCTATAAGACTTTTCAAGCGTATTAAAATGAAAAAAAAAGAACCCATAAACAGATATAAACAAAACCGAAAAAACCCCAAATAAATAAGAATTTAAGCAGCTTAAAATATATGACCATAAATTGTCACGCAAAAACTAAATGAAAGCAAAAAAAAAAAACTTGTAACCCAAAAAAAACCGGCAATATTTTATATTTTCCACCGAAACAAAAAAAAACAACAACAACAATATTTACATACATAAACACAAATGTTTCACATCATTTATGTAATTTTTCGGTTTTTCTTTTGCTCCATTCCAGATACGTAGGCGAATATTCGAATATACCCACCGACTATGCCGAGGTAACAAGTTTTGGCAAAGCTGGCAGCGAGTATGGTATGGGCCGTAAAAATGCCTCTTCACCCGCACCATATGCCACTTCGTCCATAATGCAACAGCAGCAGCATCAACAGCAAACACAGCCCCGTTATCAAACACGGCCAGGATTTAATATGCAACAACAAATGACCACAACACAGCAACAGCAGCGACCCATGCATCCTCACTACCATCAGCAGCAACAACAGTCACAGCAGCAGCAACAACAACAAATGCCACACCAACAGAGTACGAATAACATTTACCAGCAAATGTCCACCACCAGTGAAATATATCCCTCTCAGATGACTAGCAATAGATCGGCTTACTCGGACCAGTATTACTATCCCAAGGAGAAGATCCACATTACCGAGAATAAACTGAGCAATTGCCATACCTATGACACGGCCAATCCACAGCAACAACAGCAGTCGCAGCCACCCTTTGCCAACATAGGCACCCTGAGACGCAGTGGCAACAACCAACACAGCAATCGATTCAAGGTCATCAATACCCAGCCGCAGAACTATCAACTGCATCTGGCCGATAGCCAACAACATCAGAAGCAACAGCAGCAACAACAACAGAAATTGAATTCCCTTAACAACAATCAGAATAACAGCAACTACAATACACAGGATATGATAACCAAGAATCTGATGGATTTGGATGCGGGTTCCTTTTGCTACAACGGCATGGCCGACTCGGGCTGTGGTGGCTCACCCTCACCGATGGCCATGTTAATGGCTCACGACGATGAGAATGGAGAGGATCAGGCTTTGTATCACACCGCCGATGGGGATACTGAAAGTGACATGGAGCGCCTTTACGTTAAAGTCGATGAAACGCCTCAACAACAGCAGCAGCAACAGCAACTGATATCCTTGACACCCAGTCACCATCCCGCCCAACCACAGCAGCCACCACAACAGCAACAGCATCTGCATCAGACAAATCAAGAAAATCCCAATCAAATGCCATACAATAATTGGCGTTCGCACAATTCCTCAACACGCTCAACGGCCTCCTCCTCGTATCAACATCGTAATCCCACTATGATGCCACCCACCACAGCAATAGCTGCCGCAGCGGCAGCAACATCTTCGCTAACATCACAATCGCCCAATGTGGGAGAGACACAGCAACCTTCGCAGATGCATCATTTACATCCTTTGCATCAGCAACAGCCAAGCAGTGATTCAGAAATGATTTATGCTCCCGGTAGCAGTATGGCCAGTGAACGGAGTCTACTGAGTAACTCGGGCAGCTCAACGTGTGGTGGCAATGGCGGTGGGGTGGGCATGGGTCAAGCCCATAATGTGTGACCTTTAGATATGACCGATAAGGATCCAACCCTAACAACAGAAATAACAGCAACAACCACCAACACATTATTAACCACACCCTCGAAAACGTCGAAAGCTGTTGCAATATCAAGACATCAAGAAGATTATTATGCTCGTGAGGTGAAAGAGTTATTGGAATGGTGTGAGCGTTTCAATAATGGTTCCTTGGATAATTACGATTGAACATTGAGAAATATGATAAACAGAAATGTTTACTCATCTTTAAGAGCCTAATAGTCTTGGTTTTTATTTTATTCTAATATGATTTTTATTTAAAGACTGATTTTATTTTAATCATTTAATTTTTTTTGCAAACTATTTCTTTGTTTGTTTGACTTTTGTCCCCCCCCCCCCAAACTGCTTCCATTTTAAACCAAAATATTTGGCACTGCAACAAACCGCAAATTTCTTGAAATGATTCTGGATTAAATGCATGTTTTTTTTTTTTTAGCGAAGACCTGGAAAATAGTTTAGTAGTAAGTTGTATGCCAGACAAACTGGAATTGTCTAGAAAATATTTAAATTATCATATTCTTCAAATATTCTCTTCAAAGAGATTAGTTCTACAAATCCTCTACTAAAACTCAATTCTTTTCTGGAGGGCTTATAACTAAAGTAATCACACCTTCTGTGTACCTACGTATTTATATCAATCATACGTACTGAGATCTGCTCTATTAATATGAATCATACGCCCGGTTGTCTGAAATTATACTTTTGAAAATGAAGCACACAAATAAGTTTTCAAAATATAAATATCTATCAGTGTAGGACTTTTCACTACAATTCTTATTACTGTGGGTATTCGATTCGTACGCATCGAATATCACAGCACATAGAAAGCCACTTCCTTGTTCTTCTAACTGCCTTCTGATTTTACCCCAATTCGTTTCCAGACAAATAAAATATTGGATGTAAAATCCTGATAAAACGAAAAGCTCGAATAGATTCTGAATAATGAAATGTTATCCCAATTGTAGTAAATTGAACGACACTGATAGAAATTTATTTTTAATATAATTTATTTAAATTGGAAATCGTAATAAAAGCAGTTTTATAAATTTGTCACAGCTAAAGGAAAACGCTATTTAAAAGATTTCAAAAAACCTAATCAATATTTTCTTTGGTCTCGTAAATTCAACGACACTGATAGAAAATCGTAATAAAATCAGTTTTATAAATTTGTCACAGCTAAAAGTAAACGTCATTTAAAAGATTTCAAAAAACTTAATCAATATTTCAACGACACTGATAGAATTTTTTTTTTAAAAAAAACACCGCATAATTTCTTTATATTGCAAATCGTAAGAAAAACTGTTTTATAAATTTGTCACATCTTAAAGAAACCGCTATTTAAAAGATTTCAAAAAACTAAATCAATATTTTCTTTGGTCCATCATCTACAATGAAAACTTCATTTAAACAACTTCAACCCAAACTACAAATTCAAATACTTCCAGATATTGTATTTAATTGAAAAGAAAAACTCCAACTGCCAAATTCTCAATAACACACACTCACACACACAAAAATACCACCGACAATTTTCAAATGAATTTTTTATATTTAAATTTTAATTTCATATAATTTCTATTTATTTTATAATTTTTTTTTTTTTTTTGACTGTAGACCAATTTCTATGATAATAAAGTTGCCATGTTATATGTATCTATCTATATATATATACAAATAAATATAGAGACAACTAATTGTTCCTGATTCACATACACACATACACACTCTCTCTATCTATCTCTCTTTCTTTATAAAAAAAAATAATAGTAATACACAAATTATAAATTTAAACATATATAAAATATCTATGAAAAAACAAAAAATTATAAGTGATGTGATGTCTTAATAGTTTTATTAAATAACTAATAACATTAAAAAAAACACAAGAAATAAACATGTAAACCCCTGTAAATAGTAGTTTAGTAAAAAATATACAAAATAAATAACAGAAAACAAATGTAATGGAAAAAGAACTTTCCCAAAGTAAAGAAACAAACAGAAATTTAAAACTAAATAATACACAAATAGCAATAAACAAAAATTAGCAAAAGAAAAGCATACAATTTGATAAAAAATCATAGAAGACTTCCCCCTGAACGCCAAAATCCTCATCCACCCTAAAAAAAAAGCAAATTGACGATGCAATATTTCACTTTTGCAGATTTTTGTTCCAACTTTTTTTTTCCCAATTCCTTTTCTGTAGCCTACTTGTATATTTATTATTATTATTTTTTTTACTTATTATTTTCTAACCTAAGGCAACAAAAACACCCACAAAAACTGTAAAATATTTATATAAATAATGCTAATAATAAAAACAAAAATATCATATATTACTATTATAAAACCCCAAAATAACAGAATAGTTTAATCGTATTCAAGCGCCTAAATCTAAGCTCTTTTTTTACTACTTATAATTTAAATCGAAAAGAAGATGAAGCCGAAAAAAAACCGGAAATTAAACTACTTTATAGGATTGTTGTTTATTTAAGCTGTATTATTAACGATATTACAAAAAGAAACAAAAGTGAAATAATTAAACAGATTGCAAAAGTAAATGCAACAATGGTAAATTACATACATACAGCAGTTTTTAAGTGATTATCGATTAACGATTATTCGTAAGAAACATTAATGAGAATATAAAAAGAAAAATTACAAAAAAAAACAAACAAAAATACGAGAAAAATAAATGCCATATTTATGAAAAATTAAAATGAATTCTGTAATCCTTATTCAGACGTCTACATTTTCTGCAGACATTTCTTTGGTCCTGTGTCATCATGGAAGTTGACCACGTCCGTTGTGAAAAATATTTCCCAATTTGTAGTTGAAAACATGATGATTACTTTCCCCTGCAGGAAGAACTTTGCACTTTTCTTTGGAATGATTCGAAATTGGACACATTGGGCCTCAGACGATTGGAACATATGAAAAGCTGTTTGGTATACAAAAAAGGGTATACAATTAGTGAAAAAAAATTATATATGTTTTTGTTAATTGCAATACAAAGTACATTTATATTCTAATTGTGGGTCGAAGGGTAAACCGGGTGACGACAGACCGAAGTTTCTGATGGGAATCGAACCCTCAACCCCCACATTGATAGGTAAGCACGCCAACAACTCGCCTACCGGGGCTCTTAAATAAAATGATTGATTCCCCAGCACTTCGGACTTGAGTGTACCTTCTTTAGTGATATCAGGCATCAACATGTCTTCTTCTACTTGATCCTTCCACCGAGGCTCGGTCTTCCCTGACTGCGCCTTCCATAGTAGTTGACATCCACTGCCATTTTGGCTTGAGCTCTTGCATTCATTCAACCGACATTTCTCAGCCAATATAATCGCTGAATTTTCGTGTGACGTCTACACTCCTCGTAGCAAAGATCAGGTCACAGATTTTGAAAATGACTTTTTGTCTCTGCTTTTGCAACTACCCATGTTTCGTATATAGTTCTCTATACAGGTTATTGCTGCTTGGGTGGGAAGCGGACATTAAACGATCGTCTATGATTGGTCTATCTTCTGCCTCTAGTAATCTGAAGATAAGTTGTTTCCAGACTCTCGGAATACCCGGCGTCACCAGAGTCCCATTCTCATCTCTACAGGATGTAATGTCATTATTCGAGACTATTGTTTAATGTTTCACTCGCTGATAGAATTTTCTGACATCGCTTCTATTTCCATATAACTCAATGTACTCACATTGTCATCTATCCATCGGTCGGTATAGACGATTATCCGCTAGATTTTTAGAGCGACCGACCAGAGCTTCTGGATGAAGTCGAAACCACAACCCCCACTCTTATAGGCTAGCACGATAGCAACTCGCCCACCGGGGCGCTTACTCCGTTGCATAGATTCAGCCTTTTGTCTCAAAATAATTGAACCGGTGAGGAAATAGATACACAGATAAGATGTTAATTCTGCTTGTAGTAAGCATGACAAGCGAGGAAACATGTTTGTCCAACATTCAACTCGTTGCGAATTATTCGGCTTTGACATTTAAGAAAAATATATTTTTATTTTAATTTTGTAAAAAGTGTAGTGAACAAGTTGAAAAAAAAACCAAAGACATTAAAATTTTATGGAAAATTAAGAATAATTTCCCTAATGTTGGAAGTCCCAATTTACACGATATCTATTCTCCGGTTTTTTTTGACATTTGATTTTAATGTTTTAAGGAGACTACATATCCATGTTATTGTCAGTCTCAAAAACAAAACAAACTAAGACAATGTACAGCAATATATGATGTTGAGGACGTTATCGATTTCGCTGATCAGGTTGTTTCCGATTCTGAAGAAAACGAAAATAACTAATTAATTAAAAAAATGTACAATTAATGCAGCTGAAGCCATTTTCGTTAAAGCAATTTATTGGACTGAGACCAACACCAACTCACTCGCTATGCAAAAATCACTGGAGGCTGAAAAAACAACGCACTATGTTGGAATTCTTAAAATAACTTTCCTGTTTTTGAAATACATAAATATACCAACTGTAATAAACACTTTTTTTCACATTAAAAGTTATTTTTTCAATCTCGATTGACAAGGGTTGTGGGAAAAGCCCTTGCATTAATTAGTTCCCCCCGCCCCTAGTCTACTGTATATTAACATTAGCATGTTCGTTAAAGTTCATGTTAATATCGTCCTCTAATATCGTCCTTTGTAGTTCTCCTAGACCGGCACATTTTCCCCACATTTAAAATATCCAATAAACCAACGAATTGTTTTCCTTACTTAATTTTACGAAATTTAAATACAAATATTCTTAATTCGATATGGCATCAAATATCATTGCATCCAATACAACAATCATGCCTCATTATTTATTACTACGAGATAATTGCTTATATTGTCATTGAATTAATGCTGTTGTTGTTGTTGCGACAACCAAATTCTAGGACTTGTTAAATGCAAATCAAACAATGCAACGAAATTACCAAAAATGTTAAATTAAAAAATTAAAGCAAATGATTGTCGAAACACACACAACCATTGATGCCACACATTGTGACCTCGTGCTATAAATCAGATGGCGCAGCAGAGTCTTCTCCAAAGAGGGGGGCATGTGATGGAATGGGAGAATTTCGAGTATTCCATTTTTTTGCAAATACAAAATTTCGAAAGAAAAAAAAATATACATATTTACTTAACATTCCATGAAGGAAATGACGGGGAACTTCTCTGGAAATAAAATATTTTGTTTACCCCGGTCCAGTTAGTTGGTTGAACCTAACCTATTTAAAGTGCGCTTTTAGTCGTGGAATTTACCGACGAGATCGAGGTCGTCCGAACTAATTTCAAGTAGTAGATCACCTTTTTGTGTTCTTCTGATTCGAGAGACACTCTTCCCCATGTCTTTTAGGATAGGTTCAGCCTTCATCTTGCGTAGGACATCTGCATACATCATTTCACCCTATATAATCATAGTATCTGGTCTGGTTTGTTTCGGACATGCTTTCCTGTTTCGTCGTACTCTCTGCCACTGACCATTGTTACCGTGTCCTGGATTTCGATGTCTTTTATCCTCTTCCATCTTCTGTTCAAGCCACTTCCCTGTTTTAGGCGAAATAGGAATATGGCGCTTTGGTTTCTCGTTCTTTCGATATTCACCAATTAAATCCCAGTTTTCGTTTTTTGGCTTCTCTGGCAGACCAACTAATTGGGGTGTAGTCTGAGTAATCATCTCGAGTTTCTCCAATGGTTTTGGTGATGTTCTTTTCGCCCATTTCTTCACGAGCTTTATTGTATGTTGCCCTTACACTGCATACTTGCTGCTTAATGGCATGATGGCTGTTATTTTTGGTCTTCATAAAATCCATCAATATCACAATCTGGCCGCCTAGTTTCGCGAAGGCATCTTGTTGGCAGATGCGCGCTGCCTCAGCGGAGCTTGTTGTTACAGTCTTGAAAACTCTCTCCTGGATTTCTCCTCCAGTTGGTGTGCTTTAAATCGGGTTTGACGGAATTTTCACCTTTACCCCGTTGTTGCTTGTAGCCTTATCCTCAGCCAAGCGCACTGGGATAGCATTGCAGTCACTGGATATCGACGGCTTGGTCACTCCGCTCTGCCGCCGGTACTGGGTTATTAGCTCCCTGGATCGTAAGTTTTATTCTGTTCTCGTAACTTTCCATCGTGTTTTTTTTTGTCGGGGATCCTACCCGTAGCGTTTTAGACCTGCCGCCAACTACGATCTGTGGGGGCATTACTCCCCCTTATAGATGACTCTCTTACACGTAAAATCGCCAACATTTTCGAGGAGGAAAACAGCCGCTAAAAAATTATCTTACCAAGTTTCAAACCTGGGTTCTGATGTCACCTACCACATCACGGCCGTTTAGAATTTATGACATATTATCCTTCGCCTCCTAATTTCGTTCTGTTAAAACGCCTCTGTCATCTCACTGCCATATGTTTAAAGCACAATACGTACTTCCGGTAATACTACAGCTGCTATACGTACATTCTGGCTGTGCCACAAATACACACACACACACACATGGGCACAATCAAGCTGGCACGCACACATGTCTGCAATTGCGATTTAAATGTACATAATTGTGAGTGTGCTATTTCCGTTTATTCACTGGTGGTGGTCATACGAGTATGAAAATTACACAGGATTGTGTTTTTTTTTCTATATGAAAATGCAATATTATAACATTTTCGGCGTCGGCAACAGAACAATGAAAATGCATGTGCAAATTCAATCATATAAGAAAGCTGTTCAGTTCGGCCGACACGTATCTAATATACCCTAAATGAGTTGCATCTTTAGGTCTCAGGTAAAACATGGGATACATGCGAAAAAAAAAGTCTTCCAATACCATATTCGACGACTATACAGAGGGCAGATGTCCCATGTTGTTTTTTGACATATTAGTTAGGCTACACACTCTAGGTGTCGGCATGTCAATATTTGAAAGGTTTTCAAAGCAAATAATTTTTAAACAAATGCCACCACGACAGGACCATGTCGTTTTCATGACATTTTCCATAACCAAATCGCAAAGTGGCTGCCGTATGTCCTCGATAGCCTCACGAATTCTCTCTTTGAGGTCTTGCTGGGCTGTTGGCGTATCTTTCACGTGGACCCAAAGGAAGAAGTCGCAAGGTGTTTCATCACAAGATCTCGGTGGCGAATTGTGATCAACTCTTCGAGAGATAACACGACCCGGAAACTTGTTAGTTTGGCGATATTCACCATTTTTGTAGAGAATTTTAATAATTTCAATGCGTTGTTGCAGCGTGTATCGTTCCATTTTTAGTAATGCCGTAGTTTCTACTTGTCAAATGTCAAAGAATAAAAGCTTCAAAATTAGCAGCTACTGAAATACCGGGTGATTCAGAATAACACCTCTTGTTGGGGTACCCTGTATATACTTTTTTTTGATTTAAAATTGATTGTATTTTGTAAAGTTTCTACTTTTACTACAAAGAACCGATATCTTTTGGGTACATTGGAAGAAAAATCATAGATTGTAGAATAGAGAGTAAAGCTGCTTCTGTGCTAATCAGGGATGTTTTAGTTTTTAGTCTAAAAATGGGATTTTGTCATAATTTTGTTAGCATTTCCGCACGATTTTCCAGTGTATTACAAACGCAATGATATATTGAATATATTCTATCAGTCTATAGGGTACCGCAAGCTGTACAGGGTCCGCCAAATATTTTTTTTTAAATTCTATAAAAAGCTACTGGATATTTTCTCAAATTTCTTTTTTTATTTGAAAGTACAATCCTTTCGGTTAATAATGGAAAATAATTTCATTCAAATGGCTGCCTCGGCTGGCCATGCCGTAGCCTATACGATCGGTCCAATAATTAAGCACATTATCGACTGTGTGCAGCTGCATTTCACCAATGGCTTCACGAATATTGTCCTTTAAAGCGTCAATTGTCTCTGGCTTGTCGGCGTAACACTTATCTTTGAGGGCACTCCACAAACAAAAATTCGTTCAACATGGCCCGATAACGATCGCTATTGAGTGTAACGGCCAATCCTTGCTCATTTTCGAAGGAAAATGGCCCAATTATGTCTCCGCACCAAACTGTGACTCGTTTTGGGTGCATCGGCTTTTCAATGTATGCGTGCGGGTTTTCTGTGTCCCAAATGCGACAATTTTGCTTGTTTACATACAAATAAGCACTAGCTAAAGAAAAAAACGTTAGATGGCGGACCCTTTAGTATCAGTGTGTGGTGGAGACTGCTCACGATTGAAGGAATCGACAGAGCAGTTGGCAATTTTTGGGCAATATAACAGTTCTTTGGAGGGGTTGGATTAACATGAACGTTAAAGCGAACAGCAAATGGGCTGTTTTGCATAAAATGTTTGAACAAATGAATAAATGGGCTTGAATTCAAATCCACATGAGTATGTGTCCATGTGCCCGAGATGAATGTGTGCGTGTGTGTGTCGATGTTTACAGAAAACATACTTTAGTAAAAATTATTTGACTGTTAAACGTTTGAAGGTTGTGTAACGAAGTTGGAAGGATGTATGAAAATGCAGGATGAAATGTAAAATTTATAAAAGAACTGATATTTGTACACTCTATGAAAATGTCTAATACTTTGTAAGATATTTTAAGTGCTCAGTTGCCTTCGTTGCTGCAGGTACCTAAGCCTTCACAATAGAAATTTCTAAGCCTATATAATCACAGCCACCATTTTATTTATGTGGATGGCCTGATACCTTATAATTACGCACATTCTAGTTTTGCAAGGCATGATTTATTTGGCAAGTGAGTATCAGACAGCAAACACAAGTTCGTATAGTGGTAAGACCATCAAAACGTTTTTTAGTTGCAGTTTTTACCTTCTAAATAAATGCGGCTTTAATAATAGGGGAGTAATCTTTAAGCATTAGTTTTTTCTCTAGAAAATAATTAGCTGTGCAATCTAAATACATGTTTTTCAAAATTAGGAGATCTTAAATGTAATAGTTACATTTAATGTTTACAACAAAAAGGTTGACAACATATACAACAAAGGTCTTGTAAAATTTGTTTTCTCAACCAACCTCGTCCGCCAGCCCCATGCGGTTTTTCACCGTGGACAATTAACGCGTTTGCAAAAGTAAATTTGTCACTTACAGTATTTTTATGTCCGCTGAGAGAACAATTTTCGAAAAATCCAAATGAGGCGGAGAAATGCTGTAAACTGAAGTGGACAATGTTTGCCTAGCGTCATTATGCAATATATTGTATGTTTTACATACGCCATCAATTAATGCAATTTAATTAAAATTTGTTACGTTTCTCTTTTGTGAAACATACAAAAAACAAACCCAAAAAAAAGTCAATATTTCATGATGTCTGTAAATGCTGAAAAGTGGGTTGAGTCACGTATTTAAAGCATCGTTTGTTTTGTTTAACATGACATTTTTCCATTAGTAAGGCATTTTCCATTAGAAAGAAGGGCTGTTGTTTCTAGTCACTCGATAAAGTAAATGAAAACTTACTTTTGAATAACCTTGATAGAAATGAAGGATGTCACATGAATAGTTGTATTTAAATGTAGGAAGGTCATTAGTATTAGTATTTCTAAAAAGAATAATAGTCGAGGCTAAGAAACTCATTGCTAAAATATATTCTATATAATTATATATTGGACAAAATTAGTCTCAATCTTGCTTGTAAAAAAAATATTAGCCACGAGAGGTTCACTGATTTGATAGTAACTTACAGTGGCTTTGTATGTATATCTGCTTGCACTACAGCTGGTGAATGTTCCTCTTGCCTATCACTCAGAACTATTCCGACTTAGGAATATGAAGAGCTGCCATGAGGCCAGAAATTTATATTAAAAAAGTCAAACGTTATGCTGTGGGTCCTTGAGATAAAAATGGGGATCAATAATGGGCAGGGCTAGTCTAATTCGAATATAGTGAGCTCGAATTATCAACCTATTGATTTCGGAAGATCTTGTTGGAGAAGACAACCCATTGCCAATCATATATAATTAAATATGTAGTATATACAAAAATGTGAGTGCAGCCGATGAATTGAATTGATATTACGTAGACTGTCGTTTATCCAGTTTAGTATGTTCGACCTGTTTACATATTTACTTTTAATTTGAGTCGTACCAGTGCACTTTTAGTCCTGTTAAATCAACAACTGTTCAGATCTTCAAGTTTTTCAGAAGAGAGGTAAACCGGCAAGACCGCCATACGGTGGACATCAATAATTGTGTTTAATTTCATAAAAATATTTCATAAAAATATTTCATAAAAAAATATTATCCCTCTAACCGGCCAAACAGAAATTCTGGAAAATCCTTGCAATCTGCTTTTTTTTTACCGCTTATGCACAACCAAATATTTTTTATGAAATTAAAGACAATTAATGAAGAGGGTTAAGTTATAATCTCAAGCCTTAAGAATAACTCTAGAAATTATATTAGTATAAATACACAAGTTACACTGTGCATATCTGACTGATTTGGTGCCAATTCTCGGTTACCGATCAGTTTCTTCATGAAATATTGAGAGAAATATGGACGAGACGAAGATTATCACGCTCAGACACCAGAAAGTGGGTACAGCGAACCCGGAACTAGTTGGCGGATATTCTGCGATGTAGATCTACCAACGTCTATGAAATGGAATACCTCCGCTAATACTGTCTGATGCCCGTTAAAACCAATGAGTGCAAATTCGCCCAAACTCCCATATGTCCGATCCTTCTCTAACCCGTCCCATGCCTCCAGTCCTCGGGTTTCCTACCACACAGGTCAGGTCCGATGCTAAAATGCATTGAGCGATCCAAGTCCCCTCTGTTAGAAGCCCAGACAGCGGCCAAAGCCAAAATCTAGTTGTACATGTACGAAGTCCGCTTTACGTATGAATTCATATATCACCCGCCCTGTCGAGACTCAAGGCTATATTTGAATGCCACCTCTGCTACAGTATGTCGAATATGGAACCAAGCATTTGACTTTCCTGAAGCCATACTGGAACTCTGAAAGGCCCTCGCTGTGGTTCTACTTCAGGCATGGTGGATTTAAAAAAAAAAAATTTGTGGAAAAAAAAATTTTGTTGAAAAAAAAAAAAATTTTGTCGAAAAAAAAAATTTTTGTTCAAAAAAAATTTGGAAAAAAAAAAATTTTGGTAAAAAAAAATTTGGGGAAAACACAATTTCTGTACAAAAAAGAAATATTATTTTTTTTTATTATTTATTATAGAATTATAGAATGCCTATTTAAATTCCTACGTACTGCGTGACAGAGTCAGTGAATCAGTGTCGAGGGTAAATATATATTAAGATGTTGGGGTTTTAGAACAAGAGCGCCAGAAGTTAGCATATCGTCAGCTGAAATCCAAAATGACCAATTATCAAAAAACCCAATATTGTTTGTTTGGTTGATTCTTGTAAAATGAACTAAAATACATGTCTCCGTTTAGATTTTACAACAGTGTTTGGCTTCTCTTCTGAAATTATGAAAATGCTTGTTAAGTCATTTTGGATTTCTGGTGACGATATGCATGTGCGAGTCCAGGACTAGCTGTTGTTTTAATTAACATTGAATTAAAATAAACAATTATTAATACAAAAAAATACAAAAACCATCCAAATATTCTTAGTTATTCTCACAATTTGGCCGTGTGAGGAAACAAATTCAAAAATTCGTGTTAAATTTCTTAACTTTTTTTTTATAATATCTTTAAGACATTTTAAATACATTTCGAGACAATGTTAAGTTTGAATTATGTATATCCAGTTTCACCACACCACACTGTAAATCAAATTTCAAGTTATATCATCCATCCTCTCTTTCAATTTACCCCCCGTCTATAATTTATTTAAAATCATTTACCAACGTCATTTGCGATTTATGTTCATCCCGAGAAGAGGAAATCTTCCTTCTTATGCTCGATTCGTAGTTAGCTACTCCTTTCTGGTTGTCTTGTCTCCTGTTATATGCTGTGTTGTATTCCATTGTTTGGTGCTAATGTAATTCATTATTACATCTCATTTCCGTTTGACGGAAATCATTCATTTCCTTAACGTGCTCAGTGTTCGCACTCACACAAACACACACCCTATACACCCAGCATTACAAACGTTGAAGTGATTTTTCACCAACAAATGTTAAGAAATCCCCAACAAAGCTTCTCCCAAAAATTATTCAACTTACTCTGATGTTTTACGAGCGTGTTGTATAGCGAGCATAGATTGACTAACTGCGGTGTATATTTCCTTTTTCCGTTTTCATCCTCTTCTACTGACGAAGTAAAAAAAGAAAAGAAAAATCTCTTTTCGACAGGATACAACACAAATGAAAATTATATACAATTGAAGCATAAACACCCTCTTGAAAAGTCATCATTCCAGTCATCATAAACATCATCACCAGTATGAGCATCGTCATCGCCGGCTTCAGTGTCGGCGTATACTTAGGCTTCAGTGGTGTCATTTTCTGGCACGTTAAGGGCAACAAAAAAAAAGAAAAATTGTTATTTTATCTGTAAGAGATTTTCCTTTTGTGGTATTTTTGATTTCATTGTTGGTTTTACGGGTGGGAAATCTCTTATGATTTAGCGGGGCAAAGTTAATGGGGTTAGTGGAAATATTTTAAATAAGTAAACATTTATAAGTGGAGGGAATTGGGATCAATACTGCGGATAAACAAATGAGACCTTAAATGTTTTTTAATAAATTGAATGGAAAAATTTGAAAAAATGCGACTTTGAATAGGATAGGAGCTAGTAGACACTAGGAAGATCTAAATAAGAATGAACTCCATCTTTATGGTCTACTGAATATGGACGAAATATACTCGACAATAATTTCATAAAAGCACTGAAAGTTTTGTTTTTTTCACAGTTAAAGCATTTTTTTTTCCCATATTTTCAGTAAAACCAAGAACTTGATTTTTTCAGAATTGTCAGTTTGTTCTTATAATGTAGAGTTTAAATAATTTCTAATAATACTTTCGAAATAAAAAGGAGTTGTACTTTTTAAAGGACTTTTAAAATTCCTTAAAAGGAAAATTTTGTCCCCAGGGCCAATGTCAGCTTATTAGAGTCCCAATTACACATTTGTACCTTAGTTCTTTTGATCTCGTCGATCTTTCGTAGACACACAAATGGACGGATGAAATATAATTTAACAAGCGCCCCGGGTAGGCGAATTAATAGCGTGCTGCGTGGGCGTTGTGGGTTCGATTCCCACCATAGGCTTTGGTCTGTCACTGCAAAAATCTAGCCATATGATCTGTGTCACCCGGTTTACCCTTGGACGCAAAATAAGAATACAAATTTACTTTGTATTGTAATCAATAAAAAATAAATAAATTTAATTTAACGCTGAATAGAATATACTTTATATCCCATATAGCTTACTCCCTCCTTTCGGGCAGCATAGACAAATTACACCTTGTTTTGAATTATTATCCAAAAAAATAATCCATTTTACTTGAATAATGAAGTTATTATAACAAAGTCCTAGTCCCTAATCTGTTGGCTATGAGTTGGGTGGAGAAAAACTTATTTTAATGAATTGCTATCGTTAAACAAATCCAATTATAATTTTCTATATGAAATTCATTTGTTTTGTAAATTGGTTTCACCACTCATCCCCGTAATACCGCATGAAACGCAATGTTATGCAGCCGTCAACATAAATACAGGCACGAAACTTGTCTATCAACTGTCAGCCTTAAATCATATTGACCATGAAAAAGCATTTGAGAGCACATTTAAGGGGAAATACTAGACATACGTCAACAATATTGTAACCGAGTATCCACAGAAACAGTGATGGCAGAAAGTATAGCATCGTGAGTTTTGGCAAATTAGATTTTTATGATTTTCATCTCTCACCATATGCACATTTAAGAGACATGAAAAAACCCCCGGCTTTAAACAATAGGTCCCGGTCAGTGGATATGCAAATCTAGTTATATATAGTATATAGTTATAGTACACAGCTTACTGATGCGATAGCAGTTCCATGTCTTTTGCTTCATGGAATGTTAATGGAAGTGCGTACGTACGTACGTAGACGGTAACGAGTCACTTTACCATGGGATTCGAGGGTGCTGTCAGCAGAACTTCACTTTTCCTTGCCACTTGACAAGATCATTAAACATTATTCAGTGGCTGTTTCGCAACCGACGGCCACTTTACAAGTACGAGAGTAACTTTCAAGTCATGTAAAATTTCTGTAGAAAATTATATTGAACACAGCTCACTGATTTAAGAGAAGTTGTTGAATACATAATTTTCAGGCATCTTCTATTTCTTCCAGCGTTTGGATTAATGTTGTTGAGCATAACTACGTTAATCAGTGTAAATACAGATGGAACCATAATTTTTTTTTTAGCGAAAACAGTTCATTCCGCCTCGTCTAATTTCACAACAATACATGTTAAGAAAGACGGGTAGAATTAATTTAAGCTCATCGATATGGCTCTATTCCAGAATGGTGAAGCAGAATATATTTACCACCACGATAATTCGCTTTGTTTCGATGCTAAAATCATTCTTGCTAGAGTGACCTAAACTTTCGACAAAATATAAATATATACTGTATTGCAGTATGTGCTACAGCAACGATCTTAACTGTACACACCAGTTATTGTCAGTTATAAGCTTCGTAACTTATTCCAAGAGATTGCAAGTAGCTGTCCACATACTTCTTTAACTAACGACAAGAGAAGTGGTACTTTTTCCTTCGCCTTTCTCGAATACAGCGCTAGCAGATCCCCATGGAGAAGGTGAATGTAAATCGTATACACATCCTTGAATATCCCACCAGATGTTTGTACAACAAACTCATTTGAAGTAATTTCACTAATTTAATTTTCTCCTGGTGCACATGAGCAAAGACGCGTTACGTTACGTTGGCATGATTGTTGGCTGTTGATATTAGACACTTTTGTCTCATAAGACGACACATGATGGTCGGTTCGCCCGTCCGCCTGTTGTCTTGATGTCGACTTCATCCATGCTTAACTCGACTAACAACTAAAGATATGTTAAGACAAGATTTACTACATTTCGAAATGGAGTATCACTAACTACATTTTACTAATTACATCTGAAACGTAGACAGCCGGACGGACGGGCGAACTGGCAGACATCCATACCGGCGGACAGGTGTCTGTGCATGCGTCCTTTCGTGTACATGTGTGCACGTGCGAAAGCTTAAAGTCGATTCGGGTACACGTATAACTGCAGCAGATTTCTAGCTTCACAGTGTATCACTTACGAGTATGTCTTAGATGTGGTTGTGTTGGTTATTGGTATACGGGTAATTGTGATTCTCCGGATTTTATTTAATGTTCAGTTAAGGAAGGTGGCCTTTGTCTTCGGTTTGTTTGTTTGTGTTGGTATAACTAAATAATAATTAAAAATAAAAATTAAGTTTATTTTAAATTAAATATTGAACAACAACAAATAGTTCATATCAAAAAATTACATTCTTTTCAAGGGCGTAGTAGTGGTGGGGAACAACAAAACTTCATAAGAATTGAATTAAAGGACATGATAATAGCGAGTAAAAGAAGTAATGCAAGAGATATTAGTAGGATTGTTTTTTGAGATTGATTGGTCCAAATCCTATACAGATTCCATGGAGTATGTTTAAATGTCGCATTTGTAGGAGGTAGCAATAATATTATTAATTTCGCGAAATGTATTTTTCATAGATTCGCCATTTTCGCAGTATATTTCAATTATTTTTTTGTTGTTTCCGATTAAAATTTAACTCATTTTATCTTTCTATTTAGGGAGATAACAGTTCAACAGAGAAGAACGTGTTGCCTAGAACGACTGCCAAGCATGATAGATAATCCTAAACTGATATATGCACTAACTATTACATAAAACTACTTAATTGTTGTACAGGTCCCCAGTGTCCAGTTCAAGTCGGGAATGTGATAATACCAGCAATTGATTGGCGCATCACGAGAACATGTCCGTCATAACCCGACAGAAAGAAATTCTTGTAAAGACCAAACATAAAATCTGAATCACTCCCAACTAACATTTCGTAAGAATCAATACGTCACCCTACCATTCACTGTGGAGTCTCCTACAGATTGTGGTCTAAACTAGACTTACTCTCGAAAGAGAGTCTGTCGTTCTTGGTAGATTTTGCTTTGCACTCCGTCAACTACACCAATTATCCGGCAGATCATCAAGACCGCGTGGAATCGTATTCATTTTGGAAAAATAACACAAAAATCTATAAAAATAAAACTTGAACTAATGACAAAACCACCTTACCAAAACTTTCCTCAACCGCCATCAAAATTTTTTTACAATTGGTTGTCGCGATTTAACATCGAGGCTACTGTTTCTGTTGCTCCAGATACACGGATGTAATCAAACAACTAATCCTTATTTTATATACAATTCTTTTTATCATTTCCTAAGAATACAAGAAATTATTAAACTGAAACCCAATTTTCAAAATAATGAGAAATACTCTTAATTAAATTAATTATAAACTCTCTGTACATTGAATTGTTAATTGACTTGAAAAAAACAAATCGAACAGGAATCGAGTATAGCCAAACTAAGCACACAGACGAAAGCAACCAGCCAGCCAGTCAGTCAGTCAACCAATACATGGCCACAAATAAGGCCACAACTCTTATGAAATCATAGAGTTTTGGCCATGTCTGATTGTTTGTTTGAGCGAATGTGTGTGTGTGTTTCTGAATTACACAGACGGCAAACAAATATTCGACATTATTAAAATGCCTTTAGGGTAAGTAAAGCAGAGCAAACTAAATCTGAAGCATGCCAAGCAAAATTGATAGAAGCACATCAGTTCGGTGTAAAAATAGCATAACACAGAAACATAACTAGAACACAGAAAATACGAATATCCAACAGCATAACTAGCAGCACATATGCACTGAGATACAATTGGGTACAGTAACTGGTAAAGGAATTATTACTGGTATGATTATAACTGGTATGTTAATGGTTACAGCATTAATAAAAATAGCTTGCTATGCGGATTTCTATAAATTTTCATATCCGCTATAATACAACGACCAGGTACTGTGTAGACGTATGTGTGAGACTGTATGGAATGGACATAAATGTGCAAATTACACAACCATTCACAGATCCTTACACACTCGCACAAAGCCATAAACGATTCGAATGGACAACATGCAGTCTGTCTAGTTCAGCCGAACAGTCAGTCCGGTTAGCCAGCAGCCAACATAAGATTATTTGCGAAATTATTGCAAAATCAACATTTTGAAATTGAAATTGCTCTCCATAATAACGCTCATGGTTATCAAGTACTTTCACACATACATGTATATACATACATACATCGCCATGTACATGTGTTCAAAGATGCAAAAGAACGAGGTCACAATACGCATTACACTCCAAACTTACCCTAATTGGCCGAAACAATTATCAGGCCATAAGGCACTATATGTCGCATTATCGGTTGGTACTTGTGTCTGTGTATTGCAGTACAGCTATTAGGAACAATACAATTGTCTAGGTTTTGGTTATCTGATCACATTTATATATTCCCTCTGCCATTGAATAGAGATTGTCCATGTAGTCCCTGACATTTGATTATGCATGTTTTATGGTCGAATACTTTTATGATAGCAATTGGAAGAAATCAGATCGGATTCGTCAAGGGTTGAAAGGAGAATTATTGGGCATAATTTCATAAAAATGTCGGTGCCAGCCAGTAACATGGCTGACGGGAGATAAGGGCTAATGTGTTTAGAGAAACCTCAAAAATGCACACCTGTATCTGGAGATAAATCCGTTCACGTCCCCTCAATATAAGATTATTATTGTGTGTGCATTAGTTTAGTGTTGGGTTTGTTGTCGGTTTGGTCCCAGGAGTATAAGAGTGCTCAGGCCTATCACGTTACGCCGTGCTATACTGAGAGCCCAGGTAACAGCAATGCCTGCTCTCTAATACGTACGATAAGCCTTGACAGCAATCCGTAAAGTCCTGAGCACGGGTCACATAACTCTTAGGGATCAGATATAGGTTTTTTTCTTTCTTAAGTATAAACAGTAGTACAGTGTCCCAATCGATTCATAGGGGAGGGTCTTGGAGAACAAAGTCACCTCTTTGTAGCGATTGATAATGAAGTGCTTATGTACCATGTAAACCAAAGGAGTTAGATTATCTCATTAGCCAGATACAAATTGCTCTTGGTCGGGGTCCGTTAGCCTATAAATCTTTGTCTATAGACCGTATGGCTATCCGCCACCCGCAGACTCCCTTAGTAGCCTGAGTAAGCCCTATACATCACACAGATGTCCAGAGGATATTGCATATCAGTTAACGATCTAATTGATTTAAAAATGCAGTATTTCATATCAAGTAGATACAGACGTCCGAGATTACTTCAGGTGTTACTTATGTTCCTCCGTGTAGTGAGCTAATATTGACTTAATGCACCCTGGGAATTGTAAATAGATTTGGTGCCTCGTATCTTCGACAGCGAAGGATCAATCTACAGAGACCCAGTTACGCTATAGTCGAAAGGTGTAGATCTGAAGAATCAAGATGAATCCAAGTAGACGCTGAAGGCCGACATTTTTTTTTTGTTTGTACTTCAAATAACTCAAATAAATAACCTAACTAAACTCTTATTATTAATATAATCCTTCAAGTCAGAAAATGTGATAATTGAACCTCTCTTCGTCTCATGAAATTACTAAATGCACATATTTATGCGCATATTTTGCACATACGATTTATTAATTTAAATTATAAACTACATGACCTATCTCTGAGAAAATGATCACCCATTATATAGTGTGTCCACCTAGTCTTTATGTATGCCCGTAATTAAAAGAAAACAAATGTAATTTTAAGTCTTTCTACTCTCATATCCTTTATGGAATTTCATCCTTAATATTTTTTGCAGCCGAAACAAACATTTATTAATTTGTGTTTTCAGTGACCCCCCAAACTACTGTGGACCTCCGTAATGTCCATCTGTCCTGTGATTGAATTGTCAAGGAATCTCAATTATTTCAATCAGATTCGGGTTTATGACTTTTTGTTGTTGTTTTTGTGGCTGTGAGTGGAGGGTTAATTTGTTATTGTTCTTCTTTGTGTTGTTGCTGTTGTTATGTGTCTATTATGACCGGTTTCTGGTCTTTTCTATTATTTTTTGGTTTTTGTGCTATTATTACATTTTGTTTTGGTCATATTGGTCATTTAGGCGGTCAGTTGATAGACATTTTATGGATTTTAAGGCGGCCGATAGAGAGCTTTGATTAAAAATGGTATGAGAGAGAGAGAGAGAGAAAGAGAGTGAGGAAAAATTAAGAAAATAACCTACCGAATGGAATATTGAGGTGGTTGGGAGTAGAATCAAACTCGCATTGTACTCGTATGTGAAAGGGTGAATGAAAGGTGGGAGCTATTTTAGTGCCAGGGGATTAGCAAAGTCAAATGTGGAAAAGGGTCAAAGAAAAATGAACAGTGACACTCAAAGAAGGTTCTGAATGGGGAACACTTTGCGGTTGGGGCAAAGACTTTTAACTAAATAATTAAAGAACTAATAGCTGGATATGTTTCGTTTTGGCTCGGATGTAGAAAATGTGGTAAAGTGGGATTGTCTTTGTCTGAGGTTAAAGACGATTAAAACATTCATGTATCTTATGTTCGTATTTCGGAGATGCCTTTACTTGGACTACAATTACGATGTGTATTAACCCATTCATAGCAAGCGTAAAGTAAAGTTAAAAATTTCAAGGGATACGGACTCAGGACAACTTTTTTATAAAATACAATTTTTTTTTTAAAAAAGTCTTGGCCATTTTAACCGATATTTCTTTGCAACATTTTGTTAACCTTTAAATCATGTTAACTTGAAGGAAAATAATAAAGTATGCATCTTGCAAAGAATACAGAAATCCACCACACGACAAAATAATAAATTTCATTCTGATTCACAAATTTTATGTTTTTTTTTTTAACAAAAACCGGTTCCAGTTTTATCCGCTTGTTATGGTTTTCCTATGAATTCTACGAACCAAGTTCACATTGTAGACAATTTAAATAGACATGGACCGCGTTTGTAAGAAAAATCAAATCAAAAACCCACAAATAAATGTGAACACAACAACACGAAACGAAAAAAAGGAGAAAAATGCGACGAAGTGAAATCTCGTAAAACAAAAACCACTGACATTGTGCTAAGCAACCACGCAAATAAATGACAGTTTCCGGTGGAATCCTTTGCACAAATAAATCTCGCTCATATACGACCATTAAGGGCGACCGGCAGCACAGACCAGAACAGAGACAGAGAGAGAGATCAGAGAAACAAACCTCAAAACAATAAGACCACAACTACGACCAGCCAGCGGAGCTCACACTCTATTACGTGCACCCTTACATTTAGACTCATAAAAAATAACAAATATTCTCCCACATCAAGTGACCATTTCATTGGAAGTTTTTTTTTCTTTATTGCTAAAACCAAAATAAAAAAACCGATTTAAATGCACAAAATAAATGTTTCTCTGTGTCGGTTCTAGCGAAAGCAACACACACAGAAACCGGGTCGTCATCGTAGCAACAGCAAAAAAAGGATACTGCATTCCCTGGCCATATATCCTTGTGAAACACACATTTTTTTGAAACGAAGAACCAAAAAAAAACGCTTTAATAGTCATCTAAAAATTTCGTTTTAATCCTCTTGAAATTTGAATAAATGTTCTATCATCAAGTTTAGGCAGGGTAGTGCAGTGGGGGGTTGTTGGAGATGAGTTATTTTTGCCAACACGAACGAGTCCTTCTGTAGCAGACGAGTGTGGTATTCTATTCTATTCGGTCTGCGACATTAATGCTGATGAATGTAATTTTGCTTAAATTATAAGCAATTTGCATTGTAAACGTTTGTGCTTTTTTGTACACATACATTTTTTTTTTGGCTTAAGAAAACTATGGGAGGTTAAATTCAGTCTCCAGTTTTCTCATACAAAATCCATGTTAATCTTGTACACTATACCCTACAAGGTTTTTGCTGAAATAATTAATTTGGAATGTTATTTGCGGAATTAAATTTTAAACATGCAAATGTATTTGAATGTTTTTTATGGAAATGTTTGAAGGACTCTCAGGTAAACAATTTGATTTTTGGTAGCAAACTTTTACTGTATTGCAATGCATTTTAAATTTACTTGAAGATGAGGCACAATTAGATCATGATTACTGTATAACTTCAACACTTTTCAAATGTGATCAACACTACAAGGAAATTTCCAATTCCAAAAATCATAAAGAAAAATCCCATTGTTGCTGACCGCTTCTCTGTAGAGTATTTCGTAGGTTTATACATTTATCTCTACTGGTAAACCATGTATTTTTTTGTTTAATAAATAAAATCTGATGAAGTAATATCCCACCAAGTCGACTTTTCCCTATGACAAACATTAATACTCATTCATAGTAAAATGTATATTCAAGTACTGCAAGGACAAAATATATTGTGAACTAATTTTTTATACCGTCCTAACTTAGCAGTGTTATTCGTTTTAATGTTATATATAAAGAGATAGTATTAATTTAATGACTACAGCTATAATCTGTGTTATAAATACTCACAAAATTAAAATAATCGGAATACGATTTTCTAACAGACTTTCATCGGCGACCACGATTCAGTATTAAACACTTTCATATTTTTATTCGTTGTGACTGAGAGTGCAATCAACATTTTTGAACCATTAAACGTCGAACACTCCTCATACTCATTAGTACATGTTTGATGTATTTTATACATTTTTTTTTTTTTTATTGCGTATAATTTTTTTTGTAACATTAGTCGTCGATTCGACGAAAGATGTCTTTCCAAGGTTCATCTGCTGAGCAGGCTCTTTCATTTGATTCCATATAGGTCACTGCTTTATGTTATTACCATTTTCGGAGAGTGTACATATTCATGTTGGCTTTACAGCCAAACTTGGCGTATATCATTTGTGTGGAAAAATACTATTTAGATCAAATAAATGGTGAGCGATATGAACTTTTTATACTACGATTCATACTAAATGAATATGAAATATATCATTTTGTTGAGTGATGGGGTTTGTATACATAGAAAATCTCTACAAAACGCAAGATTTTTTTATTTTTTTCTCATCATTTGTTCTCCTGATAAAACGGCTGGTGTTCACAGAAAGAAAAATGGCATTCTAAATTCATGCCGAATATTCTTAATTTTGACTGAAATCATACTTAAAAAATATGTATTTGTAGTTAGTTATTCTTAAAACAAATATAAATGAGATAGTACAAATATTCTTATAATAAGAATAAAATACTAATGGAATTAATGGAAATGATGTTTTAATTGAAAATATGTTAGGAACCTAACGATAGTGGTTCCAGACGTGACGATTTTTATAATATTTGACAATTTTCTAGTTTTTCATTAAAAATTTACATTAACATGGAAACGATGAAAACCGGTTAACCCATTAATTTCCAGAATTTTAATTGTTGGAATTATTGATGAAATTTTCAGAAATGTCATATTTTATCTAATTAAAATTTTCCTCCAAGCAGTTTTCCGGAAAATAGTCCTGACCACTCGCTGATACTGTAAGGTGTTCAGCAATTTTTTTTTTGTCCAATGGGTTGGGTAATTGCCTAGTACTTTTTTTTGGACATTTGCCAAACACATATATACAATAATTTTTATTTTTTATACATATATTATTTTTTTAAATGCGAAATTCCAAATATTCTTTGCAGTTATACATTTGTATAGTGTTTTTCCTGCTCCTGAAATTTTACCGAATTACTTTGTTTAACCGAAAGAACATATTCAGCCGTCCATTTTATTGTAAGAACCGTTTGGGGGAAAATGGGTACATTTATTTTTTTTGTATCTTAATATATATTTACCCTCGACACTGATTCACTGATACACTGATTCACTGACTCTGTCACGCAGTACGTAGGAATTTAAATAGGCATTCTATAATTTTCTATAAATAATAATAATAAAAAAAATAATATTTTTTTTTTGTACAGAAATAGTGTTTTCCCCAAATTTTTTTTTTACCAAATTTTTTTTTTCCAAATTTTTTTTTTCCAACAAAATTTTTTTTTTCACAAAATTTTTTTTTTCAACAAAATTTGTTTTTTCCACAAAAATCTTTTTTTTAAACAAATTTTTTTTTTGAAGAAAAATTTTTTTTTTTCAACAAAATTTTTTTTCCATATTTCAACGGGCGCCATAGGCGCATTACAACTTACTAGTTAAAAATAACAAATAAGTTAATTTTTTTAGTCATATAAATTTGCCTATATCATCATAACGGCTTATGATATCACTATTTTTTTTAGTTATGGAGAAATGTTACATTTTTGAGATATGTGAAAGTATTATCACCAAAATTTTGCATAAAATCCACTTAATTGCATAAAAAAATATAAGTTATTCTTACATAGCACTCTTCAGGGACTTTACTTACATTTTTAATATATGAAATAATTTTTTAAACATTTCTCTACAAATTCTCTAAAAAAATGACCCAACTGAAACATTTGTCAAAAAAAAAAATATTTAATTCCCAAAAATCTCATACAAAATTGTTGAGTTTTTCATAAATTGTGGGTAACATTTAACATCTAACATCTCAATGGCCAATTTTTGTTTTTGGGGAAAAGATCAATTATGGTGTGGGAAGTGTGTTATGTTTCAATCTCTGGCAACAAAAAATGTTTTATCGCACTCATCGATAACAGAAATATAACACTGTTGCCACCACTCCAATATCCGCACCAAATTCTCACACTCTGAGGGTGTATTGGCTTCTTGATGATCACGTGTGGGGTTTCGGATCCTCAGATGTGACAGTTCATATCTGCCACGATGACAATGCGGTTTGTCAAAAAAGTTCATATTTCTTTATTTATCTCTGCTTTACATATATTCTCTATTGAAGTTTTCCCTATTTTTAATTTTTGAGTTTTTTTTATTAATTTAATTTTTTTTTAGCATTTAGAACTACTTTCATTCCTATGCCTTTTCACTTTCTACCTAATTTTATGCTCGTTCCTATTATTACCTTTATCCTATATGGACCTTTTTACCAATTTCCACCCGTAGACATTTTTCTAATCAGTTTAATAACAAAATCGAACCACACAGCTTATACCACCAAGATTGTGGCCGTACAACTTCTTCTCCTCGGGTTGCTTTAAGTCGCAGACCACAGCCAAAGTTTTGAAAATTGATAAAATTATGTGCTTCAAAGGAGTGGCTCCCCCGAGGCACTCTTGCGAGTTAGAGGGTTAAATATACAAACTGAGTCTGCCGTCATACTAATTTATTGAATGCGATAAATAATCAGTCAGCTGATTTGAATATTTTGATTGAATATACAGCATTTTTCACCTAATCGAAGCATGTAACCAACCAGACGGCTTTCATTCACAACGCTACGGCATCAGCACCTAATCACACACAAATGTCATCCGACAAAAACTGTAAAGTCGTTGCGAAATTCAAGAGAACTGTCGATAATGACAAGTAATTTGTCAATATCTCGTCTGTATTGTAAATTTTGTTTTCAAAGATTTGGCAATTTGTAACATATGGGACCTTTAGCAGCAGTAAGCCAACCTTTTATTCCCTGTTTTTTTCTTCTGTCACACAAACGAAACATTTACAACTCACACAAAAAAGTGTGCATGGCATGTGAATTTCTCATACGATAACAAGAAATAGAAAGGAGAAGGAGGTAGAAAACTTAAAAATGTTTAGCAAGTATGTCCTTCTTCCTCTGCGTATTTTACTTATTTGACAAATGAACACACAAAAAAAACACAACGCGATGAAAATCCTAGAAAATGTTTTCACATATTTTACTTTTAAACTTGTTTTGACACTTTGGCAACCATGTAACCTGTCATTAGGAACAAAAACAAAGGCAAACGACAGACTGCCAACCCGTTTGTGGAATCACACCCCCTAACAGTCCCTTAACCGACAATGGAACATGCAACATTTGTTTTTGTCATACCTACTGCATACCATTCTACTCTGCATGCAGCTTCAGCAACAGCCACTATCAAGTCCTGACAAATATTGAGAAGTTTACGTTTGAAAAGTTTTGCAAATTTTTCAATATAAGTCATCGGTCTTCCTGTCTCCTAAGATCACGCACATCTAAACTCAGACACAAACATAAAATCTTTAATCTTTCAATTAAAGTTTATTGTTGTTGTTGTTCTGATAAAGTTTCTTGTCATGTTTTTGTGCATTTCCTTCAAGTTCATTTACAATTTTGTTGGCATTTATTAACCTGAATCGTTCAATGTGCATCAAAAGCAGAAAACTCATATATACACTGTGAGTCATGTGTATAAGGAAATGGAATGTATTTAAATTTCAAATAAAACAAATTAAACTTGAAAATAGAAAAAAACAAGTGGACAAATAGTAAGTTCGGCCGGGCCGAATCTTATATACCCTCCATCATGGATCCTTAAAAAGTCAATAATTAAGAAAACTAACTGAGTTTTTGGGCCGCTCGTGACCCGATAGTCCCAGGAACCCGATCACAAATTGTATCCAAATCATGAAAATAAATGCATATTTGGGTTCGCGAGAAAATTTCGTTGCATTTTGATACCCATATGTCCATGTTTGTCAAGGGACGGTTTTTGGGCCGCTGGTGACCCGATAGTCCCAGAAACCGGATCAAACAATTTAGGCAAATCATGAAAATAAAGGCATATTTGGGTTCGTGAGTAAATTTCGTTGCACTTCGATACCCATATGCGCATGTTTATCATGGGCCCTTTTTTGGGCCCCAAGGGTCCACGGAACCCATGAGCACGCCCATTTTTGGGATTTTTTTCCCATCTATAAATTATATAAACTTAGAACTTAGATGTAGTGAAAAAAAATATTTGAAAAATTTGATTATGGCCGGAATATATTTAGTCCCGTAAAGGGGAACTTTTTCCCCTTTGGTCCGATATGGCCCATTCTCGAACTTAACCTGCTTATGGGCAAAAAAACATCTTCCTACAAAATTTCAGCTTTTTAGCGTTGGTCGTTCGCACTCTATCGTGATTTCAACAGACAACAGACGGACGGACGGACGGACAGACGGACAGACGGACATCGCTAGAATGTCTTAGAATGTTACACTGACCAATAATATATATACTTTATAGGGTCGCAGATCACTCTTTCGAGGTGTTGCAAACGGAATGACAAACTTAGTATATACTCCATCCTATGATGGAGTGTATAAAAAAACCGAATCAGTCAGTTCGATTGATTGGTTGGGACAATTAAAATTTTTTTTGAAATAATTAATATATTAATTTAATTAATTAATTTTTTTATTTGTTAATTAATTGTTAGATAATGAAAGCAATTTTTGAACCCTCTGGACAGATCAGCCAAGGAGTACCACAAACAAAAATTATTTACAAAAAAATGCTAATTAAATTACATACTTTCAAGAGCCCCGATAGTCAAGTTGGTAGCCTGCTTGCCTATCAGCTTGAGGCTTGGGGGGGCAAAATCTAGTCTAGTGGCCTTGGTCAACCAGTTTACTCTTGGTCCAAAAATTAAAATATAAATTTACTTTTATTTATTTTTTTTATAATTAAATAAAAAATAAATTAATTTGTATTAAGTTTTATTTTGCATTGATGCAAATACCATTAAAACTTTTTAAATTTCCCTTCTCCATTCAAGTGATCGTCAGTGTATCCGAAAATGATGTAATGAACTATCAACGATTTATCACGTCATTAAAGATGATTTACGAGTACCTCGATGCAATAGTGTGAATATGTCCTTAAAATGTTGGCAAATTGCTAAAAAGTGCTAATGGCAAAATCATTGTAAATTGATTCGTTTTAGACTGGAGTAACTTCACTAGTGTGAAAGACAGGCAAATCATTTTGCTGTAGTACTTACTAAGAAAAGGTTGCCTATTACGGAATTGTTTTCATTTTAATAGATATGATTTTGCAATATTTCTTTTGTTATATGAGATATCTGAAACTGAAACTATTTATTTAGTATTTAGTATTTCATTCTAGCCGGGTTTGAACCAGGGACATGTTTCAGTGCCAACTTTCATGTGGAGCAGTGTGAAAAATGTTAGCCAAATGTGAAGGCATTTGTCAAAGTTCACCGAAGAATTGTATATATCCCACAACACTTGATCCACACCTCTTACCATACGCCGTGTCCACTTGTATGTTTGTTTAGGTCACTGACTTAAGATTTAAGTGTACAAATATTCAGTTTAAATTCAAGGCCTTGCGGGCTTGTCAAACTTTTACGCATTGCTTTGTAGAAGCAAGCACGTTTCCATTGGCACATGTGTCTCTGGGACAACGAAGCCACAAATATTTCATATGCATGTGTGAGCGTTAGTATTTGTATGGGTCTATGTGTGTGTGTGTGTCCTGTTGTGAGTGGAGGTCCTTACAAAAAAAAAATATTTATGCAAAATACACATTGTAAATCAACAACAAAAAGAAATTATTTTCTATGACAAACTTCCGTTTACAAAAAATACAAATATGTTAAATATGATATGTGGCATAAGGCTATGAATACTAATAGATGAATAAATACATGTGGACATATCAGGGATACGAGGGATCGTTCTACAAATTGACTGGCAAAACTCGCCAACTGCATGGCTTCTCTGTTGAATAGCTCGTTTGTAAGTCTATAGAAAACTAGTAAGTTGTAATGCGCCTATGGCGCCCGTTAATTTGCTTGAGAAAGTATTTGTTACTTAATTTTAAAAATTTTGTAAAAAATATTTTGAGAAAACTATTTTGTAAAAAAAAATTTCGAAAAAAAATAAAATTTGTGGAAAAAAAATTTTTGTTGAAAAAAAATTTTTTGCTGAAAAAAAAAATTTTTGTTGAAAAAAAAAATTTTGTTGAAAAAAAAAAAAATTGTGGAAAAAAAAATTTTTTCCTGAAAAAAAAAATTTGGAAAAAAAAAATTTCTTGAAAAAAAAAAATTTGGAAAAAAAAAAATTTTGTAAAAAAAAAAATTTGGGGAAAACACAATTTCTGTACAAAAAAAATATTATTTTTTTTATTATTATTATTTATAGAATTATTATAGAATGCCTATTTAAATTCCTACGTACTGCGTGACAGAGTCAGTGAATCAGGGAATCAGGGAATCAGTGTATCAGTGAATCAGTGTCGAGGGTAAATATATATTAAAATGGGTCAAATCAGACCTACATGTAAAAGTTTCCCAAAAAGAACTTCTGAAAAATGTAAATCCTTTCTTGTATAACTTGACTGATATTGGTTAAATCGTAATAGTCAAAGGGGGCTAGGTCAGGGGAATACGGTGGCTTCGGCAGCATTACAGTGCTGTTTTTTCTCCCAAATATTCGCGCACAAGCAACAATGTGTGTGCAGGGTCGTTATCATGGTGCAAAAGTCAGTTTTTTCGGCGACCCGGCTCATGCCCAAATCATTGGTTAAAATAGAATGGCACGAGCCACAACTTCCCAAACACACCTCATATCCTTTTTGAGTACATACTCGTCGATGTAGATCATATTCATACGGTATGGCAACACATAAGAAATTCGTATTTGGCCAAAAACCATAAGTGACTAAAGCGCATTAGCTGTGAGCAAAAACAACAACGAAACAAAAACATAGAAAACATGGGGTCAATTTCAATTTATTTAGAATTTATAACGCAACGCAACACTTAAAGCATTTCAATGAGGTCTTAACAAAGGCAACCCAAACATGGAGAACAACAACATCCAAACACGCACATAGAACCACAGCAGTGACCAAAGGACTGGGGATAAACAAGGAACTTTTCTGGAGGGAGACTAGCAGATGTACGATAGTAAGGCAGGACGATAGGACAGCACATATCATTTAGACTAATAAAACAACAGGCAAACATATGAATGAAATTTAAAAAAATTAAACAAAACCTTACTCTCACCGCCCCATCCATTCATTCCCCTCTGGATTTAGGAAGGGACAGGAAAACTTTGATTTTTCGGCGATTGAGATTCCTGGTTCTTCATTGGGGTCAGTTTAGGGCATGACTTTGCTTGTGGCTACCTCACCCTCTTACTCGTTCCCATTCCCTGCTGGTGTCATGTGTGTGAGGGTATGTGAATATTAAAATGGAAAATTGGGAACATTACAATCGACTGCTGCTATTGTTGTTGTTATTATTGCCGACGTTCGTTTCTAACATACAAAAGAGTCTGGATGGGTGTTACTATCAGCCTCTAATGTCCCTGTGACAAAAGCCAGCCTTTTTGGGCTCTTCACACACATACAAATAGAATTGTATATCAGTGTGCATGCGTGTGTTTGTGTGCAAATGTAGTCCTTTTGTCCCGGTCAACCAAGTGCGAATAATGTGTCTCCATCAGATAAGTTTGGTGATGAACTATGATGGTTAATGTTCGATGGCTCCCGTTTCTCCGGCAAACGCTTTCATTGCTGTTGCTGTCATGCCATGAATTTGTGTATGCCCGCTAGAGAGCATAACTCTGGGTGTGTGTGTGTGTGCGTGTTCAATGGTTCTTAGCCAAAGAAATGTAAAATAGTCCTAAGGTATATTCTCTCGCATACATACAGATCTGGAATATTAAGCTGTAGCTTATGCTCGGAGTGTTGACAACACGACAGCGATATCCACCCCCAATCGGCAAAAGAAGTTGTTTTTAACGAATTTAAGACCAGCCTTTTCAATTTACGATATTGCGCTATAAGAAATGAAAAAACGTATTTATTCCAGGCTCTGTATGTGTGAACTTGTACAAGATTCTGATTGTTTATGACAGGTAACGATTTATGATTTTGCCATGTTTTAAATGATTTACAGATAGTAAAGTGGGGTAGCTATTACACAAGAAGTCCAGGATAGTATCCTGATACGATGGTCAACATTTTTATCAGCTGCTGGTAATCTCTCCGAATATGTTGGGGACTTCACCAGTAAGGGAGTAATATGAACCTCATTTGAAAATTCTCTAGAAAATCATTAGCCTCTCAGAGTCGCCTTTAGCCTGTCTGTCATAGCGACCCCTTTGCGCGGAATTATCGTATGTGCCAAAATCCAAATTTTACAGGAGAGCCATTTTTTCTCTGCTTTCGCTTCAATATCAAAATGAAAATTATTCACTCAATTTTTGGAGCAACGAAGTGGAATTCGCTTACAATATTTTGTCAGGTGACGTGTCTTTGAATGTAGAACAAAATTGCATCAAAAACTCAATTTCGAAAAAATTGGCATATACGATAATTCCGCGCAAAGGGGTCGATAGGTACACGGTCATAGGTACACAAATTATAAAGCACATAGACCTTTGTGGTATGTTAAGGGACTTCGAGGGACTTTTATATTACATATTTTGAATGAGAATCATATTTGATTGATTTATGAATGATTTCTTAAAAATGTTGCCCGAAGGCACAGTTATACAGGGTTTCCCAACAAGAGTTGTTATTTTGGTATTCAAAGAAATATAAAAATTTTTAGATAAATTATCGGATATTTATTTCATAATAAAGAGGAAGGTATGCCATTAATAATGACGTAATTGTTGACGCAGCCACCGAGGTGTAAATGGGCCCATCAGTCAAATTCATTTTGCGATTATGGATCATTGCATTTTAAGGACTCAATCAGAAAAGACACGACGTTGTTGATGATCGGCCGGATTGAGTTATTGTGATAACTGAACTTTATACGCCTTAAGCCCCAGCTCTTCAATAAAATGACAGCTGTCAATAAAATTACAGCTGTCAATAAAATGGCAGCTGTCAAGAAAACAAGTTTCACCACGGACGTTTGTGTTTGGTTTTATTAGCATTATTGATTGTGGGATATTCTTTCTTCGAGTTTTTATAAGGCTAAAGATCATGTATAAATTCGCGGCTTTGGCTAAAATAACGTACCCTTATTACCAAGTAACATTTCGAAAACATTTTGAATTAAAATAGTTATCATAAAAAAAGTATTATTTGTGGCATTAAACCTACTAGTTTTCATAAATATCTAAGCCCTCTCAACTATATCAAACACTTCATCTCATACCACCTACATATACGGTACGTGTTTGTATAAATATTTATGTTGTTTTTTCCTGAGAAATCTGTTCGGTTTATCTTTTTTAAATTGAATTACTTTGTAGAACGTTTTGCAAAAGTATCCATCCACACATAGTGTTATTTGCTCTTGCCCGTAACTTTTTGGTTTATGGTCGGTTTGTGGGAAGTGCAGGGGTATAAACGAGTGTGCCCATTTTGAATGGATCTCGTTGCCGGTCTCCTTTCAAATTGAGCACAGTCCTGTCCCTATCTTCATTGTATGTTTGATGGTGGTGTTGTCTGTACAAACGTTAGCATTTGCAGGTGCGGCTGTTATGAATGTAATTTAATTTGTGGTTTATTAATATAATTAAGTAAATATGTGTGCATAGTTGACTTATTTCTTTGTATATGTTTCATACAAAAGAAAACATATGCGCATTTTAGCTGGGACATAAATTTAAAGTTATGCTACATGCAGTGTATTATATGTTGGTAATTTTATATCAAAAAAAGCAAAATGTTTTTTTTAAATTATAATTGAGGATATTCCGAAAATATCTACCGGCGATTTGATGTCTGAATTCGTATGGACTTGAGTATTTGACCAACGCTTTGGCTATGGAAATTCAGATTCATCCAAGCAACAGCAAATTTTGTAAAACAATAATTCCAATGTCAACATCACACAATAACAATTACGATATACAGAATTGGAAGAAACGTAAATTATGTTTCGTTTTGAACAGAAACCAAGTTTACGTTTTCGTTTTCCAAAATGAGGGCATAAATGTTTCACAATTTTTGTTTCTGTTAGTCGCGTTCTAGACAATTTCTTCCCCTCAATATAATAATATACATACACTATTGTCTTATTGAGGGGACGATTTAGTATTGATTTTTTTTTTTATTTTTTTTTTTAACTCGCCAAAGAGGTGATTGATTAATTTTTTTAGTTCTAGTTCAACTGGATTACAGGCAGATCTGTTGCACAAAAGTAAAACATTAATTTTATTAAGTTCGTTTACAACATGAAAGAATAACAAAATGGTTGATTATTATGTGTCCCTTAACAGTCACAGATTTGTAATTCATTTTCAAAAATTCCTTCCCTGCGCCACATTCTTATAAATTAATATTTTCACACTACTGTTATACTAAAATGTCATCAATTAAAATATGTAGTGGCGCAAACGAATGCATTACAGACTGAAGTCGTAAATACTGTCGATGTTACCATATACTCATTCCATGAACAACACACAAGTGTCTTACGTCGGTAACATTGTGTCATATCACAGAATTTCGCCTGCTTTGCTAATGACATGTAGATGGCGCCCGAAACAATGGTCGGTAATATAGTCAATACGGAGGAAATTTGAAACATACATTAGGGGTGGGTTAACTGTTATACTCAAAATTTCCCTTTGGAAAAGGGGAATTTCTTATACACACATACATAAAAACTTGTATATGATGCAATATAAGAAATATCACATGTGATGTTGCTTTACATACTTTTGATAAAATAATCGTTGATACTGGGCAATTTGGGGTAAAAATCGTAATTGAATGAGATCAACATCAAATAAAATAGTCCACCACGTAAACACCAGTGACTTTAAAATTAAGCCTTAGTCGTTCTGAGCCGGCTGTACACAGTAGGTCCTAGTCAATGAATATAAAGGGTTGTCCAACAAAAGGTGTTATTTTGAATAAGCTTTTGAAGGATGGATTGCGCTATCGAGAGATGATTAATGAGTTTTTATGGTCGGAGTTGGATGATATTGATCTGGACAACGTTTATTTGCAACAAGACGACGCTACGTGCCACACAAGCAACGAAACTATTGTTCTTTTACTGGAAAACTTTCCGGACCGTGTTGTCTCTCGAAGAGGTGATCACAATTGGAAAATTTAGTAAAAAAGGATGTGGTCCTGTCAGCGTGGACGTGGTGGCCATTTGGCTGATGTTCTTTTTCATTATTAACGGCATACATTCCTCTTTATTATGAAATAAACATCGGATTATTTACCTCAACATTTGCCATTTTTCTTTTTTTTTCTTTTATTGGAAAACCCTGTACGTATTATGTATATCCTTTATGGAATGTTGAGGGAAATGACTGCAGGTAACACCATCCATATGAAATTAACAGTTAGACGATGAAAGAAGCTTCAGTCGCGTAAATAAGGAACGAGGAAATTGCAGAGAAGAGAAGTCATTTGTGTGTGAGGTACAAGAAGGACGTCTCCTTCGTCCATTTTATCTGATGCTTGTAAAGAGGTGGTCATATCGCTCATTTACTTGAATAGTGTCATAACTCAAAACTGAATTTTTTCAGGATAGCCGTTGAAAGTTATCATCACGTATTACTTAGCAAATGTAAAAAAATTTAATAGTTTCCTAATAATAATACTTTGCTGAACAAAAGTCAATTTAAACTAGAGATTTACAGCTTTTTCTAGAGCAATACGAGTGAAAGTGAATTTTGAATTGTGACACTATTTAAGTATATGACCGATATATATCCATATATTTTTTAAATTAAAACAAAAAACAGAAAATATTTTTTTTCGGCTGATTATTCATTTACTCGAAAGATAAAACATTTCCATTATTTTTGGGCACCATTTCATTCATGTGGCTACTTCAAACGGAACACTATTTCTGGCTTTATCCCACTACTGTCTTGGTCGATCGCACTAATAACCTGGATCGTTAATAGGATGTCCTTCATGGAAACCTACAAAATAGGAAACAGGGAAACTGACATCGACGAAACAGCTGATAACACGATCATCGGTGTGGACTGTGTGGCATGGGCCGCCATCATACTGAAACCAACTATCGAAAGAAAGTCTCTGCAGCGCTCACCGTTAACCAAATAAAATTTTAATTTGGTTGTTTATACCGTTCGGACACCTGATTTGAAAACTCCAAAACGGATGAATTTGTATCATCAAACTACATTAAAATTGTCATCGGGTCTTTAACTAAGCGACAATTACAAATAATTAAACTTCAAAACGAGTGGCATTTTTCAAGAACTAAACCCAACTGAAATTTCCTTCCTACTTATTTCGCATGCTTGGAACCACATTGCACAGTTTCAATCGTTGTTGCAAATATGAAATGTCCGACGTTAAGTGTGGTGTTGGTCAATGACTTCTTCTTCATTGAAAAGTTTAGTGGTTTTTATCTATCGTTTGTCTAGCAAAGATGCGATGGTATAGGAACATTTTAAGAAAGAAAGTCTGTGGCTTTCGTGTTTCGTTGCTAAGTGTTAGATCACATTACATTTCTGATACAATGTAAACCATTCAATCAGTACAAATTATTAATGATGTAAAAGTTCTACACTTAATTGACTGTTACAGAATCTATTACAGCAAAACAAAAAAGAAATACCAGACAGACTATAACAAATCTGCAATGTCATAATGTAGATGTGTATTTTTTGTTGTTATTAATATCAACTAAAAGCTGTAAGTTGCATTTTATTAACAGCATTTTTAATAGCTGTTTTTTTTTACTATAAAATCACCACCGACGTTTGTATAGGTCGCCAGTCGTATAAAGTTAGTGAGAGAGAGGACCAAAGAGTTACAGCCAAAGCTTAACCAAAGAAAAGATTACAAACAACAAATCGTTGAAGTGCATACAACATGAAAAGGTGTTAGTTTTTTTTACAAATACTCATAATTCTATACAAACAATTTGTGATAACTAAATAATATGTGATTTTAGCCTACAACAACTGTTCATTTTAGCCTGTTTGATTCAATTGAGTTTAGCTCAAGTCTTAAGTCAGGGCATGTGCAATATGAAAATACCCACAGTTCCGAACTTCGATTCCGGTCGGGTAAAGTCAATGTCAATGAATCATTTTTTTTAAATAAATTACATACAAACAAATAATTGTGTTCTATTTTGTTTAGTATCTTGGCCGTTGGTATGAACAAGAAAAGTATCCATTTGTGTTTGAATTGGGCGGCAAATGTATTTATGCTGAATACGGTCTTATGAAAAATGGCGATGTCAGTGTTTATAATTATAATATAAATGAACTGTAAGTTATAACAAGATTAGTTTTCTTTAAAATTACAACAACTATTTTAAATGGTTTATTACAGCACTGGCAAACCGAATGATATTTTGGGCAGTGCTCAGATAGTGGATTCGGGTAAACTGAAAGTCAGATTCAACAATATGCCCGGTAAGTGTATTGGAATTAAACTAGTAAGTTTAAGAATACAATGTTTGTGGTACAGTGAGATAATCGCAAAAAAGAAATAGTAATCGGTGATTTAAATAAATTTTTTTAAAATTAAAGATATCGAACTAATGTAAATTGTTGTCGAAAGAACAATCTTTACTATTATTTACGGAGTAAAATTTAAATCATGAGAGGTGCCTCTGCTGGCTACCGAACTTTGTGGGCAAACGATCAAATATTTTTTATCGGCTGTTTCCACCTTGAAAGTTTTGGCTTCTTTACAAGAACTCCTCTAGAGAGAACAAATTTTAATACTGGGCACGCCCCTTCGGATACTTCCCATACAAATGTACCATTCCACCTACTTTAGAATCAATTATGCCGAAATTCTGTATTTAGTAAAGCTTTACCTACATACAGTTTTCGAAAAAAAGTTCTATATTCCGGCCACTTTGTAAAACGTTTAATAAATTTTTTTTTTGTAAAATTCGGAATTATGATGTTGCTATTATGACATTTCATCCACTTTTGACTTTCCGATACTTTGGAATATGAGACATGTATGTTTTTACTGAGGGTGAGGATTTACCCGACTGAAACTTTTGGATACCAATTCGAAAGGTCTTCGGTATAAAATCCTTGAGTTATTTTTATGACAAAGACATCTTAAAAATTAAAAAGAAGGGGACACGGTTTCAAAATAACACCCACACTACTAACCGTTTTTGTGACCGATTAAATATAAATACCACCAGTTACCGATTGAAAAGACCAAAAATGACACGGAATCACTTGGTAAAACGGGAAAATTACACAGAATCACTTAGTGTCTGAACAGCAAACCTATTGTTTGTTTCGTTGGTGGTCTCGCTGTCTGGATGATAACACAAGAATCGGTCTCTTACTGAAAGCTGGAAATACACAGGACCTTTTGTCGCTCAGCTACTGAGAGTCAGTAAGTATGCAAAGCAAGCAAAGATTCAGCAAAAACGGTCTTTTTGTTTGTATTGTTGCGTTTGCCTTAGACATTTCTTTACAGTCAAACCATTTAAGAGGAAGGGATAAGGGGATATGGCGCTAGTTTGTGTGCATATCCGTATGCTGTAAATGTTGTCCTATCCACACGCGCAACACATTCTCAGAAGACCATTTGCCGAGTTTTTTTTTCGAAATAATGGGTCTCGAATGAACACATGAGCCGAACGAGCGAACAAAAACACTCATCGGTTGAGTGAAGAGCAAGCCAAAGAAGAACCAAGTTTTCATATATGTCGGCAAATTTCGATAGTTATCGCAAATACAGCAAAATTTCCATAACTTGTATGTCTTCGACTTACGAAGACTTTGAGTTTTGGAATTACTATTCTAGTTTAAGGGAATTTGTATTCTTAAGTGCCTCAAGAAGTGTTTCGACTTAAAGAAAATTCGACTTATGGCAGTTCGAGTTATGGAAGTTAAAATGTATGAACATTCAACATTGATATTATCAACCACAATTTATTTATTTTAAAATAAAATCACATACTTCTACTGCAGTATGCAATATCGAGAAACACGGTTTAATCAGTCTGTAGTTGAAATTCGACCACCAATACGTTAACAAATAATATTTGTTTCAGCTAGATATTTATGGTTTCCCCAGCATTCTGAACAGCCATCGCGATAAAGAGTATATCGTTGTTGGCCCCAATTGACCTTAACCTTGCTTTTATATTAATTATTTATTTCCGTTATAACCAACGGTGGAAAAATAACATTGAATATCAAATTGGAAGTATTTCCCGAGCAATGTAATTTAAGTACATGTATCCAATATGAGGAACTATAATTTCTCGTTGACTAGATCGCGTACTGCCAATTAAATGGAAATTAAATCATTGAATTTGATTACATATTCATCTAATATGCTTATACTAGGTGTAATAAAATACACCAAAGTAAATATTTAATATTGCAAATGTACAACACTGTGCGACCGAATTTTAGATATTTTTGGTGATATTATTTTCATTAATATATCGAGCCCGCGAAAAACTATTTTTTTCTGAAAGGAAAATTTAACAGGAGAGGGTTTTTATTGTGGTCAATTACGATACAATTGAATTTGCTATATCTTCGTAAAATAGAATTTTAATTAATTATGTTTATGTATTGTTGATCTATATTCTTCATACAGTTTTGTTTCGGCAAAACGAAATGGGGATATGCGCTAATAATAAATGATAATTTTTAATATTTTGGACTTTTTCATTAAAAAGCGAGTTTCTCAGTAAGGGCTTGATATGTACACCAACATTGTACAGACTGTGCTAACTCTATTTAAAAATAAAAATGTTTATGTTTACTTATGAAAGCAGAACGTGCTGATTTTTTCTCAAATCTATTTTGTCGCACAGTGTAATCGACAACCAATCAATACATCACTTTTAACATATTAATTTTTTTTTCTTCTTGCTCGTTTATTTTACAGCATTTATTGGCCCAGCCAACTACTGGATATTGGATACGGACTATGAAAACTATTCTGTGGTCTACTCATGCACCGATATATTGGGCTTTGTAAACGGACGTAAGTACTGCAAAAATATCCACAAAAACATTAGCAGATGATGATGTTTTCACCAATGAATGAATGCAAAGCACAGCGAAAACAGAGAAAGAAGAGCTTTTCATTAGACATATGCACTTGATTGTAAAAACAAAATGCCAGTATTTGATTTGATGCATTTTAACGTTTTGCGGCATTTGCCTCTATTTGTTTAGCGAAATCATTGCATGTTAGTTTCACATGCACTTTGTTCAAACAAAAATTATTGTAAAAATTGCAAAAACAAGTTTTAAAGAATTTTTTTTTAATTCTCCAGATGCTGACTGATATTTTTTACATGTGATGTAACAGAGTGCGTCACCGAAAATGAGTCAGTATGACAATGCGAATTGTCATTACATTGTAGATAAATGACTGAGATACGTCTGTGGAAAGAGTTGGCAGTATTAGTCGGGTAAAATGTTTGTGACATTTCGGTAAAACATTTTAATTTGTGAAACTTTTAAAAATCTGGTGACACCTTAAACAAATTAATATATGACCTTATATTCTTATCGCTGCTTATTTTAGTCACATTGGGGAGAATACGAATTGGTCGAACCGGCAACAACACTATTAATTTCCCAGTTATTACATATATTTTAAACGCAAAATTTCTCTTATCTGGAGATTTGAAAAAATGAAACGTTGAAGTTAACATTTAATAGATAAGAGACAACATTTAATTCATATATTAAGTCATATAAACAAACATACGGTAACAAACGGCGAACTTTTCTCAAATCAGTGAGCTTTTCACGATAAAACTTGTTTACTCCCTAAACAAGATGTAAAGTTTTCTGACGATTCCAAACTGCTAATGTATTTATGGGGCAGTGGCAGAGCAAATCGCACCCTAAATTAAAAATGGTCACAACTAAAAATTCTAACATTTTCAGGAGAGACAAAAAATATTTACATAAAAATGATTGTAAATTTAAATAATTAACATAAAAATTTACATATCTTTCCAGTTAAAGAAGATAGTGCTGTGTAAGAAATTTTTGCAGTAGTTAGAAATGTGTACTCTGAATTAGTTTATGGAAAAAAGTCAATTATGGAAAATGTTGAGTAGTGAACCCTTTGTATTTAGATGCGAAATGTTCCTCGTTTGTAACTGGTGTTTGACCAGTTAGGGCACTATTTTTGTTGTTGTAATTATTTACTTTTATTTTGAGTAACACACAGGATGTGTCCCCTATAATAGCAATGCCCCATTGTAGCGATGGGAAATTAGGGTATCAGAAGGAGGAAAGAGGAAATCGATTTTTTGTTAAATTTGTGTTGAATTTAAGAATGTCATACATTTGCTGGGAAATTATTTCACATACAAACAGTATTTCTGAAGAATGAATTTTCTCTATAGTGCGACGTCCGATCAACCGGCCGTAACGGATGGCATTCCCTACTTCAGGGACTAGTCGACGAATATCCGGAGATACTGAAGGGAGACCGTAAAGTTGGATACCTACCATCACCTATCGACATTACCGCTATATTCTGAACACGGTGCTGGAGCTGAAAATATGTCTTTGAATGCCTTGTCCATATATGGGAGATATATCCATAAATGCGCAGAGTAGACTACGAGTTTCAACCAAAAAATCTCCATAATTTTCCAATTTTTCATACAAATTTACTATACTCTTCATATATGAAAGATTCCCTATCATAAAAGTTGACCCGTTTGTATCCTATGGATACACTGCGCACTGAAGTGTTAACAAGAATTTCACAGCTTCAAAAGTCTAAACAATAGAATGCCTCTTCAGACACTTAGAAAATGTGTCTAGCCCAACGAGCATCACCCTGTATATACGAGTGTATATGTCCAGAACATCGAGAGTGTCTGAGTCGTCGATATCCATCCCACTCATAGAGATTGACGGAGTTGCTGGATCCATCGAAAGTTGATGTGACATCATAAAGCACTGGGTCTTGCGACCATTGAAATCAACCCACTTATAACTCGTCGCTAAATCGCAGTTGAATGAGTCATTTATCATTCACCGTTCGTTTTCGACTACTACAGTAATTGGACGATGATAAAATGAATACGAACTACCGAGTTGGCTGTCATCCGCTAAAGAGTAGGTTGGGTTTACAGTCTGACCCAAGGGGTTGTCAATGACAATGAGATATATAGAAGGAGAGAGTATTGAAACTTGTATCACTCTTGCGGTCAATATATCGAGGTCTTAAAGAAATTCGATAGAATGTTGTCCAACGCTCTTTACCCGAAGATATTACAAATTAAAAAATTATATTTACAAATATATAGCAAATTCACTTTTGGCTTGACCACAACAAAAATTCTCTTCTGTAATATTTTCTTGTTTTGGCGCTTACGTCTTCTTCGCGGTTGGGCCTCGATATGTTCATTGAGCTTGGTATGTTCATAACATCTCGTATAGAGCGATGTCTGCCAAAAATTAACACTAATCGATGCCGAAGGTGACAAGTTTCGATATGATTGAACGTTGCCAGACCCTACCGTCTTTGAAATATCCCAGGACACGAGGTTTCTTTCACCAAAGCGGTGAATGGATCCACTCCATCTTTCCTAAATGCTGTCAGATCTCCAGTAGGAATCCATACTGCAGATCATTCAGAAGGCCGTAAGACCAGAAGAAGTTGCTCTCCGTAATCTTCGAGAGCTCACAACAGTAGCACAATTATAGCATCACCTTCCTTGGGCATCGCCTGGACTTGGGTAACTTTCCAATGTAAATGCCAACACAATGAACGAACTAGCAAGGACGGGGCCTTATATAGGACCAGTGAATTACCATTCGAATCCGTAGTTTTGTTTTCGTTGAGTTCAGCAAGAACCCTTTTAATTCCTGGTATTCAAAAAATATCTGAGGCTTCCATCAAGATACGTTATCGAGTACGGGGAGTGGTTGGATTCATCCATTTAAAAACAAATTGATAACAAATATTGGCTAAATTCACTTTTAAGGGACTCACATACAAAGTAGAAAAAAAATGCTGTTCTCTTGGAAATGACCCCAAAAAAAAAAAAAAAAAAACAGATGCTTATGGTATTTTCATAAGCTTCCAACAACAGCAAAGGGCAAATCTCATTTTTTTACACCAATATGCAGTTTTGCGATTTCGAATTGTCAGAACTGTAAAACAAATTTCCCAATATCATTGAAACAATTTTAAAAAAATATATCGGTAAATATTATGATATTATAAATTTTTTATGAATTACATTCAACAAAAAAAAAATAGGAAAAACCAATTTCCAATGATCGGATGTTTATTTCATAATAAAGAGAAAGGTATGCCGTTAATAATTAAAAAACAACATCTGTTAAATGGCCACCACGACCACGCTTACACTATCATATCCTTTTCATCAAATTTTCCATAACCAAAGAGGCTGCCCTATGTCCTCGATAGCCTCACGAATTTTACCTTTGAGGACTTGAATCGACGCTGGGCTCTCGGCGTAGACCTTATCTTTCACGTGGCCCCAAATGAAGAAGTCGCAAGGTTTTAAATCACAAGATCTCGGTCACCAATTGTGATCACATCTTCGAGAGATAATACGGTCCGGAAAGTTTTTCGTTTTGCGAACTGTGACTGCAAGATTTTCACCAATTTTTGTTGTGAATTTTAATGCGTTGTTGAAGCGTGTATCGTTCCATTTTTAGTAAAGGCGTAGTTTCTACTTGTCAAATGTCCAAGAATAAAAGCTTGAAAAGTGACAGCTACCGAAAAACGGTGTGATTCAAAATAACACCTCTTGTTGGAAAACCCTTTACTAAAGGCAAATATTTAAAGTAATTTTCTGATTGTTTTTTTTTTTAAAAATTTCTTAAAGAAATCGGACTATTCAATTTTAATTCACGACAATTTATGTGACGAAAAATTATTTTTTTAAACAAAAATAAAAGGGAAAATGTTTAAAAATACTTCCATCCGACAGTGGGAACTTTTTCTGAATATGGCTGTTCCAGTTACAGACTATCATTAAATGGCCAGTTTTGGTGCGATTTAAAATATTGTATATCCTAACTAGCGCTATTTTTGAAATAATCAATCATATTAACTACAATATTCATTATTTCCTTTTCTTTCAGAGGTTATATGGATCTTAACTCGTGAGCGCAATCCAAATCCCCAATATATCGAACGTGCCCGTAGTGTTATCAAATCCAGCGGTTTGTCTTTGAAACCCCTGCAGAGAACCAATCAACAGGGATGTGAGCCAAAGTAAACCGGCTAACAAGAGTTCACACAACAAAGTCAACAATGAATGAGTAAAAAACGAAACAAAAACTGTTTTAACTTTTAATTTCCCGAAAAGCAATAAAAAACAATGAAAATACAATTATTCGCCTTTAATTACATGACAAACCGGCCACTGCAATTACATTGTGAAAACAATTGCGTCAGCAACTACTCTGTCTGTCTATGGACTTGTGGCAACTTAGCGTAGACTTAAACTTAACCAAAAAGCCTACAGTCATCGGCGGATGTGGACGGAAAGTGCCAAAAGGCAGGCAGATACAACGTCAACGTTACGCGGATAAAACCAAATTTAAATACGCGTAAATACCCCACAAAGTACATTTTGAATAAGGTCGCCTTCGGGTTTGTTTTTGTTAAAATAGAAAATGAATTTTCATGAACTCATTTTATATTCATTTTCTGAGTTTTTCTGTATTCTGTATTCCTTTCATTTCAGCTGGTGTTTATTTTTTTAATAGCGTTTAAAAATACACGACGACATTGCCGGCGATGATGATATGAAACCAGTAATTAATCGTAACAGCGCAAAAGTTGAACACAGACAAGACACAATAAAACGACATCAACAGAATTGCGTTAGGAATTTGTAATGAATTTCGAAAAGAATGGAGTTTGTTTCTGTAGGCATATAAGGAATTTAAGATTTATTGTTGGAAGACATTGAAACGGACAATTAACAGCTTTAAATGGCTGGAATTCCATAAAAACTGATTTTAAAACGGAGCAACATAAAAATGCACTTTATGTGAGACCATTGATCACATTTTTGTTTTATGAATTATAAAAGATAAAAATTCCTCTTCAAATTTGTATTTGTATTTTTCAAATTGTTATACAAAAAACCCCATTTCAGGTATTTCTATTTAATTCACTTAAGGGCAATTAAGTAAATTATGTTAATGAAAACACCAACAACCAGTTAAAATATTCGTTTTCATAAGAGACTAAGGGACATTTTTGTTGATAGGTTGTCTACATTTCTGGCAGAAAAGAAAACCTCAAAAAGTCGAATACAAAACAACAAACAAAAAACGTCTTTTGGCGAAGGTAGAGAACAAACGAGCAATGTCATAAATTGTTTTATTTTTCAAAAATTTTGTTTGGTTGTGAGTCGGAAAAGACTGAGATATAACGATCTCACCATAGTGGGGATATTATGTGATAGTCAAGCTGCCACTAATTCTCTGCATTCTGCCTGCCTGAACTCAATATCAACCCTGGATTGGCTCAGCAGTTACACATTCACCTCATGTGGTCGGCGGGCCTGCAGAGCAGAAGAGCTTCCAAGACTCGGGAACAGCCAAACTAGAATCCGCGACTTACCAACTTAGCTGGCGTGATAGAGCATCTAGAGCAACAATCGAAGGGTGGGCGCCTGCCCAATGTTATAAGGTTACACGCACAAACGCCTGCCTGCCCGAGGTTACAAGCAATCCAGACAGATGTGGATCCACTTAGACAAGCAACACACACAATGTTGCCGCTATCAAGACACGATGAGTCATTGGTTGTGTCTGGAGTGTTTAATTTCCAGACCTTTTTCTACTCCAGGGAATATGGAATTTTTGCGGTCGTTTTCCCGGGACATGATTTTCTTAATAAAATATATGTAATTAATCCCGACCAAAGATCAGGAAGTAAACAATCGACAAATTCTCAGGAAATCGGTCTCGGAAATTCCTGGGCTAAAAATCCTAGCTGTGTAGGACATGATGGGACATTGTCTAATTGGAAGGCATCCCATGATATAGAAGGTTGCCACTAGTTACTACTGCAGAAGCTATGGGGATGAAGAGAAAGAGGAGTTCATAAAACACTTTCTCTGTGGTTTTCCTGCCATGGCGAACAGTATTTAAGTTTAGATTTATTTTCCAATGTTGTTCAAGCGGAAAACTAGTCATTTTCTTCCACGAAGATAATGACTTTCTCTCATGATTTTAAACGAGAAAGAGTTGCCACTGATATAATGACCGAAAAAAACGTGCGACATTTTTTTCGAAACTCCTTTCCGTAGAAAATTTACTATCGCTTTCAATACAAAAATATTAAAAATTTACCCCAGTATTTATAAAATTTGGAAACAGATTTGCCAAGAAAAATGTGTTAAAATTGTTTTTGTATTTTCAAAAGCTTTTCTTAACAAGAATTTATATTTACAAAGATAGAACAAATTCAATTGTATCGTAAGCACCACACGCCTTTATGCATGACCTTAAAAAAGCCTCTCTTGTACTATTTTCTTTTAGGCACTTATGTGTTTTCTCGGTTAGGGATCGATATGATTCAAAAACATACCACTAGACGGACCACAATTATCAATTATTTTATGTTAGAAACATCGATATTTTCTCACTTAAATAATTAATTCAATAAGTAATACTCTCCAACCGGAAACTATTTAAAACTGTTATAAATTCATAGAATCCCATTTCAACTGAAAACAATTTTAGTTCATTATCTAATCCCATTTCTTTGCAGCTCATTATTTTTAAGCACATTTTTCTTATGTCTCCTATCGAATTGAGTTTTGCAATCTATTACATCTTCTCATTCTCCTTTTTATGGATTCCTTGTAGTTCGTATTTCGTCATATTTGGCCTTTGGCTACAAAAATTACGCAATTCCATAAAACATTCACGTTTTTTCCAAACATTTTCGTTATATGAGAATTGTTGTTTCGGTTTTTTTTCACTTTTATCTCCATTTCTATCTCCCTTTCATCAACTATTTGATTTTAGCATGCATCACATCAATGAAGCTGTAAAACTTACAATGTACTTGTCCCCCTTTCATAAAAAAAATATAAGAACAAATCAGTTCATATCGTTGTTGGGGGGGAGTGTATACAAGGATCCAACTGTGTAAATATTCAGTATGTATGTATTTGCGGGTGTGGAGAGATATAAATTTGTTCCTTTTCCAAGAGATACAGTAGACGCAATAAATATAAGTTCGTTGTTTTTTTTTTGTTGACAGAAGAAAAGGAAGAATTTATACCATCACTAATTTAGATCAGAAGTATGTTGGGACCAAATCTCTAGCTTCAAGTTAAAAACGGGCTGCTGGTGATATTACTGCCGGCTGGCTGGATTCTGAATTTCTTATAGGTTTTAATTCTATTTAAGTTTTTTTCGGGGGATTCAACTGATTTAATGTAATTTTCACATTCAAAATTGGGACATTTTTTATTGGGAATATTTTTTATAATTTTTTTATAATATTTAATTTTTAGTTTTTGGGCCATTTTTGATATACAAATTTCAAAAAAAAAATATGAATTTTTAGAATTTACTGAATCTGTTCTGGAATGGGTTGACCAATTTGTACGAATTTTGGACTACACTAACTTATAATTGTTTTTTTTTTCTAAATTTTATATATTTTTTCAAAATGTTATATATTTTTTTTTAAATTTTATATATTTTTTTTAAAGGTTATATATTTTTTCTTTTAAATTTTCGTATAAGTCTAAAATATCCAAAATAATAATTAGATTTTTGGGACCGTCATAAAAAACACAGACTTTGGTCCCACAGCATCATTTGCACTTATATTTTTAACTAGTAAGTTGTAATGCGCCTATGGCGCCCGTTGAAATATGGAAAAAAAATTTTGTTGAAAAAAAAAAAATTTTTGTGGAAAAAAAAAATTTGTTGAAAAAAAAAATTTTTGTTGAAAAAAAAAATTTTTGTTGATTGGAAAAAAATTTGGAAAAAAATTCGGTAAAAAAAAAAAAATTGTTGAAAAAAAAATTTTGTAAAAAAAAAATTGTAAAAAAAAAATTTTGGAAAAAAAAATTCTGTCTGCGAAATTACCAAAATCTTTACATACTTATAAGCCTGCAATATAGTTGAGTATCAACCGATATTTAGTCTTTTACCGTATTTAAAAAGACAAGACTTAAGCCTTTTCAAACTATATGCCTTATTAAGGAAAATTTGAGAATTGTGCGAGTAATTGTCCTGAAAACATATTTGTTTAATTTTTTTGCCATTTCCAACAAGAGGTCTTCTTTTGGTATTAAAAAAAAAAGATATTTTTTCAGATAAATAATCGGATGTTTATTTTATAATATAGAGGAAGGTATGTCGTTAGTAACAAAACACAACATCAGCAAAATGGCCACCACGACCCGGCTTACTGGACCATATCCTTTTTATGACATTTGGATAACCAAAGTAGCTGCCCTATGTCGTCGATAGCCTCACGAATTCTATCCTTGAGGTCTTGAAACGAGGCTGGCGTAGACCTTATCTTTTACGTGGCCCAAAAGGAAGAAGTCGCAAGGTGTTAAATCACGAGATCTCGGTGGCCAATAAAGCTCACTCACTTCTTTACTTCTCAGGTCCTTCTTATCACAATTTATCACACCAATACTGTTTGCGTATATATGTATCATGTAATACACGCTGCCGTTGTTTTACTTGCTTTTGGCAGATATGCTGCTCTTGTTGATTTTCTGGCCAAACCCGTCAAACATTCACGATATTCAGTATTAAGACAAAAAATTGACAAGACAATAACAAATAGAGCATGGCAAACAGAAAACGTTTTCTTTTATACAAAAAAACCAAAGTACCTTCAGGATATTTGTAGGGTTATAGCACATCTATCAGAAAATTATTATTAATAACTTCTTGCATAAACACTAAACGGATGCATGGAGAATCAAATCAATACACAGAATATCTCTGCTTCCATTCAATAAGGATTTAATAAATAATATCGATTGGGTGTAGATGTGTTTCGTTTGTGCTCATTCCATTTAGTATGCGGTAGACAACCCTAGACAATCTTTCATTTTATCTCACGTCATGGCTGGCCCTTAATCTGCAAGAAGTTTCCATTAATTATATCAAGTTTAATGTCAAAACTACAACGGTATCCGTTCATAACTATTTGCCAAAACCAAAAGTTTTCATTTTATTCGTGTTATGATTTGTGTGGCGGGACACAATCGTTTGGAGCTAAGGAAAAAAAAAACTTTCTGATAACTTAAGTCTTGTGGGTTAATTAATGTTTTCTTCATAAAAGCGGTTTGTCGGCAAAAGAAAGTTTTTGCTAATCCTTTAATGAAATGTGAAATCATATCTGAAGATGAAACTTCTTTGGGTTAATAAGAAATTTTGTGGGGTGAAATAAGACATGAATTGGATATTGCCAATAAGATTAGAGCAAATAAACTCGGAATGGGGCGCATTAAATATTCTTCTTCATAATGCGAGTCAGAGGATATCTGAAGAAGTAACAAATACTTTAACTTTGGAATGAGGAAAGTAAAATGTTTGCAAAAATACACTGGCGAGAGGTCCTTTATTAATTTAATACTACATAATAATAATATTTCGTTAAGGGCTCATTTCAGAGGCTCTATGAAAAATTCCCCTGAAAAGTAAACTAAAGTTTGTCCAAAAATCTCATATAAAGTTGGAGCATTTTTCATTACATATATATATATAGATATATAAAATATCTGAAAATTATGAAAAAATTTAATAAATTTGTTTTGTATAATTTTTGTTTTGTATAATTTATCAAGAGGCCATTACTGAGATCGGAAGCTCGTTTTATTTGACAGGTGTCATTTTATTTGCAAAAAAACTGATAAAACTGCATATATGGCAACACTGTTGATGGGTGTTTCAAATAACTTGTCATCGTTTATGTTGAATACTTAGAATTAAAGATAAGAAATAGTTTTAAACCTTGCGGCCATCGAAGGGCAACTGAAAATTGGGGAATTCATAATATTTGGGATTTTTTTTACATTTTTTATGTTGGCATTTTGGGGATTTTTTTATTTATTTGGGCAAATTTTCATAGAGCCCATTGTAGAGCGGCGACTGCTTTACCTGATTTTTTTATCTGTTTACCAAAATGGAAACTACATTTTGGTAAACAATGAACGGTACGGTACCCAATTTTTTTTCGGTTCAGCAGGTGAGCGCCACAAAATCAACCACAAATCCAGTAATCTTGTCTCGACGATATCAAGTGATCACATTCTGCAGCAATTTGACACCGTTAGACTTTTTTTTATGTGGTCCTTTACTGTGCCTATTTTATGCTAATATTCAATTGACGATTCTAATTCTGAGCAAGTCGAATATCGAGTAAGGGTTTCGTGGAAAACCGTCACCAATGTCTTGAAACATTGAGTTGACAGGATGGGCCAGTGGAGGCAGTCTTTTGAACATTGGAATTATACCCTCTATTTCTAATCACAGCAGATTACTAACCCTCGACGACACTACTATTCTCAGCACATACCTTCATTTTAATGTACACTGAAAGAAAAAATGCTTGTTGTATGAACGAACGCGTTTCGTTGAAATCCATACGTTGATGCACGTAATATGCAACAACAACTTACGTTGATACAACAATTGTTACGTTTATATCACTATACGGTTTATTCGTACCTTTCGTAGTTTCGTTTATGCAACAACTCAGAGTACGTTAATGCAACGAACAATTTTTTTTTGTGAAAAAATAACATTTTCTATCCTAAATGCTTTAAAAATTGAAATTTTCATTGCAATTGGGTACCGATGAAGAAGTGTGGCAGCTTCCGAAACGGATCCGTAAACATTGCCTGCAATCAAAGCCAACACAATGCTTAAAACCTTGTTTGAACATTTGAAAACTGTATATTTGAAAAAGATGAAATTTGTTTCTTTTTTTAATAAAGCTGAAAATTATACTTTTTTTAATAAAGCTGAAAATTATCCTTTTTTAATATTGCTTCTAGTGCGCAATTTAGTCGTATCAACGAAACGTGATTGTTGTATCAACGAAACAAGGTTGTTGTATCAACGATTTGATTAATTTTTCAATTTACGTTGTGTGAACGAAAGTTTTTACTTCAACGAAACTTTTCTTCGTTGCATCAATGAAGTCCAACGTTGGTTGACTCTTAATGACAGATTTCGTTGAACAAACGTACAAATTCGTTCATGCTACGAAGCTTTTCCTTTCACTGTAGCGTCAAATATTGTTATAAACTTTCTAATAGATATATACATATGTACTCCAGTTTATAAAGCTCGGAATTAAATACTAATGTCACCTTTTGTAGATGTCAAGTCATTCTAACGACCTGAGGGAATGCCAACCAAAAGATTTACACACATATTATTCACATACAATCAAAAACCTCTGTTTTGCTTGAATTCAAATAAGTCTTGATGGGATACGTTATGAAAACATTTGTTTTTTTTTCGTTTTGCGCAAAGCTGAATATGAACTGTATTAAACTTTAATAAACCAAAATCTTAATTTACAATCATACTGACATCCTGTCAAAAGGAAACATAGACAATTTATCAAATCGAACGATGCGCACTTGAAGTATAAATCCTCAATGGGTGAAGACACACCGGAGTCACAACACTATTATAGGACATCCCCACCTAAAGATTACACCACACCATCCATGACACCACAGTCAGACAATAATCATTTCCAATGCCATGGTTAATGGTATATTGAAAAAAAAAGAGAAGAGACGAAAAAAACTTGATAACCTAAGCTAGTCCCCTTCCGAAATAGCGACATGAAAGAAAACCTTTGTCTTGCCACCACAATGCCAAAACATAATAGTTGTAGCTGAATAGATGAGAGTGGAAACACCGAATGGACGTTGTTAAAACAGAGAGAGACGAAGGAAGGAAGACGTATCATTAAATGAAAAATGGTCATGGTTTTTGCAAAGATAAATACACGTATCGTATGCGAGGGCTGATTGAGAAATTCCACTATTTAAATTTAAATTCTTCTTTTAGGCTTGTATCGGATAACGCTTCATTACTGTAATGCTTTAACTTGTTGATAGTAATTTATAGTATTGATTTTCATACCAGTAAGTTTGGGTTTACCATTTCGAAGATTTTATCACTTGCACGGTTATGTCTGAAATAATGTTTGTCAGCATTTTCCTCCATGCGATGGCAGTCTGAGTTGTTGGTCGTATTTCATGCACGACGGTTCTACAATAAAGGGTTATCAATTTCGGGGTCTCAAAAGTATAGGACTGGAATTCGACATCTGTCAAACTAAGTTGTTAAACCAATTTTTTTCTTTTCAGTTGAAAGTCTGACATTGATGAAAATGTATCGCTTAACAATCACACAACGCGTACAAATTATTAAAACCTACTACTAAAATGGTGATTCTGGCACAGCCAGAGGAGATTATGGTGTGCATTAAGAGGAGGTTATGGTTTATGGTTACAAGCATATTTCTCACTCGGTGGGTATGTTAATAAACAAAATTGTCGTATTTGAGGTTCTGAGAATCCTCAAGTAATTGCAGAGTGACCATTACATCGACAAAAAGTCACTGTTTGGTGCGCTCTTTGGTCCGAAGGTGTGATTGGACCTTATTTCTTCGAAAACGATGAGGGAACGACTGTCACCGTCAATTCGGAGCGTTATGGTCGTATGATAACCGACTTTTTTTTGCCTGCTATTGAAAAATACGAGTTGGAGAATATGTGGTTTCAACAAGACGGTGCTACATGCAACACAAGTTGAGCGAAAGACCGTGTTTGTGCAGATAAACCTTTAACTCTTGAGCACTCAATAACCAACAAGTTATGGCTGAGAAACCGCCCTATATGTGTCAAAAACTGGTCCCAAATTACCTCAAAAGAATCAATGTTTACAACAATTCGCTTGGTGGTCATTGAAATGATGTAGTGTTTCACACATAATGGCCATTACATCCACAAAAACATCCAAAAACTTTACAATAAATAAGAAATATCATGAAAAAAAATATTTTGTATGTGTTTTATTTACGTTTACTTTTGAAATCGCAAAAACGCAAAGGGTTATCCTTTATATATAATGTCCTGTAGTTCCTGTTTCCTTTCGTTAAATTCGATCACAAGTGCTTTTTTTGCCTCCACGTTTTTTCGTGTTCAATTTGCCGTCTTCACCCGTGCCAAGGGCGCCACTGTGACATGCAGTCGATGGTCATTTAAGCTACGTAGCTAGTGTGTTTTTTGTTTTACGATTCAATATTTCTATCTCAAGTTGTCTTTGGTTGGTTTTGCTCCAGAACGGTGAAGCTGAGTTGGTTGTAGATCAGAAAATCCTTATAATTCTTTGCAGACGGCGATTAAAAAAACCTACACAAAAACCTACACAGCGTGTACATTAGGGTGGAGTGAAAACGTACTTTTTTTAATTTGAAAAAATAAGACAAGAAAAATATTTAAAAAAAATTACGGGTCGCACTATGCCCTTCAAATTTTCAAACTTTTGCTATTTGAGTGGGTTTGAAAAAAAATTCAAAAAAAATCAAATTTCAAATTTAAATCTGCTGTAATATTTTATTTGCAGTTTGAATAAATTGTCTGAAAATATCGAAAACATGAAATATTCGATTTCAATATGGACTTTGTATGGACAATGTTGCACTTTTTTCCATCCTCCTTCGTATTTCTACTACACAAATACATACGCAGATATAAAGCTTACTATCGTTATTTAGTATCCGAACTGTAGTGAGATGTTCAAGTTATAAGGAAATGTTATAGATAGGATTGTGGGCACAAATACTCTCACACACACACACACATGAAGCAAACTTCTTTTGGGTGTATTTGTTAGCCATAAATTTACAATATTGTAAAATGTTGGCACATACACGAATTTGTGCATGTACGACGAGTACAAATGCACACTCGTAGCAGGAGTAACTTTGTATTTGGGGGACTGTGTACATTTTTGGTCAACCGGGTACAATAAATGGATTTGAAGCATAAAACTAACATGGTACTACATCATCACTGCAATTCATAAATAGTACTCGGATACTTATATCCTGTCTACACAAAGTGGACAGACGCAAAATGATGATAATGATAATGTGTAGCCTGGACAAGTTCATTCATTGTACGTTGGCCTTATGTGAGTAATGGGAAATCAGAAAGAAACGCCTTGGCCTTTAGTGAATCCACGAATTTCTTTCTTTGCAAACCCATTTGCGGAATGAATTCATGGTGGTTTTTATAGAATTGAAAATGTGCAAAAGTTCGTTTTGGAGTTGGTTAATAATGACAATAACAAAATCTTATTGAAATTGTTTGCTAAAAAATGGAGAAAATGGTTCCAAAATCCGCACGAAAATTACATGCTGGTTTTCCTATCCCAGATGTAATATTTTCAGCTTGTTAACATATCGGCCGAAAGGACAATTTTTCGAGCAGAGTAGTTAAACTTCTTTCAGATCTCAACTGAGGAAATACAGGGTTATCCAACAAGAGGTCTTATTTTGGTATTCAAAGAAATTGTAATCACCTCTTCCAGATATAACACGGTCCGGAAACTTTTTCGGTAAACGATTAATTGTTGCGTTTCTTGTGTGGCACATAGCGCCGTCTTGTTAAAAATAAACGTTGTCCAGATCAATATCATCCAACTCTGACCATAAAAAATCATTCATCGTCTCTCGATAGCACAATCCATTCACCGTAACTGTTGATTCAACCCCATTGTCGAGAATGTAAGGTCCAATGACCCCGCCGTACCATAAACCGCACCAACAGTGACACGTTGAGGATGAAGAGGCTTCTCAACAATAACTCTAGGGTTTCCCGAGCCCAAAATGCGACATTTTTGCTTGTTGACGTATCCACAGATTTGGCAATGGGCCTCATCCGGCAAGATGATTTTTCGATGGAATTCCGGATCATTTTCATGCATTTCAAGAACCCAATCAGTGAAGAGACGACGTTGTTGATGGTCGGCCGGCTTGAGTTCTTGTGTTAACTGAAGATTATAAACCTAAAGACTCAAGGCTTTAGCAAAATACGGTGTAATGACGTTTGTGGAATGCCCAATTCCAAAGAACGACGAGGAATGGACAAACCTGGGTTTTCTTCAACACTTTGGGCTGCAGCAGCAGTTGTTCTTGAGCGACGTGCACGGGTTTTATTCTTCACATCACTAAATTGTGCCAACATCTCGAATTTTTCCACCAATTTCTGTATTGCGGTCCCACAAGATGCTTTACGACGACACAAAAATACTTTAGTTTTGCGAACTGTGACTGCAGTATTATCACAATTTTTGTAGTGAATTTTAATAATTCCAATGCGTTGTTAAAGCGTGTATCGTTCCATTTTTGGTAATGGTGTAGTTTCTACTTGTCAAATGTCAAAGAACAAAAGCATCAAAAGTGACAGCTACAGAAATACCGGTTGATTCAAAAAAACATCTCTTGTTGGAAAAACCTATATAATATTTAATGTGCGTTAAAGTCAATTGGGGTTTGCAGGCGAATAATAAATAAAGGAGGATGTCAACTATTAAGTTGTTTAGATCTATGGCGAGACTGTCTCAGCGTCGTCAACCACATTCAACTCAGTGAGCACCATGCGATGATGATGACCATGCTAGTTGTCAAACTAATTGCGTCCATGTAAGACCACGCCTATAAATGCGTTATAAATATATTACAAATATTTAAATAGCAAAGACAATGAATCAGATCTTTCCATAAAAGTATGCCACAGAAATAATTCAAAATGTGCACCCCCCCCCCCCCCCTGATTTATGTCTTCTAGGGTGTTAATCTTATGGTTACTCTTATGCAGAGGCATGAACATACGCCTATGTTAAGAAATAATAATTGTTTAGTAAATCATGCGATTACTTTTGAAATATTACTTTTTATACTCACTACATATTATGAATATTATGAATATATAAAGAGATATATTTTTCTATACATGGACTTCCACTTCCACATACAAATTTATGTATAACACTATATACGCTCGAATGTGATATATGATTGTTTAGAGAATTTTGTCTATTTTGTCAAATATTGTTTTCATTTCCCCCAGTTGATTGCATGTTACACATGCAGCATAAAACGCACCCATGCATACATACATAGACTAAGCCATACATATATAGAACTATACACATATATACTAAGTATTGGGGTTAAAAAAAAGGGGCGAAAATCTCTCTATGCATTTACTACGATGATGGACGATTATTATTGTTTATGTCTGCGATTATCTTTTATTCGTGACGTGATGTATATGTTGCGTTGGCTGTATATGTTGTCATTACTGATGTTTGCCTGTGTATGTGTGTAAATACTTTTGGGGATTGTTTGCATTTCCGCAGGCAAATAAAGAGGCGGATTTTGAATTAAATTTGTAATATTTTTCACAATTTGTTGTAATTAATGGGAAAAGGTGCATAAAGACATTAAAATAGTTTTATTACAAACGTATAAAGTTAGCTAGTCGACAGTGGATCCCAATTGCTACTCCAAATAATTGTGATGCTTTGTCTAGATACACACTACAAGAAAAAATTGGAACTCTACCACATTTAACCATAAAAACTATTTTTCTGTAAGGTTTCTATTACAAAATTTGTATATCCCAAGGATTTCGGATACTGTAGAATATGAGACTCGAATGTTTATAAGTTATAAGGTATATAAGTTAGTGTACCCGACTAAAACTTTCTCACTTGTTAAAGAATTCGGTAGAATTTCGACTGCAGTCACATACAAATTTGGTACACCTCTTACTATAAGCATGTAAAGGGTCCGCGATCTAAAGTTTTTTTTTCGACTAGTGCTTATTTCGTGAGTGGCAACACTTAGCTCATGTCTGATTTGACTGATAATTAGATGTATCCTTCCGCTGAACGAAAAGGTTGTGTATACGCTGAAACAACGCTCGTTTTCGCTTCGCCCAATGGACTGGAGATTTTTTGGCAGGAGATGAAGAATTTTACCGATAAATTGTGTTGATCTTGGCGGGTATGTAAACAAGCAAAATTGTCGCATTTGGGGCACAGAAAACCCGCACGCATACATTGAAATGACGATGGACCCAAAACGAGACTCTGTTTGGTGCGGATTTTGGTCCAGAGGCATAATTGGACCATTTTTCTTCGAAAATTAAGAAGGAGTCGCCGTTGCAGTCAATGGCGATTGTTATCGGGCCATGTTGAACGAATTTTTGTTTGATGAGGAGACTACAGGACAGCGCTACATGCCACACAGCCGAAGCTACACTCGACGTATTGCGACCAGTTTAAAAAAAAAAATATTTTGCGGACCCTTTATATATACGGTTTCGATCTCACCACTTGTTTCTGGACCAGACCAACAGAATTCGAGCAAAGGGCTCACTTCACTGTATTTACTGTCTGTTTCACGATGTGGATCGCTTGACTCACCAATTAAGGGTACACGACCATTCGCTTCATTATCTCTTCTCAGTTTAGTCGTAAAGCAGTTCGAAATGTTCGAAAATCATCTTTTCTGACAAAGCCCAATTTTACATCGGCGATTTTTGCACGTGATTTTACGTGCAGAAGTGACAGTTTAATGCAGATTTTGGAGTAGCTCCAGAGGCATTTTAAAAACATTTTCTGTGACCGGCAAATGTATGCCGTTGTTCCAAATAAATGAAACCTTTAAATATTAATAAAATTTCGAGGATATATTGTGATACAACAATCACTTAATCAAAATGATTTGAATAATTCGCATGTCTACACGAACCAATCAAATTAAACATGCATCAGACGAAACTAAAAAATGTGATATGTTTCAGTTGTTTTGGTGTGATATAATTTTCAAACAGACGAGTAAAATAAATCGAATCAAATTAACAAAAAAAAAAAAAAAAAATCATTAAATCTGAACTAGTTGTTTTAAGGCAATTAAAATAGTTGTTACTAAAAAATGTCACGAGCCCATTATCTGAAAACAATATATTAAAAATTTTTTTTTTTGTTCACAAATTACGAATTTTGTTAATAAAACATTGGTAAGTTTATCCATGGGAAAATGGCAAGGAAAAGTAACCATTTTGGAATTTGACACATAAATATAACAAAAACTTAACCCTGAAAAATCAAATATTCAGGAAATGCACCCGTTATGTATAAGTAAATATAAATGGATTTGTCAGGTTAAAGACGACCGGCTTTTTCTGCTCGACATCCTTAGTATATATCTGCAGAATCGCCCCAGAGTTAATGAAGATCACGATATATCCATCCGTCGCCGATGCAGAAATTGGGGCTGTGTTATTCGCGCACCTGGCAGATTTTACGAAAGGCTTTGGGGAAGGCCATACAAAATAAAGCTCGTGCTGGAGTTGATGGTGGGCGACGTACCACGAAGTCATCGTTTTGAAAAATTATAATTACAGAAACTTGAAGAAGACGCCAAGACGGTCATGTTTGGCTCATGGATAACTAAATAAGCAGAATTGCCCAATTTGTTTCGAAGAACAGCCAGAGATTCTTTAAGAGCTGGCAACGCATCCAAAATTCACTATTTGGTGCGGTTTAGGGGCCGGCGATGAAGAAGTGCAAGGCACCGATCGATGATCACAGACTGTTTTTTTTCCAAATAACAAGATTTGGACATGGTTAATACGTGGTTGCAACAGGACTGTTAAACATACAACACAGCACGCAATACAATTAACTAATTGAGCGGTGCATTTGGTAAGCAATTAATCTTACGTTTTGTCACTGTCAAGTGAAGTCCTCGTTCTTGCGATTGAACCCTCTCCTTCCTCGTCCGAGTTGACCAGACTAGAATATTTTTTGTATTGGCACATAAAGCCTATCGGACAACCTTGGAAGACAATATTACATGTGCCATTGGTGAGTTTCCGACCGATTCCATTGATAAATGATTCCTTTGGAATTGTCTATCATTCAAAATGTAAAACCCTATTACTGCAAAGGTGGAGAATAGGGTATTCTTATAGAACACCATTTAAAGATATATAAATGAGAACATGTTCTAAATTAAAATCCCTTAAAGAGGTGATTTAAATGCAAAGCAAAAAATCAAACTCATGCAAATATTTTCCAAACAATAATATCATTCTTGTGAAGGAGGGCAATATGATGATGGTGAAATTATAAAGACAGTGTGTTACCATCTCAAAAATTGAGGTATTGCTAACTACTATAACTTCAACAGATTTAGACGCATTTGAAATATGCGATACCTTGAATTAATCGTAAATAAAAACAATGAATCATTTTCATAATCCATATCTACTTTAATTTAATTAAATGATCCATATCTAATTCTTTACCATCACTACAAGTAAATAAAATTTAATACTTTTTGCAGTTTTCGATTTTTTCCACATTTTTTAACAGTTTCTTTTATTTATTTATTAACTAGTAAGTTGTAATGCGCCTATGGCGCCCGTTTTGTAAAAAATATTTTGAGAAAACTATTTTGTAAAAAAAAATTTCGAAAAAAAAAAAAATTGGACAAAAAAAATTTGTGGAAAAAAAATTTTTGTTGAAAAAAAAAAATTTTTGTGGAAAAAAAAAAAATTGTTGAAAAAAAAAATTTTGTAGAAAAAAAAAATTTTGTAGAAAAAAAAATTTGTAAAAAAAAATTTTGGAAAAAAAAAATTTGGGGAAAACACAATTTCTGTACAAAAAAAAAATATTATTTTTTTATTATTATTATTTATAGAATTATATTTATAGAATTATAGAATGCCTATTTAAATTCCTACGTACTGCGTGACAGAGTCAGTGAATCAGTAAATCAGTGAATCAGTGTCGAGGGTAAATATATATTAAGATTACAATACAAAGTAAATTTATATTATAATTTTGGGTCCAACGGTAAACCGGGTGACAAAGACCATTTGGCTTGATTTTTGCAGCGACAGACCAAAGCCTCTGGTGGGAATCGAACCCACAACCCCCACACTGATAGGCAAGCACGCTACCAACTCGCCTACCGGGGCGCTTAACAATTTCTTTTATTTTTGGCTTAACATTTAAACACTAAAAACAATTGTGTACATCATTTAAAAATATGGACAAGTTGTTTTTTGTGGAGCAATGTCTTAAAATATTGACAATTTTACTTAAAAATTTTGTTTCACAAAAATATCCACAGAATTGGAAAATTTTACCATTTTTCTACATGAGAGCTATGATGCATCAAATCTATATAGTGATTATAAAAGCCTATTTCTAGTGTTGATCAGTGTTATAAATAGCACCGAAAAATCGCTCATAAATTCGACGGCATTTACTTCTATAGAAACATAGTTGGTGGTCTTACATCTTTAAACTTTGAACCCAAATTAATATACTACATTCACATCCATCTGAAATGAAGAAATGCAAAATTTGAAAAGGTGTTGAAATAAATTATTCGTATACATACAGCCAAGATGATATGATATGAAGGATTCAATGTCTACACAAACATTTATGTGCATGTGTCGGTGTGCGAATGTGTATGCATATAGTAGTAGTAGATTATAATTTTAAACAGGTAAGAATACCTACATACAGATCCTGTGCATCTCTGTAAGTATTTATACGGGCGAAGATACCGATCATCCTCATACAATGTGATTAAGTTCGAAATGGTATATAGACCAATATTGATGGTCTCTTGATAATGTCATCCTTTACAGTTTAGTGTGACGCATTTCAATCTAGCCTAAGCAAATAAGTCTTTCTTAGGTCATTTAGAACTCAAAAAACTCTGCGGTCATTCATATTCATTGCGCGTTGTTCCCCTAACATTCCATGAAGAAACAGACGAGGAACTTCTCTCGAATCAGTGAGCTATGCACCACATAATTTGTATGCTCACTGATCGGGACCTACTGCTTAAAACCGGTTCTGAAGGGCTAATGCTTTTCTAGAAAAGTTTTACATGGCTTAGAGATTTCTTACTTACTCGTAGAGTCACCAGCATTTAAGAGGTGGAAAATAGCCGCTTAAAATGTTTGATGGTCTTACACGGTTTTGAACCTGGGTATACTTGTGTGATAGTCGCACACACACACTACCTACAACACCACGGCCGTCTACATTGCGCGTTCTGGTATAATTATTTTTAGGAAATGGATTGGACAATAGGTTAAATTAGATACTACAAATTGGCCGCTGGAATTACCGCATTATCGGTGGTTATCTGTACCAACAGATATCGATGCAACACCCCAGTATTGTAGTAATAATTGAAATTCAGTTTGCATACGTAATCAATGCTTATGTTTTGTTTGAACATTGGATGTATCCATACGTGGAGCACAGAACGGTGGCCTTTGCCATTCTTGTTGCTTACTTCGACGGTCTGTTGGATATGCGACTGGCCTGGCTGGACGACCATGTTGAAGAATCATAAATGGAAGGGCATGACTTGAACGTTATGAGTTTAGAGCGAATGCCTTGTACAGGCAAGGAAGCGATATGAAACGTAGTCGAAAACAGACAAAACATAAATGAAGATCTTAACATGAGAATGACAGAAATGTTTACGCCATTCTCTGATGAGTGTGTGTGTGTGTATGTCGGTATAAACCAGGCTAAGTGTAAGATGGTCTAAGCACTCGTACCTGTATGGTATGTACCCACGTCCGTACATATACATATGCATGCACGGATTTACTTATGTCCTGGTTCATGTGCCCAATTCAAAATTGTTTAAAATTTATGCATCAACATGCATTCGTTAAAACATTTCATACGATTATTCAGGATAACTCTATAAGAGGTTTCGTCTAATGGCTGTATTGAGACTGAAGGCATTGACATAAACCTGACGAATAGAGACAATGAAAGGTGAGTCACAGTTAGAGACGTTTACGGGTGTGTTCGTCGTTAAGATCTTGTGAAAAATCGTTGGTGGTACAGAATTGAATTAAACAGTTTTCTTTTCTGGTGAATTTAAATTTAAGATTATTTAATATTTGAGTTATTTATATTTTTAGCTATTTATATTGATAATATGAAATTGTGTGGTTTTTACGAATAACAACAAAACTAAACTTATGAGGAGATCGAAAACAAATAATTTTCAAAATTGAGACTTCTGTAAAAATATTAATTTTTGTTGTTACTAACAAAGAAAACAGAGTAACGAATCATATTTACTAAACATGTTTACTTTAATGGAAAGCCCTTTGAAAATGTAGCACTTTGGCATCAGTAAATCGAAATTCCCTAAAATGAACTTATGAGATTATTCGTAAAAACCACAGAATTAGATTTTACTGCAAGAAAACCGATATTAGTCTGTAAATCTTCTTGAGTGGAGAAGTACAGAATTGTATTGAAAAAATTCAATATTTATCTGGAAGACTTAAAACCATCATAACTAATTAAATAAGCCATCTAGATCAAAAGTAAGTGATTTCTGTTACTATTTTTTTAATGCAAAAATTCAATTCTTTGGAATTAAAAATAATAGTAAAATTTTCAGACACTCCTTCCAGAGCGAAATCACTTCTCGAGCAATTATTGGAGTGTCCATATTCATCTGGGCCTTAATTAAGTCTATCAGACAATATGAAGATATCCCTGCAGAATGTCCCACTATACTTTGTTTTCCGACTAACACTCAGGGTAAGCCCCCTATGAAAGCAATGCACTGTGCTAGCGATAGAAATAATGGTATTGGGAGGAGGAAACAGGGAGTACTGTTTGTTGACGTTGGCTTTGAATTTGATAATGTCATAGAAAGCAGGAAAAACACTTGCTGGAAGATTATTCCACATGCGAACAGTCAGGCTGCAGAACGAATTTTATCTTTAGTGCGTCGTCCGGTCAACCGGCCATTTGCCAATGAACGGATGTGATTCCCTGGATAGCCGCGTATTCCGGCTAAATGTTCTAACATCAGGGACAAGGCGACGGATATCTGACGAAAGATACCATTAAAATATTTAGAGAGGTTGCTGTCATCGGTAAAGGAGTAGATCGGGTTCACAGTCTAACCCAACAGGTCGTCAATGACAATAATAAATAAAGAAGGTACAGAACCTCCATCGTTCCAAAACGAACGCCATCAGGTCTCCAGTAGATCGATTTCTACGAAAGCCATACTGTCGATCATTTAGAAAGCCGTTAGACTCTATACACTTTACAAGATGGTGATTAACCATACTCCCCATTATCTTCGAGAGCGCAGAACATATTGAAATTGGATGGTAAATTCAGGATTAGTAGCCTCACTTTTCTTGGAGATCGGCTAAACATTGGCAACTTTGGCATCTAAAACATTTCCAGCGGCGACACTCAAGAAAAAACTCAACGACTTTACTTGGCCTTATTCAGACTTATTCAGAGAACAACCGGATGTCTTTGTGAAAGAAAATGTTTATCGCCGGATATTTTGCAATAATTAAAATTATTCTTTTCATTGTTCAAAAAAAGATATCTGATTAACATGCGAGAGATACAAATGACATGATTATGGTGACATGATTATGGTCGCAGTTTATAGAATAGGAACGGTCTTAGAAAATGTCACAATATTGAGATTTGAATAGACATCCGATTTGACAAAAACTTTAAACTCCAATATCTCAAAACACATGATAGGTTATTGTTATATTGAGGGGACGATATCATCTAAATTATTATAGGTAAGAAGTTATGATTTGTTGTTATTGCTGCTGGTGTAGAAAGAGAAACGTCAAATAAAGGGCGTTGCACTCCCTTGCGAAAAAAAAATGCTTGTAGGCCGACCAAAGCCCTCATTCTCATTCTTAGTGCACATTCCGACTGTCATACTATGATAAGCTGCTCACGATTACTTTTAAAGCCAATGTTGTTGTCGTTTGTTGCTACAGTTGCTATTATTCGTAATATGAACCCAATGAGTTTCAATTTCCCTGTGGTGTTAAATATAAAACGCTTTGTTTTTAACTCTATATGTGCGAGTGTAGCTTGCTGTGTGTGTGTACATGTGTGGGTGTGTGTGTGACAGTGTATTTGTATATTCGTTTGATATCGCCAAGAAACGACTATAAAAGCAAAGAAAAAGCCTTGAACTATAATTCCTTAGAAATGTGAACACAAAATAGCAAAGATAACCCAGTGAAATATGTGAGCACTGTATATTCGAAACAGAAGATGGAAATATTTAAGTATGTTCTATAGGTAAAATAGAGAAAAAGAAGATTGATTAGGCCACAGGTTGATTTTGTAGGCACCGGGCCGAATTCCTGGTCAGTTCATGCAGGTAACGCTCTCAGACATGTGTTCCTAAAACATATGCAGTTGTTTCCCTCAATAGATTCTGTGAACTCAACAGATTTTATATTTGGGTTTACACTTGGTTGCTAATTCCGTTTACTAACAATCAGATAATCTGGTTTCTTAAAAATCCTACATATAATGGAAACATATTTTTTAAAATTTTTACAACCTATTTTCAGTATTTGTGAACGAAAAAGTTTTTCTAGAATATCGCGGGTACAGAGACACATAACGCATCATCAGTGGGTATTTACTCGACAAAGCGGTAAAAAAAATGTACCGCGTCCTCTGTACGCCAATTTCTGCAAATGAGAGGATAACTCTCACGGTCCCCGTCGTCGTACGGTGCGCACTCAAGATGCCAGCGGAATCATTGAAATTTTCACATTGTCCTCATAATCTTACCGACAAATTTCGCTTGGTTCACTGGCAACAACGACTACCTTAAGGTTAAGATTACAAGGTAATTTGATTCAATTCCTTTGATAGTATGATGGCCTTCTTCTATTTTCTGGCATATCTCCGTCTGTCTGCCAGTCTTTCTGTACACTTGGAAAATCACTCCTCAGATTTGCCAGTGCCAGAAAATAGAGCTACGAAAAAGAAATAAGATGTCAAACGAATGATAAAAGGGAAATGGCAAACGAACAAGGAATTCTGTTATTTTGTTATTACTTACATTGGAAGATGTCTATGGAAGGTTGTCCGTCCAGATCTGCTGGAAATGTATATTAAGTTTACGGTAAATAAATTTTAGATACAACAAAAAGAAAACAGTTAATACAAAATGAACTAAGTGATATATTTGTTTATAAATACAATTCTATCAAATTATTTACAGCTGCAAACGTAGGAGAAGAAAATTAAAATATTCTGGTTAAGAACTATGGCAAAGGAAATAAGGCAATCAATTGTAGGTTTATCGAAACATGGAATCTCATTTTCGTTTGCGGAAATAAACATGGATTTATTACACAAAACTGAGTTTTGTTTACGGAAAAAGGAAATTGCAACTGAAAGGATTTATAGGTGATGAAGGGAGACATTACTGTGATGAAGCACAATACACGGATTTTGTATAGAACTTGACTTTTATACAAAATAATTACAAATATTACAGATGGATGAATAGGATATTTGTCGTAGACAAGAATGCTATTAAGATAACAACTTTTTGTGTCAAGAATTGCACCACCAAAAGGTTACAAAGTGGTTTTTTTTTTTTTAATATAATCATGATTACAACTTATTTATTATTATTTTTTTAAAATTATTATCCACATAGTTATGTTCTACAGATTGTCCATGCCATACTCTTAAATAATTGTATCCGCATTCGGGCTGTGTCCATGTGTGGCTATTTTACAGCTACATTCACATGGATATGTCTATTCGGAAAATCACCACACAGAGCTATAACGAGGGAAGAGGTTGAAAATTAATGCCATTCATTGGTTGTGACCAACCGAAATCAGTATACAAAAATATGACTTCATGCGGTTGGAAAATGTGGTTTTATTGGTTTTTACATTTAATTTGTACTTTTATTTTATATGGTGGCTTTGGCTTTGTTGCAATCATTGTGAAATGCATAAATTTCATAATAAAATTGAAAAGAATGTTAAATTATTGTCAATAGTGTATGTTTTACAGAATTTTAATATCAAGTTATGTTGTTTGCTGGCGACTAAGCTTAAACATCTGTCAGCACGAAGAATTTTGGAAAACTGGTATTTTAATGATAAGAGTTTTTCAAAATTCTCATTAACTAACATAACTTAAAATTTAACTAAGAAAACGAGATATGTGTGAAGTAAGGGGAAATTATTTTCTTGATGTTTTGACAGGCCGCATCGTATGTAAACTACGCCAGGACAGACGTTTCAGAGAGGATACTTGGTCGATTGAGATGTGGAGGGAATCCAAATCCAAATAACTCCCCATACATCTCAAACGGAAATACATTATATACATTATACATTTAACAAGAGGTGTGATTCAAAATAACCCGGTATTTCGGTAGCTGTCACTTTTGAAGCTTTTATGCTTTGACATTTAACAAGTAGAAACAACGCCATTTCTAAAAATGGAACGATACGCGCTTTAACAACGCCTTGGAATTATTAAAAATTCACTACAAAAATGGTGAAAATCTTGCATTCACAGTTCGCAAATCTAAAGAATTTTTGGATCGTAATGAAGCATCTTGTCGGACCGCAATATAGAAATTGGCGAAAAAAGTCGAGCTGTTGGGACAATTTGAAACAGAACAACTGAAAATATTTCTGCTGTAGCCCAAATCAAATAAATCAAATTTCTCCATTCCTCGTCGTTCTTTGGAATTGGGCATTCCACAAACGTCATTACACCGTATTTTGCATAAAGACTTGGATCTTAAGGCTGATAAAGTTTAGTTAACACAAGAAGTCAAGCCAAGACCCGTTGTAAAAAAAATCGCTTAATCTGCAACGATCGTCATGGAAATTTCGCAGTCAGAAAAATTTTGTTGAAAAAAAAAATTTTTGTTGAAAAAAAAAGTTTGCTGAAAAAAAAAAATTTTGTGGAAAAAAATTTTGTTGAAAAAAAAAATTTGTGGGAAAAAAAAATGTTGTGGAAAAAAAAAAAATTTTTCTAAAAAAAAAAAAATTTGTAAAAAAAAAAATTTTGGAAAAAAAAAATTTTGGTAAAAAAAAAATTTGGGGAAAAGACAATTTCTGTACAAAAAAAAATATTATTTTTTTATTATTATTATTTATAGAATTATTATAGAATGCCTATTTAAATTCCTACGTACTGCGTGACAGAGTCAGTGAATCAGTGAATCAGGGAATCAGTGTATCAGTGAATCAGTGTCGAGGGTAAATATATATTAAGATAGAATTATTATAGAATGCCTATTTAAATTCCTACGTACTGCGTGACAGAGTCAGTGAATCAGTGTATCAGGGAATCAGTGTATCAGTGTATCAGTGTATCAGTGAATCAGTGAATCAGTGTCGAGGGTAAATATATATTAAGATTATATTTATCACAGTTGGGCTTAACTACTTTTATATTTAGCTTATACAGCTCACCAGTGATTCGACGCCTATACTTTTCTGTGAAATAGATTGGGCCATTTCAAAGAAATTTTCCCATAAAATTATGCGACGCCTATTCATCTGCTTTCGCAAGTCCACACAGTCCCCTAAAGAATAACAGGTGGAATAAGCGTTGTATTTTAGATCATTCTTAAACTGTCTGCATAGCCCGATATAGTATACTAGTAAGTTGTAATGCGCCTATGGCGCCCGTTGAAATATGGAAAAAAAATATTGTTGAAAAAAAAAATTTTTTCTGGAAAAAAAAATTTCGTTGAAAAAAAATTTTTTTGTTGAAAAAAAAAAATTTTTGTTGAAAAAAAAAAATTTTGTGGAAAAAAAAAATTTGGAAAAAAAAATTTTGTAAAAAAAAAAATTTTTGTAAAAAAAAATTTTTGTTGAAAAAAAAATTTCTTAAAAAAAAAAATTTTGTAAAAAAAAAAAATTTTGTTGAAAAAAAAATTTCGTAAAAAAAAAAAAATTTTCTAAAAAAAAAATTTGTAAAAAAAAAATTTTGGAAAAAAAAAATTTTGTTAAAAAAAAAATTTGGGGAAAACACAATTTCTGTACAAAAAAAAAATATTATTTTTTTTATTATTATTATTTATAGAAAATATTATTTTTTTTATTATTATTATTTATAGAAAATTATAGAATGCCTATTTAAATTCCTACGTACTGCGTGACAGAGTCAGTGAATCAGGGAATCAGTGTATCAGTGTATCAGTGAATCAGTGAATCAGTGAATCAGTGTCGAGGGTAAATATATATTAAGATACTGGCCAGCACGACCCTTCGCTTTATTTCGATGCTTAAATCATTATTTCAATTCACGAGATATGGTCGATGTATATAAATTCTTCTACTGCTTCGACGCAGTAATTGCCGGCCTTCACAAAGTCGCCTTTCTATCATCGCGTTGCAAGCATAATTTGGTCTTGTTCTCGTAGGAGAAGAAATGTAAGTATTTTGAAGGTGCTTTACTATAAGCTATTATCCTGCCGAAGATCCCTGAATGGTTAGTAGAGATCGCATGGTATTTGTACTGTGGATCACTCTACGTAAAAGTTTTGCTGCGTTGTCATACCCAGACATGGCTTCAAACAATTGTTCTCTTATCGGCGTTTCGAAGTCGTCTTAACAGCCGATGAATAAATGGAATTTATCGTTTTGCTGTTCATGGGTCTTTTCCAGAATGTGGTGAAGTGTGAAGATTTGGTCGATGCCTGATTAGTTCGGCGTGAGGCCACAATGACAGAGCCGGATCAGTTCCTCGAGTTTTGGCTTCAATCAGTTATACAATATGGAAGATAAAATAAAATATTTTTCCGCTCTATTTGACCCAAACGGTTTTGTAGACATAAAACACTGAGGTTTTATAAGGCATGCTTTCATAGTCCCAGATGACGCAGACTAGGTGACGCATGCAGCTTATTAGCTCTTCTCCTCCGGATTCTTCTTAAGTCGAACAATTGCTGCTTTTCACTTCTCTGGGTTAGATTGCTGGTTACTGGTTCTTCACATGATTCTTCAGCAGCTAAGAAGTTGTTGCTTCCAAATCCTCAGCACACTTGGTTTGTCTTGGTCTCAGTTTCAGAAAATTCTTACAGAGGCATATACAGATGAAAATGATTTGAATATCTTAGAAATTTACGATTAATTAAACACATACTAGGTTACTATATTATATACGAGATGTGGACATACTACAAGTCAAGAAATTTTCACTTACTTTTCATACAACCTCCGATGAAACCTATTGTTTTGCACGCAACGGTGTTGCCGGAATTTGTACAGCCGAAGTAAAACAAGCAGCAACATCTCGCATTGTTTCCATTGTGATGAAAACGACAATTGTTTGTCTCCTCCTTCGAGTTTCTGCAACAAATTTGTTGCATTGTCAAGAATTAACAGCAAAACTTGTTGTTTTTATCTATTCTAATGTCAACAACAACAATTTGTTGCTATTATGTGAAAACGACATTTGTTGTACGCTAAAACAAAAATAACAACGAGAACGTAGACATTTCTTTTTTTTCTCTCCCTTTCAAACTTTACAAGGCCATTAAAGTAATTGCGTATTTTGTTTCTTGTTATTTTCAAATTGCAAAAAAATATTGCTCTTTAAATAGAAAGTTTTCAACAGATTTTTAATGCTTTCTGAGAGTTGTTCACATTAAGGAGAAACATTTCCATGCTGCCAATGAACGAATTATTTGAGTAAAACTTTGTCAGGCGTGTGTGTTGTTATTTGTTGAAAATTTCGGAAACATTTTAAATATTTTATATTTATTCTGAGCAATGACTATATGTGTAAAAGGAAAAAAAAGATTAAATTTTGTCTCGATGTGCGGTAGGAGATTTATTTTACACAGCTTTCGCTTTATAGGGAATTAAATGGAATATGCTTGTTGATGGTGAAGACCTACAATTCTGTTTCGACTATTTGGGAAAATAAATTATAAACATAAAATAATTGTGTAGTAGTATATGGATATTAAAATATCAAAACAACAGAAAGAGTTTTGGGAAAAATAAGATGAGAAATATACTAGTTTTGACTCCACCATTAAAATAAAGTAATGGTCGGTAAACTATATGTATAAGTCATATATCGATTTAAAATACTGGAACGATTATACCACCCTTTCTATTCTTAAACACCAAACATTCACAAGAAAAAAACAAGCGCTCTCCAAGTTGAATCTGGAAAAATGCATAGACGATGGCCAGATTCCAGAACTTGGCCATGGACAAGGCAGATCCAGAAGACAAAAATTAAAATGCGAATGCCGAAACATGTAGCTGTTGCCACGTCAATGTCAAAATTCAATCATCACAAAATTTATGCACATTTTCATAGACTCATTAAAGACTAAGAGCCTAATTTCTTTGTCAGAAAAAGAATTAGCCATTCGAAGTCGGCTTTAGACGGAATGTTTTGGAATATTGTCCGGAGAATGAAATTACACATAGTTATAGGGTACTTCAATATCCATAATCATTCTTGGCTTTTTCATTCGAGCCACACATTTCCGGAGGCCCAATACGCTGAGGCCCCTTTTGCAACTTGGCGCAACTAGTTAATGAACCAATACACATTCCGGGTGCTGAAGGGCAAACACATAATATTTTTGATATTAAAGTATATAATAATAAGTATATAATATTTTTGATATTTTTATTAAAGTAGAAGGTTAACATTCTAGCACCTATTGTCAATTCGGATTAAAGAGAATTTCAGCATCCATTTTGTTCTCCATCTTGTTCACATCAGCATTTTAACCGGATATTATGTTTCCTAGACAATAATGTCGTTGCGGCTGCTTAAATTTTGGAGAAATAATTATTATTCGAATCAACTTGTTTGTTCCATTGAAGACTACTTCAAACCTTCACAACGAATCTGTCAGATCCAAAAAGCAAGCGTTCAGATATTGACGTTTAAATAACAATTTCCGTCCTGATCTCCTACGAAAACAAGTGAGATCAAAGTTTGCAAGAGTACTTAGACGCAACAACTTTTCCAAAAAAGGCGTCTTCATTCTAAAGTTATATTTTCTTCCAGAGGCAAGAAGAGCCTTTGGGCAGTTGTAATGAACAATTCTATAACAACTCTTGTTAGCGATGACCAAATATTCACTGACCCTATTGGCAAAGCTAGCATTCTGGCTGAAATATTTGCAAGTAATACCTTTTTCGTGAAAACAGCAAACCAATTCCCGAAATGGATGCATCAGAACTTTTTTGGATTATGCGGTTGTTAAAGGTTTCTCACGAATCTCAACGAAATAGTACTCCAGGCCTGGAGGTTATTTCAGCACTTGTCTTACGTAGATGTATTTTCTACTAGCTGGGACATTCTCAAGTTGAAGACAAATGTTAACAAACACTACTCCCTATTTCCTTCTTCCGATACCCTACTTTCCCATCGCTAACAGAGTGCATTGTATGTATAGAGGGCAGACGGCTGGACAAACAACAAATACGACTCCCTCTTTCCTCCTTTCGATAAATTAATCCATCGCTAACAGAGTGGATTGTATTTATAGGCGAAATCCAGTGAGTGTATTTTTTCACCGTAGTAGGTCGTAGATTTCGAGATCCAAATGTTGACAACTTTTAAAAATATACATTTGAATTGGCAAATACAAACTAACGAATTCATCTATCGCGTGGCGGTGTTTCCTAATATGCTCATATTTACAAGGACCGGTTATTCGGTCTCAAAAATAAGTCACTCTTGAAATACAAATTCGATACAAATCTTCAATATATAAGTTTTTTTTATTAACAAGCCCAAATTTATATTTTCGGAATCTAAAAGTAATAATGTGCATATTAAGATTCGTGAGAAAATATCATTTCATTTTCATTTCATGGCTATTTTTAGTGTTCCTGTCTTGCATCCCTTAGGGTCCACTGTCTCCGTGACAGGAATCTCTGTGTTTCATAGAAAAAAAAACGAAAATTACGCATTCCGCCATATTTGGTGAATATTCTTTCATGTGTTGTCAAATACTCTGTAAGTCGTACTAGATTTCCAAATTTGTGCCTCTCATTAACTTTATCCACAAAATTCCCCATCATTACACAAACACACACAAACAGCCATACACAACGCCATGCCAGTGGTAATTTTGTTGTTGCTGTAATTTTGAAAGAGTTTGAGTTTCGGCGACTCGTTATTTTTGGGATAATGTAATAAACTAAGTTCTCAATGCTAAAGGCAAACAGAGATTTCATATCAAATGTTTGCATACATTTTGGTGCAACATTACACATATGAATGCTGTGTCCTCACATGTAGTGATATGTTTGTATATGTGTGCGCTAATGTATGTCGGTGTATTGGGCATTGTTACAAATGCTAACAACCTCATTACAATATCATCAATTTTCGAAATACAAATACACCGAAATATACACAAGCCTACATGCAGCCAGCTGAGAGTATTTCATCCTAGGTGACTGATTGAATGAATGTGTGTGTGTATGTGCATATATATGAGTTTAATTCAATATGAGAGTGTATGAGAGTGTATGAGAGTGACTAGTACATATGTATGGATTGTTTGTGCATGTGTATTTACGGTTTTATATTACGGCTGTTTAACATCTTTGTATGTACTTACCTAATGCTGGTTAACTACTCATACATTGACACACACACACACATTTGTATATGTGTATATGAACATTCGGTTGCATTCATTCTACAAATTTGGAAACACAGATACCCATGAGTACATACATATCGCACATCCTAAATACAAAAGGGTCACAACTCAATATTCTAAAATTTTCAGGATAGACAAACAAATGTTTATGTAAAAAGGATTGTAATTAACAGAAAAATAGACATAACTGTATTTGTTCTGTTAAAGAAGATAGTGATGTGAAAGAAATGTTTGCATGTTTATTAGAAACTAATTTATGGAAAAACGTTAGTTTCGGAAAATTTTGAGTTGTGACCCTTTTGTATTTAGGATGTGATATGTAGCCTACTGAACACAGACGAACTGCACAAGCTTTAATATACTAATTACATAAGAGATGGGCTGAACCACAGAGCATTGAATGGCATTCAACAATACAGACTTGTATGCATCTGTTTCCTTTTTTTCGTTCAGAATATAAGAAAAAGGTTAATAGGAGTTATTTGCCATAACATCGAATAGGAAAGATTTAGAATTACAAAATGGTGATAACGACGGTTGTGGGTTATACCGTAATATAAGTTATGAAAATTCTAATCTGGTGGATAATTCACCGAGTATGCTGAGAGTCTGGCAACATCATTTCTCCAGACTACTAGCGGCCGAAATCCTAGACGATCCATCGCGATGGTGTGGAATGTCCACCCCGCCTTAAAAACTAGAAAGCCACCAAATACTGGCCGAGCTGTATAAAACCGGAGGAGACGAGCTGCATCACCTAGTATGCACTATATGGGTAAATGAAAGCCTCATGATTGGAACCTCAGGGTACCATGTTCGTTACACAAAAATAGAGAGAGAGAAGTAAGTTTGCGCCTACTATCACGGAAAAAGTCTCTTATCGATTATACATAAGGTACTTTCAAGTATAACGGGTTTTCCAACAAGAGGTGTTATTTTGGTATTCAGAGAAATATAAATATAAATGATCGGATGTTTATTTCATAATAAAGAGGAAACTATGCCGTTAACAATGAACAACAACATCAGCCAACTGGCCACCACGACCACGCTTATAGGACCGTATCCTTTTCATTAATTTTTCCATAAACAAATCGCAAAGTGTTTGCCCTATGTCCTCGATAGCCTCACGAATTCTATCTTTGAGGTCTTGAATCGACGCTGGGCTGTTGGCGTAGAAGTTCTCTTTCACGTGGCCCCAAAGGAAGTCGTCGCAAAGTATTAAATCACAAGATCTCGGTGGCCAATTGTGATCACCGCTTCGAGAGATAATATGGTCCGGAAACTTTTCCCGTTTCTACTTGTCAAATGTCAAAAGTGACAGCTACCGAAATACCGGGTGATTCAGAATAACACCTTTTGTTGGAATACCCTTTTTATGTGAAAGATTGAAGTCAAATCTCGACGAACTGATTCAACCCCATCAGAGTGGCTTCAGGCAGAATAAAGCAACAACTGACCAAATCTTTTCACTCACTCCGCCAAAGCTTGTACGAATAAGTGACACTAGGTCTTCAGGAAAAATAGGATGTGAGCTCTACGAGCCATGTTCTTCTATAAGACGTCTCAGACAGACTGACAGCTGATCATGTAACGTCTTTAACATCATGATGGAGAAGATATTGGTAACTGCAGAAGTTAATAAAACCGGCTCACGACATTGACATCGCCGGAAGGTGAGAGCCAGATGTAACTGGAGCTGTTTCTAGAATCGACAAGACCAAGTCGCACAAAAGGATGTAGAGCATTCTTAAGTAAGTAAGTAAATATTTCAGTATTTGAAACAAAATTTCATAAAAATTCGTTATAATAGAGACTTGCTGAAAGAGTTTTCCAATTACTGTTCGATTTTTTCTATAGCGTGTCATCCGATCAGCCTTGTATCGTTTCAGGCTGTGGGGTTTAAAATGTGTTGTTGATCATTCAGTAGTTGTGCCAAGTTATTTTGCGCGGCGAACATCTCATCGTGTTGGTCCTCCATAGATGTGTGTCTTAAATGAAAGCCCCGAATGATTGAGAGCAATAAAATCCCTAGTAGACTTTCCCAGTTTGGACTTCTGTAAAGAACTCTCATTCTGGTAATTTCAAATGTAGCTTGCTCTGGAACGCAACACCATTACGTTTATACTGCACAAGGTCTCTGTGGAAAAGTAAATAGGAAAGTATTTGAATTTAAGAAATGTGGTAATCCTGTGGATCAGAATCTTCAAAAACCTGGGCCTATTTAACTGAAAGTGAGCCTATACCGAGATGAAATTTGCTCTCAGCCCTCGTACATTGGCAAAAAGTGTTTAAAACAATTCTAATATTGCACCATCACTCCTAGAATATTTGACGACACTGGTAAATCTAAGACCCGACTTTAAACCCAACTCAGTGTTACTTCTTCGAATTACATTTTATTACTACGGTGGTTTAAAAATTGCAAAAATATATTTTTGGTTTTAATTCAATTTATTTGTAATTTCCATTGTTTCCTCCATGAAATTTTCAGCCATCAAAATGTGTAATTCTTCTGTACATTCCAGCACAACGCGTATACTTATTCACAATTGCATTCGCATGACAGCGAAAGAAACGCAAAGAACGAAATAAAGCTTCTCCAAATAATGTTAGCAGCGAAAATCCACTTCATAAAACATACTCAGGAAGAAGCGGAAAAACACCACAAACGCAACAAAGAACAAACTGACATTTAGGGAAACAAAGGCTCGTCCTTTTTTCGTTCCGCAACAACAACAAAAAACTGAGCTCCATAAGCCCCGTAAATATATATATATATATATTTGGACTGACTACCCCCAAAAAAAGCTAACTAACACACTAACGGAAGCAAGGCACAGCGAATGCAAGAAAACAACCGAAAAACTAGATATGGCTTTTTAGAAAAGCAAACAAACGAGCTTGAAAAAAAAGCGAACACTAAATAATCCCACCAGCAAAAACAAAAGGCAAAAATGCATTTAAAGCTCCTTCATTCATCTAGATGTCTCTCATGTAGACGCACAAACATTGCGACCGAACAGCCACACAAACACACTCATGTTGGAGTGTGTAGTACGAGTATGTCTATGGATTCATAGAGTGGAATGATAGTCGTATATTTGAAAATTGTAAGACCAAAGTAAATAGCTTTACTTTCCCAACCGATGTACCGAGTAGAAAAAGTAGGTTGGTTTTCAGTAAATACAGTTTTGCAGTAAACATTGTAAATTGTACGAAATATGCCAGACAATGGAAAACCGAGGCCCCTCACGCTATTTGAATAATGTTGTTATGTTCATAGTGCAAAATAGTTCCACAATTTAGTTTTGGAATTCGAACACTGGCCGTTGTGGCATTTTTTGCTGTAAGGACAGACGATGTGGAAATTGAAGAAATTCGTGTTTGTAAATAAAAATTTAGTCTATCTCTAATTGAATTAGTCAGAGGAAATGTTTTGATGCAAGGCCAAACTCTGTGGAAAGTGAAGAAATTATTTTCAAATTCCAGTCTCACTTTAAATTGAAAATTGTCCTACCTCTCTCATCAATAATTTGGCAGAGGGACTGATGCCAGAGGCTGTGGAAATTAAAGAAATGTGGAAGCAAATATTATTGTCATACCCGATAAAGGCCAAAGCCAACTTAAAGTCTCTTGAATTATCCAAATCAGCCTGATTAGAACCTTTCTCAAATGAAACAACTCACCCAAACTTGTTTTGTGATATAACACATTTACATCATCTGTTCTGTTTCCTCAGACCAAGAACATCTGAGTTGTAAATCGGAATAATTTGGTTTCGATTTAGCTTCAGTTCCCATATAAATAGTCGTTTTATTTTGTCAAAAAATGGTCCTCGTTTTATTTTGTCAAAAAAAAAAAGCTTTCAAAATTCCTATAATTTGGCACCAGCCTATCGATAGTATGAGGCGACAATTAAATTCTAGAAATTTTCGGAGTTTTGCCATCATGACGGATATATATTACTACAAACCTACATCCCATATAACTAGGGCTTTTAACCCGGGAATATGAAATTATCCTGAAAAAAATATCCTGTTCTACTAAAATATTCATGTTTCAGGCAGTAAATAATCGTACTGTTAAAAGTTGTAAAAAGGCCGTAAAATCGTATATAGCTCCATTTTTCGGTAGTATTCTGTTCTATTCCGGACGTAAAAAATCGGAAAATTTCCCGGAAATTTCGTCCCTGGAAATCCCGAAATAAAAACCCCACATACAACTGAAAAACGATACTTACTGGCCTAAGGGTCGTATGAGCAATATTAAATTATCTATCAATAACACGTATACGTAACCGATAACCATAGCTATGTATGTACATAACTGGGAACAGTGACTTGAGAATTGTGCGAATTTATGGTATCTCATACAATCCTTCTCAAGGAAGGTGGCAACGCTACCCATGTGGGATCAGTGGAACGCCAGTGAGGAGCTCTCCACCTAGTGCTTGACTCAAATTGTACATGGCGAAATCAGATTTTGTTTGCTTATAAATAAACTATTCGAAGTCTGTTTTAAGTCAGGTAGAAATGGTTAGTATGGAAACAGAATTATTTAAAAATTCTTTTAAGATATCTTCATCTTTAACGAGAAAAAAGTCACTAGAACTGGAAACATTGGTAAACCAAATTTGACATTAAATAGACTAAATCCGGCATCTGCTGATATTTCTCATTTAAATTAGCATTAACATAGCTACACTATTCTCAATCCTATATAATTTATTCACTCATACTTGACATATCAAAACTACTCGTGGTGTGGTATCAAAGTCAAAGGATTTCTCTGTTCCAAGAGAAATATTGTTTTTTTTTTTAAAAAGGATTCTTCTGGGCGCCATCGTCACCTATACTGAAACCATAAACATATATGCCGACAGACCGACAAACGGTTACACTTTGAACATTTCCAATACAAAGCGTTTCTGTGTCCTTCAATATCACCAAAGCTTAGCTGTTCAAAGGAGTTTCTGGGTGTTCAGAACATCAGCACTATATTGTCATAGTGCCACCAGTACGACAGAATGGTGCTTGGGGGAATACAAATCGTAAATGAACTAAAAACGGATTTCATTCTTGAAATAAATTCCGCACAATATTAAACATGATAAAAACGATGATTTATTTGGTGTCACATGTTTGCCTTTGTTGCTGCTGCTGCCGTTTGTCATGTTCTCGCATAAACTGAAATGTGGCAAAATGCAAAACAAAGCCAAAAGAAATATAAGGCAAATGTTACCAATTTGTTGCATTCGGAAACAATAAATGTTATTTTATGCTACAAATGGGTCGTCGGGCAAAAACAAGAACTACAATCAGCAACAGTCGTCAAAAGCAGCACAAAAATACATTCAGCATTTATTCATACTCACATTACACTTTTGAATAAACAAAACTATCACAAATTGTTCATGTAGTCCAGGGCATCATCACCAGTTCTTTTTGTGCTTGTATATGCTGGCGATGGTAACAATTTGTAACAACTTTTGGTTATTGTCATCTACCCGCTACAAAAAATACTCGTAATCATAAAGTACAGTACAAAAAAAAAAAAATTAAATACGAGGTTGGATTGCGAAATTGCATGTATTCATGTGAACAATAATGATGATCTTTGTGTGGCGATAGTTATATATATGAGGAAATGCTGATTACGAATAATAATACAAAAGAAATAACAGCTGAGATACATGGCAAGATAATTATGCTTTAGTTTGAAGTTTAAGGATATCACGTATTGTAGTTTCCGTGTAGTGAAAAGAAATGGTAGAAACTCTAAGTGAATTTGTAAAACTGTAAAAAAAAACTCAAAATAATACTAATAATAATAACAATAATTTAATAACGGAAATAAGACCCAGTCAAAATATGAAAATATAAAAAAAGATTATCCAAATTGAAAATGGTATTCCAGTCTTTTATCATAATTAAAGCGTTTAATTGGAATTCAACAGCAAGTTATAATTTCAGATATGATGCAAATATAACTAATAGAGAATCATATATTTTCTAAAAATTTAAAACCAATACCTGTTAGATCTTATCTGACTAAATATTATTAACTAGTGTTTATTAGTTTAAGTAATTACAAAATTGTACCAAATAAACATTAAAAAAAAAATTAAAATGTACATTTTCACACACTTTTTTACAAAAAAATTTTTTTTGCTTCGAATGTTCCCATGACATGTTTTATACACACTTGTATTGACACTCTAGAAATCCAATATGAGTTCGGTTTCATACATAGTTAGATCCGTTTCGATTCGGCTGACAATCACTGTATATGGAAACAGATCTACAGGATGGCCCAAATGAGACAATTGATTTGAAACGCTAATCTTTTTTTTATGTTTTAACATAATTAAATTTTCCTCTTTGGAAATTTAAAACAATAATGCCTAGAAAGTATAAAATTTTTCTATTCTTCTCAAGGATCAATTATTTTACTTACGATCCGGGTTAGTTTTGAAGTACCGTTTTGAGCTGATTTCAGTTGGCGAACTTCCTGGAGGAATTGTACATTTTAATATTCGCACTGGAAGCTGTGCGGACGAATGTTACAAATACATATAAATGATACAATTTCATTGTGACCTATATGGATAATAGGTCAAATCGCTTTAAACTTCCCATTAGTACACCATCCTCGCACATTCGAATGAACGTACAATTCTGTGCAATTTGCTATTATGTAGGTCACTCGTAGCTGAAAACATAACTCAGAAACCCATTTCAATTTATAAATAAACCACATAGTGACACAGCAAAATGATATGGGAAATATGTCAGTTCTGTACCACTGGGCTGCGTTGCAGCATTGGGAGTTTTCGGTTAGCAAGCAACACAATGAACACGACCGAGAAACAGAACCCCCAAAACATCAGTAAAATTGCAACGAAACAAGTGTTTATAGAGTTTTGATTTATTTGGGTTAAAACAACTAAATTGTAAGTCCTGAAATATCTGCGACAGACTCGAAATAGATACATTTAAAGTTAGTTTATGTTTGTATAGACGGCTATAGGCGATCCAATCATTTGTGGACAACAAATGGAGCTCACATAGTGTTCGGAATATTTTCAGAGAAGAATACTAGTTAAAACTGTTAAAACAGTTTGTACCAGGTATATAAGCGGGCGATTTTTGAGAGAGGGCTGTTGTTTTTCCTTTTATTTGTTGAACAATATCCTACCCATGAATTCTACCTAGCGAATTAATACAAAAGGGACGGGGGCCAAGAGCTTTACGTTTGAGCAAGGGTCTACTTGATTGTTCTTCTGCCTGTCTTAGCTTTTCGGATACAGGGTCGGATCGGAGAGTTAAAACCTCTAATCTCAGGAGAAATTACACCAAGTGTGATGTTGAGTCGAAACTGGGTGCTGCAGCAGAAGTATTATATAGACATAAAACCGAGGAGAAAACTACGTCTACGGTAATGTCGCCAACTTTCATAAATAGATGCCCTTGTATAGCAGGCCTTCTCAACGATAATCATGTAAAATTCGAGTCGCTTCAACCACAAACGCAATCATCAATCTGAAATGATTGCGCTCGTTGGACAAATGCGTCGGCAATGACAATCTTTGGCGGAACTATAAAAATGAGAACGACCCTTAATCCGGTCAAAAACCAAGGCCAAGATGACCTGGTGATCACAAGTACAAGACCGAATCAGATAAATTTAGTGTGGACTTTAATCAAAGCAAATGCCTTATTAATGTTGTGAATAGTCACAAAAACATGTATGAGAGTGAGTGATGGTGACCGACAACAAAATCTCATAGTAATTCCCTGGGTTTCCCTGGATCACCACCAGGGCTGACGATTCGGTCTCGGAGTCTGACAAATTTGTCCGGAGTCGGAGCCTGGAGTCGAAAAAACTTCCTAGACTCCGACTCCGGGTTTTATTTATTTACATTTCCCATAAAATAAATGTAATGAAAACAAATAAATCTTTTAAAATTTGAAATAAGAGTTTTCCAACAAAAGGTGTTATTTTGAATCACCCGGTATTTCGGTAGCATTCACTTTTGAAGCTTTTATGCTCTGACATTTAACAAGTAGAAACTACGACATTACTAAAAATGGAACGACTCCTTGAAATTATTAAAATTCACTACAAAAATGGTGACAATCTTGCAGTTACAGTTCACAAATCTAAAGCATTTTTGGGTCGTCGTGAAGCACCTTGTGGGAGCGCAATACAGAAATTGGTGGACAAAATTGAGCTGTTGGGACATGTTAGTGATGTGAAGAATAAAACCCGTGCACGTCGCTGAAGAACAATTGAGAATATTGATGCTGTAGCCCAAAGTGTTGAAGAAAACCCAGGTGTGTCCATTCCTCGTCGTTCTTTGGAATTGGGCATTCCACAAACGTTATTACACGGTATTTGCATAAAGACTTGTGTCTTAAGGCTTATAAAGTTCAGTTAACAGAAGAACGCAATCCGGCCGATTATCAACAACGTCGTGTCTTTGCTGATTGGCACCTAGAAATCATGAAAAAGATACGGTATTCCATCGAAAAAGCCACTTTGTGATTTGGTTGTCGCAAATTTCATGAAAAGGATATGGTCCTGTAAGCGTGGTCGTGGTGGAGATTTGCCTGATGTAATTTTTCATTATTAACGGCATACCTTCCTCTTTATTATAAAATAAACATCCGATTATTTATCTGAAAAAATTTTCTTTTTCTTTGGAAAACCCTGTATTTGCATTTATAAACACTTTTTGTCGTTGAGATACACACGCACCAGGGATATACAATTTTCGAAAACAGCTGAAGTCGCCATTTAGCTATTTAAAACTGCTCTAATCGGAGTCGATGTAGAGACAGTTTTGGTCGACTCCCAGCCTTGGTCACTATATATCTAACAATGGCATTGCTGACGAATTATCCTGTTATTGTGGAACATCAAATCAATTGTTCAGCAATAGCCATTTATTTTTGTTAATGATCGTAAAGGTGACGCGTCATACCGCCCGTGGACATAACGCCCACGGGCGCTATGTCGCACCTAAAATGGACATAAAGCCCGTGGGCGTTATGTCCCACTTAAAATGGACATAAAGCCCGTGGACTTTATGTCGCATCTGTTGTGGGCTTTATGTCCATTTTGAGTCGGACATAACGCCCATGGGTCCATAGGAAAAGAAAATTTGAAATTTTAAGGTTTGCAAATTTATTCACCTAACATATCCATTCCGAAGGAGCATAACACTTATTGAAAAATTTTTAATTTAGATTCAACAATTTGACGACAATATGGACAAAGTAAAGGTGAATTATTTTTGTTTGCATTTGTTTCCAATTTGTCATAACAGCCGCAACATATTTTAAAATGCTTGCATGGTTGCAAAGGAATAGTCCTGGCATCCAGTATACATATAATGCATTTCAAAACTTCCGTCGTCTGGCTGTGGTGTAAATTGCCCTCAGTGTCCTCTTCTTCCGATATTTCTTCTTCGCCATTTGTTTCTTTAGCCATAAAATTCTTTAGAATTTTATTATCTCTATTTATTATGACGTTGAAGAAATCTGACAGGGACATGTGGTCTTTGTCCAGTTGTTGTGTCGCCTGGTGGATTTTATTGTCCTACACATTATACCGTTTTCGCTTCTGTGGTAGCACATTCAAAAGACCAGCAGATGATTGGGCCAGAGATACAGACTGCGCGAAGTCTTCATTGCGGATAATTTCCAAAAATTCAATAAAACGACCATGCTTCTCTAGTTTGCTAGAGAGCTTGGAGTTGAATCCTTCCAAAGAGCTAGTAGTTCGCACTTTCTGCAGGTGTACCGAAAATCCGGAAGGTGTGATCTGAAAAATCATAATGGAAAACTTAAAGTGGTTCAATGTACAAGTAAAGAGGATCGAACAGGATTAGAAAAAAATCTTCACAAACAAGAGAAACAAACATGTAACAGAAGTAACCGATTATGTTCTATTTGTATCTATTTCAAATGAAATAGATACAAATAGAACATAAGCGGTTCCATGTACAGAAGGAAAAAGGTGAAGTAAGAATATAATCTGCGCCGATTATTTTCTTAATTCACCTTTTCTATTTGTCTCTATTTCAGTTACACACATCAAAAATAAACTTCCTAACTTTTATTTAACTTCTACTATAAAATTTACCTTTGTCATCCACTGTTTCTCAAAGTATTTCACAAAATAATTAAGGCATTCTCGGTGCAAATATTATTTTGTATGCAATTTCACATCAACCAATGTTGGATTACTTACATGGTCCATGTAATGGTAATGAATTACGAGCAACTGCTTATATCCGCAAGTCGGTACAGTTTTAAATGTGTCATCAAGTAAATAGCGACGATCGTTAGTTTTTTTGGAAATTATGTCCGAAATTGTTGGAGATATAAAAACTGTATATGAAAAATCGTCTTCTATTACAGTTTCTCGATAAAACGGCTTATCTATATGTTTAGATTTTCCATATTCCAACAAGAAATTATCCTCCTCGAACATCGATTTCAATTCCTGCGGATTATTTGGATCCCTCGGCATTCCCTCATTGCGAATTCGCTGCAACTGTCTCCTGTTGCAGGAGACTACTAATTAAAGGGGGGCCTGTAGCAGGAGACATCTAATGAAAGAGGGCCCTGTTGCAGGATACCACTAATGAAAGATGGGCCTGTTGCAGGAGACTACTAATAAAAGTGGGGGCTGTTGCAGGAGACTACTAATGAAAGAGGGGCCTGTGGCAGGAGACTACTAATTAAAGAGGGGCCTGTAGCAGGAGACTACTAATACAATAAGGGCCTGTTGCAGGAGAATACTAATTAAAGAGGGGCCTGTAGCAGGAGACTACTAATGAAAGAGGGGCCTGTGGCAGGAGACTACTAATTAAAGAGGGGCCTGTTGCAGGAGACTACTAATGAAAGAGGGACCTGTGGCAGGAGACTACGAATTAAAGAGGGGCCTGTAGCAGGAGACTACTAATGAAAGAGGGGCCTGTGGCAGGAGACTACTAATTAAAGAGGGGCCTGTTGCAGGAGACTACTAATTAAAGAGGGGCCTGTTGCAGGAGACTACTAATTAAAGAGGGGCCTGTGGCAGGAGACATCTAATTAAAGAGGGGCCTGTAGCAGGAGACTACTAATGAAAGAGGGGCCTGTGGCAGGAGACTACTAATTAAAGAGGGGCCTGTTGCAGGAGACTACTAATTAAAGAGGGGCCTGTTGCAGGAGACTACTAATGAAAGAGGGGCCTGTGGCAGGAGACTACTAATTAAAGAGGGGCCTGTTGCAGGAGACTACTAATTAAAGAGGGGCCTGTTGCAGGAGACTACTAATGAAAGAGGGGCCTGTGGCAGGAGACTACTAATTAAAGAGGGGCCTGTGGCAGGAGACTACTAATACAATAAGGGCCTGTTGCAGGAGACTACTAATTAAAGAGGGGCCTGTTTCAGGAGACTACTAATTAAATGGGGGGCCTGTAGAAGGAGACTACGAATTAAAGAGGGGCCTGTAGCAGGAGACTACTAATGAAAGAGGGGCCTGTGGCAGGAGACTACTAATTAAAGAGGGGCCTGTAGCAGGAGACTACTAATTAAAGAGGGGCCTGTTGCAGGAGATTAATTATTGAATAGGGGTCTGTGGCAGGAGACTACTAATAAAATAATTGCCTGTTGCAGGAGACTACTAATGAAAGAGGGGCCTGTGGCAGGAGACTACTAATACAATAAGGGCCTGTTGCAGGAGACTACTAATTAAAGAGGGGCCTGTTTCAGGAGACTACTAATTAAATGGGGGGCCTGTAGCAGGAGAATACTAATTAAAGAGGGGATTGTAGGAGATTACTACTAAAATAGGGGCCTGTAGCAGGAGACTACTAATGAAAGAGGAACCTGTTGTAGGACATAACTAATCTCCTGTAGCAGGAGATTACTTATTAAATAGGGGCCTGTTGCAGGAGACCACAGTTGAAAGAGGGTCCTGTTGCAGGAGACTACTAATGAAAGAGTGCCCTGTTGCGGGAGACTACTAATGAAAGGGGGGCCTGTTGCAGGAGACCACTAATGAAAGATGGGCCTGTTGCAGGAGACTACCAATGAAAGTGGGGGCAGTTGCAGGAGATTGCTAATGAAAGAGGAGCCTGCTGCATGAGACTACTAATGAAAGAGGGGCCTGTTGCAGGAGACTACTAATGAAAGAGGGACCTGTGGCAGGAGACTACGAATTAAAGAGGGGCCTGTAGCAGGAGACTACTAATGAAAGAGGGGCCTGTGGCAGGAGACTACTAATTAAAGAGGGGCCTGTTGCAGGAGACTACTAATTAAAGAGGGGCCTGTTGCAGGAGACTACTAATTAAAGAGGGGCCTGTGGCAGGAGACATCTAATTAAAGAGGGGCCTGTAGCAGGAGACTACTAATGAAAGAGGGGCCTGTGGCAGGAGACTACTAATTAAAGAGGGGCCTGTTGCAGGAGACTACTAATTAAAGAGGGGCCTGTTGCAGGAGACTACTAATGAAAGAGGGGCCTGTGGCAGGAGACTACTAATTAAAGAGGGGCCTGTGGCAGGAGACTACTAATACAATAAGGGCCTGTTGCAGGAGACTACTAATTAAAGAGGGGCCTGTTTCAGGAGACTACTAATTAAATGGGGGGCCTGTAGAAGGAGACTACGAATTAAAGAGGGGCCTGTAGCAGGAGACTACTAATGAAAGAGGGGCCTGTGGCAGGAGACTACTAATTAAAGAGGGGCCTGTAGCAGGAGACTACTAATTAAAGAGGGGCCTGTTGCAGGAGATTAATTATTGAATAGGGGTCTGTGGCAGGAGACTACTAATAAAATAATTGCCTGTTGCAGGAGACTACTAATGAAAGAGGGGCCTGTGGCAGGAGACTACTAATACAATAAGGGCCTGTTGCAGGAGACTACTAATTAAAGAGGGGCCTGTTTCAGGAGACTACTAATTAAATGGGGGGCCTGTAGCAGGAGAATACTAATTAAAGAGGGGATTGTAGGAGATTACTACTAAAATAGGGGCCTGTAGCAGGAGACTACTAATGAAAGAGGAACCTGTTGTAGGACATAACTAATCTCCTGTAGCAGGAGATTACTTATTAAATAGGGGCCTGTTGCAGGAGACCACAGTTGAAAGAGGGTCCTGTTGCAGGAGACTACTAATGAAAGAGTGCCCTGTTGCGGGAGACTACTAATGAAAGGGGGGCCTGTTGCAGGAGACCACTAATGAAAGATGGGCCTGTTGCAGGAGACTACCAATGAAAGTGGGGGCAGTTGCAGGAGACTACCAATGAAAGAGAGGCCTGTAGCAGGAGTTTACTTATTAAATGGGGGCCTGTGGCACTAGACTACTAATAAAAGAGGGGCCTGTTGCAGGAGATTACTTATTAAATAGGGGCATGTTGCAGGAGACTACTAATGAAAGAGGGGCCTGTAGCAGGAGATTACTTATTAAATAGGGGCCTGTTGCAGGAGACTGCTAATGAAAGAGGGGCGTGTTGCAGGAGATTACTTATTAAAGAGGGGCCTGTAGCAGGAGATTACTTATTAAATAGGGGCCTGTTGCAGGAGACCACAGTTGAAAGAGGGTCCTGTTGCGGGAGACTACTAATGAAAGGGGGGGCTGTTGCAGGAGACTACTAATTAAAGAGGGGCCTGTTGCAGGAGACATCTAATGAAAGAGGGGCCTGTTTCAGGAGACTACTATTTAAAAAGGGGCCTGTTGCAGGAGACTACTAATTAAAGAGGGGCCTGTAGCAGGAGACATCTAATGAAAGAGGGGCCTGTAGCAGGAGACATCTAATGAAAGAGGGGCCTGTAGCAGGAGACATCTAATGAAAGAGGGGCCTGTTGCAGCAGACTACTAATGAAAGTGGGGGCTGTTGCAGGATACTTCTAAGGAAATCGGGGCCTGTGGCAGGAGACTACTAATTAAAGAGGGGCCTGTTGCAGGAGATTAATTATTAAATAGGGGTCTATGGCAGGAGACTACTAATAAAATAATTGCCTGTTGCAGGAGACTACTAATGAAAGAGGGGCCTGTGGCAGGAGACTACTAATACAATAAGGGCCTGTTGCAGGAGACTACTAATTAAAGAGGGGCCTGTAGCAGGAGACTACTAATTAAAGTGGGGGCCTGTAGCAGGAGAATACTAATTAAAGAGGGGATTGTAGGAGATTACTACTAAAATAGGGGCCTGTAGCAGGAGACTACTAATGAAAAAGGGTCCTGTTGCAGGATACTACTAATGAAATAGGGGTCTGTAGCAGGAGACTACTAATGAAAGAGGAACCTGTTGTAGGACATAACTAATAAAATAGGGGCCTGTTGCAGGTGACTTCTTATGAAAGAGGGGCCTGTTGCAGGAGACTACTAATTAAAGAGGGGCCTGTAGCAGGATATTACTTATTAAATAGGGGCCTGTGGCAGGAGAATACTAATAAAATAATTGTCTGTTGCAGGAGACTATTAATGCAAGAGGGGCCTGTGGCAGGAGACTACTAATAAAATAAGGGCCTGTTGCAGGAGACTACTAATTAAAGAGGGGCCTGTTGCAGGTGACTTCTTATGAACTAGGGGCCTGTTGTAGGAGATAACTAATAAAATAGGGGCCTGTTGCAGGTGACTTCTTATGATAGAGGGGCCTGTAGCAGGAGACTACTAATGAAAGAGGGGCCTGTGGCAGGAGACTACGAATTAAAGAGGGGCCTGTAGCAGGAGACTACTAATGAAAGAGGGGCCTGTGGCAGGGGACTACGATTTAAAGAGGGGCCTGTTGCAGGAGACTACTAATTAAAGAGGGGTCTGTAGCAGGAGACTTCTAATGAACTAGGGGCCTGTTGTAGGAGATAACTAATAAAATAGGGTCCTGTTGCAGGTGACTTCTTATGATAGAGGGGCCTGTGGCAGGAGACTAGTAATAAAATAAGGGCCTGTTGCAGGAGACTACTAATTAAAGAGGGGCCTGTAGCAGGAGATTACTTATTAAATAGGGGCCTGAGGCAGGAGAATACTAATAAAATAATTGCCTGTTGCAGGAGACTATTAATGCAAGAGGGGCCTGTGGCAGGAGACTACTACTTAAAGAGGGGCCTGTAGCAGGAGACTACTAATTAAAGAGGCGCCTGTAGCAGGAGATTACTTATTAAATAGGGGCCTGTGGCAGGAGAATACTAATAAAATAATTAACTGCAGGAGATTACCAACGTAAGAGGGGCCTGTCGCAGGAGACTACTAATGGAAGAGGGGCCTGTGGCAGGAGACTACTAATAAAATAAGGGCCTGTTGCAGGAGATTACTAATTAAAGAGGGGCCTGTAGCAGGAGACTACTAATTAAAGAGGGGCCTGTAGCGGAGACTTCTAATAAAAGAGGGCCCTGTTGCAGGAGACTTCTAATTAAAGATGGGCCTGTAGCAGGAGATTACTTATTAAATAGGGGCCTGTGGCAGGAGAATACTAATAAAATAATTGCCTGTTGCAGGAGACTATTAATGAAAGAGGGACCTGTGGCAGGTACTACTAATTAAAGAGGGGCCTTTTGCAGGAGACTACAATTCAAAGAAGGGCCTGTAGCGGAGACTTCTAATGAAAGAGGGCGCTGTTGCAGGAGACTACTAACGCAAGAGGGGCCTGTTGCAGGATACCACTAATGAAAGATGGGCATGATGCAGGAGACTACAATTCAAAGAAGGGCCTGTAGCGGAGACTTCTAATGAAAGAGGGCGCTGTTGCAGGAGACTACTAATGAAAGAAGGGCCTTTTTTATGTAACATTTGCCATTATAGATTAATTTTTTTTACTAATAAAATATGGGCCTGTTGCAGGAGACTACTAACGAAAGAGGGGGCTGTTGCAGGAGACTACATATCAAAGAAGGGCCTGTAGCGGAGACTTCTAATAAAAGAGGGACCTGTTGCAGGAGACTTCTAATGAAAGAGGAGCCTGTGGCAGGAGACTACTAATGAAAGAAGGGCCTGTTGCAGGAGACTACCAATGAAAGTGGGGGCTGTTGCAGGAGACTACTAATGAAAGAGAGGCCTGTAGCAGGAGTTTACTTATTAAATGGGGGCCTGTGGCAGGAGACTACTAATAAAATAAGGGCATGTTGCAGGAGATTACTTATTAAAGAGGGGCCTGTAGCAGGAGATTACTTATTAAATAGGGGCCTGTTGCAGGAGACCACAGTTGAAAGAGGGTCCTGTTGCAGGAGACTACTAACGAAAGAGGGGGCTGTTGCAGGAGACTACATATCAATGAAGGGCCTGTAGCGGAGACTTCTAATAAAAGAGGGCCCTGTTGCAGGAGACTTCTAATGAAAGAGGAGCCTGAGGCAGGATACTACTAATAAAATATGGGCCTGTTGCAGGAGACTACTAATGAAAGACGGGCCTGTTGCAGGAGACTACCAATGAAAGTGGGGGTTGTTGCAGGAGACTACTAATGAAAGAGGGGCCTGTTGCAGAAGATTACTTATTAAAGAGGGGCCTGTAGCAGGAGATTACTTATTAAATAGGGGCCTGTTGCAGGAGACCACAGTTGAAAGAGGGTCCTGTTGCAGGAGTTTACTTATTAAATGGGGGCCTGTGGCAGGAGACTACTAATAAAAGAGGGGCCTGTTGCAGGAGATTACTTCTTAAATAGGGGCCTGTTGCAGGAGACTACTAATGAAAGAGGGGCCTGTTGCAGAAGATTACTTATTAAAGAGGGGCCTGTAGCAGGAGATTACTTATTAAATAGGGGCCTGTTGCAGGAGACCACAGTTGAAAGAGGGTCCTGTTGCAGGAGACTACTAATGAAAGAGTGCCATGTTGCGGGAGACTACTAATGAAAGGGGGCCTGTTGCAGGAGACCACTAATGAAAGATGGCCTGTTGCAGGAGACTACCAATGAAAGTGGGGGCAGTTGCAGGAGACTACTAATGAAAGAGAGGCCTGTAGCAGGAGTTTACTTATTAAATGGGGGCCTGTGGCAGGAGACTACTAATAAAAGAGGGGCCTGTTGCAGGAGATTACTTATTAAATAGGGGCCTGTTGCAGGAGACTACTAATGAAAGAGGGGCCTGTTGAAGAAGATTACTTATTAAAGAGGGGCCTGTAGCAGGAGATTACTTATTAAATAGGGGCCTGTTGCAGGAGACCACAGCTGAAAGAGGGTCCTGTTGCAGGAGACTACTAATGAAAGAGTGCCCTGTTGCGGGAGACTACTAATGAAAGGGGGGCCTGTTGCAGGAGACCACTAATGAAAGATGGGCCTGTTGCAGGAGACTACCAATGAAAGTGGGGGCAGTTGCAGGAGACTACTAATGAAAGAGAGGCCTGTAGCAGGAGATTACTTATTAAATAGGGGCCTGTTGCAGGAGACCACAGTTGAAAGAGGGTCCTGTTGCAGGAGACTACTAATGAAAGAGTGCCCTGTTGCAGGAGATTACTTATTAAATAGGGGCATGTTGCAGGAGACTACTAATGAAAGAGGGGCCTGTAGCAGGAGATTACTTATTAAATAGGGGCCTGTTGCAGGAGACTACTTATTAAAGAGGGGCCTGTAGCAGGAGATTACTTATTAAATAGGGGCCTGTTGCAGGAGACCACAGTTGAAAGAGGGTCCTGTTGCAGGAGACTACTAATGAAAGAGTGCCCTGTTGCGGGAGACTACTAATGAAAGGGGGGGCTGCTGCAGGAGACTACTAATTAAAGAGGGGCCTGTTGCAGGAGACATCTAATGAAAGAGGGGCCTGTTGCAGGATACCACTAATGAAAGATGGGCCTGTTGCAGGAGACTACCAATGAAAGTGGGGGCTGTAGCAGGAGACTACTAATGAAAGAGGGGCCTGTAGCAGGAGATTACTTATTAAATAGGGGCCTGTTGCAGGAGACTACTAATGAAAGAGGGGCCTGTTGCAGGAGATTACTTATTAAAGAGGGGCCTGTAGCAGGAGATTACTTATTAAATAGCTTCTGCTCTAGCTTTCATTTAAGGGCAATAGCTATTTGATACCTTGACTGGTTTCCGAAATATGTGCAATCAAAGACAAGGTTAAAGTATACGATTTTTAAAAGTCCAATAACTCGGAAAATTCTAATGTGAGAAAAAAAAGTACCACAGCGCCAGTATCACTACTACAACGTCTATCGATGAGCAAATTTACAAACAAATCTATTTTTTTTAAATTTCGCAAATTTGTGATAGGCTGATTTCCGAAATATGTGCCAACAAAGACATGGTCAAAGTCTATTTTTAAACATCGAGTAACTCCGAAAATTCTAATGTAAGAAGTACCACAGCGTCTTTTTCGTATTGGAATGGCTTACATGTGTTGTAGTACATCACTCTAGCTTTCATTTAAGGGCAATAGCTATTTGATACCTTGACTGGTTTCCAAGTGGAAATTATTGGATTGCTTAGCAGGTTTTCAAGATATGAGTAAAAAAAAGTGCACTCCGAATTCACACTTCATTTTGTAGTTAAACCCCATAGAAGTTGGCGAGGCTCATTCAATGCGTTACACATATTGTAGTACATCACTGTAGCTTTCATTTAAGGGCAATAGCTATTTGATACCTTGGCTGGTTTCCGAAATATGTGCCAACAAAGACAAGGTCAAAGTCTATTTTTAAACATCGAGAAACTCCGAAAATTCTAATGTAAGAAAAATGTACCACAGCGTTTTTTCGTATTGGAATGGCTTACATGTATTGTACTACATCACTCTAGCTTTCATTTAAGGGCAATAGCTATTTGATACATTGGCCGGTTTCCGAAATATGTGCAAACAAAGACAAGGTCAAAGTCTATTTTTAAACATCGAGTAACTCCGAAAATTCGAATGTAAGAAAAAAAGTACCACAGCGTCTTTTTCGTATTGGAATGGCTTACACGTATTGTACTACATCACTCTAGCTTTCATTTAAGGGCAATAGCTATTTGATACCTTGACTGGTTTCCGAAATGTGTGCAAACAAAGACATGGTCAAAGTCTATTTTTAAACATCGAGTAACTCCGAAAACTCTAATGTAAGAAAAAAAGTACCACAGCGTCTTATTCGTATTGGAATGGCTTACATGTATTGTACTACATCACTCTAGCTTTCATTTAAGGGCAATAGCTATTTGATACCTTGGCTGGTTTCCGAAATATGTGCCAACAAAGACAAGGTCAAAGTCTATTTTTAAACATCGAGTAACTCCGAAAACTCTAATGTAAGAAAAAAAGTACCACAGCGTCTTTTTCGTATTGGAATGGCTTACATGTATTGTACTACATCACTCTAGCTTTCATTTAAGGGCAATAGCTATTTGATACCTTGGCTGGTTTCCGAAATATGTGCCAACAAAGACAAGGTCAAAGTCTATTTTTAAACATCGAGAAACTCCGAAAACTCTAATGTAAGAAAAAAAGTACCACAGCGTCTTTTTCGTATTGGAATGGCTGACACGTATTGTACTACATCACTGTAGCTTTCATTTAAGGGCAATAGCTATTTGATACCTTGACTGGTTTCCGAAATATGTGCAATCAAAGACAAGGTTAAAGTATACGATTTTTAAAAGTCCAATAACTCGGCAAATTCTAATGTGAGAAAAAAAAGTACCACAGCGCCAGTATCACTACTACAACGTCTATCGATGAGCAAATTTACAAACAAATCTATTTTTTTTAAATTTCGCAAATTTGTGATAGGCTACCCCCTTTCTTGTTTTTTGTCCGAAAATATTTTTTTTCTTATTTTGATATTTCATTATCGTAGCTATTTAGTGAATTTAAAATGAAATTAATACCAAGTGGAAATTATTGGATTGCTTAGCAGGTTTTCAAGATATGAGTAAAAAAAAGTGCACTCCGAATTCACACTTCATTTTGTAGTTAAACCCCATAGAAGTTGGCGAGGCTCATTCAATGCGTTACACATATTGTAGTACATCACTGTAGCTTTCATTTAAGGGCAATAGCTATTTGATACCTTGGCTGGTTTCCGAAATATGTGCCAACAAAGACAAGGTCAAAGTCTATTTTTAAACATCGAGTAACTCCGAAAATTCTAATGTAAGAAAAATGTACCACAGCGTTTTTTCGTATTGGAATGGCTTACATGTATTGTACTACATCACTCTAGCTTTCATTTAAGGGCAATAGCTATTTGATACATTGGCTGGTTTCCGAAATATGTGCAAACAAAGACAAGGTCAAAGTCTATTTTTAAACATCGAGTAACTCCGAAAATTCTAATGTAAGAAAAAAAGTACCACAGCGTCTTTTTCGTATTGGAATGGCTTACACGTATTGTACTACATCACTCTAGCTTTCATTTAAGGGCAATAGCTATTTGATACCTTGACTGGTTTCCGAAATATGTGCAATCAAAGACAAGGTTAAAGTATACGATTTTTAAAAGTCCAATAACTCGGCAAATTCTAATGTGAGAAAAAAAAGTACCACAGCGTCAGTATCACTACTACAACGTCTATCGATGAGCAAATTTACAAACAAATCTATTTTTTTTAAATTTCGCAAATTTTTGAAAGGCTACCCCCTTTCTTGTTTTTTGTCCGAAAATATTTTTTTTCTTATTTTGATATTTCATTATAGTAGCTATTTAGTGCATTCAAAATTAAATTAATACCAAGTGGAAATTATTGGATTGCTTAGCAGGTTTTCAAGATATGAGTAAAAAAAAGTCCACTCCGAATTCACACTTCATTTTGCAGTTAAATCCCATAGAAGTTGGCGAGGCTCATTCAATGCGTTACACATATTGTAGTACATCACTCTAGCTTTCATTTAAGGGCAATAGCTACTTGATACCTTGACTGGTTTCCGAAATATGTGCAAACAAAGACATGGTCAAAGTCTATTTTTAAACATCGAGTAACTCCGAAAATTCTAATGTAAGAAAAAAAGGACCACAGCGTCTTTTTTGTATTGGAGTGGCTTACACGTATTGTACTACATCACTCTAGCTTTCATTTAAGGGCAATAGCTATTTGATACCTTGACTGGTTTCCGAAATATGTGCAATCAAAGACAAGGTTAAAGTATACGATTTTTAAAAGTCCAATTACTCGGCAAATTCTAATGTGAGAAAAAAAAAGTACCACAGCGTCAGTATCACTACTACAACGTCTATCGATGAGCAAATTTACAAAGAAATCTATTTTTTTTAAATTTCGCAAATTTTTGATATTTCATTATAGTAGCTATTTAGTGCATTCAAAATGAAATCAATACCAAGTGGAAATTATTGGATTGCTTTGCAGGTTTTCAAGATATGAGTAAAAAAAAGTCCACTCCGAATTCACACTTCATTTTGCAGTTAAATCCCATAGAAGTTGGCGAGGCTCATTCAATGCGTTACACATATTGTAGTACATCACTCTAGCTTTCATTTAAGGGCAATAGCTACTTGATACCTTGACTGGTTTCCGAAATATGTGCAAACAAAGACATGGTCAAAGTCTATTTTTAAACATCGAGTAACTCCGAAAACTCTAATGTAAGAAAAAAAGTACCACAGCGTCTTATTCGTATTGGAATGGCTTACATGTATTGTACTACATCACTCTAGCTTTCATTTAAGGGCAATAGCTATTTGATACCTTGACTGGTTTCCGAAATATGTGCAATCAAAGACAAGGTTAAAGTATACGATTTTTAAAAGTCCAATAACTCGGCAAATTCTAATGTGAGAAAAAAAAGTACCACAGCGTCAGTATCACTACTACAACGTCTATCGATGAGCAAATTTACAAAGAAATCTATTTTTTTTAAATTTCGCAAATTTTTGAAAGGCTAACCCCTTTCTTGTTTTTTGTCCGAAAATATTTTTTTTCTTATTTTGATATTCCATTATAGTAGCTATTTAGTGCATTCAAAATTAAATTAATACCAAGTGGAAATTATTGGATTGCTTAGCAGGTTTTCAAGATATGAGTAAAAAAAAGTCCACTCCGAATTCACACTTCATTTTGCAGTTAAATCCCATAGAAGTTGGCGAGGCTCATTCAATGCGTTACACATATTGTAGTACATCACTCTAGCTTTCATTTAAGGGCAATAGCTACTTGATACCTTGACTGGTTTCCGAAATATGTGCAAACAAAGACATGGTCAAAGTCTATTTTTAAACATCGAGTAACTCCGAAAACTCTAATGTAAGAAAAAAAGTACCACAGCGTCTTATTCGTATTGGAATGGCTTACATGTATTGTACTACATCACTCTAGCTTTCATTTAAGGGCAATAGCTATTTGATACCTTGACTGGTTTCCGAAATATGTGCAAACAAAGACAAGGTCAAAGTCTATTTTTAAACATCGAGTAACTCCGAAAACTCTAATGTAAGAAAAAAAGTACCACAGCGTCTTTTTCGTATTGGAATGGCTTACATGTATTGTACTACATCACTCTAGCTTTCATTTAAGGGCAATAGCTATTTGATACCTTGGCTGGTTTCCGAAATATGTGCAAACAAAGACAAGGTCAAAGTCTATTTTTAAACATCGAGTAACTCCGAAAATTCTAATGTAAGAAAAAAAGTACCACAGCGTCTTTTTCGTATTGGAATGGCTTACATGTATTGTACTACATCACTCTAGCTTTCATTTAAGGGCAATAGCTATTTGATACCTTGGCTGGTTTCCAAAATATGTGCAAACAAAGACAAGGTCAAAGTCTATTTTTAAACATCGAGTAACTCCGAAAACTCTAATGTAAGAAAAAAAGTACCACAGCGTCTTTTTCGTATTGGAATGGCTTACATGTATTGTACTACATCACTCCAGCTTTCATATAAGGGCAATAGCTATTTGATACCTTGGCTGGTTTCCAAAATATGTGCAAACAAAGACAAGGTCAAAGTCTATTTTTAAACATCGAGTAACTCCGAAAACTCTAATGTAAGAAAAAAAGTACCACAGCGTCTTTTTCGTATTGGAATGGCTTACACGTATTGTAGTACATCACTCTAGCTTTCATTTAAGGGCAATAGCTATTTGATACCTTGTCTGGTTTCCGAAATATGTGCAAACAAAGACAAGGTCAAAGTCTATTTTTAAACATCGAGTAACTCCGAAAATTCTAATGTAAGAAAAAAAGTACCACAGCGTCTTTTTCGTATTGGAATGGCTTACACGTATTGTACTACATCACTGTAGCTTTCAATCAAAGACAAGGTTAAAGTATACGATTTTTAAAAGTCCAATAACTCGGCAAATTCTAATGTGAGAAAAAAAAGGACCACAGCGTCAGTGTCACTACTACAACGTCTATCGATGAGCAAATTTACAAACAAATCTATTTTTTTTAAATTTCGCAAATTTTTGAAAGGCTACCCCCTTTCTTGTTTTTTGTCCGAAAATATTTTTTTTCTTATTTTGATATTTCATTATAGTAGCTATTTAGTGCATTCAAAATTAAATTAATACCAAGTGGAAATTATTGGATTGCTTAGCAGGTTTTCAAGATATGAGTAAAAAAAAGTCCACTCCGAATTCACACTTCATTTTGCAGTTAAACCCCATAGAAGTTGGCGAGGCTCATTCAATCGGTTACACATATTGTAGTACATCACTCTAGCTTTCATTTAACGGTAAAAGCTATTTGATACCTTGACTGGTTTCCGAAATATGTGCAAACAAAGACAAGGTCAAAGTCTATTTTTAAACATCGAGTAACTCCGAAAATTCTAATGTAAGAAAAAAAGTACCACAGCGTCTTTTTCGTATTGGAATGGCTTACACGTATTGTAGTACATCACTCTAGCTTTCATTTAAGGGCAATAGCTATTTGATACCTTGGCTGGTTTCCGAAATATGTGCAAACAAATACGGCTTACACGTATTGTACTACATCACTCTAGCTTTCATTTAAGGGTAAAAGCTATTTGATACCTTGACTGGTTTCCGAAATATGTGCAAACAAACCCAAGGTCAAAGTATACGATTTTTAAAAGTCCAATAACTCCGAAAATTCTAATGTGAGAAAAAAAAGTACCACAGCGTCAGTATCACTACTACAACGTCTATCGATCAGTATCACTACGTCAGTATCACAGCGTCAGTATCACTACTACAACGTCTATTTGATACCTTGGCTGGTTTCCGAAATATGTGCCAACAAAGACAAGGTCAAAGTCTATTTTTAAACATCGAGTAACTCCGAAAACTCTAATGTAAGAAAAAAAGTACCACAGCGTCTTTTTCGTATTGGAATGGCTTACACGTATTGTAGTACATCACTCTAGCTTTCATTTAAGGGCAATAGCTATTTGATACCTTGTCTGGTTTCCGAAATATGTGCAAACAAAGACATGGTCAAAGTCTATTTTTAAACATCGAGTAACTCCGAAAATTCTAATGTAAGAAAAAAAGTACCACAGCGTCTTTTTCGTATTGGAATGGCTTACACGTATTGTACTACATCACTCTAGCTTTCATTTAAGGGCAATAGCTATTTGATACCTTGACTGGTTTCCAACAAAGACATGGTCAAAGTCTATTTTTAAACATCGAGTAACTCCGAAAACTCTAATGTAAGAAAAAAAGTACCACAGCGTCTTTTTCGTATTGGAATGGCTTACACGTATTGTAGTACATCACTCTAGCTTTCATTTAAGGGCAATAGCTATTTGATACCTTGTCTGGTTTCCGAAATATGTGCAAACAAAGACATGGTCAAAGTCTATTTTTAAACATCGAGTAACTCCGAAAATTCTAATGTAAGAAAAAAAGTACCACAGCGTCTTTTTCGTATTGGAATGGCTTACACGTATTGTAGTACATCACTCTAGCTTTCATTTAACGGTAAAAGCTATTTGATACCTTGACTGGTTTCCGAAATATGTGCAAACAAAGACATGGTCAAAGTCTATTTTTAAACATCGAGTAACTCCGAAAATTCTAATGTAAGAAAAAAAGTACCACAGCGTCTTTTTCGTATTGGAATGGCTTACACGTATTGTAGTACATCACTCTAGCTTTCATTTAAGGGCAATAGCTATTTGATACCTTGGCTGGTTTCCGAAATATGTGCAAACAAATACGGCTTACACGTATTGTACTACATCACTCTAGCTTTCATTTAAGGGTAAAAGCTATTTGATACCTTGACTGGTTTCCGAAATATGTGCAAACAAACCCAAGGTCAAAGTATACGATTTTTAAAAGTCCAATAACTCCGAAAATTCTAATGTGAGAAAAAAAAGTACCACAGCGTCAGTATCACTACTACAACGTCTATCGATCAGTATCACTACGTCAGTATCACAGCGTCAGTATCACTACTACAACGTCTATTTGATACCTTGGCTGGTTTCCGAAATATGTGCCAACAAAGACAAGGTCAAAGTCTATTTTTAAACATCGAGTAACTCCGAAAACTCTAATGTAAGAAAAAAAGTACCACAGCGTCTTTTTCGTATTGGAATGGCTTACATGTATTGTACTACATCACTCTAGCTTTCATTTAAGGGCAATAGCTATTTGATACCTTGGCTGGTTTCCGAAATATGTGCAAACAAAGACCAGGTCAAAGTCTATTTTTAAACATCGAGTAACTCCGAAAATTCTAATGTAAGAAAAAAAGTACCACAGCGTCTTTTTCGTATTGGAATGGCTTACACGTATTGTACTACATCACTGTAGCTTTCAATCAAAGACAAGGTTAAAGTATACGATTTTTAAAAGTCCAATAACTCGGCAAATTCTAATGTGAGAAAAAAAAGGACCACAGCGTCAGTGTCACTACTACAACGTCTATCGATGAGCAAATTTACAAAGAAATCTATTTTTTTTAAATTTCGCAAATTTTTGAAAGGCTACCCCCTTTCTTGTTTTTTGTCCGAAAATATTTTTTTTCTTATTTTGATATTTCATTATAGTAGCTATTTAGTGCATTCAAAATGAAATCAATACCAAGTGGAAATTATTGGATTGCTTAGCAGGTTTTCAAGATATGAGTAAAAAAAAGTCCACTCCGAATTCACACTTCATTTTGCAGTTAAACCCCATAGAAGTTGGCGAGGCTCATTCAATCGGTTACACATATTGTAGTACATCACTCTAGCTTTCATTTAACGGTAAAAGCTATTTGATACCTTGGCTGGTTTCCGAAATATGTGCCAACAAAGACAAGGTCAAAGTCTATTTTTAAACATCGAGTAACTCCGAAAACTCTAATGTAAGAAAAAAAGTACCACAGCGTCTTTTTCGTATTGGAATGGCTTACACGTATTGTAGTACATCACTCTAGCTTTCATTTAAGGGCAATAGCTATTTGATACCTTGTCTGGTTTCCGAAATATGTGCAAACAAAGACATGGTCAAAGTCTATTTTTAAACATCGAGTAACTCCGAAAATTCTAATGTAAGAAAAAAAGTACCACAGCGTCTTTTTCGTATTGGAATGGCTTACACGTATTGTACTACATCACTCTAGCTTTCATTTAAGGGCAATAGCTATTTGATACCTTGACTGGTTTCCGAAATATGTGCAATCAAAGACAAGGTTAAAGTATACGATTTTTAAAAGTCCAATAACTCGGCAAATTCTAATGTGAGAAAAAAAAGTACCACAGCGTCAGTATCACTACTACAACGTCTATCGATGAGCAAATTTACAAAGAAATCTATTTTTTTTAAATTTCGCAAATTTTTGAAAGGCTACCCCCTTTCTTGTTTTTTGTCCGAAAATATTTTTTTTCTTATTTTGATATTTCATTATAGTAGCTATTTAGTGCATTCAAAATGAAATCAATACCAAGTGGAAATTATTGGATTGCTTTGCAGGTTTTCAAGATATGAGTAAAAAAAAGTCCACTCCGAATTCACACTTCATTTTGCAGTTAAACCCCATAGAAGTTGGCGAGGCTCATTCAGTCCGTTACATCTGTTGTACTACATCACTCTAGCTTTCATTTAAGTGCAATAACTATTTGATACCTTGTCTGGTTTCCGAAATATGTGCCAACAAAGACAAGGTCAAAGTCTATTTTTAAACATCGAGTAACTCCGAAAACTCTAATGTAAGAAAAAAAGTACCACAGCGTCTTATTCGTATTGGAATGGCTTACATGTATTGTACTACATCACTCTAGCTTTCATTTAAGGGCAATAGCTATTTGATACCTTGGCTGGTTTCCGAATATGTGCCAACAAAGACAAGGTCAAAGTCTATTTTTAAACATCGAGTAACTCCGAAAACTCTAATGTAAGAAAAAAAGTACCACAGCGTCTTTTTCGTATTGGAATGGCTTACATGTATTGTACTACATCACTCTAGCTTTCATTTAAGGGCAATAGCTATTTGATACCTTGGCTGGTTTCCGAAATATGTGCAAACAAAGACCAGGTCAAAGTCTATTTTTAAACATCGAGTAACTCCGAAAATTCTAATGTAAGAAAAAAAGTACCACAGCGTCTTTTTCGTATTGGAATGGCTTACACGTATTGTACTACATCACTGTAGCTTTCAATCAAAGACAAGGTTAAAGTATACGATTTTTAAAAGTCCAATAACTCGGCAAATTCTAATGTGAGAAAAAAAAGTACCACAGCGTCAGTATCACTACTACAACGTCTATCGATGAGCAAATTTACAAAGAAATCTATTTTTTTTAAATTTCGCAAATTTTTGAAAGGCTACCCCTTTCTTGTTTTTTGTCCGAAAATATTTTTTTTCTTATTTTGATATTTCATTATAGTAGCTATTTAGTGCATTCAAAATGAAATCAATACCAAGTGGAAATTATTGGATTGCTTAGCAGGTTTTCAAGATATGAGTAAAAAAAAGTCCACTCCGAATTCACACTTCATTTTGCAGTTAAACCCCATAGAAGTTGGCGAGGCTCATTCAATCGGTTACACATATTGTAGTACATCACTCTAGCTTTCATTTAACGGTAAAAGCTATTTGATACCTTGACTGGTTTCCGAAATATGTGCAAACAAAGACAAGGTCAAAGTCTATTTTTAAACATCGAGTAACTCCGAAAATTCTAATGTAAGAAAAAAAGTACCACAGCGTCTTTTTCGTATTGGAATGGCTTACACGTATTGTAGTACATCACTCTAGCTTTCATTTAAGGGCAATAGCTATTTGATACCTTGTCTGGTTTCCGAAATATGTGCAAACAAAGACAAGGTCAAAGTCTATTTTTAAACATCGAGTAACTCCGAAAATTCTAATGTAAGAAAAAAAGTACCACAGCGTCTTTTTCGTATTGGAATGACTTACATGTATTGTACTACAGCACTCTAGCTTTCATTTAAGGGCAATAGCTATTTGATACCTTGTCTGGTTTCCGAAATATGTGCAAACAAAGACAAGGTCAAAGTCTATTTTTAAACATCGAGTAACTCCGAAAATTCTAATGTAAGAAAAAAAGTACCACAGCGTCTTTTTCGTATTGGAATGGCTTACACGTATTGTAGTACATCACTCTAGCTTTCATTTAAGGGCAATAGCTATTTGATACCTTGTCTGGTTTCCGAAATATGTGCAAACAAAGACAAGGTCAAAGTCTATTTTTAAACATCGAGTAACTCCGAAAATTCTAATGTAAGAAAAAAAGTACCACAGCGTCTTTTTCGTATTGGAATGGCTTACACGTATTGTAGTACATCACTCTAGCTTTCATTTAAGGGCAATAGCTATTTGATACCTTGTCTGGTTTCCGAAATATGTGCAAACAAAGACAAGGTCAAAGTATACGATTTTTAAAAGTCCAATAACTCCGAAAATTCTAATGTAAGAAAAAAAGTACCACAGCGTCTTTTTCGTATTGGAATGGCTTACACGTATTGTACTACATCACTCTAGCTTTCATTTAAGGGCAATAGCTATTTGATACATTGGCTGGTTTCCGAAATATGTGAAAACAAAGACAAGGTCAAAGTCTATTTTTAAACATCGAGTAACTCCGAAAATTCTAATGTAAGAAAAAAAGTACCACAGCGTCTTTTTCGTATTGGAATGGCTTACACGTATTGGGTAAGGGTAAAAGCTATTTGATACCTTGACTGGTTTCCGAAATATGTGCAAACAAACCCAAGGTCAAAGTATACGATTTTTAAAAGTCCAATAACTCCGAAAATTCTAATGTGAGAAAAAAAAGTACCACAGCGTCAGTATCACTACTACAACGTCTATCGATGAGCAAATTTACAAACAAATCAATTTTTTTTAAATTTCGCAAATTTTTGAAAGGCTAACCCCTTTCTTGTTTTTTGTCCGAAAATATTTTTTTTCTTATTTTGATATTTCATTATAGTAGCTATTTAGTGCATTCAAAATTAAATCAATACCAAGTGGAAATTATTGGATTGCTTTGCAGGTTTTCAAGATATGAGTAAAAAAAAGTCCACTCCGAATTCACACTTCATTTTGCAGTTAAACCCCATAGAAGTTGGCGAGGCTCATTCAATCGGTTACACATATTGTAGTACATCACTCTAGCTTTCATTTAACGGTAAAAGCTATTTGATACCTTGGCTGGTTTCCGAAATATGTGCCAACAAAGACAAGGTCAAAGTCTATTTTTAAACATCGAGTAACTCCGAAAACTCTAATGTAAGAAAAAAAGTACCACAGCGTCTTTTTCGTATTGGAATGGCTTACATGTATTGTACTACATCACTCTAGCTTTCATTTAAGGGCAATAGCTATTTGATACATTGGCTGGTTTCCGAAATATGTGAAAACAAAGACAAGGTCAAAGTCTATTTTTAAACATCGAGTAACTCCGAAAATTCTAATGTAAGAAAAAAAGTACCACAGCGTCTTTTTCGTATTGGAATGGCTTACACGTATTGTACTACATCACTCTAGCTTTCATTTAAGGGCAATAGCTATTTGATACCTTGACTGGTTTCCGAAATATGTGCAATCAAAGACAAGGTTAAAGTATACGATTTTTAAAAGTCCAATAACTCGGAAAATTCTAATGTGAGAAAAAAAAAGTACCACAGCGTCAGAATCACTACTACAACGTCTATCGATGAGCAAATTTACAAACAAATCAATTTTTTTTAAATTTCGCAAATTTTTGAAAGGCTGATTTCCGAAATATGTGCCAACAAAGACATGGTCAAAGTCTATTTTTAAACATCGAGTAACTCCGAAAATTCTAATGTAAGAAGTACCACAGCGTCTTTTTCGTATTGGAATGGCTTACATGTGTTGTAGTACATCACTCTAGCTTTCATTTAAGGGCAATAGCTATTTGATACCTTGACTGGTTTCCAAGTGGAAATTATTGGATTGCTTTGCAGGTTTTCAAGATATGAGTAAAAAAAAGTCCACTCCGAATTCAAACTTCATTTTGCAGTTAAACCCCATAGAAGTTGGCGAGGCTCATTCAATCCGTTACATCTATTGTACTACATCACTCTAGCTTTCAGTTAAGGGTAAAAGTTATTTGATACCTTGACTGGTACCTTCCGAAATATGTGCAAACAAAGACAAGGTCAAAGTCTATTTTTAAACATCGAGTAACTCCGAAAATACTAATGTAAGAAAAAAAGTACCACAGCGTCTTTTTCGTATTGGAATGGCTTACACGTATTGTACTACATCACTCTAGCTTTCATTTAAGGGCAATAGCTATTTGATACCATGTCTGGTTTCCGAAATATGTGCAAACAAAGACAAGGTCAAAGTCTATTTTTAAACATCGAGTAACTCCGAAAATTCTAATGTAAGAAAAAAAGTACCACAGCGTCTTTTTCGTATTGGAATGACTTACATGTATTGTACTACATCACTCTAGCTTTCATTTAAGGGCAATAGCTATTTGATACCTTGACTGGTTTCCAAGTGGAAATTATTGGATTGCTTTGCAGGTTTTCAAGATATGAGTAAAAAAAAGTCCACTCCGAATTCAAACTTCATTTTGCAGTTAAACCCCATAGAAGTTGGCGAGGCTCATTCAATCCGTTACATCTATTGTACTACATCACTCTAGCTTTCAGTTAAGGGTAAAAGTTATTTGATACCTTGACTGGTACCTTCCGAAATATGTGCAAACAAAGACAAGGTCAAAGTCTATTTTTAAACATCGAGTAACTCCGAAAATACTAATGTAAGAAAAAAAGTACCACAGCGTCTTTTTCGTATTAGAATGGCTTACACGTATTGTACTACATCACTTTAGCTTTCATTTAAGGGCAATAGCTATTTGATACCTTGTCTGGTTTCCGAAATATGTGCAATCAAAGACAAGGTCAAAGTATACGATTTTTAAAAGTCCAATAACTCGGAAATTTCTAATGTGAGAAAAAAAAGTACCACAGCGTCAGTATCACTACTACAACGTCTATCGATGAGCAAATTTACAAACAAATCTATTTTTTTTAAATTTCGCAAATTTTTGAAAGGCTGATTTCCGAAATATGTGCCAACAAAGACATGGTCAAAGTCTATTTTTAAACATCGAGTAACTCCGAAAATTCTAATGTAAGAAGTACCACAGCGTCTTTTTCGTATTGGAATGGCTTACATGTGTTGTAGTACATCACTCTAGCTTTCATTTAAGGGCAATAGCTATTTGATACCTTGACTGGTTTCCAAGTGGAAATTATTGGATTGCTTTGCAGGTTTTCAAGATATGAGTAAAAAAAAGTCCACTCCGAATTCAAACTTCATTTTGCAGTTAAACCCCATAGAAGTTGGCGAGGCTCATTCAATCCGTTACATCTATTGTACTACATCACTCTAGCTTTCAGTTAAGGGTAAAAGTTATTTGATACCTTGACTGGTACCTTCCGAAATATGTGCAAACAAAGACAAGGTCAAAGTCTATTTTTAAACATCGAGTAACTCCGAAAATACTAATGTAAGAAAAAAAGTACCACAGCGTCTTTTTCGTATTAGAATGGCTTACACGTATTGTACTACATCACTCTAGCTTTCATTTAAGGGCAATAGCTATTTGATACCTTGACTGGTTTCCGAAATATGTGCAATCAAAGACAAGGTTAAAGTATACGATTTTTAAAAGTCCAATAACTCGGAAAATTCTAATGTGAGAAAAAAAAAGTACCACAGCGTCAGTATCACTACTACAACGTCTATCGATGAGCAAATTTACAAACAAATCTATTTTTTTTAAATTTCGCACATTTTTGAAAGGCTAACCCCTTTCTTGTTTTTTGTCCGAAAATATTTTTTTTCTTATTTTGATATTTCATTATAGTAGCTATTTAGTGCATTCAAAATTAAATCAATACCAAGTGGAAATTATTGGATTGCTTTGCAGGTTTTCAAGATATGAGTAAAAAAAAGTCCACTCCGAATTCACACTTCATTTTGCAGTTAAACCCTATAGAAGTTGGCGAGGCTCATTCAATCGGTTACACATATTGTAGTACATCACTCTAGCTTTCATTTAACGGTAAAAGCTATTTGATACCTTGACTGGTTTCCGAAATATGTGCAAACAAAGACAAGGTCAAAGTCTATTTTTAAACATCGAGTAACTCCGAAAATTCTAATGTAAGAAAAAAAGTACCACAGCGTCTTTTTCGTATTGGAATGGCTTACACGTATTGTAGTACATCACTCTAGCTTTCATTTAAGGGCAATAGCTATTTGATACCTTGTCTGGTTTCCGAAATATGTGCAAACAAAGACAAGGTCAAAGTCTATTTTTAAACATCGAGTAACTCCGAAAATTCTAATGTAAGAAAAAAAGTACCACAGCGTCTTTTTCGTATTGGAATGACTTACATGTATTGTACTACATCACTCTAGCTTTCATTTAAGGGCAATAGCTATTTGATACCTTGTCTGGTTTCCGAAATATGTGCAAACAAAGACAAGGTCAAAGTCTATTTTTAAACATCGAGTAACTCCGAAAATTCTAATGTAAGAAGTACCACAGCGTCTTTTTCGTATTGGAATGGCTTACATGTGTTGTAGTACATCACTCTAGCTTTCATTTAAGGGCAATAGCTATTTGATACCTTGACTGGTTTCCAAGTGGAAATTATTGGATTGCTTTGCAGGTTTTCAAGATATGAGTAAAAAAAAGTCCACTCCGAATTCACACTTCATTTTGCAGTTAAACCCCATAGAAGTTGGCGAGGCTCATTCAATCCGTTACATCTATTGTACTACATCACTCTAGCTTTCAGTTAAGGGTAAAAGCTATTTGATTCCTTGACTGGTACCTTCCGAAATATGTGCAAACAAAGACAAGGTCAAAGTCTATTTTTAAACATCGAGTAACTCCGAAAATACTAATGTAAGAAAAAAAGTACCACAGCGTCTTTTTCGTATTGGAATGACTTACATGTATTGTACTACATCACTCTAGTTTTCAGTTAAGGGTAAAAGCTATTTGATACCTTGTCTGGTTTCCGAAATATGTGCAAACAAAGACATGGTCAAAGTCTATTTTTAAACATCGAGTAACTCCGAAAACTCTAATGTGAGAAGAAAAGTGCCACAGCGTCAGTATCACTACTACAACGTCTATCGATGAGCAAATTTACATACAAATCTATTTTTTTTTAATTTTTCAAATTTTTGAATTTTTTCTTGTTTTTTGTCCGAAAATATTTTTATTCTTATTTTGATATTTCATTATCGTAGCTATTTAGTGAATTTAAAATGAAATAAATACCAAGTGGAAATTATTGGATTGCTTAGCAAGTTTTCAAGATATGAGTAAAAAAAAGTCCACTCCGAATTCACACTTCATTTTGTAGTTAAACCCCATAGAAGTTGGCGAGGCTCATTAACTCCGTTACATCTATTGTACTACATCACTCTAGCTTTCATTTAAGGGCAATAGCTATTTGATACCTTGTCTGGTTTCCGAAATATGTGCCAACAAAGACAAGGTCAAAGTCTATTTTTAAACATCGAGTAACTCCGAAAACTCTAATGTAAGAAAAAATGTACCACAGCGTCTTTTTCGTATTGGAATGGCTTACATGTATTGTACTACATCACTCTAGCTTTCATTTAAGGGCAATAGCTATTTGATACATTGGCTGGTTTCCGAAATATGTGCAAACAAAGACAAGGTCAAAGTCTATTTTTAAACATCGAGTAACTCCGAAAACTCTAATGTAAGAAAAAAAGTACCACAGCGTCTTTTTCGTATTGGAATGGCTTACACATATTGTAGTACATCACTCTAGCTTTTATTTAAGGACAATAGCTATTTGATACCTTGGCTGGTTTCCGAAATATGTGCCAACAAAGACAAGGTCAAAGTCTATTTTTAAACATCGAGTAACTCCGAAAATTCTAATGTTAGAAAAAAAGTACCACAGCGTCTTTTTCGTATTGGAATGGCTTACATGTATTGTACTACATCACTCTAGCTTTCATTTAAGGGCAATAGCTATTTGATACATTGGCTGGTTTCCGAAATATGTGCAAACAAAGACAAGGTCAAAGTCTATTTTTAAACATCGAGTAACTCCGAAAACTCTAATGTAAGAAAAAAAGTACCACAGCGTCTTTTTCGTATTGGAATGGCTTACACATATTGTAGTACATCACTCTAGCTTTTATTTAAGGGCAATAGCTATTTGATACCTTGGCTGGTTTCCGAAATATGTGCCAACAACGACAAGGTCAAAGTCTATTTTTAAACATCGAGTAACTCCGAAAACTCTAATGTAAGAAAAAAGTACCACAGCGTCTGCAGGAGACTACTAATGAAAGAGGGGCCTGTAGGAGGAGATTACTTATTAAATAGGGGCCTGTTGCAGGAGACTACTAATGAAAGAGGGTCCTGTTGCAGGAGACTACTAATGAATGAGGGGCCTGTAGTAGGAGACTACTAATAAAATAAGGTCCTGTTGCAGGAGACTACTAATGAAAGAGGGGCCTGTAGCGTAGACTACTAAGGAAAGAGGGGCCTCTAGCAGGATACTACTAATGAAAGAAGGGCCTGTTACATTTTTTTATTTTTTATTTTTTTTTATGTAAAATTTGCCATTATAGATTCATTTTTTTTTATACCCTCACCCTACGGGTAGGGGAGTATATATCATTTGATACGGTTCAAAAGTGTAACACCTAGAAATATTCAGATTAGTACCCACGTGTCTTTGAACCAAATTCGATTTATGACTTTCTGAATCGTTTGAGCCATGTCCGTCTGTCCGTCCGTCCGTCTGTCCTGCTGGTACGCACGACAACTTTCGAAAGAGTTAAGCAATCACTCTGAAATTTGGCATGGCTTAATATTTCCCCAAAACTGCTTATGGGATTGCATATGGGCTATATGGCCACACCCCTTCGGGTACCTCTCATACAAATCTGCTATTTCGCCCACTTTATAAATCGTGTAATAATATCAACACGCGCACGTTCGATCTTGGCCAAATTCCGTATTTAGTAATGGTATAACTATACAAAGTTTTGGACAAAAACTTGGCAGTCTGGCAACTCCCCTTCTGGTACCGCCCATACAAATGTACCATCCCGCCTAGGAATCGTGTAATAACACCAATATGCCCAACGACATCTTGCCCAAGTTCTGTATTTTGTAAAGCTGTAACTACACAAAGTTTTGGACAAAAAATTAGAAGTCTGGCAACTCCCCATCTGGTACCTCCCATACAAATGTACCATCCCGCAAACCTTAGAAATCGTGTAATGACACCAATATGCCCAACGCGATCTTGCCTTGGGTTAATATTTTCCCAAATCTGCTTATGGGATTGCATATAGGCTATATGGCCACACCCCTTCGGGTACCTCCCATACAAATCAGCTATTTCGCCCACTTTAGTAATCGTGTAATAATATCAATACGCACAATATCAATCAATACGGCCAAATTACGTATTTGGTAAAAGTACAACTGGACAAAGTTTCTGACAAAAACTTGGAAGACTGGCAACTCCCCTTCTGGTACCTCCCATACAAATGTACCATCCCGCCCCTGATAAACCGTCTAATACTATCAGTATGACCAAGCCTATCTTGCCCAAATTTTGTATTTAGTAAAGTTATAGCTAGACAAAGTTTTGGACAAAAACTTGAATGCCTGGCAACTACCCTTCCAGTACCTCCCAAACAAATGTACCATCCCGCCTACATTAGAAATCGTGTATTAATATCAATATGCCCAACGCGATTCTGCCAAATTTTGTACTTAGTAAACCTATAGCTAGACAAAGTTTTTGACAAAAACTTGGAAGTCTGGCAACTCCCCTTCTGGTACCTACCATACAAATGTACCATCCGATATTTATTTCTATAGCATTCGGTATTTTAGGTTGCTATTATGACTTTTCATCAGATGTTACGTCAAATGATGGTAGCCACGATCACTTTTGACTTTCCGATATTTTGGAATATGAGACTGCAACTTTTTCACTGGTTTTTTTTATTTATTTATCTTAACATTTTTACAATTCATCTTATAGATACATTCCCGCGAAGCCGTTGCGGCTTGTCTGCAGGATAATAACTAGATATGTGTTTAACATAGCTTTTAATGCCTGTTGCAGGAGACTATTAATGAAAGTGGGGTCTGTTGCAGGAGACTACTAATGAAAGAGGGGCCTGTAGCAGGAGATTACTTATTAAATAGGGGCCTGTTGCAGGAGACTACTAATGAAAGAGGGGACTGTTGCAGGAGATTACTTTTTAACTTTTAGTCTCCTTTACTTTTAGTCTCCTGCAACAGGCATTAAAGTTGCAGGAGACTACCAATGTAAGAGGGGGCCTGTTGCAGGAGACTACTAATGAAAGAGGGGCCTTTAGTAGGAGACATCTGATACAAGAGGGACCTTTGGCAGGAGACTACTAATGAATGAGGGGACTGCAGCAGGAGACTACTAATGAAAGAAGGGCCTGTATCGAAGACTACTAATGAAAGAGGGGCCTCTAGCAGGATACTACTAATGAAAGAGGGACCTGCAGCAGGAGACTACAAATAAAATAAGGGCCTGTTGCAGGAGACTACTATTGAAAGAGGGGCCTGTGGCAGGAGACTACTAATGAAAGAGGGGCCTGTTGCAAGAGATTACTTATTAAAGAGGGGCCTGTAGCAGGAGATTACTAATTAAAGAGGGGCCTGTAGCAGGAGACATCTAATGAAAGAGGGGCCCGTTGCAGGATACCACTAATGAGAGATGGGCCTGTTGCAGGAGACTACTAATGAAAGAGGGGCCTGATGCAGGAGACTACTTATGAAAGGGGGGCCTGTGGCAGGAGATTACTAATTAAAGAGGGGCCTGTAGCAGGAGACATCTAATGAAAGAGGGGCCTGTTGCAGGATACCACTAATGAGAGATGGGCCTGTTGCAGGAGACTACTAATGAAAGTGGGGGCTGTTGCAGGAGACTACTAATGAAAGAGGGGCCTGTGGCAGGAGACTACTAATTAAAGAGGGGCCTGTAGCAGGAGATTACTTATTAAATAGGGGTCTGTGGCAGGAGACTACTAATAACATAATTGCCTGTTGCAGGAGACTACTAATGAAAGAGGGGCCTGTGGCAGGAGACTACTAATGAAAGAGGGGCATGTTGCAGGAGATTACTTATTAAATAGGGGCCTGTTGCAGGAGACTACTAATGAAAGAGGGGCCTGTGGCAGGAGACTACTAATGAAAGAGGGGCCTGTGGCAGGAGACTACTAATTAAAGAGGGGCCTGTGGCAGGAGACATCTAATGAAATAGGGGCTTATCTATATGTTTAGATTTTCCATATTCCAACAAGAAATTATCCTCCTCGAACATCGATTTCAATTCCTGTGGATTATTTGGATCCCTCGGCATTCCCTCATTGCGAATTCGCTGCAACTGTCTCCTCATTTGTTGGAAGCACACAGAGGATGCCAGTTGTGCATCTTTGATGCACTCTTGATCAAAAATTTCCCGAACTCCTTTCCTTTTTGCAGCGGTTTTTTCCTTACAAGCACTTTTTATGTTTCGCAGCATCTCAAATTTTTTAATTATGTCCTCCGGAGGTGCATTGTTATGATGTTAATCCAAACTTAGCTGCTCACAGACACCATCTCCGTTCACAGAAACACTTACACTTTTTCTTGAATATCTGTCTCTCCTTTTTTAACAAAAGGAGTTGGGAATTTTTGCGATATCCACTTATGAATTCATAACTCAAAACTTTTTTTTCCATATTTATTAATAGCACACGCTTTTTGCTTCCACGCACAACAAAGATCACTTTCAAACTGCAAACGTCAAGCTGTTCTTCAATTGCAAAGTAATACCAAAGTTGGTGTTCAAACATTGGAAATAACGGTACTGTTACAAAAACAGACCACACTTCGAATGTCGTGGGCGTTATGTCGCACCTAAAATGGACATAAAGCCCGTGGGCTTAATGTCGCGCCAGTCATGGGCTTTATGTCCAATTAAAATGGACATAAAGCCCGTGGGCGTTATGTCCATTTTAGGTGCGACATAGCGCATTTATGTCCACGGGCGTTACGACGCGTCACCGATCGTAAACCCCAAATAAAATCATGCGTGATTCCCTTTTAAGTGTGCGTGGTTATCTGCAAATTATAACTCTGATTGAAACCCATGCCATTCAACACAAAGTCATTGCTGATGAATTATCCTGTGATTCTGAATTATCAAATCCACTTTTCAGCAATATCCATTAATTTAAGCTAATGTCTCAAAAACATGAATATACCATTTTTACTGCGTCTTTTTGTTTGTCAAACAAACGATATTGTCTCAATGGAATGAAACCGCCATAAACACGGAAGATTATTTACACCAATTTCACTGATTGGCTTTTTCAATTTGAAAAGTATTTTTCCATTAACCCTTGCCAATATTTCAATTGCCAATGTTTTGCATATCCAATAACATCTTAGAATATTTGGCGAAGCCTATAAGCCAAGAGAAATGGAAATGGTATACAAGTTAGATATCTTCTCTCTTTATTTCTCGTGAGCAATTTAAATTCGTATGACCCCCCTGTTCACATTGTGTGTTGAAAATGGTTATCGTTATTTTTTTCTAGTTATCATTGATTTCATCTTTCGGTTCTTACACGGATGTGTAATCACATACCGGGGGGGTGTGATGGCGCTTGTTGGCAATGCCATATGGCATTTATGAAATGTTATAAGGATAATCATATATTTACACAAATAATTCGTGTGACGTTTCTTCTTGGTTTCTTGAATTGCCAGTGAAAGAGATGAACAAACACGCAAAATACACACAAACCCACACACATGCACGCACATTATCATATGAGCAAGACGAAATTGTGTTAGTAGATCAACACCAGGATGAAAAGGAAGAAAATGTATATGTGTGTATAGCGGCTATTCCGTGGCAAATCGTTGAATAGTGGCATAATTCAAAACAGGATTTTTTTTCAGGAGAGCCGTTTAAATTCAATTTAGTCTTACTTAAAACTTACTAGTCTTAAAAAAACTAAAGGTTTTTCCAATAATATAGAGATGTGTATTTTTAATATTATGTCAAACACAAAGTCAATTCAATTTAATTAGAGATTTACAGCTGTTTCTAAAAAATAGAATGTGAATTCTAGATTGTGACACTATTAAAGACAATGAGCGATATGTATTGAGACTCCGAGCCGCAATTTGGTTTAACAATCCACGGGATACATTCTTGTGCGCCTGATCTGTAGTTGAAGACAACGAGATTCATCATATCTTCATGATGTCTGGGGCATTCTGTTTTGCGCTTCATAAAAATACTTAGAGGTGGAGAATTTTCCCAATATATGCTAGTCACTACAATCCCTTGGGCGCTTCATAAAAATACTTAGAGGTGGAGAATTTTCCCAATATATGCTAGTCACTACAATCGTTGCTGTTTGATGCCATCAATATCGAAAAATTGCTGACTAATATTTCTTCGCCTCTATTTATCGTGCTCGCGTATAGTTGGAGAATCTCGATATTGATTCAAGTACCCGTGTTTTTAGCGTAATAAATTAGCTCATATAATTAAAATATCTTGGAGAGTGTCATTTGGCTTATCGAACCCAAAGTTCCAACTATTTGCTAATATTAGTCAACTTTTTATGATGAGGATGACGTCACTTCTTTTGTTGATGGAGAATCCGAGGTAAGGTGGGCGAACTTAAAAGTCTCCCCTGTCTTCAGACAGTGCCGAACTGATCTCAGAGAGGACGTCGTTATACCTTACCCACTTTCTTAAATTGGCATAGAATACTAAAATTAAAAAATGTATTTAGTCAACCAAAAATGTATGTCGTTCATAACCACAAAAAAAACTGCATAGTTTGACTGGGAATTACTCATACACATGTGTGTTAAAACACGCCAATGCGTATATGTATGCAAATACAATCACACATATACATATATCCTGAGTATGCCTGAATGTATTGCAAACAAATTTACATAAAACGTTTTACTGCCATCCAAACACTCTCGCAGTGCCACACAATACAACCCCTTTCAGTTTTTGAATCACTTCTTAGTGGGCGCCCCCATCCCCCCACCTAACCAAAATTGTGACATATTTTATGATAACATAAGTCATGGTATTTTTTCCTATCTTCGTAAAATATGATATTCTAAATAAATGTTAAATAAATAAAAGGAAAATGTGAATATAATATTTGGGAGATGCATAGTGACACAGCTACACCCTGCGGTATTTCCGGAAAAGATATGCGATCTTAATTGGCTTTATATTCTGGCTATACATTGTAAAATATGTTGTGTGTATCGGGAACGATAACCTGTACTTATCAATGACAGCTGAATGAACTAAACGAAATACAAAAGGATTGATGTTTTACACATCCAAATCATATGTGGTGGATAATCTAAATTTAAAACAATTATAACCGCTAGGAAAAAATGATTGATGTTCAAAGCTTTACAATATCTCGCGTTTATGGTGATTAGACTACATGCACATATTGTCAATGAGGACGAGCAAGATGTGGTTGCACTAAGGGAAAAGGTTGTACCTCCGATGATTGTAACCCTCATGCAAGCAGTGTACACCAACACGAATTATATGTGCGTCACAATTGGAGTAAAACAGGAGTGCCCCTTACTATAGGGTTGTATAAGTCGACTCACGAAAAGTCGAAAAACGGACTTTTTGCTACAAAAACAAAACATGAAGTCGACTTTTGATTTCGAAAAAGTCGAGAAAATCGAATTTTCGGTGTCGACTTTTTTATTTTAATTTAAAAACAGTGCGATTTCTCTCCATAAAAATATATTTTTCTAAAAAAAATTTATTAAAAACTTGTAAAATTATTTAATGTTTCCATTAGGTCTTCTTCTTTTTCTAAAATTTGATAAAGGGGGTAAAATGCGTGAAGTGTATGACAGGAAGATAACTTACTGGCGATTAGCATAAACCGACTTGTAATTTACAAAAACACGAAAAGTCTAAAATAGATTTTCTAAATTTTTGAAAAAGTCTAAAGGTCGACATTTTGTTTCAGCTATATAACCCTACCTATTTATTTATTTATTTATTTATTAATTACAATACAAAGTAAATTTATATTATAATTTTGGGTCCAAGGGTAAACCGGGTGACAAAGACCATTTGGCTTGATTTTTGCAGCGACAGACCAAAGCCTCTGGTGGGAATCGAACCCACAACCCCCACGCTGATAGGCAAGCACGCTACCAACTCGCCTACCGGGGCGCTTATAACCCTATCTTATCACCGCATTTGTGTTCAGCAGGTCTGGGGCTAGATTATGCCAAAACATTCCAAGAAGAGAAGAGGAAGTGAAAATAGATAAGTGAAGAAAAGAACATGACTAGAATGGAATCTACAAGGCAGCCGACCTGGTAGTCCGACAAAATAAAACCAAATTATTTGTTTGGGGTCTCTATGAAAAATGCCTCAAAAATAAAAATTCCCAAATTGAGGTATTCCTAAATGTAAATCAAAAATTCCCCAAAAACATCAACATGACAATTTCCCCAAATAATCTGATGAATTCCCCAAATAGTATACAGGGTTATCCGTTCTGCTTTTCAAAAGTAAACGTAAATAAAACACATATAAAAATTTTTTTCATGATATTTCTTTTTTATTGTAATGTTTGAACGTTGACATTATGTGTGAAACACTACATCATTTCAATGACCACCATGAAGTGTTGCAAGCATTGATTCTTTTTAATCTTTAATTGTGGACCAATTTTTGGCACATATTGGGCGGTATCTCGGCCATAACTTGACGAATGTTGGTTATTAAGTGCTCAAAAGTTAAATGTTTATCTGCATAAACACGGTCTTTCGCGTAGCCCCATCAAAAAAAGTCTAATGGTGTCAAATCGCATGATCTTGGTGGCCAGTTGATGTCGCCACTACGAGAAATTACGCGGCCAGGAAATGTCTCTAGCAATAAAGCCGTATTCGCTCGAGTTGTGTGGCACCGTCTTGTTGAAACCACATATTCTCCAACTCGTATTTTTCAATAGCAGGCAAAAAAATATCGGTTATCATACGACCATAACGCTCCAAATTGATGGTGACATTCGTTCCCTCGTCGTTTTCGAAGAAGTAAGGTCCAATCACACCTTCGGATCAAAGAGCGCACCAAACAGTGACATTTTGTGGACATTATTAATATACTTCATAACCATAAACCATAATCTCCTCTTATAGCACGATATGTGGCTGTGCCAGAATGACAATTTTTGTAGTAGGTTTTAATAATTTGTACGCGTTGTGTGATTGTTAAGCGATCCATTTTCGTCAATGTCAGACTTCCAACTGAAGAGAAAAAAAATTGGTTTAACAACTTAGTTTGACAGATGTCGAATTCCAGCCCTATACTTTTAAAACCACGAAATGGATAACCCTACATATTACAGACTCTGTGGGATAGTCTGCACTTATCATCTTCAGCATCAACCAATTCTAGTTGGGTTTCCAGTTTTCAAGTGTTCCATTCCTCTTGTTTTATTACCAGTTTATGCGTGTGGATCCATTACAATACGAAAGAGCAAGGGCAAGAGGGCTTGTCTTAGGCCTAATATGGAGTGTATGATTTTGAATTCAGTTTGTGATTTTGAACTCTCTTGAATAATTTGAAAATAAACTTACAACAAATGTGTTCATGCTGTAGGGCGCAAGGTGTAAATGACACAAGACATTAGGTTAGCTGTAATTATGTGTATGTATGTGTGTTTTGTTATAAATCCATTTATCATTTTTTGAAAATAAAAGCAAAAATGTGTAATGTTTATTTTAAATACATACATAAATTTAAATAAAATTTCAATAGAGTCCTTATTTGGAAATGAACTGTTTTTATTAATCTATGCATGTATGTCAGTGGTAACATTTTTGTGTGTTTTCCTAACGAACCGCTCATTCATTCATTCACTCAATCGTTCGTTAGTTCGTGGTATACGACCAGCTACGACATTAAAAGTTATGGCCTGTGCTAAACAGGCAATCTGCAGGGCCATGCAGGCAGCAGGCAGTTTCGGTTGGTGATTTAACGGATAACATAGTTTCAGGTAATGAGTGTCATAAATCATAGGTCATGCAAAACTCATATTTAAAAGTTTTCTAATTGCATAGACTGTTGTTGAAAACTGCATTTAGTTCTTTGTTGTTGTTCTTGTTTTTTGGGTCAGAAGTATTTTGTAAAAAAAAAAATTACAATACATGGTTTACATTTTGTGTAGAAGTTTAAACATTTACACACTTTTTCTGCCTAAAGAAGAACTTTGATAATAGACAATTAGAAGCAACACATAGAGTGAACTAAGGGAATTAATTAACAACAGAAAAAAGGAAAGGGAAAGAAAATTTTTGAAAATATAAACTGCAGATCCTTGAGAAGACATTGGGGTATTAACGCGTAAAACTCCTTTGATTTAAAAAATATTGGAAACAGAACAATCAACGATTGAGTTACTTAACTCGTCCTTTTTGGGATGCTGCTAAAGATTTTCAGTGTTCGGGGATCACTGTTGGAGAACTTCTGCTACAGATGATATTTTCCCTCCAATACTTACACATCTGGACTTTATTATTTTGTTTCCACCTCCTGAAATTTCCTGAAGTTATTTTCCTCCATTTATTCCAAAGACTTTATTATTTTGTTTCCACCTCCGGGAATTTCCTAAAGTTATTTTCCTCCAATAGCCTTTGAAATTAATTAAGTTTAAATTAATTTTTCTTTGGAAAATTTGGCCCACTCGTACTGAGGTACAATTGTCAATATGTTTGGATGTATTCATCAATTTATATGTTCACTACTTCGCAGTTATCCTGCCTTTTAACTTCACATCGTTCAACTTTGTTATACTGACAAACAATTTCAATCCGAAACTCTTCATTTTGTCAATATAATTGATACTTTGCTAGTCGAATGTGCATAGTAAATATTGAAAACTTTTTAAGGGATTTCACAGAAACTTTATGAATGACATACATTCGTGCATTCACTCATTTCTTTCAATACCAGTCGCTCGCTCTATCTTTCTCAATCTTTTGTCCGTGTGGACAAAAGCAGGCTGTTCGTCTTCAATTGCTTTTGTACCAAACTGCACTACTATTTTTTTTTTGTGGCGAATTTCCAATTAAAGTTGCGATTAATGTTACAAACTGACAAAATTAATTTCGAAATAAAAAGTTTTTATTCAGCAAAAGTCTGTTCAATGGATTTCCAATAGTTCCATGAAGCTCGAAACAAGTTATAAACGTTCATTTGCAAAACAATTTTTGGGGCGAAATTTAAATAAGTATGTAGGAGGGTGAGAAAGAAATGCTGTAATTTTTATACAAACGGACCGATTACACTAAGAAACAAAAAAATGCTGATGAAAAGGTTATTTTTAAAATTGTTTTTATTTTAAAAAATCAAATACATTTTTTGAGACATCCATTTTAATAACATAAATACAAAAATTATCAGATTTCTTTGAAATAAATTTTAACTAAAATTTAAATTTATCACATTTTTTTTAAATAATCGCCTTGGTGCAATTTTTTTAAATAAGAAAAAAAATATTTTGATTACAATAAAAATATATAAATAAATAATACAATTATAATAATAATGCCTCAGCATCACTTGGGCATTATTGCCGCCAACTAGCAACATATTTATATAGACAATTTTTGGGAAACAAAAATTAAGAAGACGAAAAAATAATAAACAAAAATTTAATGAGAATTTTGAATACGAATGTCAGTCTCAGTGTTATTAACAAAGCTAAGTAGGAAAAGTCTTTTTCTATAATTTTTGTTCTTGAAAAAAATTCAAAAAAAAATCTAATATGACACAAAGTAGTTGTAGTTAACTTATTTAAGTCGCAATAAAATGTTTAAAAGAAAAATTGAAAAAAGAACCTGTCCACAGTAAAATAAATTTTTGGCAATTTTTGTACTCAAGGAACTACAGTTCATCTGAATTGTTAAGTGATGAAGTCATGTTTTTTTCTCAATACTCGAATTAAAACGCAATCTGGTTGACGCCTAGGAAGAAATTAAATATCTCAACCATAATTTGTACTCTCTTTTACAAAAATATGTGTTTTTAATTGGACAATCTGTGCCTACAGAGAGGATTTTTTCCCAAGCGTGTTCAACATTTACCGAAAAGGGATTACATTGACTATGAAATGCCTATCAAAACTCTAGTTTTTCAACTCTGTCCTTAACAAATGTTTTTTTTTAAAAAATTGATTGAATAAATATTGATAAAAAAAAGTATCTTTTTAATTATTTAACATAAAATTTTATAACTCAGTAAATAAAATATTTTTTATAAATGTTCATTTCAAATGTTCGCTAAAAATTAATATAAAAAAATAAAATATTTCATTTTAAATTGTCGATATAATCAATTAACTATTGTTCAGATGATGCATCTATATCAACTCGTATAGAGCAATCTCTGAGAAAAGTTGAAATGAATCGAGAGAAGGTGCTAAAGATAGGTTTCTACGGAACCGATGTTGCCGATAATTCAGAAAGCTTTTAGACTTCAAATACATAACTTGGTGAACATATTGATATTGGGTGGTAATTTGCAGGATTTGTAGCCTCAGCTTTGTTGGGGATCGCCCGAACATTGGCAACTTCTCAAAGTGAAGGGTAAATACCAGCACTGTACGATATGTTGAAAAGATTACCCAATGTATGGGCTTGAGTCGAAGACCACTCACATAGGACAAGTGCTGAGATACCATTAGGCTGCGGAGTTTTATTTACGTTGAGATTAGCAAGGACCCTTTTAAAACCACGCGGGGCATCGAACTTGATACGTTTTTCATAACGGAGAGTGGTTGACTGTTTTCTGGCAATGATGGATTCATTTCAGACAGAAGGTTAGCTTTGTCAACTGGGTCAGTGAATATCTGGTCATCGTTAACAAGAGTTGGAATAGAAGACGAAGAATTGTCCCTTACTCTTTTAACAAATGCCCAGAAGCTCTTACGTCCCCTGGTAGAAGAAAGAACTTTAGCACGAAGACGCTGTTCGTGAAGAAATTTTTCGCGCCTAAGTACCTGGTACACGATGATCTTGCCAGCTTGTGTAGCAGATCAGTTGTGACATTTTTATTTAAACGCCAATTTCTGAAAGCTTTCTCTTTGGATCTGACAGCTTCTTCGCAAGTCTGATTAAACCAATGGTTTTTCTGGAGATGTTTGACATGGCTATGAGATAATTCTCTTATTCTTATTCAAGGTGAAAACAACCGCTGAAGAATGTTTGATGGTCATACGAATTTATTTAAATTGTTTTTTTGAAGAAAACCCAGTCCCGGGAATTCTTGGGAATATGCCGAAGAAATGTCCGATTCCCGGGAGTTTTAAAAGGTTGGGAAATTTAAAACCCTAGTTCCGTGTGAAAAACCCTTTCTCAGTTTCTTCCAAAGTGATGCGGATTATCAAACGCAAAGGTGCAAATTACGAAAAACACGAGTGCTTGTAATTGTATTTTCTCTTTTGTATATTCTGGATTAATTTGTCCCAACAAAGGAAACGTTTCAAGGTGGACAGTTCAGTCACTGACGGCTTTAATTGAATATAACATAGTTCTGTCATGTGTCTTGTGTGAAATGGAAAACGACAGAAGAAATGTCGACTACGTATTTGTAACTATTTATTGTAAACCGTCAAAGTGATCCCTTACTTATAATGACTTTATAATCCAATTGATAAAATTACCATACAGTCCTCGTACTTGGACTTTGTTGCACTCCAGAGGGGTTGTTTTGTTGTCTAACAAAGTTAAATCTCATTAAATATGTTAAATTTAGATAAATTTCAGACAATCTAACATTTGAACGGAAATCACAACGAAATCACTTTTACACGTTCCACAAAAGAGACACTTGAAAAATATACATTTGTTGCCGGTTCGAAAAAAAAATTAAGAATTCAAATCACAATTCCAGACAATAACAAAAAAATGTGTAATAAAATTATAATCGTTGGATTAACACAACAATCATCTGTAGAGGGTGTTGATGACAATATAACACCTAAACACGTGAAGTATTTCTTCGTCTGACAGTTTGTTGACTAACTTCGAAGTTTCTTACTGGGCAAAGTTGGTCCCTTTTTTCGGTTTTCAAAAAAACCAACAACAGGAAAAACAGAAAGAAAACCCGAAGATGAAACAAAACCCAAATGATGATAATTATCATAATAACTCAAAAGAGATTTGCCACAGACAAAATGAACGAATGAATGAAACGAAAACAATCTTCAGAAGAGGATAGTCAAAATTATTTAAAAGGGGGAACGAATATACAGAAAGGAAAAAAGCGTTGGGCTAATGACGGCTGTTGCCGTTAATGCTAATGTTGCACGCACCCAGCCGAACACACTCCCTTGCTTTCCCCTTAAAACGCTCAATATCCCATGGCTGCGCCACATTTAAAATTCCAGTCATAAGCTCCGACATGGGATCAGGTGTGTTCTAATAATAAGAAAACATTAAACAGGCTTAGCATCCTTCAAGGAAAATATCCAAGAATTTCCTGCAAAATGATGAAAAATGTGACAATGAGCTTTGGATGTCAGCAACACAACGAAGGAACGGTGCTGAGCAAAGCAAGACAAAGCAAAACTATGCATACTAGCAGTTATACATTTGGGCGTTGATTTCCTGGGGTTAGGCGGAAGAAACGTAAGATTTATTTAAGGGATGTTGAGATGTATTTGCCAAACACTTATGGCAGTGCTCGACAAAAAAAATATTCGAAAAAATATAACTAATGACTTTTAGCTGGATAGTGTACACTGGGTGGTAGAGGTAATGAACGTTGGATAAATGAGATGGCAAAGGAGAGATGGAAAAGGAGACAGAGACGTGGATTCGTGAGGTGAAAAGTCTTTTCAAGGAGGCTGACAAGAAGCGAAAATTGTTGGAAGAGAAAATGTAATTATACTGGGCTATGCATTCATGTTGAGGGCAATCCCCGGATTGAGGATTTATGTGAAGACTGTTTTTTTTTAAACGTGTGTTTTGAGGAATAAATAAAATGCATATAATTCAATGTTATGGCCAAGAATTTATCTTTATTATTATATTATATTTCAATACTAATTTCTTGAATAATTTCCAGCCGAGAGGCCCAATTTTCGACAACTTTTTGCTGCACTTGGGGCCGTATGTCATTAATAACGTGTCTCATAGTCAGTCTTACCTGCATAGACAAGTAGACTTCATATAACCCCACAAAATGTTAAAGCGATGTTAAATCCCACGATCTTGTAGGACCACGCTCGAGATAATGAGCTGTATGGCAAAAAGCGCCGTCTATTTGGAACTAAGGGTCGTCCACATCAACATTCTCCATTAATCATGGCTCTATAGCCTTCCCCATAGACTGTTACATTCTGGCCGGCATCATTTTTGAAGAGACATGTGTAACGTACAAATACCAGTGAATAAATAAATTATTTTGTTTGTGTTTTTCTATTCTATTATAACAATAGAATGTCCCTGTCGGTGGCATAGTTTAGGGCATTTCATCGAGGAGTAGGACTGAGGGAGCCATTGAAAGAGCTAGCAAGCAGTCGGAGGGGGGGTTCGGGTCCTTTCCTCGATTTGGACTTTCGTTGGTACGGCATAAAAATATTATTTGTATAGACTCCCGGTTTATTTAATAGATGAGTGGTGGACTGGACTCTCTGAATACATCTGAAATAAAGCCCCATTCAAAGAGAAAGTTGTAATGCAATTTGGTATACTCCCAGTATATAGCCTTACAGATCCCGAGATGGTTTGGGAATCTGAAGCCTCTTTACCCTCCCTACCTGTGGTTCTAATGGCGACATAATAAGTTATAGAACCCCTGAACGTAACAATGACCGCAAGATTACTCTATCTCCTCTCCAACGCGGTGGTAGAAGGAAACACACATATAATTCTATTCACAATCCATACTAATAGAGGTGATTAAATTTATTAAAGATATCCCAAAAAAATCCTTAGAATACAATGCAATACCTGGTTAAGAATCTTAATGAGAACAGGCTAAAAGTATACACTAGTTTCGTAGTTATAAAATTCATTGCCATATTAGGTGGAAACTAATGTCTGGTAAAATTTAGCCCTAAACCTACAACACTATTATTAAAGTCTAAAAGTTCAATGATCAATAATTAGATACTATAACTATTTCCCTAGTTTGTCTATTTTCCGCCATGGCACGCAAAGTCAAGTATACTGCTGTTTTAAAAGTAGCGTATCGATTGCAACGATCACTTTCCAAGTATGTATTTTTGGTTCTATTTTTAATATGTTTCGCTGTTAATTTGGTTAGCAGTATTTCTCTTGATTTCAATAACTTTGCTCTCCATGTCGCAAACAAGACAATCCACACAACACTTCATATATATTAACCTTGTTTTATTTTTCTTCTGTTTTGGTACTCACTCATTTATTCCATCGATGCTTGAAGAGGGCCCTTTTCTCACTCGATGACGTAGAACAAAGGTATTAGGTAGCTCCAATCAATTTTGGCCTGGATAATTAAATTATATGAAATCGTGTATGTGGTATTATGCTACTTAGATCTACCGAATGACGTCTATACCTCTTCAGACGTTTATATCATTGACACTTATTTCTTTGGTGAAATATTTAATTCACTACGTCTGAAAAGGCATATTGGCACTTATTGTCTTAACGAATAATACATTTTTTTTTTTTTTTTTTTTTTTAATCTACACTACCGTTTGGGTAATTCCACTTTGATGGAGTGCTTACTCCAATAACTTTTAAATGCCGGCACGTGGGCAGGGGGAACATGAAATTTTTAGGGTATCAGCACCTCATCCGATATTTTCAATATCACTTCGGTTTGTTAAAATATAATCACTCCGTCGTAAGCCACTTTATCCGAGAGGAACTGGTGTTGATTCCTGGCTAATTTTACACGTTATTTATTCTTTCGATCGGTGGATTTCTTCATAAAATTATTAAAATTATTTAATTATCACCACTCGTGTTTTTCGTTCCGATCAAAGTACCGTCTCAATTGTTGTAGGTTGTCTTTTTTTTCTTTCTTTCTTCCTTCGTGAGTGCTGGTTTTTTCAACATCTATGCTCTGTGTAGATCATTACAAAAACAGATCAAACTAGGGAGAGAAACTACGGTAGCAAAACCAGGTTTTAGTCTTCCCTTTGTCTGATGGTGTGATTCCAATTAACTTCGGAAGAATAGGGTACACAATCAGGCCTTTACAATTCGGTTCGATAAAGAAATATTTACGAGTATACTCCTAGGATAAGATTATGATATTAGAGTGGTTTTTATCCCCGATTCATTTGTAACCATTTTTACCTGGGATCCAGTACAGACACTATAGTATCCCATTTAGGATACCGGATGGATCTCTAACAGGCTTTATTCCTCGAGGTGATATTAGTCAATATAAATAATAAATTGATTTCGCTGGTACAGGTTATCTGTTTAATAAATTTTTGGACAAAGAAATGGTAATTATACCAATCTTAAAAAAAATTAAACCTCTGTGAGAATATGTACTTACTCTAGTTTCTGAAGATCGAAATATTTAAGAAAACTTTAGTAAGATTTGCGAAAACTTTGCAGATTTTTTTTATCGATTTGGTTTGATGTTCTTTGTTCGGTAGATGAAACAAAAAGGAAGTTGTCGATAAAAAAAAGCGAGCGGGTAAACTCTCTTTCATTCAAAGGTGAAAAAAAATGACATCATATGTTACCAACCATATGAAATAAGAATAGCAGAAGGTGTGTATCTGTTGCCACATCTCTTTGATAATAAGATGGAATGTACAGTACTTTTAGTTTTAAATTAAATGTACATGCTACTTAGATGGAAACTACTTTACAATCAGGTGGGCAACGTAAGGCTTTTGGGGGAAATTTTTAAAATGATGAAATACATTATAAGAAACAAACGGCCATAACAAACCGGATTATTCTTTATCAATGATAAAAAGAATTATCAGGAAACCGGACGTTTACTGACGAATGTCCTTGGCATGATAGGTTCCGTCTAATTTTCCTTGCATATCCTCTAGGATATAGTAGTTACTACCCAGTTTCTCACGAATTCTTGCCTTTATAAAAATTGGAGATAGTTTAGCATTGAATTTCTTTTCTGCCGAACTCTGAGCAAAGTTGCGCCGAAAAACCTCTTGACCTTCTTGAAAAATTTTGGGTCTGGTTCTAAGGTTGTACTGGTGTTGATTTTTGTCATATGCTTCCCTTATGCACTTCCGTATATCCCAACGATTTAATTGTAACCGATCATCTCTATGCATGGTGGTGGATGGTTCATCTGCTAGACCTAATTTGTTTAATAACGTGTAAGAAGAAGCATGTGTGATCATATTGAACCCAAATACAGCATGGTAGGGCGAAGTGTTGATGGTCTGATGATAGGAGTTACGTAAGGCACAACTAATTGCACTTATATTCTCTTCCCAACTTCTGTGATCTTTCTTTAAATATGCCCTTATGCCTGCGATCAAAGATCGATTTACGCGTTCGGAAGCATTCGATTGCGGGGAGTATACTGCTGTGTAGGTGTGCTGTATACCATAAGCAGTTAATAACGCATTAAAATCATTTGAGTGAAATTGGCTTCCATTATCACTTACAACAGTCTCGGGTACACCATAAATGTGGAAAATTTGATTTTCTAGAAACTTCAGTATATTTTTAGCAGTAAATGTGCGGAGTGGGCAAAGCCAATGGAACTTGGTGAAGTGGTCTAGAACGATCAGTAGACCTATATAACCAGATCGACTTCTGGGGTAAGGTCCGAGAATATCGACGTAAAGTCGCTGAAAAGGTCGAAGAGTTATAACTTGTTTTCCCATGGGGGGTTTCATGACACAATTTGGTGCTTTTGTGGTTTTGCATATCTCACATTCCCTTACGTAATTTCTGACGTCTCTCACTATACCTGGCCAGAAGAAATGTCTACGTAGCAGTTCCAAAGTCTTAGTCATACCACCATGAGCTCGAACGGGATCATCATGGGCCCTTGCAATAACATCCTTTCGTAGTCTATACGGTACCCAAAGCTTCCAAGAGCGATTTTCCTGATCTTCTTCTCCGGTATAATGTTCTACTCGGTAATAGATGTAATCGTCTACGATTTTTATATCCGGATATTTGGTTTGTTCTAACCGAATTTTTGACTTCAGCTGCTGATAATCGAAATCATGAAAAAACGGAGAAAGCAAGTCTATCTCTGGTTTGGAGACTTCTAAAGCAGCGATGTCATCCATTGGAATTCTAGACAGTGCGTCCGGAACTACGTTATCCTTCCCTTTTCTATGGGTAATAGTAAATTGGTAAGCCTGTAGCTTAAAGACCCACCTGGCCAATCTGCCACTAAGGTCAGGTTGTTTTAAAAGCCACACCAGGCTGGAGTGATCGGTGATCACTTCAAACTCCTGCATTTCAATATAGCACCGAAATTTCTTAATCGCCTCGATTGCAGCAAGACACTCTCTCTCTGTGACGCTGTAATTACGTTGAGCGGTATTTAATTTTCGGCTCATATAAGCGATGGGTCTTTCCTGGCCTTTGTCATCAAGTTGCACCAAAACCGCGCCAATACCGTAATCACTTGCGTCACAATGTAAAAAGAATTTCTTGCTGAAATCAGGGTTTGCCAAAACCGGTGCGGACGTCAGCAAGTCCTTTATCTTCTCAAAAGCCTCATGGGATTCCGCTGTCCAGCAGAATTTATTTTTAGTAGAAAGAATATTAGTAATAGGAGTGACTACAGTAGCGAAGTTATCAATGAATCGGCGGTACCATCCCGCTAATCCTAGGAATCCTCGAACCTGCTTTAGATTCTTGGGTACCGGCCAGTTCTTTATAGCGGAAACTTTTTCTGGATCCGTCGAAATTCCACCATTACCTATTACGTATCCTAAGTAATTTACCTTAACTACACAGAATCTACTCTTTGAAATATTTAAAGTTAAGTTAGCTCGTTTGAAGGCTGTTGCAATTCTCATCAATACCTCAATATGGGACGAAAAATTCTCAGATACCACTACCAAGTCGTCGAGGTAACCAAACACACAATGCCTTAGATCTGGAGGAATGAGTTGATCCATAAGTCTGCACATCGTTTGGGGAGCCGTACACAGACCAAATGGCATCACAACAAACTGGTATAGAGGTCTACCGGGTACTGTAAAAGCAGTACAGGCTTTGGATTCCTCGTCTAGTACAATTTGCCAATAGGCATCCTTTAGGTCAAGCTTGGATATAAGACTGGCTTTAGGCAACCTAGCAAAAATACCGTCAATGTTTGGTAAAGGATACGCATCCTTTTTAGTTACGGTGTTCAATTTACGTGCATCCAAACATAAGCGTACTTTGCCAGGTTTAACCACCAATCTCATAGGGGAACTCCATGGCGAATTTGATGGTTCAATAACGCCAAGTTTCAGCATACGGTCAATTTCCTGATACATCAACTTTTCGACAGCCGGCGAGACTGGATAAAACCTCTGTTTGATGGGGGTGGCATTGCACACGTCGATATGATGGGAAATAAGACTCGTTCGGCCTAGACCATTTGTTTCAAAATTTGGAAACATACCAATTACTACCTGCAACTGAGAGCGTTCCATTGTGGTTAAAGGGAAAAAGGCTTCGTTAACTTCTAAACTAGAATTTGTCTCGGATACGGTCGGGAAAACGGGTTTCTCCTGTGGAAAAGCTGATTCAACTGGACATTGATGATCTAGGTGTGAGTCAAACATATCTACAGCGCTTATAATATCTGGAACCAGGTCAAAAGCCTTCCAAAAATCAACTCCCAGAATTAGTCTGGATGATATTGCAGGTATAACGAATAGTTTGATTCCTCGTACTTGATCTTTAAAACGAATATCAACCTGAAGCCAACCTAATACTGATTGTGATTTACCGTCTGCAGTCTTTACAAAGGATCTGCATTTTACAAAGTTGTCATATTTGTTAAATTCCTTGGTAGCTAAGTCCGAACCAATACAACTGATATTGGCTCCGGTATCCAATAAGCCATATTCTGTGAAATCTAGAAATGAAACTTTCGCATAATAGCGCTTGTCAGAGGGATTTGAAAGTATTGCAGATATAAGATATTTCTTCCCTAGCTTCCGTAATTTGAAATATTTTCTAAGACGTGTTGTTGAACGTTTCGGCTGCGTCGATGTACAGGCGGCTATAGAAGGTGTGTTAAATATTTCCTTTCTTTTTTGTAAGTAAATTTCCCACTTTTTGTGGTAGGGGAGTGTTGGAAATATGAGACGAGTTGCTATATCAGAAGAGATAGTACTACACGGGGCAGGATTACTGTTGACTGAAGTAAAGTCAGAGGGTTTTCGGAGAATGATTGGAGTATTATTTTTGTTCGAATTGAACTCGGGGTTAACAGAATTTGTTGAAGAAGGATCTTGAAAGGAGGAGTCATTTATATGTTTATCTTCGAGTTTTTCCGCTATGTTATCTCTTTGGGGAGACTCGCTTGTCGAAAATTTTTAGAAAACTGCAGTTTTCGACTGGCACAATTAGGGCAATTTGGCTTATATGTATTTTTGGCCCCACAGCCGTAGCAAAAAACTTTCTTATCCCCTAAGCAATCTTCCCAACGATGACCTTGTTCATCACAATTCCAACAAGTATACTTGTTGGGGGAATATTGGATCGCGTCAATAGCCTCCTTCTTATTTACGGAGTTTTCGTTAAAATCCTCCTCAATTTCTGAAATTTCTGCTATCTGTCTTCTTGTCGCAAACGTATTTCCTAGCCTACCTGCTAAATTTCTTCTCACATGTTCGTCGTTTAAAAAGTTTTCCCTCATTTGAACTAATTTGCGTAGATGAGGTATAGAATTTATTGGAATATATAAGAGTTCTTGTCGTATTTCAGGACGTAGATTACGCGTCAATATTTCAATTAGTTCCATATCCGACATAGGAGAGGATAACCTATCGAGTATTGCCGAGACCGAATCATAAAATGAATCAAAAGACTCACCCTGCTTCTGTTTCCTATTTCGGATTTCTTCCCTGAGATCAAAAGTAGTTTTGAAATCACGATATTGATATTTAATTGCCACACAGAATTCTTCCCACACAATTGGACTGGCTTGTCGATGATACCGCCAATACCATTCTCCTGCCTTTCCTACTAAAAGAATGTTCAAGTTGCGACAGATGAGGGAAAAATCTCCATTAAACGTATCCTCCGTCAGAGTTCTTATACGATATAAAAATTCTTCTACATTTAACCCATTCGGGGAACCGTCGAATTTTAGATGCCAATTCTGAATTATGGTCGTTATTTTATCGGGTTGTATATGCATATTCGATACTGAAGCACGGTTAGAGGCATTTGAGTTATGAAGGGATTGTTGTGTAAGAGTAGGTTGTCCACTGTTACTATTCATAGGCCTGTTCCTATTATCCGGAACTTGATTGTTTTGATTTGTGACATTAGCCGGAGATGGAGCTAGGGGAACTAAATTCAAACTACTTAGAATTCGCGACAAACTGTCTTCTACCATTTTATGAATTTCCCTATAATCAATAGGATTACTAGCCTGGGACGGTTGAGTATTCAGTGCGAAGGAATCTGAATGTCGTAATGGACGATTTGGGGTTAAGCCCATAGCTCCTTGAGTTTCAACAGTAAAATCCAAGAGATTACTCTGAGTTTCATATACAGGTTTCTTCGAGTTGCGAGTATTGTACCCTTTACTTAATGCACCTCGACCTTTTCCTCTGTTAATATGTTTTATTACAGGGGCAGTTTTTGGATTAATTGTGGTCACCTGCAGATCGGAAAGTTGACACGCCAACTTACATGTTGGGCATTCTGCATTAGCAGATAAAAAAGTCTCTAAGCAATTTCTATGGCCTGCATGGGAGCACTCACTAAGAATAAGGCATTCATGATCTTCGGTCATAAGTTCATTACAACAAGCACAAGCCTGAGAGTCAAGAGTACATATCTGATCCGTAGTTGGTTGAACCGAAGGTCCACCTGATGTCGAGGGATGTGTCGGTGTTCTATTCATCTTTATACATGCAAGAATTTAAAAATAAAATATATTATAATCTAATTTTGTATATGAAACAAATTTATCTTGAAAAAAAATCGTTAATACATTAATGTGTTTCCTTCACCACGGTACAGAGCAATTGGAGATAGAATAAAAAGCTATATCTATGAAGTATACGGGAACAAAATTTGGATTATGGTGCCTTTAGGGAAGCTATCACAATATTAGTTTCAGAACAAACCAATCGAAACCCATTTCTTAACTTCGGATTTCCCAGTCTTAACACAGATATGAATTCGCAAACAGCTAAATCATATGATCCGGCTTTAACACTAGTATTGATACCTTAGTATCTGGAACTAAGACTATGACAACTTTTACCTTGGCTGACATAACTGATTTGAATAGACGATATTAAATTACTCTATAGGAAACATACCCATTGAACACAACGGTTAGATCACTCGATCCTTACGACCTCAAGTGTCCAAAAAAAAATCCTGGAAGGTAATGCAATATATATCCTAAAGACTTCCTCAAACAAAGTTTACCCAAATCCGTCATGTGCTAAAATATGAAAGGAACTCTACAGTTTAAAACTATTTAAAATATTTACGAGGCATAAAGGACCTTTGAAGTCCTTATAGGCCCCACGTTGGGCGCCATATTATATTATGTAACGTACAAATACCAGTGAATAAATAAATTATTTTGTTTGTGTTTTTCTATTCTATTATAACAATAGAATGTCCCTGTCGGTGGCATAGTTTAGGGCATTTCATCGAGGAGTAGGACTGAGGGAGCCATTGAAAGAGCTAGCAAGCAGTCGGAGGGGGGGTTCGGGTCCTTTCCTCGATTTGGACTTTCGTTGGTACGGCATAAAAATATTATTTGTATAGACTCCCGGTTTATTTAATAGATGAGTGGTGGACTGGACTCTCTGAATACATCTGAAATAAAGCCCCATTCAAAGAGAAAGTTGTAATGCAATTTGGTATACTCCCAGTATATAGCCTTACAGATCCCGAGATGGTTTGGGAATCTGAAGCCTCTTTACCCTCCCTACCTGTGGTTCTAATGGCGACATAATAAGTTATAGAACCCCTGAACGTAACAATGACCGCAAGATTACTCTATCTCCTCTCCAACGCGGTGGTAGAAGGAAACACACATATAATTCTATTCACAATCCATACTAATAGAGGTGATTAAATTTATTAAAGATATCCCAAAAAAATCCTTAGAATACAATTCAATACCTGGTTAAGAATCTTAATGAGAACAGGCTAAAAGTATACACTAGTTTCGTAGTTATAAAATTCATTGCCATATTAGGTGGAAACTAATGTCTGGTAAAATTTAGCCCTAAACCTACAACACTATTATTAAAGTCTAAAAGTTCAATGATCAATAATTAGATACTATAACTATTTCCCTAGTTTGTCTATTTTCCGCCATGGCACGCAAAGTCAAGTATACTGCTGTTTTAAAAGTAGCGTATCGATTGCAACGATCACTTTCCAAGTATGTATTTTTGGTTCTATTTTTAATATGTTTCGCTGTTAATTTGGTTAGCAGTATTTCTCTTGATTTCAATAACTTTGCTCTCCATGTCGCAAACAAGACAATCCACACAACACTTCATATATATTAACCTTGTTTTATTTTTCTTCTGTTTTGGTACTCACTCATTTATTCCATCGATGCTTGAAGAGGGCCCTTTTCTCACTCGATGACGTAGAACAAAGGTATTAGGTAGCTCCAATCAATTTTGGCCTGGATAATTAAATTATATGAAATCGTGTATGTGGTATTATGCTACTTAGATCTACCGAATGACGTCTATACCTCTTCAGACGTTTATATCATTGACACTTATTTCTTTGGTGAAATATTTAATTCACTACGTCTGAAAAGGCATATTGGCACTTATTGTCTTAACGAATAATACATTTTTTTTTTTTTTTTTTTTTTTAATCTACACTACCGTTTGGGTAATTCCACTTTGATGGAGTGCTTACTCCAATAACTTTTAAATGCCGGCACGTGGGCAGGGGGAACATGAAATTTTTAGGGTATCAGCACCTCATCCGATATTTTCAATATCACTTCGGTTTGTTAAAATATAATCACTCCGTCGTAAGCCACTTTATCCGAGAGGAACTGGTGTTGATTCCTGGCTAATTTTACACGTTATTTATTCTTTCGATCGGTGGATTTCTTCATAAAATTATTAAAATTATTTAATTATCACCACTCGTGTTTTTCGTTCCGATCAAAGTACCGTCTCAATTGTTGTAGGTTGTCTTTTTTTTCTTTCTTTCTTCCTTCGTGAGTGCTGGTTTTTTCAACATCTATGCTCTGTGTAGATCATTACAAAAACAGATCAAACTAGGGAGAGAAACTACGGTAGCAAAACCAGGTTTTAGTCTTCCCTTTGTCTGATGGTGTGATTCCAATTAACTTCGGAAGAATAGGGTACACAATCAGGCCTTTACAATTCGGTTCGATAAAGAAATATTTACGAGTATACTCCTAGGATAAGATTATGATATTAGAGTGGTTTTTATCCCCGATTCATTTGTAACCATTTTTACCTGGGATCCAGTACAGACACTATAGTATCCCATTTAGGATACCGGATGGATCTCTAACAGGCTTTATTCCTCGAGGTGATATTAGTCAATATAAATAATAAATTGATTTCGCTGGTACAGGTTATCTGTTTAATAAATTTTTGGACAAAGAAATGGTAATTATACCAATCTTAAAAAAAATTAAACCTCTGTGAGAATATGTACTTACTCTAGTTTCTGAAGATCGAAATATTTAAGAAAACTTTAGTAAGATTTGCGAAAACTTTGCAGATTTTTTTTATCGATTTGGTTTGATGTTCTTTGTTCGGTAGATGAAACAAAAAGGAAGTTGTCGATAAAAAAAAGCGAGCGGGTAAACTCTCTTTCATTCAAAGGTGAAAAAAAATGACATCATATGTTACCAACCATATGAAATAAGAATAGCAGAAGGTGTGTATCTGTTGCCACATCTCTTTGATAATAAGATGGAATGTACAGTACTTTTAGTTTTAAATTAAATGTACATGCTACTTAGATGGAAACTACTTTACAATCAGGTGGGCAACGTAAGGCTTTTGGGGGAAATTTTTAAAATGATGAAATACATTATAAGAAACAAACGGCCATTACACATGGACCAATGATTCCATCTGCCCATAGAGCACACCAAACAGTGTGTCTCAACAATGGCTAGTTGATTTTCATTACTCCAAATGCGACAATTTTGTTAATTGATCATTCATATCCATTCAACCAAAAGTGAGCTTCAACGCTAAAACAAAATGAAAATTGGGATCGGTGGCCATTATTTTGTTAATAAATTTGCACGATTTGCAAACGTTGTTCCGGTGTAAGTCTATTGATTATGAAATGGCAAAATGTGCATAAATCCAGTGACAGCTGTCAAAAAGACCAAAAGTGTGGCCAGATTTGAAAACCACACGTCTTATAAAAACACCTGTTATGTATCGGGTACACAACATTTTCACATGCTTAATTGCATATGGAACAGTTATCCTCGCGATTGGTGTCGCGATTACCCACACTCAAATAAAATAATAGGCATGTGTTTGATAAAGAGCCAAAGACAATGTTTTTACTTTCAATTAACACATATGCTATTCTAATGCAAGAAAAGCGTATCTATTTAATTCCCCAAATTTCTATCCCCTCTCATTGACGCCTCTGTCACCCAAAGTGTGAACACTTTTAAGTGGTTGTGCAAATCCATCCATTGGTTGGATTGCCAGATACGATGAAAGTGTCTCACTTAAGTGACATTTAATCCATGGCGTTAGTTCTGCTCATAAGGTGGTGAATACCTAACAAGGTAACACAGTATCGATGGCATTCCAGAAAACAAAAGCACAAGGAATGTGTAAGTGGCAAATGTTGCTCTTCTTCTATTCCTCCACCATCTAGCCAGTTCACATCTCTCTGTCTCTCGCACTCCAATTATTCCTTAAATAATGGCATTTATACGTACATATCTACTGCTGTGACTGTGCCATCTAATGTAAAATGACTTACCGGTTTCGGATATCATACTCGTATATATGCACTTGCTGTTGGCTATCCGAACTTTTAATAGCAATATTAGGTTTCATATCCCATAGATATTCGCCGCTGTGTGTGCGCTGGTTTGGCCCTCCTCCCATCGAATATAATCACAGGAATGTGCGTTTGATGTAAATTGTTTTGGAAGCAAGCATTTTTAGACATTTTTTATCTCCAATGCATGAGTATTGTTTATTTATTTATTATTCATAGAGCACCCGGAATACACGTATAAAAATTGTCCTTTGTTTTTGTTTTATCGAAAAGTTTGAATCAGTCTGATATGAGGTTGGTATGGTCAGTATTATGAAATCGTTTGAAGAGACCGCGGCTATCATAAATTAATCAATTTATGTGGAACAGAAGGCTCGGATTGTTCACCAGCTTTAATATTGCATAACTTTTCATTAAAATTCACATGCTTTTGTCGATTTTCTTACCATCCACATTTTTAGAGTGCACCCTCGTAATTCACCTTCACATTTTGTGCGAATCTACCATACTCAGGTTTCTTATGAAGAACTGTATTTTTTTTTTTGTTGAAACACGGTGCAACTAATATTATTTTATTATTTATTGAAAAATTTTAAATTGCATAAAACATGGGACAATAATCTCATACCCGCACATCCCATTCGGATCAAGGGTATCTTCCCTTTTTGGGCGAGTCTTGCAACCTGGAATTTGATGTTTTTTTCACATATGGAGTCAAAGCAGAAACAAGTTTATATATATACAGGGTTTTCCAACAAGAGGTGTTATTTTGATATTCAAAGAAAAATTACATTTTTTTGAGACAAATGATCGGATGTTTACTTTATAATAAAGAGAAAGCTATGTCGTTTATAATGCAAAACAACATTATCCATATCCCTTTCATGAAATTTTCGATAACTAAATCGCACCTCATCAGGTCCTCATCAGTCAAGATGATTTTTCGATGGAATTCTGGATCATTTTCATGCATTTCAAGGACTCAATCGGCAAAGACACGACATTGTTTATGATCGGCCGGCTTGAGTTCTTGTGTTAATATTACAATACCCTTATTAACACAGTTACCCTCGTTAACACAGTGCTTTCACAGGGCTCATACCCTGAGCGTTAGTAAAGAAAAAAATTGGCTAAAGAAAAATTTGGTTTCCGAAAATAAAAAGAGGAGACTTATGTCGTTGCTGAAGCTTAAAACATTGTGGCAAGAAGCAAACTCATAAACATAGATGTAGAGCAACGGAATCCAGCAGATTCAGGAACACAAGAATGCAACTGACATTGGATATGCTGGAGTCCATATGTTCACCTTAAGAAACCAAACCCACTCATAGATGATAGTGTGGACCTAAGCAATACGAAGTCAAAACAGTAATGTGCGGACGTATCTATCTTCTATCTATCGATCTATCTATATATATAAAAATGGATGTGTGTATGTATGTAACGTATGGACTCGAAAACGGCTAGACCGATTTTTATGAAATTTTCAGGGAATCTTCCGAATAACCCCGCGAGTAACATAGGCTACACATTGTTTGGATTTATCTGCATTTAGGGGGTGAAAATGGCAAAAGGGATAAAAACTCCCCTTTCCTATATAAATATGTGTAATACAACACTAATGTTTGCTTAGGGCCAGCAACGCGGACCGGGTCAGCTATAAACAATAAAGATGGTGGCTCCAGTGAACCACCAACAAGGCGAGAGAATAGATTTTGGACTGCACAGTCATAGTTGAATTTGTGCTTTGTAATAGCACACGAAAAGTTGGACAACAAATTTGGCCAGAATTTTAATGTTTCTATTATAAAAAAAACGCAGTTGAAATTGAAATCTAAAGACTCTTTTTGTGGTTTTCCCTTTTCAAATACATGCCAATTTGAAAGGTAGTTAAATGTTGCACGGTGTAATACATGGCTATTATATTTTTTCTATAATCGCATTTTAGTATATAGTGGGTACTTCAGAGGCACCAACAACAACAACAAACTTTAATATTGTTTTTTTTTCTTGCTTTGGAATAGTTTTATAATAAAACCTATGAATTTACTCGAAAAAAACTAAACGTAGTCGTTTATGTGTGCTCCTCAGCATGTGTATGTGAGCACGGTTATGTTAGCATGTGATGTGCCATAAACCCTCTGTCAGTGTATGTGTGTAACGTGGGTAATTCTGGGAAAAACTCCGTCCTCTCTCTACACTGAAGAGGAGAACTACAAAAAGGACAATCACACAATACTTGAAAGTTTACACGCATACTTAAATGGCTAACAATGTTCCATATGTTTTGCTGCTGACGCTTTTGTGGTTATTATTGTCCCGTAGTCCATTGTTGTTCTTGCTATTGTTTTTTTTTTTTGTTTTTCAGAAAAACTGTGGAAGCCATACACTAAAGGATTTCATTTTGTTTAAATATTTCCAGATTTCAGGATTACAGTTTTAGGTTTTACGTTTTTGTTTTTGTTTTGATGGCGATCCGATTTACATTACTGGAATTAGAAAGTTAGTGGATTACAAACATAAATTTGCATTTGTGGTAGTCAAGAGTTACTGTTATAAAATAGTATTCGATGACAACAACAAAAGAAAAACCAAATTTACTATACAGCCTATGCCTTTTATTATCGTTTTAGTTCTTGGGTATTGTAAATACAAGTTTATTTTTAAACATTTAAAAAAATTAGAAATTTCTTTTTCTCGGTGATTTTATTGGTTTATTAAAAACATGAAAATAAGTTTACCATTCCAGGGTTAATGTCAATTTTATACCGTACTGTATAAACCCAATCACCACATCGTTTGGTCATAATGGGATCAGTTTTGGTTGGTGTTCCGTCAAGTTCTGGACCCAGACTATTTTTTTTCGCCTTATTGAGCGATTCAAATCGGAGATTGAGCTTGCATGTTGATTAGGCAGTCCCCAAGTGCTTTAGACAGTGCTGTAGCATTGCACGTAAGATGTCATCTGGCTCTTCTGATTTTCGCGATTAGAATGAACAAATAGCCCATGTTAGTCTGTTTCTCTAGATATCAAGACGCCTTTCGCTGACCTCATCCCATACATCAGTAGATCCAGATACCTTAGGATCTCCGGATAAAATTGGTCTGAACCTGATCTTCTCAGTGACAAGTTCAATGGCATCACAAAACAAAGTCCATAAATCTTTTGTCGGACACGCCTTTTGAAAAAACTCCTTTATATTCGATGTCCGCTCATCCACCTGTAGATCCAGTTATCTCTACCCAGAGATATGTTCCCTTGTCGGGATTTCACATGCGCACTGAAATCGTTTCATTTTGTGCGTCTCCGATGTCTGTATGGGTTTCTCTTTGTATTTGTAAAATTTTGATCGAAGATCAACTAGATTACTCTTGCTGTTTCACTGTTATAGACGGTAGCTTCAACTTTCCTTGGGCCTCCATTCTTATTACCATAACATATCCACAGGAAAAATTATGAGACGTGATTAGATTTAGATCAGTTTTTTACCTAACCTAACCTGGTCATCGCCGATGGGGATATATAGGGGGTAACGCTTGGTACTAACCCCACACACCTGGTTTTTTTTTGGAGGTTCCTTGACTAGTCCTACTTTAGTTTGAGTGAGAAATATTGTGAGATCGGTAGAGGTTGCTTCAAGTGTATTTGCACTACTTGCAGCCTTGTATGTCCGCTCAGGTTTTGGGGGCCTAAATCTGATGGAGCCTAGAAGGAAGTTATATTTCCATAGGCTTATAAGGATCTCCTAGTTCTGCTTCTCCAACATCGCCAGTATAGTTTCCACCGATCTTATCGGTGGTGGAAAACATTGAATGGATCGGTAGGCAGGAGGCCGGAATGACCTCCAATTTTACGCTTGGCCAGAGTTAAAGTCTTTGATAAGAGTAAAATTGGAGGTCAGTGAAAAATCTAGACTTCAGTCTTCTCATATCCGTAATTAACTTTCTTTGACTAGTCCACACCCTTGAAGGAATTCGTTTTCCTTTTACCCTTAATATCGGCCAATAGTATTGTAAAGAGAAAATATCTTTAGGCGTTGAATGTTTGTAAGACACTAATTTTTAAGTCTCTTAGCGCTGGTGAGGGTGATTTTAAAAATCCGGCTCGAAGGACCAAATGTAAAGAGAAAATATCGGAATTATAACTACATTTCTTAAAAACCCAATGTTCAGCCTTTAACAAGTATATTATTTAAAAACAATACATATTACATTCTCAATTAATTGTAAAACCTTAAACTAATCCAAAAAAAACGAAGAAACTCCTTTATAAATTGAAACGACGTCCGGAAGCTTGCATGGAATGTCTTTTGTTGGCTTTGTTCCAGGGAACGCAACTAAACAACTTCATTAACTTGCTGCGAGCGATGAAGACTGATCAATCGATGACGGCTACGCAATGGCTGTCAATCCTACCTGGCTCTTCTACATTTTTGACTTCTTGCTTTGTAAAGAATGTTCGTCGCCAGATCTCATCAACATAAAATCATGTAGCCATTACAATAACACTTTTCTGATACAGTAATTTCCTTGGCTGCCACTCTTCTCCAAAGTGAGTGCATCCTAACCCTTGTTAAATTACTTTAAGAGGCAACGGTCTAATATTCAATAAACAGTTAATTTATTATACTAGAAAATTCCTCTCGTTCTCTTCTTACTTTTAAAACATCAAAAATTTGCCTTTTGTTTAGATTTTACTTAAAATATATTTACGAATATTAGTTGTATGTCATTTGTTGCTGCCAAATTAATGATTTTTTGTGTGTTCTTTTTCAAATTCCTAAAAGATATTGCAAATGATTGTCTACCTGCTAAATTGATTTAATAATTCAATAAATGATGTTGGCCGGTATATCTGTACGTAGGCACATCCACACTCTCATGCCGATGTCGCTAATTTGTATTATTTATTTATATATAAACATGTCGGACATGACTAAAATCGAATGGTTTTAACACTTGTCAACACATTTCAGCTGAAGTTCCCTCGTGAACATGAAATTCAATTGAATGCCAGAGGTGGATGGATTGGACGGTGGTGGATGGCGAATATTTGGGCTATCGTGGGCAACCCACCACACATTGTACGTACGTACAATGCACATGTATGTGTAGATATAAATTGTCTGTAAATTGATTATGTGGAGTCATCAGAGCTAAAAGATGCACAATTTGATTAGAGTGTCATTATAATTAATGAAATGTACTCGTATGCATGGCTATGATATACATAAATATTCGCATTCGTACTGTATTTAAGCGTATCTATAGTTATAATTTTGCATTAAATCAGCCGCTTTAAATGCTGTCATTGTGCGTAGTGATAGAAATGTGAGTGAACAACGGAGCCAGGCAACGTTTGTTGGTGGTGCAGCTAATGGCATAATTAAATTGTTGTGGGTGCACATAATGCATTTGAAATTATTTGTGAAAGCTCTGAGATTGATGTGAATCAAATACATGTTTAAAAGGTTCAAAATACAAACAAATGTCCGAAATGCTTAGGGCGATGCACAGTGGTTATAAACAACACAAGTACAGGTATTAATTAATACAGTTACGGACAAACTAGCATGGGTACTAAAAACTTTCAAAGTTTGGCTATCAAAAAGGTCCGACGAAAATATGATAATTGACGATATTAAAAAGAAAATCGATCGCGGACTCGATTTTTCATTGGGTATACTATTCACGGAGTCGTTAGAAAGGGAGTATTAAACTCACCATTAGTTCTGCTACATAACTTTTTTGTGTCCTTTTCAGCAGAGACTTTTCAGTATCCGTTCTACATTTGAAGTTTGTTAAGCAAACGGAAATTGCACAAATATAAAAACTCATTTAATTTTTATTTGAATTTTTTGTACCTTTTTTATTTTTATTTTGGAGGATATTTGGAAGATATAGGAAATTAAAGGTAATAAATAGCGTTAAAAATATTGTAAACATGATATTTATGCGCAAATAATGGGCATTAAATTAAAAAAAAAATATTTTTTTTTCTGATAAAAAAAAAACGTTTTTTTTGACACAAAAAATTCAAATATTATAAAAATGCAATAAAAAATGTATGAAAAATCTTAAAAATTGTATTTCCGAAAAGCTAGTAGAAAATCTATGGATACATGCAGAAGTTATGGCCATTTTTGTAAAGGTACCAACATTTAATTTAAAAAAAAAAATCTTATAAAAAATGATTAAATATTATTTTGAATTAAAAAAAAATATGTATTTTTCTGTTTGGTGCGGCTTATGGTCCGGCGGGGTCATTGGACGTGAGTTTGGATCAATAGTTACGGCTATCGAGAGATGATTCATGATTTTTTATGGTCGGAGTTGGATGCTATTGATCTGGACAACGTTTAATTTCAACAAGATGGCGCTACGTGCCATACAAGCAACGAAACCATTGCTCTTTTACGGGAAAAGTTTCCCGACCGCGTCCGCTCTCGAAGAGGTGATCACAATTGCCACCGAGATCTTGTGATTTACCACCTTGCGACTTCTTCCTTTGGGGCCACTTGAAAGATAAGGACTACGCCAACAGCCCAGCGTCGACTCAAGACCTCAAAGAATGAATCCGTGAGGCTATCGAGGACATAGTGCACCCACTTTTCGATTTCCTTTGGAAAATTTCATGAAAAAGATATGGTTCTGTAAGCGTGGTCGTGGTGGCTCATTATTTTGAAATAAACATCCGATCATTTATCTCAAAAAATTAAATTTTTCTTTTAATACCAAAATAACCCCTCTTGTTGGAAAACCCAGTACATTTTCTTCTGAAAGAGAAAAACTTTTTTTGGTGGCACAAAAAATTCAAAAAAGAATTTGAAGAAAATCTATATATAAATTGAAAAGTTATGGCCCTTTTTGTACAAGTACCAACATTTAATTTAAAAATAATTTAATTTAAAATTTTTTTTTAATATTTTTTTCTAAATAAAAAAATATATATATATTTTTGTTTCTGAAAAAATTCTATGGATAAGTGTGGACTTTTTTGTGCAAGACCCAATATTTAAAAAGAAAATCTGTGGATAAGCTATAGCACTGTATAAGTACCATAATTTATTTTAAAAAAATCCAATGAAAAAATGTTGAAATATTTTTTTAAATTAAAAAAAATGTATATTTTTTCGGAAAAAGAAAATATATGGATATATGGCCCTTTTTGAACAATTACCAATATTTAGTTTAAGAAAAAATCTATAAAAAAATGGTTAAATATTTTTTTACGTGTTTCGAATGCCAAAGTACACCAGAAAATATTGTCAGCATAATTGGACAAAATTGCTGTTGCTTAGTGTAATTAGATATAAAGCTACAGAAGTCCACGAAACCCTGCTGCATCTTATTTGAACCAACTGAGCTTACGGACTCAATGGGGAAGCTCATGAAGCACTATGTTAAATGCGTATGATTTTTAAAATCTTTAGTAGTAATAAGTATTTTTTGAATAAAAGACTATTCGGATACAATGTAGTTTATATTGGCCTTTTATATAATAAGTGGTTCAATAAGAAAACTTTACACAGCCTATAAAAATTTTCAACTACTCTTATGCTTACTCAACTACTCTGATTTGTTCTGAAGTAGTCACACTCTAGAAAGCACCATGTCGGACCACTTTGTCGCTTTAATTTATCCATTTGGATTATAATTTTATTTTTCTCAGTAGCCACTGTACAGTGCATACGTAAAATCTAATGTTTATTTAATTATTTTACATTTTATTTTTGCGGAATGTGCGAAAAAGTACATTAAAAACTTTCTGTCCGTATACAATTCAATAAATCATAATTACATGTAAAATTAAATATTTGAACAAATGAAAACAGATCGTCCTGGTGCAAAGCGAAACTATGAAATGAATCAGTAATGCGTAAAGCAATTTTGGGTGCATAATCTTGAAAAAATCTACTAAAATGTTATTACAATGTTGCACTTCAAATGGTTTCATTCATATCGCATCCCTGTCTAGTAAAGAACACTGAAATTTGCCCGCTCAAAATATTGCATTCAAATTACGTTCCAGAACACAAGCTGGAACTTCTTCAACTGGAAGCATTTGCATTTGTTTTAGCAAATTTTGGGTTTCGTATTGTAGGATTTCTACCGTTACTCTAAATAACACATCAATGTATTTATACACAAACTATATATCGTACATATTTAAATTCATACTCATAATCACACCCGTTCGTATCTAAATATGTAAAAGCTCAACATCAGCATGTCATTATATTAGTACTGCATTCTATTTGGTATTGTAAAATGAAAATAAAACATTCGTATAATTACTTTTTCCATTTGTATTAGGGCATTTTTATTAGTTTTAAATAGTCTTTCTCTCTCGCTCTCAAATCCTCTTAGATAAATGTGAGTGTTTTTTTTAGCTATTGACCAAAAATCCCAGTTGGAAATTTTTCGACTCTTGGCATTCTTTGTTGAAAGATTATATGGTGAAACTTCTGATAAATGCCACATCAGATCTCGGTGAAAATATAAAGCGACCTCCCCGAAATACCAGAACAAGGTGACACAGCAAATGGTGCAGTTTCTGTAAGCTAGTGACGGAGAAAAACACTGCGGATAGCATTTGATAAGTTAGCGCCCCGGTAGGTGAGTTAGTAGCGTGCATTCCTATCAACGTGCGGGTAGTGGGTACGATTCCCACCAGAGGCTTTGGTCTGTTGATGCAAAAATCTAGCCATATGATCTGTGTCGACTTACCCTTGGATCCAAAATTAGAATATAAAGTTACTTTGTATTGTAATCTTAATATATATTTACCCTCGACACTGATTCACTGATTCACTGATACACTGATACACTGATTCCCTGATTTACTGACTCTGTCACGCAGTACGTGGGAATTTAAATAGGCATTCTATAATAATTCTATAAATAATATATATTTATTTTGTACAGAAATTGTACAAATTTTTTTTTTTCAAGAATTTTTTTTTTCAAGATATTTTTTTTTTCAAAACAATTTTTTTTTTCAAAAAAATTTTTTTTCCACAAAATTTTTTTTTCAACAAAAATTTTTTTTTCCAGCAGAAATTTTTTTTTCAACAAAAATTTTTTTTTCAACAAAATTTTTTTTTTCAATAAAAATTTTTTTTTCAACAAAAATTTTTTTTTCAACAAAAATTTTTTTTTCAACAAAAATTTTTTTTTTCAACCAAAATTTTTTTTTTCAGCAAAAATTTTTTTTCCACAAATTTTATTTTTTTTCGAAATTTTTTTTTACAAAATAGTTTTCTCAAAATATTTTTTACAAAATTTTTAAAATTAAGTAACAAATACTTTCTCAAGCAAATTAACGGGCGCCATAGGCGCATTACAACTTACTAGTTACTAATAAATAAATAAAGCATTTTATAAGTACCACATCCTCCCTACAAATGCAAAATAAATTGGCAAAACATTCGTCCATGTTTAATGCACTCAACTCTCAACTAGGCTCTATCTCGCAGTAGGAGCCATTCCATTACATCTCTTATGGCTTTTTTACATGCTTATGATCTTGAAGCATGAGATTTTGCAAAAATAATTGAAAATGTGCTGGCTATATTTTGGAATAAATATGTCTCCTCATCATGTATTGGACCAACTGATCGTAACTGAACCGTAAATAATAGCGCCCAAATATAAGGATACTACAGGTTATTGGAGATGTGAGTGGCATGAATATGGCTCGTACGATTTTTGTAGGATTTTAAATCGTCTGATATTGCCAAGTGATACCGGCGTAGCAAAAATATCCCGGTTTTTCATATAATAACCTGAAACACTTCCTAGCTAATTTGTGGTTTTTTCCTGTTAGCCCTTTACTATACACTCGATGTTCCACAATCCGATTTCCATTTATATTTCATTAATTTATTTATATTTTAAATAAAATAAATAAAAATGTTTTTAATTACAAATCAACTTCTGGCAAAAAATACCTTTTGGTACTCTTAAGGCACAAACACATTTGCATTCTTACCATAATAAGCCGAACAATGTATTTTCATTTCAGATATGAATGAGTGAATGTGTTATCTCTTGTGTTTGCATATTCGTACTTTGGCTTATATCCGGTTCTATAGACATAGTATTTCCGTTATTACATCAGCACACATCGTACTGGTACAACAGCAAAGGCTAAAGGTAAATGGATGGCCGACTCAGAGGGAATTTCGGCAAACACTTTACAGCCCTGACTGTAGTCGACGAGTCAGAGCGAAGTCACTCGGTCAAACTTTACACTCCAGACTATGGGAAAACTTAGACAAAAATAAAACATTTCAATTTGGTCTGATTATTAGAATCATTGGTATGTCATTCATCCAACCTGTTGTGGGCAGTCTGCATGCCTACAAAACAAAACACAGAACACAATATCATTAAGGCAACCGAATTCGGAAACATCGTAATTGTGGAGTTCACATTATCTATACAACTTTTTCGGACTTTGTCTGTATTTACAAAATGATCTCCCAAACACGACGGAGAATTATTTTTTCTGCAAAGCCCAAGAAATTTGGAGCGTTTATTGAATTCCATTCCATATTTGTAGCCTCAACTGTATTTAATGTTTTGCTTATATTCATACCTGCATGTTCCAATGTTCACGCTCCTACTTTTTATTCCTCCCCGAATGGAAAAAAAAGATCAGAGTATCTGCATAAATTGTTAATATCAACATTTGCTTCGCATTCAAAGAGTGCACATGGAAAAAAGTATGTACGTACACCCTTTCTTTCCTTCTCCTATCCAAAGTTTTCCGTCTTTGCCGCCGCACATTTCCGGTTCCGTTTTTAATGCTATCGTTAATTTTTTCTCTGTTATGCGCCCTTTTTTGCGATAATTCCATTTTCATATTCATTTTGCATTGTACTACGTTTTTTTCTTCTTCTCATTTGTTTGGTACATTCATACTTAAGCTGTTTCAGTTGTCTGTTTGTCTGTCTGTGCTTACAGGAAATATGTATGAATGTTCAGATGTCAAAATATTAATATGCAAATAAGAGATGGGTCACCGCCGCTCAAAATTTCCAGATGATCTTAGCTGGATTTTAACCATGTTATTTTTGTAAAACTGTTTCGGACTGGAACTAATACGCCACAGAGGTCCACTATTTACATAAATATCCCCTGATTATAAAACACGCAATCGGTTTGTTCGATGAAAGATACGCTTGCAGTATACGTACGATCCGATGAGTCAACTTTGTACGAATTTCTGTCTAGTAACAGCAGACCTTCGTAGTCGGTTTTCTAACTTACCCGGCTTTACGCCAAACGTATACTCCCTCTATATATCCGTGTATTCTACTAATGTTTCATTCGAAAAAAAAAGTTGTTTAGGTTCACTCCACCCTAATGTACATACACTGTCATGTGATGAAGTTGTACGCTTACAAACAGCGAATCCAATAAATTGTGTCTTTAATGTTTGCATAAAAATTGCGAATAACGTCAACAACAAAGCGACAAAGAGAACGACGACAAACCGAACGCTAAAGCCATAACAACCAGTAATGATACAATGGTTACAATTTCTTTTTCTTCACCCACTCATATTCTTTGATAAACCCACACACACATACATTTGCGAATGGGGGACCGTATGGAATTCTGTAACTAGAAAGTGTACCAGAAATGAAGATTTATATGTTTTAGAGCGATTCTCCAAATATTTTTGCTCGAGCTGGCGACATTCGTGAACTGGACCCGTTTGGAAACACTAGCTGGTCCGCCTGACGAATGCCGCCAGCTAGGGCGCTCAAAACTTTAATATACAACTTTTATTTTGCTCCACACAAGTCGAGTGCGTAAATGTTTTCTTACATTTAAGTGCGACTTATTGTCGCTGTGCGCTGCATATCATGGGAAGCCTATCTGGTAGTTTATTTTTGCACTCGAAATCAAGACAGAAATCTTTACATTTGATTAAAAATTGGGACTGGAGAAATAAAATACGCTCCGCGCTTGCTGTTTAGAAGTTCGTGAGACTGGTGGACCACCCCAACCGTCACGACACTGAGGAGAATGTGGCTGCCACTCTGATTCGAATTTGACCTAGCATTATTCCCTTAGAAGGTCCAGTGCCAATGGCTGTCACACGGCCACCCTCTTTGCTATCGTTTCTAAATTTGAGCCTGGAATTTTTGCTTCATTGAACAATTTTTCTTTACCAATGCCATTAACGGTGAACACTACAGAGGCATGATAAATTAGATTTGTGGCCAGAGAGTGAAAACATGGACTTAGATGATCTTCGGTTTCAGCAGAATGGCATAACATGACACAGCCCATGTCACCCTAGATCTTTGATGCACCAAAATCGGTCCTGTCCTGTTTTCAGTCGTATCGGAAATGGTAATTGGCCACCTGTTAATGGGCCAAATTAATGACCTTGATTCCAGTGACAAAGATTTCCGGCTCAGCGCCCAGATCTACGAATTCAGGGACTTTTGCATGAGCGTTCTTGTTCGTGTTGATTTGGAGCCATTTTTGCAATTTGACAAAAATTAACAAATAATTTATTCAAATGGAAGAATGGTTACTAATACTTGGCATTTGTCTGTAAGCATTCTTTCATTTGAATAAATTATTTGTCAGCTTCCATAGAACGACTAACCATCCTCATCATACCTACCTCACAACAGCACAAAAAAATAGAACCCGTAAAATCGAACAAACAAACAAGTGGATCTGTAACATGTTTGAGTGCTAAAAGTAATAATAACAACAATGAAAATGGGATTTGTCACAATGACGGATGTCCTTATTTCCACAGACACAGCAAATAGTGTTTTCTCATGTTTTTTCTCTCTCTCTCTCTCTCTCCGTACTTATGTATCGTGTACTCATACAGATCTGGCCATAAACTGTGTTGTACACTTGGCACTAGATGCAGGACCCTTTCTGATGTTAGTGTCCTTCCATTCCAGTTGCCAGTTGTAGTTGGTATTAACATTGTTAATGCAAATTGATTTTATGCACGTTTACATAAAGGGATTTGACATAGATTTGTTGGAAGTGCATGTAAGAGAATGTGTATTTAAGTATTACACACACACACACACAATTTGTCGAATGGCTGCATTCTTAGATGGGAGATAGAAATATATTTGAGATGTAAACATTTATATCTTTGCGTTACATGAACATTTCCGACATGCAATTGGTATTAGGTAATGATCACGTTAAGGCAATAACGAGTTGTTTGTTCAGTTTTCACAAGAAAATGACTGCAAATAGGGAAAATATTTGATCACCAGATTTAGGAGACAAAGAGTAGATGTTGAATTGTGAGTTGAGATGAGGGGAAATATCTGTCATATAGAAATTAAATAATTACACAAGGAGATGAAATATCGTGTTTGTCATAAGTTAAGATCGGATGAATTTGACGAAACCAAAGATCACTATTGAATGCAACCTAAGTGATATCATACACCTCCATTGGTCAATGGTGTTTTGACATCCGCCAAGACAGCAGCTAACGTTTGGGCTACGAAATCTTTCCTTAGTTTAAGGGGATGAAGTTGTACTTGCTCCGAAAAATCTATACGTAATGCAAGTAGAAGTAAATGAAATCAGACGAACTCCCACTACCATTAACGACCCAGCAAAAGTTTTAAAAAGGACTACGATTTATGGATATGCACTTGGAATGTATGAACATTCCAAAAGCCAGGTGTCTCTAGACATCAAGATTGGACCCAAGATGTGAAAGAAACTAAAAACGCTACATATATGATGACACCCATACATATGTGTTGGTGCTCACCAATAGTTGGGGTTAGAGGAAAATTGTCTGAAGAAAAAGAAATTGAAATACGAAAATGAAGGGAGATTAAACTCTATGGACCTAGAAATGACTTCAGAAAACTCTACGAACGAGTAAAACATCATTCTAATGACTCGCCTAACTTCGTATGCATATGCAAATAGGAATCTGTTGACCACACGTTGAGCGTGCTGATAATTTGAAGTAATATTTCTACAGCTCACTATCGACCGCATAACTAAGTGAAGAAAGCAACCACATTAGAACTGCCGGACTCTATAACCTCACCATCGACAATAGGATTTTTAATATGTTCTCCATCACTACGTTGAAGAAGTTATACGATTAGCTGTCACCCTGTCTTAGACCACTTGCAGTGGTGAATTGTTCGGAGAGTTAGCTTTCATTTTTACGGGGGATCAAGAGTCACTCATTTACATTCTATTGTAATTAATAAAAAAAAAAACAAAAAATAATGGTGAATAAATAAATAAAAAAACACCTAATTTTTAAAAAAACACCTAATATGGTCATATTTTATGGCTCTTTCATTCTCTCTCCTGCCAAACTAACCTAAATGGGAAATCTTCATAAAGATTTGAATGTTAGACACTGATACATTCACCCAACTTGAACCTTCCAAACAAACACCTTTCCAAATATTTCTGAACTAGTAAGTTGTAATGCGCCTATGGCGCCCGTTAATTTGCTTGAGAAAGTATTTGTTACTTAATTTTAAAAATTTTGTAAAAAATATTTTGAGAAAACTATTTTGTAAAAAAAAATTTCGAAAAAAAATAAAATTTGTGGAAAAAAAATTTTTGTTGAAAAAAAAAATTTTTGTTGAAAAAAAAATGTTTGTTGAAAAAAAAAATTTTGTTGAAAAAAAAAATGTTTGTGGAAAAAAAAACAATTTTGTTGAAAAAAAAATTTTTGCTGAAAAAAAAATTTTTGTTGAAAAAAAAAAATTTTGTGGAAAAAAAAAAATTTCTTGAAAAAAAAAATTTGGAAAAAAAAAATTTCTTGAAAAAAAAATTTGGAAAAAAAAAATTTTTGGAAAAAAAAATTTGGGGAAAACACAATTTCTGTACAAAAAAAATATTATTTTTTTTATTATTATTATTTATAGAATTATTATAGAATGCCTATTTAAATTCCTACGTACTGCGTGACAGAGTCAGTGAATCAGTGAATCAGGGAATCAGGGAATCAGTGTATCAGTGTATCAGTGTATCAGTGAATCAGTGTCGAGGGTAAATATATATTAACTAGTAAGTTGTAATGCGCCTATGGCGCCCGTAGAAATATAAAAACAAAATTTTGTTGAAAAAAAAAAAAATTTTGTGGAAAAAAAAAATTTTATTGAAAAAAAAAATTTTTCTTGAAAAAAAAAAATTTGTTGGCAAAAACAAATTTGGAAAAAAAAATTTTGTAAAAAAAAAATTTTTTGTTGAAAAAAAAATTTGGAAAAAAAAGAAATTTTGGTAAAAAAAAATTTGGGGAAAACACAATTTCTGTACAAAAAAAAAATATTATTTTTTTTATTATTATTATTTATAGAATTATTATAGAATGTCTATTTAAATTCCTACGTACTGCGTGACAGAGTCAGTGAATCAGTGAATCAGGGAATCAGTGTATCAGTGTATCAGTGAATCAGTGTCGAGGGTAAATATATATTAAGATATAACATTTGGTAATATTTTAATATTTTTCTTAAGCTTTAAGCAAAAACTTAATTTCCCAAACCTTTGACAATCTGAAATTAGGTTACCGTATATTTTGTTACATTTCGAATCCAAATAAAGTCGACTGAAATTGTTTGCAGAAATCATAAAAGAATTGTGTAAACAAACAAACAATTTGCCTAAATGGCTTTTAATACTAATTTATGATTTTTAATTACCTTTCACAATGACTTCGCTGTTGCTGTTGAACAACACAGTTAAGTCTTTAATTTCGCAACACCAAACTTTATTTACAGAACAATGGTGACAACAAAAAAACCCCGCGCCAACAACGAAGGTTGCATTACAACAAATTAATTTGACTAGGAAATAAATACAAAACAGAGTGGAGAGAAACAACACACACACACATACAAAAAAGAGAAATCAGGAAAATCGCCTTTGGTAATTAATTAAAATATTGTGAAATTGTGTTTATTTAAAATATTTAAATTAAGCGCTCAAATTGTTTTCAGCCATCGCGACAAACACACAGAGGCAAACAAAAAAAAAGGGGGGGGACTGAAAAAGCCCTCAAACAAACACATCAACGATAAATACAAGAGCACAAAATAAATGTAGTTTAAATATTTGAAAATGAAATGCAAACGTTTTTAGAAATGTTTACATTACAAGTAAAGTGAGTGAATTTTTTGAATTGAAATTGTGTTTACGCTACCGTTGTGCATTACATCCGTCCATGGTAAATATTTGATTTTCGCAAAATGATGAAAGTGAATGACACTAACCCAGATAAATGTTTGATTAGCAAATGACAACTGCATTATTTTTTAAATATATTAGTACTTCAAGGATTCTTTAAGGCTGTTGAGTAAAAAAGACTTGAGGTGTTAATGACAAAATTATGTCAATGAATTCTTTAAGCCAAAAACTGATGTTTGAACGCAAAACGGCAACACTGGTAAAAAGCTGTCGAAACAATATATATATATATAGCTACCAATATATGAGTGAGAAAGCAAGTATATATCGAACCCAGTATAATCTTTATCGACTGCATCTCAACTCATGTTAACAGATTGGATTTGGGGTTGGGACCTGCCCCACAAAACAATATACAATGAAAACGAAGACAAACGGAAATCTCGTAATGATAACTACCACCGCAAACGCTTTATGGAATATTATCTACGGGTATTCCTTGGAATGTGCTACCACACTAGTCATCTCTATACAACTGAAATTTGTATGATCGGACATTTTGTAATAATTATAATTATTCGTTCAAAAAATACACATACTTAAAATGCGTGATATACAAAAACGCTGAGGACTTTCAGGACTCCTGACAAGGAATTTGCTAGAAGTAACAGTAACTTTACCTTTGTTTACGAGCGTATAATTACACTAGGTCACAAATAACAAAATTGTCTCTGTTATTTGTTTCTAGCATACTTTTTCCCATTGATTTTGACCTATTAAACACGAAAATGAGTTTTAAAAATTTTTCTGACGGCTCAATTTTCTTTAATTTGAGTAGTAGTAGGATCAAATAGGTCAAAGAAGACGAAAGATATGCTCAAAATTGTAAGTGTACCTCCAAAAATTTAAAAAAAAATGTTCAAAAATTTGTATCTCGAAAACCAATCGACAGAAAAAATTTTAAAACTCATTTTCGTGTTTAGTAGGTCAAAATCAATGAGAAAAATTATGCTAAAACCTGTCGTATGTGTATGTACTGACATCTAAGAAACGTACGTCAAATGTAAAAATAATAAATAATAAAAAAATTAGTTGAATAGAAATGCCTTTCGAAAGCGAAAAAAATAAAATATTAACCGCTTTATGCGAAAATTTTGCATTTGACATACTTATGGTTGAGTCAAGTAAGTGCTGGGTTCTTTCTTTGGCTTGTTACAAAAAAAAAGTATACAAATGTACAATTTCTTCCATCACTGTCCCTTAGTACGATTTCAAAACATATATCCAAACGTTGTACTGTCGTACAATTCTTTTATATGGAAAATATCAACAAAAAATATACAACAGTTGTACAGCTTTAGTACGTACGACACTTACAACACTTAGGACACCCTTGTGAACACCCTAAATGATTTCATTGCTTTCAATGAAAATTAAATTTTTGGATGTTTGGATCGGATGTTTATTTCATAATAAAGAGAAAGGTATGCCGTTAATAATGAAAAACAACATCAGCCAAATGGCCACCACGACCACGCTTCCAGGACCATATCCTTTCATGAAATGTTCCATAACCAAATCGCAAAGTGGCTGTCCTCGATAGCCTCACGAATTCTATTTTTAGGTCTTGAACCGACGCTGGGCTGTTGGCGTAGACCTTATCTTTCATGTGGCCCCAAAGGAAGTCGCAAGGGTTTAAATCAGAAGATCTCGGTGGCCAATTGTGATCAACTCTTCGAGAGATAACACGGTCCGGAAACTTTTCCCGTAAAAGAGCAATGGTTTCGTTGCTTGTGTGGCACGTAGAGCCGTCTTGTTGAAAGTAAACGTTGTCCAGATCAATATCATCCAACTCCGTCCATAAAAAATCATTACTCATCTCTCGATAGCGTCGTAACTGTTGATTCAACCTCATTTTCGAAAAAGTGTTTCAAAGGAACACGGAATCAAATCTGTTCTAAAATATTTTATAGACATAGACATTGGAGCTGCCTAACATTGGCTTCTAAAACAATTTAAGAAGTTTAATTTGTACATCTTATGCCATCAGTAAATGTCTGTTTCGAATGCGTATCACTTGATTTAGCTCCATTCAAATACCATTTCATTTGGACCTCTAAGTAACCGAAATTGATGCGATTCTGCCCAGGCTACGATTACATCTAGAATATAGATTTGGCAAATAGAGTACAAACCGACTAATGACGACATTATCATAATAACTACCCACACAATTTATCAGTTTGCTATTCAAGTGCAAATAGAACTAACATTATTGCTGTGCCACACAAACTTTATGTGAACAGTAGAAATATTCTTTAATTTTATTTATTTTTATAGCAGAAAAACACAGGAGATTTATTACATATCAATAATGAAAAACAAAAAATGTATTTGCAACAGCAAAAACCAATGCAAACAAATAAAGTAATTAATATTTCCAAGTGATTATTTTAATCAATTCAATTGACAGCCGTAAGAGTCTTTCAATTTGTGAAAGTTGCTAGTAAAAAAAAGAGATTTCATTAAATATATATATACAATGTGCATAAATGTATATTAAACATTTATGTACATAAGGTTGCCTTACGGAAGAAATTATTGTTTTCAACATTTCAATTGGAGCCTTAATTGGTTTTGCAATGAACAGAACAGTTTGTGAACTGGAACTGTTTAAACGCAAATGGAAAACATTTTGGATACACTTTTCGTGAAGTCTCTATAGTAATGTTTAAAAATAATGTAAACACATATTACAAAAAAAAAAAATAAGATGTAAACCACTTCGGTTGAGGCGGTTTAATGTCCCGACACACACAAATTCAACATCCACAAATTGATAATACCAACTTCCACACAGACAATGCTCATAAAGTATACAATTTCGCTGATTGTCCAGCAGAAGGCTTTGCCTGATAAGGAATTTAAAGCTGATGATGTAGCGTTTGCATCACTATCGCTTTTGTTTGGCTGGAATAACAATATTTTGAAGCGTTGCTTTGTTCAGCACAAAAAAAAGCTTATCATGTGCTCAATTTAAACATTACCAGGTGAAAGTAATACCATGAATGCACACAACTAATTTCATTTAAGCACACATCACATTTAATAATTTCGATTAAAGTTTAAAGAATATTCACATGAGTTAATTTCGTGTGGTATTGGTCGACATTAGCAATGGTGGTATCGAAAATAAAAATCCAATTAGGGATGGAAAATTAATTTCATTTGACAGTCATTTTATTTGACAGCTATCATTTTATTTGACAGCTGTAATTTTATTTGAGAACTGTCATTTTATTTGACAGCTGTCATTTTATTTGACAGCTGCCATTTCATTCGACAGCTGTCATTTTATTTGACAGCTGTCATTTTATTTGACATCTGTCATTTTATTTGACATCTGTCATTTTATTTGACAGCTTTCGTTTCTTTTTTTTGACAGCTTTATTTTTTCAAAGCCTTGCGATCAGATTTTGCACCAGGTATCTTTACAAAATGTACCACATCAATGTATTCAAATTAACTGAATGTATTTTATTTCGTTCAATGTAGTTTTAAATAGATTGATTGATTTTTAATTTATAAAATGTAAAGTAGATCATCGAGGGCGATAGATTCCGCTACACAATATTGAAACTTACATCCGTATTCAGATATCGGCGAATGTGTACTTGTACAGATAACGACTGTAAATTCAATCGAGAACAAAACATATTTAAATTGCATCTCTCAGAACAACAACTATGCACAACAGCATGACAAGAGCCACACGGCATGGAATAATATGGTTATAAATGAAATCAAAAGCTCCATTTGTTTATTACACTCTTTCGAGTCAATGCAAAATAAATATATTGCAATTCGTTGTAACATTTTACACCGGCTTTTTTTTGCAAACTTTTGCCTGTGTGTTTTTTTTGCGATACAAACACCTAGCAGATTGTGTGTTCTATAAAAGATGAGTGCAATCATTGAAATTGTTTCAGTTGTAAAATTACGCTGACAATTACTAACCAAAACGGTGTTCAGAGTCGTGGAAAAAAAATAAATGTAACCATAAAAAACAGAAAATATAAAAAAAGTGTAAAGTTAATTTAAGCTAAAACAAGCAAGAATAAATTAAGGGAACTTGGTGGTTTCTTTACGCCCAGATCACAGTGTATCACAATGAATATTTTCTTTGAATTAATGCTAAAAAAAAATAACACAGGAATTTGTTTTAAGTGTAGACCACAACTCACGGATAGAAAACTGTAGAGTCGGGCATTACACATGAGCTAAATACGATGCGGCTACATTCACCCCAAGTTCCCTAATATTGAAGCGAATCCCGGGTTGAACTCTCCCAGCAAGCTAAATACGAAGGGGCTACCTTCAGCCAAAGTAAACTCGTTGAAGCGTATCCCGTGTTGAACTCTCCCAACAAGTAACCGCTACGAGAGTATGACCACCTGTGGTATCAGATGTCCGAGTTCAAACCAAACTCTAAATAGCTAACTTGACTTTTTAGAAATTAAGCTTTACTGCAAAGGCGCTAGCAACAACTGTTTAATAGCGATTGTTGTATATTAGTCGCGTTTCCTAACAATAAACAATAAACAGAACAGACATTAATAATAGTTTTTCTAATGAAAAAAATAACTTATCTATCGCCGTTTGCTCTGCGTTCTGAAATATTTTCAAAAAAAAAATTTCAATATTTGGCTACAATAACAGACGGACCCATGGGAATCGTAGCTTCTTATTTCCCACAAAAAAAAACCATGAAGGAACAAGTGGAAAGCATTGAACTGACCACGAAGTAATTTATAGATTCACTGACCTTTACTAATATGTAAGTCGTCTCCGAATAGCTAATACTTTTTCTATACAAGTTCTACATGACATTAATGTGGTGGACATGTCACATACCTGGGTCCCCTGAATACTTACAATCACCAAAAATTTAGTTAATCAGATGCCATAATGACTAAAAACGATCCGCTTCAAAAATATGGACAACAAAAATATTTAAATGAATCGTATTTTTCTGAATGAGTAGCCATTAGAATCATTGTACGAGTCCCCCAATTTAGATGGCAGATTATCGAAACGTACATGCGAATTGACGAAAACGTGATATTTTGTTTTGCCTAAAGCCCCTCTCTAATAACCCAGTGCAATCTCTTTTCCGCTAATCATTAACCCTTAAAAAAATTCCCCTAAACAGTGAAAAAACGTTAACATACAACTCCCATGTGAAAGATTCAAACTAATCACAATAACAACAGATTGGCTTATTGCAATTGCATTAATCACCCAATGAGTTAACGAGCCCTGTTTAGGTACATGTGTCAAATTCTTAAGCAGACTTTCCAACTCAAATTTATTTCAAAGACTTTTTATCGGAATAAAGAAAATATTTCCATCTTATAACAGATTCGCCAAGCCAAACTATTATCTTACTTATTTTAATAACGCCCAATTTTGCGGCGCGTTTCTTTTTCATAAATATTTTCGACCACTGTGTTTTCAAGTTTCCCAAAAATCTCATTAAAATTACAATTTTTGAGTGGCTTGACATTAAACTACCTACTACCTTTTTATAAACACTGTGCGCTACCCTAAACACATCCATACATTCGCTTTTTAATGGGGGGAAAAAGAAAATAAAAAAAATTCAAATACAAATAAATCTGTGTAAAAACACTCGCTCACAGACTTACATACATTTTTAATTTAATTAAAAGTACACACTTTTTACAGAATCCCACTAATAAAAGGCAGCAACAAAATATTACAAAACAAACACATAAACAGCTTTAACTTTTCCATTTCAAATTAAAAAACAAAACAAAAACAAAACAAACAAACATACACACATTCACGCAATCGTATTAAATCTATACGAAATGATGAGGGGTTCTCAAAGGTGAGTAAAAGTTCAATAATGTTAATTGACATAGACGAAGAAACGACAAATACGACAAAATGTATTTACACCATTTCCAGTTGAATTCATGAAAATAATAGCAAACGAAGTATTGAGTTGGAAAACATTAAACGAAATTAAGAAATGGAAATTAATTTGAAAGAATCCATTTTCAAATCGGATCGCATATGTGTGTAGAACACTGGGTCCCAAATTATCACATGTATATGTTTTCGGAAAGTGACTGATGCAAATTTGTTGTAAATATTATCTGTTCAAATATAAAAGTCACATACGTAGGCTCAATAAATGAGATCGTAGTAAAACCGCGGATCTGTAAAACTCAGTTTCAAAATGAACGGTATTTAAGTATTGAATGAGTACTTCTCTAGAAAAACGACACATCCCAAGATTACAATTCGTTGAAATCGTCTTGAAATCGGAGTCTGACAAATTTGACTAGAGTCGAAAAAATAAGCTCGAATCTGAGTTTCATTTACTTACATACGGTCATTTCCGTGGGTCGCGAACGTACGTTCGTACGCTTTTGATGTACAAATAATATAGAACACATCTTTTTTCTCGATTTTTTTTGTGATTCGATAACATTTTGGTAGCTCTATATTTAGTACAAAAGATGGCTTTCATCGAGTTTTAGTTTTCATAATAATAGCAATAAACATGTGGTCGCGAACGTACGGATCGGCGGAAATGCCCATATTCCATTAATACATTGTTTTGATAAACTGGTATTTTATGCAGCCCTCGTACGTTACAACTATTTGTACAACTGAGTTGAACTATCAAATTGGTCATTCTCGTCACACGCTTCAACCTTTCAACCAACATTTTATCCAATTTCATTTGCAAATATTTTTCGAAGCGTCAACATGAACGCATATGTTTCTTAATTTATATATTTTTGTTTCAATTATTTGATTTTTATACTTTGAATTCCACAAATGGGGCATATTTTTATATTCCTTAATAAAATCAATCACTTTTTCCACAATTTTTCTTTAATTTTTTATTATTTTTTCAATCAATGACAAATGAAGTAAAGAAGTTGAATGAGCAAGACCAAGTTGGCCATCATGAGCTGAAATGAAAATATTTTGATTTTCATTCAACCGACGAGGAACCTACAAAATAGGAAACGAAACCTTTCTAAACTCATTCTCTTTGTAATTAGTGTCCAATTAATTGCTGCAAATATCAACATATCGAGACGTAAGCTCCAAAATGAAAAAAAGAAGACGGTTTTTTGTGGTAAAGCAAAAAAGACATGTGGCGCTTATGATACAATTGAATTTGCTATATCTTTGTAAAAATAAATTTGAATTCTAAATATTTTGGGATTAAGAGCGTTGGTCAATTTTCTATTGAATGTCATTAAAAAGCAAGTTTCTAAAAAATGGTAAGGGCTCGATATGTGTTAACCTTTCAAGTCATCCAGACCGAACATGTCACCGAGTAAACTACAAGCGGTGGCGGGTGCTCTGATTCCATGACTCTAGAAGTTGTATATCGACATCTCTACTATGTGGAGGGAGACCAAGGTAGTATTTATTCCCATAGCGAAGAAGAACCCTACCACACGAGACCAAAAGACTTTCGAACTATCAGTCATTCATTGTTTCTTCGGAAGATACTGGCGAGACACGGGAGGGTAAACGTAGACCTGGAGCTATTGCCCAGGCTGTAAGCATGCTAGTCTGACATCACGAATGGCTAGTCTGACATCACAGGTGGGCGAATTTTCCACTTTAATCGTTTTGAAATGGTGTAAAACAAAATAAATGCTTTGGTTTCTTCGTTGAAAACTGATAATTAAATTAATTTTATTAGCTTCAAATAATCTTTTGTTGTTTTCCTCGTTTCTTTTTTCTTCAATTTTACAGCGCATTTCTGTTATTGTTGTTGATGGTGACTTTGTGTCACCGTGTCAGGAGTCAGGTACCATTTCCCGAAAATTGTCCCAGTGTTAAGGTGGTGGAAACTTTCGATTTGGAAAGAGTAAGTGTATCATTGTGGAGTGTAGAATTTCTTATGACGTTTCTTTGGTGTTGCAGTACATGGGTGTATGGTATGAATACTCAAAGTATCCCTTCGTCTGGGAAGTCGGCCAAAAATGCCAGTATGCCATTTATAAAGATAACGGCAACGATACGGTGGCGGTGAAGAATGTGGGAACATTTGTTGTGTAAGTACTATCCAAACAAATTTATTGTTATTTAAAACTTCTGATATTTTCGTTTATTTGCAGGGTCAATAAATCGCACAGCGTACAAGGAATTGCTAAAGTTTTAGGCCCCGGACAATTGGCAGTGTCTTTCAGAAATCGTATGTGTTTCAACAATAATAATATCGTACAATAACATTATCATGCCTATAATTAAAATAATTTTATTATTTGCAGAAGAAGTTAATGAGCCGAATTATTTAATACTGGGCACAGATTATGACAATTGGGTTGTAGTCTACAGTTGCAGAAATGTCAGTACATTTGCACACACCAGTAAGTACAAAGGCATTTGCCATTTCCACCAGCCAGCAATTGATAAATTACAATATTCTTCTTATCATTAGAAATATCATTCCTTTTCCAATTTCCTCCCACCCCATCATACTTTTATGACAGCAGTAAATTGTAAATGGGCTTAGCATAATTAATTATGCAAACCGTAAAAACAATTACACTAAGATTAAACGCGCTTCCCATTCCTCTATCAACGAATATACAAATGAAAAACAAAATTGTATAATTGTTTTAAGCGTTCATAATTAATTACAACGTAGAAAATGTGGTCGCCTCAAAGAGGAAATCATAAAATGATTTAATGCTCAAATCGCCTCCTACTTAATCAATTTAATTTTGCTACTTCCAGAAATCATATGGATTTTATCACGTCAACGTCAGCCCACAGATGAGGCCATACAGGCGGCTAAACAAATCCTGAAGGACAACGGCTTAACTGAAGATTTTCTAATGAAATCTACACAAACGGGTTGTCCCGAGGACAATGAGGGCGGTGGCGACCAAGTGGCTGCTGCCTCCTCGGTGGCTGATCAAACAAATATTGATTTGTCATCGACCACCGCATCGAATCTATTGCAGACGGCATGAGAATTAATAGGGCGTCTTATACGGCGCATCTTTGAAATGTTCATGTCTTTTATGAGTTTTATACGTCTTCGTTTGTACAGTTTATAGTGGGTGGACCATTTGGCAAGCAGAATTGTATTGTACATTAGCATTGTAACAGCAGTAATTTTGTGAAAAAATAAATAATTACTTCAATTTATAATAACCAATTTGTGTTAAATTGAAGTTTGTTTGTTTAATAATAACCGTATCTGAGGTTTTTATCTCGGTTTTTATCTATGATGATACTAGATGTAACGATGTCAACTTCCGATTTAGAGATTCTACGTAAAAGTGGACTGGAGTGATAGAAAGCGGATAATTAATATCCTCTAATGAAAGTGGAGAAGACGTAGTGATATACAAAATACGAGAAATGCACCTACCTCATGTGAATCCATGAACGATCATATCGTCCCTCCAATAAAACAATAGTGTATACTGTATTATACGCTATTATTAGTCATGATTAATGGTGCAACTGTACCTGAGTGAAATGCAGTATATTTTGTACTAGAACCCTAAAAAACAAGTAGAATGCAGTATCTACACACAAAAATGCAGTATATTTATTTGAGTAAAATTTAATCCATCATCAAATTGAACTGACATGGGTCTATCATGAACTTGCTTCAGTTTTTAGAAATCATAATTGAGGGGGTTAGAAGCAAAGGGGTGTAAGTGACTGAAAGTTAATTTCGAGATATTCGCCTTCAAAGTTAAACTTCAATTGCAAATTCAGGTATTACTTGAGTTACTTTAGTTTTTGTTTCCGCTATATATCACCACTGGTAATAAAAATTGATCTCATCTCATGCTAGTAGACAGAGATGGTGTCAAGGAACACAACTGCACAATTATCTCAATTTTTGTCAAAATGTCACTTACACCCCTTTGCTTCTAACCACCTCAATTGTCTTCTGAGGAGATTTTTCTCAGCAAATCTGGACGAGATTTCAAAAATTTGAAGAAATCGATACAAGCCCAATCCATGTCGTATTTGACCTGCAAATGAGCACCAAGAGAACCAACTAAGAGATTGGAAGATTCTTGTTTTCAAATTTGTTTTCCTTTTGCGAAAGCTCGTTCGACGGGAGACGACGTGCCAGCCAAACATTGAACAAATTCATTTATTTATGCAAATTCAGCATATTTTTCCAAAAAAATCTCGGCCCATCGTTTGTCAGTGGGCAGAACGCCATCGTGCATCCTTTTATAGAAGTAGATGAAGTGTATAAAGAAAAAATAATATATTCTTTTTTAGCCTTCCCAAGTTAATTTTGAAGATTTCTCTATTTAAAAAATTGGGAACTTTTTCATTGGGCTATTTTTCATATGAGATTTTGTATGAAATTTTTTTGGGCATTCTTTTTTGACATTTTTTAATAAGGACATTGTTAATAGTGCCGTTAAATTCGTGATTATGCGGTGATTAAACTTGGATCAAAAACCGTACCACATAAGGTAGAACTAGCCGGCAAAATTTTACATTTTCTCGTAATTTTTCATCTTTTTAAATATTCTAACAAAGCCCGCTCGTAACTAAATTTAAATACACCAATACCTTGCTTTGCGTCATTTCGTTTTGCGCATTTTCAAAGTTGCGTCAGTGCTGAATTAGTACTAATTATAGCCTCACCCTACGGGTAGGAGGGTATATATCATTTTCACTGTGCGTCGTTAGATTTTCGAAGTTGCGTTGTTTTGGGTTCGAATTAATTAATTTTTTGAAATTTTTTTGAAAAGTGCGATCTCAAACAGAATTCTGCTTGGGCGATGTCGCTGTCCCAAGAACTATTAAATATTGTTGTTGCTCTGTGTGTTAAATGCTGCAATCACAACGCACAATCACAGATGCTTGGAAACGAACATAGTTGTTGTGTGCTACATGTGAATTGCCGATCGTATCTGTGTGATTATTTTTGAGGAGTGCCGATCGTGTCTGTGCGATTATTTTTGAGTAGTGCTTATCACTATTTTAGAGTTCAACTAGTATGTTCTGCTTTTTTTTTTATAAGAGAATAATAAATCTGTTCGGGTTGTTTCTCGTTACAAAAGGGTAAACATTTTTCCAATTTATTGGCAAATGGGACCCTAAAACTGTTAACCAACTGAGATTTGGATATTCCGAAAAATACCAAGAGGTTGCTGTCGGTATCCCTATATTAAAATGAGAAATACATATTTGTTCATATATTTTTTTCTCATATTCATATATTTAATTCTCATTCTCACTTATACTCACTCTGTATATACTGAAATAATCTGAACTGCGTATGAGTTATGGCTACGAAAAACGTATTTGTAATGATATACTCGTACATCCCCGCAAAACAATACTCATACTCAACGACATGAGAAACAAACGAACATTTCTTATTACAACTTTATGACTAGCGTAACGTAGTATTTATGTTTCGTATATATGTCAGTATCTAAACAACCGCAATTCGTTGCACGTACAGAATATCACTTTGCCACAAGGACTTTTGGTGGTACAAACTCATGGAGTCGCAGGGTAAACTACTTTTGTGTTCATTTCAAAAAAAGCACCACCACATTGGGAATCTTTTTAAGTTTTTGTTGCTTGTTTAGTTTTTTTGTTGACTGATCTTCTGAGTGTATGTGTGTATGTTTTCTGGAAGGGAACAGCAATGTTACGCTAGATACGTGAATATATTTCATAAAAATGTATGGCAAATGCGAGTTAGAAATGTTTACTCACAGTGATATGTCTGTGATAGCGTAAATATGCAAGGGGACTACAGACTAACGATGGTTTAGGCTATACCAGTGGAATAGGAAACGTATTGACTTCATTACTTGTATTGGCTCTACAAACAGCTGTTGGTATTGTCCTGATCTGGCCTGTGGAGTCGATTCAAATCTGTACGACTCCGACTTAACCTGTTCAATAACAAAATTTCGAAAATTATATTTCCATCCACTATTCCTATACTCTTTAACACACTGGGGTGCATTTCTACCTTAAAGTTAAAAAAGTTCACATAATTGGAAATAATTTAAAATATTTTATTTAACAATCTTAATATATATTTACCCTCAACACTGATTCACTGATACACTGATTCACTGACTCTGTCACGCAGTACGTAGGAATTTAAATAGGCATTCTATAATTTTCTATAAATAATAATAATAAAAAAAATAATATTTTTTTTTTGTACAGAAATTGTGTTTTCCCCAAATTTTTTTTTAAAATTTTTTTTTTTTTACAAAAATTTTTTTTTACAATTTTTTTTTTCAACAAAATTTTTTTTTTCCACAAGATTTTTTTTTTCCACAAAAATTTTTTTTTTCAACAAAATTTTTTTTTTTCAACAAAATTTTTTTTTTCAACAAAAAATTTTTTTTTCAGCAAAATTTTTTTTTTTCAACAAAATTTTTTTTTTTTTCAACATAATTTTTTTTCCATATTTCAACGGGCGCCATAGGCGCATTACAACTTACTAGTATTTAATATTTAAATATTTTAAATTTTTAAAAAAAAATTAATAGACTAATGTGTTTTTAATATATTTTATTAATTTAATGGGAAAAATCATAGTCGAGAAAATATCATAGAGACGAGCACTCCGACTCCGGGCAAATTTTTCAGACTCCGTCTCCAAGACTACGATTCCACAGTCCTGCTCTTGATAAGACCTATTTTCCTAGCACTTCGATCTTGTAGGTGCTCTTTGCCGTTCGTCTAGTTCCACTTTCCATTCGAGTTTCGGTTTTAGCTGTCTGCGGTCTTCCAACAGTTATCCAGCTGCAACCTTTGGATCCAATTGTCCAGCATACCCTAGCCAGATCGATCTCGATATTTTGAGAAGCGTTTCGATATTTCGTTAGAATAAACGCGAAGAACGACAGTCACCTGTACACCTGTCGGTCTACATATTCACATATATATTATGTATATTTGATTGTGTTCAACAATAGTTGTTCTCCTTTTGCCTGTTGTACTCGTATGTGACATTTTAGTCCTTTTAGTGTTGTGGCTGTGTATGTTTTTTAGCAGAACTATGGTTACAGTGTCACTTTACAATGGGGATCTCTGGTTTGATTTGGTTGTGGGTTTTTGCGTCTCTATGTATGTTTTACATTTATTTTTGTTTTGTTCGTATATGGTGTTGTTGTTGTTTGGTCCTGGGTCGTCGGACCGTTCCTTTTTTTCACAATAACAACCATGGAAAAACAAGATATTCTACATTTGTCCCTTTTAATGTTTTCCACTATTTCCACAGATATACAGTTTTTGAACATTTCATGGTTACTGCTTCCTAATTTGTTCGTATAAATTTCAACTTTGTAGTTTGGTTTTATTTTTTTGTATTTTGCTCATCCTCTTCATCATTTATATTTATGTTATTTATTGTGGGACAAACACAAATAGAACAGAACCGAATAAATAAAATGAAATGGTTTTATTCTTCTGTTGTTGTTTTTTGTTTTGTTTTGTGGCACACAAAAGCGGAGTCTTTAATTTAAACGATTGAAGAGACCATTATGTATGAACAACAGCAACGAAAACATAAAAGGCAAGGGCTTTTTTTCGCATTGCCTGTCTGTACAACCAAACTCAAAGACGAACAAAAAAAAGTTCATCACTTTTGATGAATATCATTTGTGTTTTTCATTATTTTATATCATTTACTTAATGAACTCATTTATGCCATAGTCACGTATGTGCGTATGTATGCATTAAGGCCTCCAGATGTGTGTATGTGTGCATTGTATTTGTATGGGCATGCATCCGGGTTTGATAACACACACACCACCACACATACACTTACAGGGGTGATACCATCATGAATGCTCTCTTGATGTCCTTTTTGGTGCAATTGACATTAAGTGATTGATCACTTTACATTAATACAATGTATGGCAGACGGATGGATGGTTGATTGTAGGAACGCGTACGTGTAAATAGTCCTTCGCGTATGCATGTATGTGTAACAACTACCCCAATGAATATGTCTGATATGAAAAGTTTTCCGCTTTTGTTTCTTGTTTTGCGGTGGTGTTAAACTTTGTTATCATTCCCCCCTGGCCGAGGAGTTTGGGGTACGGTGTGTGTTCAGTAGACATTTCTCTACAGCAAAAACAAAACGTCTGGATTGAGCGTATGAATTGTGAATATTAAATATAGCAAAATCCTGATTTTCTGTTGATATCCAAGTATGGCAGATGGCAGCAAAGTTTGTAATTATCCGTAATCTGTGTTTGGGGTTCAGATTGATTGCCTCTTTAGGTCAAGAGCGATGGATATGTCATCAGGCAGGAATATGGATCAGTGTTATATAGAAAATGTTTACCGTACTTAGTCATTCGATTTGTAGAACTTTTTAATAAAACTCCAAAATGGAGTGGAGTCCAACGATGGTTTATCAGTGAAACGTTTGTGTGACAATCTGTTCATGGGATTAACTTACATATCGCCACCAAACAGCGGTTGAGTGAATTATTCATCGGCCTTCAGAGGACTTGTCGGATGGCTGAAATAAATATGAATGAAGGAGGATGCTATAGTAGACTGAGAATTAACTAGGCCCGATTACTATTGTCCAGTAATTAAGAGATTTTTTGGTACAATGGAATTTTCGAGTGTAATAGGATGTGCTAAACCATATTCGATGTATCGAACTCTGGCTAACAAAGACTAAAGATAAAAATGGGTTAAAGGAACCCACATCTATAGCAAGTCACAGTAGACGACCTTTTGTCTCTTTATATTAATACCCTCGCCCTATGTGAAGGAGGATATGTATCATGTGGAACACATAGAAATATTCACTTTATACCATAGGTATACTTGAACCAAATTCGATTCATGACTTTTTAAGTCGTTTGAGCAATGTCCGTTTGTCTGTCTGTCTTTCCTGCTGGTACCCACGGTAACTTTCTAAAGAATAAAACAATCACTTTGAAATGTTACATGTGTTAATATTACCCCAACACTACTAATGGGATTCCATATGTGTAAATGTGTATTTTTTTTTATTTTTATTTATTTTTATTTATTTATTATTAATTACAATACAAAGTAAATTTATATTCTAATTTTTGGGTCCAAGGGTAAACCGGGTGACACAGACCATATGTTTAGATTTTTGCAGCGACAGACCAAAGCCTCTGGTGGGAATCGAACCCACAACCCCCACGCTAATAGGCAAGCACGCTACCAACTCGCCTACCGGGGCGCTTGTGTAATAATATTAAGACGCCCTACGCGATCTATAACAGATAAAGTTTTGGAGAAAAACATTGGTAGACTGGCCACGCTCCCTCTGGTATCTCCCATATAAATTTACGATTCCGCCACGTTATAAATAGTGTGATAATATCACTACGCCCTATGGGATCTTACTCCAATTCCTTATTTAGTAAAAAAAAGTATATAAAGTTCTGCAGAGAAAATTTAACCCGTAGTCGGTCCCATTCTGGTACCTCCCATACAAATCTACCATTACGCCAACTTTAAGTCATTTTATTTGCAGCGGTCATTTTATTTGACAACTGTCATTTTGTATGACAATTGTCATTTTGTATGCCAACTGTCATTTTGTATGACAACTGTCATTTTGTATGACAACTGTCATTTTGTATAACAACTGTCATTTTGTATAACAACTGTCATTTTGTATGACAACTGTCATTTTGTATGACAACTGTCATTTTGTATGACAACTGTCATTTTGTATGACAACTGTCATTTTGTATGACAACTGTCATTTTGTATGGCAACTGTCATTTTGTCATTTTATTTGACAGGTGTATTTTTATTTGACAGCTGTCATTTTATTTGGCTGGTACGCAGGATAACATTCGAAAGAGTTAACCAATTGCTTTGAAAATTGGCATGGCTTAATATTTTTCCAAAATAGTATCTGTATTATTTTCTGTAAAATTCGGAATTTTGAGGTTGTTATTATACAGTTCGTCAGATGTTACATCCAATGGTGGCTTCCACGCCCAGTTCTGACTTTCGAATATTTTGGAATATGAAACTTACATTTTTTTACAGAGGGTGAGGGAAGCCCTTTTATCCGACTGCAACTTTCTCAACATGTTTTTTCTTATCAAACGAAAGACAAAACACAAGTCAGTGCATTGACTTTTCCGTAAGCTAAGATGGCAGAAAAAATGTTGGTTGGCCGTGATTTCGCACTGAAATCCTTACGTCGTTTTCCATTAATAATTTTTTTACTCGCGATTGTTGAATAATACAATTTTATTTTGTATGGCATGAGCCTATTCAGAATAATATGCTTATGCTTAAATTCTTTAAATTGCTTCAAAATCAAGAGGCCAAAAAAGTTGAAAAAAAAAAAACATCAATTGTAATGTCAACTAATCACACCCACATTCACAGACGGGAGACTGGCAGGACAGCAATATAATGCAATCAACAAATCATGTAGAGCTTGTAATTACAAAGACGATCGACAAACATACATACTCGTGCAGTTAAAAAATACAGCATCTGGCTGTTGAACAAGAACAACCGGTATTGGTTTAGATTCCACTTGTTGAATAACCGAAAAAATTCTTTGGAAAATTTATCAGATGCGACATTAATGATTCAATAGCTGTTTTATTAGTCTAGGATCACCAGGTGTCACCTGGAGAAATTAGTCGATTGGGAACATGTTGACTCATAGCCTGTCCATTTTAGTTAAGTTTTATTGGTCAAAATGAGGATAAGGACCACTTACCAATTATGATAGAGGGTTTCTATGATGACGCCTAAAAAACTGTTAGAAGCAGAAACTTTCATAAGATATTTAAGTGCAGAATTCGACTAAAGAACGATGATCCCTCCATACAAAACCCAAATAGGTATGTCGACTATCAGACTTGAGAATGTAATCGACGGTGGAGATACAAATTGTCAATCAGACCTTACAAGCTTTTTCATATCTTTGCAGGAGCAGCAAACAACGTTGTAAAATCTAAATGCTCTTCTTGTAATGCCGTTTTGGAATTAGCCTATACAATTTAAAATTTTGGATATTGAGGAATACAATTTTAAAATTTCAGTTCATTTCCCCAAAATCAATTAGTAAGACGATTTTAGGTTTTTGGTCATTTTGGATTTTAGGTGACGATATATAAGATGCCTTAACCCTTTTCGCACCAAGCTAAATATGTAACGTAAAGTAACGCCAGTAAAACACAATATGGTTTATGAAAACAAAAATTAAAAAATTCTAATTTAAATTTTTTTAAGTAAAATATATGTCTAAACTAATGACTAATGTAAAATAAAATACATATACATATAATTTCAATTGTTACCCGAAATCACTGCCCGGTACGAATAGGGTTAAAACCCCGTAGTTCGTTTGACCACAGATTTCCCATAATGTCAAATTTGAAATATGTATGCTGTTGGTTGTAATTCAAAATCAAGAGACTGTACATATATGTGCATGTGGATATGTATGGATATACATGACATTTTAAAACAACTGTCTAACTGTGAAATGACTGCAAATGCATTGAACTCTTAGCAGCCGCCGCCAGAATAGGCAAAAAAGGCGAAGAATAAACCATTTGAAATGTGATGAATGTGAGTAGGATCGTTGCACAAACAGCATGTACCATCTATAAATACACAGCAGCAACAATGTGCAAGGCCTTCTCATAGAAGGCTTCTTTCGAGATCTGAAAGAAACTATCTAAGGTCTTCTAAGGAAAGGAATTCTAGAAGGCTTTGTTTGTTCTTGAAAGTCTCTAGAGCTCATAATTTACCAAACAGGCATTTCCACGAAACCTTTTCAATGAAAAATGGACCAATGCCATTTCAGACATTCAAGGATTCATAAATTTTTTTTGCAAAATATATAAGTGCCAAATTTAGAAAAAATTTAATTTCATCGGAAAGAGAAAAGAGAGAGTAGTGTTTGTTGCTATTTGTTTTGAATTTCAGAATGTCACAAATGGGAGGAAATACATTTGCTGGCAGAATATTCTACATACGAATAGGTCGGCTGAAAAAGAAATTTTCTCTGTAGTGTGTCGTCCGGTCAACCGACCATTCGCCAACGAACGGATGAGAGTCCCTGGTTAGCCGAGTGTTCCGGCTAAATATTCTAACATCAGGGATAAGATGACAGATATTTGGGGAGCAGATACCGTTTAATCATCTTTAAAACAAAGATATACAACCTACGTTGCGGCGATGGTGAAGGAAGACAATAGATTTCGATACCCTACTATCTCCTATTTTGACCAGCACTCTCATCTGTACACGGTCCAAAGATGTCTGTGGAGCCCCAGCCCATATATGGGAATTAGATTCCATTTTTGGCCGAACGTGGGTGGTTTGATTTTTTACAAGATCAGGTGGGGTAGGGATTTCTGAATTACATGGAAATATAAGTCATATCTTGCTTAGCACACATACTCGAGCTGCTGCGACTAAGGCAACCACATTCTCGCCATACGATGAGGAGGACCGTGAGTGTTGTCGAATAGTTCTGTGTTGTCTAAAAGACTTTGTAGAAGGCCCAATACATATAGGCAAAACGGAAGGTTTTAGTCTGGAAAATTGTTTGTCCATTTATATACACTTTTTGACAAAAAAATAACCTACAATTGGAAAAACAAATCACATGCTTCCCTTGCAGGCCTTCCGTTTGTCAGGCCTTGCCATTGCCACTTCTTTCATATACATTTCATGGCACAGGGCCAATGTCAATGTCTTACAAGCGAAGCCCACAATAGCAACAGCGTGAACTGAAGAAAAGAACAGCGACAGCGGCAACAAAAATCGAACCGAAGTTTTTAACTGGCAAAGCACCAGACTGACGGACTGACTAAACACTGCAAGACTAGTAACAACATATGGCTAAGTATGAACGTAACAACGAAAACAACAACACGAATAAGAAGAACAACAGCAATAAAAAGCCAAATCAAAAGTTCTAAGCTTTCTTAACAAGTATCGTAATATTTTCAAGATTTTTATTTATCTTTACTGCCGTTTTGTTATGTACTCCTACTCGTCGTCGTTGTTGCTATTCCTTAAAACAACAACAAATGATGGTTGCTTGCTGTTTTTTTTTTTCTCTTCCCACTAACACATACACTTGTTTGCTTTGGAGGTCTGCATGTGTGTAACGTACACACACACCCATTCGGGGTTGTCTAGTGAGGGTGATGTGTATGACTGTATCGTTTTTTATGGCTGTCTCTCTTATAAATAAAAAATGCATCTAAACCAATAAAGACAAGTGTGGAAATCTAATAAAACACTTGGGCTCAAACGAAAAATCGCACAACAGCTCAGACCACCGCATAAATGTACTCGCACGAGGACGCATAGAAAAACACTTGAGACGTATTGGTTAGAAAGGGGGGACGTCGACGAAGGACACACATTCCCACGTTTGTTTTATAAATAACCAACACACAAACATATGAGAAAATATATTTTATTAGATTGTGCTGCATTCTCTGTTTCTTATAAACAAATGGGCAACATAAAGTGGCAGCATTTGTGGAGTTCTTGTATAACTCCATGTGGACAGTGGTATGCAGGGATCTATTGATATTGAATTCATGTGTTGATTTTTCAAGTATCGCGATAGAATGAGGATGGGTCTAATGGTGAACGGGAAGAAAAAAAGGCAACTGTGTATTCCATGGCATTTCAGTCGAATGAATTGAATTCAAAATACATGAGAAGATAAATTTCAATTAAGTGTAAATCTCGGACCCATAAAGTTTTTATAAAATAGCTATAAACATATCAAATCGAATCTTTGAAAAAATTAAGGAATTAAATTATTTATTAGTCAACCATTCCCTAAATCGAAAACGTGTCTAGTTCGATGTATCATTTTTTTTTTTCCGAAGTCGAAGGGATTCCTAAACCAGTCGAGTCCATCTCCGAATTCAGCATTTTTAAATAGCACGATTCCTACTTCAGATGTTCAACAGAAACATTTTGAAAATTGTATTACCGTCCACTATTCCTTTACTGAGGTGCTTCTCTATCTTAAAGATTAACAAATTCGTATAATTGAAAATATTTCAAACTTTAAAAAATATTAACAGATTAACTGGATTTTAATATATTTTATTTATTTTATTGGAATTTTAGTAAATAAAACTCGGAGTCGAACATTTCGACTCCAGACTCATATTATAAACTCTCAAAGCCGGCACTTTGTGACAAGTATGATTTCTCTATATCACTCAAGTCAGTGTCCATTACCAAAGCGAATAACAGGGAAGGTAGATGTCTCCAAATTTGCTATGCTCCACATACACAAATCATATGATAACGTTGTGCATCGCTCGAAGCCTTAAGACACCACCACTCCTTTGAAGAAGGACCATTTTTGTTCTCTTGATTGTAGATGACCTTTTTAAATATTAATTCTTGTTGTGATTGCATGGGGAATTCTGATTGACTTTTTATGCCCCCCAAAATACACACTCACACCCCCTGTCTGGCAGCCACTCCGCATAGAATACTCTATCCCCTTGGTCTTAATCAAATATGTTTATATATGGGTTTTTAACACAGCCAAACCCTCCTTGGTAATTTTGCCGCCAGACGCTGTCCCAAAACAAAAGTGACTTTCTCTGTCTCCCCGTGCGGCAAGTGAAACTCTAACGATATCGACCACTGAAATCGAAACTTCTTATTACATTTGTGGACAAATCGAAATAGAAACCAAGACGGGTGGAAAACATTTGTGTTTTGGGTTTTAGTTTTTCCTACTTCGTTGTACTGTTATTGGTTTAACAAACAATTCAACCAGTGGTTGTTCCCGCGGGAGTTGCACCCGAAACTTCACACTTTGTTTTCCTTTTTGCAGTTTGTTTTCCCTAAAAGCATCATTCAAAAGATCGACATGACTATAGTCACAGTCACAGTCACCAACGCCACCACCACCATCGGCAACACCAGCCCCATTAAAGACCCATGTCTGCGGAATATTTATTTTCTTTTTATTACAAATCTAAAGTTTCAAAGTCAATACTGTTCATTTCTTCCCACTTCCGTTTCCTTGTGCAATGCACATTGACTTCATGTATTTGCAAGGGGGGAATGGGGCGAATACTAAGGGGGCGAACCCCTACTTACTCTGCTGTAATGGACAAGTTCTCGTTGCATTTGCAAAAACTTAAATGGCAAAAATGCTGTGAGTTTGTGTGCGCTTCTGCAAGGGATGGTGAGTAGCTGTGAGTGAGAAGAGAAGCTACTTAATTTTTAACATTTCATTCATTACGCATTTAATGATTTGACCATTCACTCGTTTGTGTACTGTGGATGTGTGTATGCGTCCACATAGTTTTCTTAAAGTATCACATAAAGCAGGGAAGAAAATCTCAATTAACGTCAATATTTTACGAGTTTTTGTAATTGAACCAGACAGGGTTTAATGTTTTTCAGCAAAACTGATTTGGAAACTAGCACATACACACAAAGAAAAAGTCGTTAAAAAGTTAATCAAGACAGGAAGTAGGAAATGAATAAGGTGTTTCCGCATTTTCTTACACGCGGGGGGTAATTGTTTCTTTCTGTCATTTACCAATAAAATGACTTCCTTGGAAAGGTATGGCGGAAAATTGGTGGATATTATCGATATAAAATGACTGTTGAAATGGTACACTTTATACCAGAGGAAAATGTTTTCTTTAAACAAAGATTCCATAGTTTATAGAGTCGCCCTATTTTTATTCACACCTTTTTGTTTTTCCCGCTTTGTACATTTTTTAATCCAAATTTGGTACGTGAAGGCCCATTTTTCGTCTCTTCCCAAACTATTATCTACTTTTTGCCAAACATTTTTTTATATTTTCCCATTTTTAATTCTATTTTGGTAATATAATCCACTTGTTATTGCCAAAATTTGGTTTCATATGGGATAAAAAAAAACGGAAAAATTTAACCGTTTTCTTTTTATCCCATAGATACGTTTTGGATACATTTTCGTTCAATGTCTAACTCATTTTTTTTCCTGTTGTTGCCAAAAATTTGTTTCAGCCTTTTTATTTCCACCCTCCTTGTTCCGTGTTGGCCCCTTTGGAGTGCCTATTTAACTCATTTCCACCTGTTTACTTTCATGTTTTTATCCCTTTTCGGTACGTTTTAAACCCTTTTCCAGCAGTTGTTGCAAAGAGTAGTTATGGTTTCGAAGGTTTCTGGGGATACATTTTTCCCGTTTTACCATTTCTATACTTTTCCTATCCGATTCCTATTCATATATGAAAAAATCGGTTCATAGCAAATATCATGGTTCTAGCTTCAGCCATTGGCGAGGACAGGATGAATCAGTCAGTCAGTATTGCAAGTATTTTATATATAGATACTCATATGAAGATTATTTCTCATTTATACCAGTTTTGGGCCAGTTTTTGCCGCTTGTAATCAACTTTTCCATTACTTTAAATTGTTGGCTCATTTCTCCCGATAATAACTTTTTAACACACATTATTATTTTTTACCCGTTTTGTACCTTTTTTACACGTTTGGTACGTTTTCGCCACTTTATCGTCCCTTCTGTAATTATTTTCCAATTTTTTTTTGCATTATTTTTCCCCTTTTTTATCCCGTCTTGGCCCTTTTTTCGTCCCACCTCTAACTCATTTTTTGACCAATTCCTGACGATTAAAATAGTTTTCACAAATTTTAGTTTTTTCTCCTTTTGTACTTTTTTTATCCCGTTTTGGCCATTTTTTCGTCCCTTCGTTTTTGCCAAAAATTTGTTGCAGTCTTTAACCATTTTCCCCCCTTCTTTGTCCCTTTTTTTCTGACTTGGCTCGTTTTTCGTCCCATCTCTAATTAATTTCCAACTGTTGTTGCCAATCGTTCTCGTGGACCAATTTTCCAACAAAAATCATAATATTTGATTATTTTATATTTTACCCCATTATCCTCCATTTTTATTCCCTTCTAATCCGAATTTCCAAAAATCCGTTCTAAGCGGATGTCTAGGAGCAATACTCTAGGGCTACATACTCTCCAAATTTCATGATTCTAGCTTCAGGCATTTGGTCAGGACAGTGATGAGTCAGCCAATCAGTCACGCAAGAGTTTTATATATATAGATAGATTTATTAGACAAAGTGTAGTCTACATCTAACCCGTGTTTATCCAGGTGAAACTATAATTAATATAATGAGAAGCGGCATCCTCAAATTGTTACTTATTTCAAAAGATTTGTGCCCCTTATCTCCCTATTATCCCCGCATCACGAGTAACGTCAAACCAGAATAAAGTTCCCTAAATGTATGATTGAAGCCGCAGCCATATTTGTCATTATGCAGAAATATTTAAAAAATTTTAATCGTTTTGGCTTTCAACATTTCTTTCCAACATTAATAAAAATCTTTTTCTTCTCAGATCACAAACGTTGCACCTTTGCTTAATAATATTTAAAGGACATTTCTTAAAATATAAATTTAGTTTTAGTTTTTATTAAACATAGTTTAAACTTAGTATAAAATGGGTCCACGATATAATTGCGTTTATTTCCATGAAAAATTAATCAATACCTCTACCGAGCATTTCAATTACACCAGAGATGTCAGGTTTTTGTCAAAGTATTGTTATGACAGCAACAGTGAAATCAGTTTAACCTAAGACTAATGCAACGGAACATATTTTTGGCAGACCAACAGATGTTACCAAAGTGTACAAACTTAAATAACCCTTAGACAACACAGTCACGCTTCAACATAAATTGAGCGAAAAGTTGGGCTTGAACACTATCCAAAACTGAAACCAACGCTAACACCAATACACAAACAAATCACGTCCACATATACCAACGCACACATATACATACGTACAATCAAATAGTTTATCCAGAGGAAAAGTTTTGGATGAAACATTAAGGCAGTCACACGAACACCACCACCACTACGAGCAGCTAACAATAAGTTGTGACAAAATTTGTGGCAACACTTGGGGTAAGTGCGAGCATGTGTCTCTGTGTGTGTGTGGCTGAGTGCATAAGTATTGGTTAACGAACATATTGGAGGAGTGCAAGTGAGTCAATGCGAACGTGTCCTGGAATTTGTCTACACATGTATGTATGTGTGTGTGTGTGTGCGTGAGTGTGTTGGTGGCATTCGGGATGGCATAAACTTGCAAAGTTGTGTAATTGATTAAGAACTTCTGGCTAAATTGCTTAAGTACTCGCACTAACAAGGCCAGCAGCACCAAAGGCGCAAAAGGGGAAAACTTTCGTACTGCCTGAAATTAAAACAACACAATGACAGACACACACCTTACACAGTTACACAATTGCCCAGCATATTCTTTGCCGACAGTCATTGACATCTTACGGATAAAGTGCACGAATTTTCAGTTAAGCGTTCCGCAACAGACACCGGGGACGCCCGTTACCGGTGCGTGTTAAGAGGCATAAATGCAAGTGGCATGTGGTGAGTGGCGCAAAACGCGGGAAAACTTGTCTTGCTTAGAACGTAAATCTGCGTTACTTTCTGGTTTCGAAACGCTGTGCCCGCTGTTCTTATGCTGCACAAAGTCGCACAAAATGCTGTTACGTTGTTATTAGAAGAAGGCAACCAAAAATGGAAACTTTGTTACTTTGTGATGAACGAAAATTCTTGCGTGCTCAGCTATGAGACTGCATGGGATGTTTTACGTTAGCAAAAAATTTGGAAAAGTTTATTTTCGTCTTCTCTTCAGTTAAGCTGCAATTGATTCGGGCTAAAATCCGGCACTAGGCACAGTGGATTGGTTTCTGATTCAGATATTAGGAATGGAGAGACATTTACACCAGTTTGTGGGGTCTCCTTAGCTGTTGAAAGTGGGGAATTTAGGAATTGTATGTTGTCAATGATTTGTAGATTTGTCCAAGAAATTTTGGGAAATGAGATTTCAAATGGAAATTTCTCATACATTCCCAAAATTGATTTTTTAACCGTATGGTTTCACTTTAACTCAACTTCCTCTTGGATGTGCCACCGATACGGATTTGTCCTTGCTTATCGTGTAGGTAGGATGCTAATAATCTTTCAAACGTGATGGGTGATGCCCAACTCTTTTTCCCTACCCTTACGTGTGCTAGCTTAACCGCACCCCAGAGATTCTCTTGGGCTCTTTAGGGTATCATGATTTGTTTTAATATTAATTGCCCTAATAATCTCGTACCTTTCAGTGTCGATCAACCAATTGTAATCTTCTATTACCGCAGATATCAGATTTTCCATAAGCGATTACGTCACAAGTTTCTTGTTTTTCGCGACTTAGTACGCTCTATCCTTCGGATAACAGCCTGCACTTTATCTACTATCCTAGCCACTGTGCACTTTTAAAGAAAACAACTAAAACAACAAGAAACAATTTATGAAATTTGTAAATACTCTCACGACATATTTCAATTTTCTGCACAAACATAAAACGAAAAAAAAAACTGAATTTAAAATTCTTTGTATTTGTTTCTTGGCAAACAAAAATAATTCAACACAATCCACCTCTGTCACAGAAATTTTCAACAGAAAATTTTTTTGATTAAAATACAGAAGACATGCAACATATGTTGTGGACTCGGGAATTGCAAACGTTTGTCCTGGACACAGACTGGGACATTTTAGTGTTGTTTGCTACTGTCCGAAAAGAGGTGTTGCCGGCATTCAACCAAAACCAGCGACGACCGAAAGTAATGAAACAACCGCAAAAACAACAAACCTCAGTAAACGCAAAATACAACCAACCAACAAGGCATAACAAAAACAACACCATTTGCCCGCGTCTGCCACATAAACCAAAATTAAATACCAAAAAACGCATACGCGTTCTCATAAATTATTCACTTAAACCACTATTGTCCGCATTTATTACCCCTTTTTCCCAGTTGTTATAATTGTGGGTGGAGGCACTCTGTGGGTGTTGTTCGGGCTGTTGTCGGTTTAAACCAATTTTGAATTCCTCAACTCACAACAAATGAACGGATGGATGTAATCCGGGACGGATTGAGAGGGCAGGCGGGCCCTGTATAAATAAACAGATAAGGTAAACAAACAAGCAGACTAATCCTATTGATCCTTTATGGGATATTCTCTGCTCACCTGATTTAAAAGTTCACCTCAGTAATGACCCTTATGGGTTATGGGTAATAACCCATTATGGGATATTCTCTGCTCACCTGATTTAAAAGTTCACGCCAGTAATAACCCTATTTGCTCAACGAGGTGGGAAAGTTTCTTATTAGTTTCAATGTCCATCACTTTAATCCCAGTGAAGATATTTTAATGCACGAAGATGCCTACTGACTTCTGGTATTATCAATATGTTATAGGTCTTAAGTTCTCGTACCTAATCTGTTTTTCTAAATCAAAAATATAATTTTCGGGCCTTATACTGCACAAGGCTAAATGCGGCCATGTCTCTCCTCCCGCCACCACCATAACTGCCACCAATGTCATCGACCAACGAACAGGTTGAGTAAAACATTATGTTGCTGATGTTATTGGTGGTGTTTGTTGCTGATGGTCATAACTGAATATATTTTCATTGCCAACACAAATAGCCATCCGTTGGTTGCTTATTAAGCTTTTCACTTGCCTCATTCGAGCGAGTGTCGAGAGTTATTGTACGTGTACTTGCAACATCTGTTGTCTGTCTATATAACAATGGCTGCACAGTGCAAGCTGGAAGTCTGTCGGCATGAGCGTGCCTCTGTGTGTGTGTTTTGTTGTAACAATAAATGTTTAATTTTCCAAAACCCTTGAAATTTATTTTAATTACCACTCACTGGTGTTGCGTTCTATGTTCAACGAGTCTATTCTCGTGTTTGTGTTTCTCTGTGTGTGTGTGTGTGTTTTTTTGTTTGGGTTTTGTTCTAAAACCCTTTGATTTTGTAATTGTATCCATACAAATTTATGACTGCAAGGAGGCAGATGGACTCTAAATAGTGTACAACAAAAGCTCAGCCACCGATGTGGTGGATATAACTTTATTACCTCACAAAACATTGACATTAAATGGTACTGAAAAACGTGAACATATTTCTTGGCGGATTACTGCAGTGATATACCGAAATATGTGAGTTCTGGACTGCATACCAAAATGCACAATACTTTGCTGGTGGGAGGTTAGGGTATCGGAAAACAGGTGGCCAATTTGTCAGCACTCAGTTGTTGATGTCGTCGGGTCGAATTTGTGTATACCAGTTATATTGGGCGACTTTAGTGTTAAAAGAGTTTAAGACATAATTTTTTGAAAATATTAGAAAATGTATTTGATAACCTAGAGACACGTGGTCCACTATGGGGCCAATATTTTTGAATACCTGAGGTAATGTTATTTCAGTTGAAAACGCATACGTCTTACCGGTGTTACAAGTATTTATTTAAAAAATGGTGCGAGCTCCAATTCAAACAAAAGTGATGGATGTGGACGACCAAATACTCAGTAAAGTAACATGAACAACTTGCTGAAGAAACAACACGACCTGAGCGAATTAACCAAAGATCAGACGAGTTTTTTAGATTCAACGTTTCAATAGAAACCACAGCAGACATCAAAACACAATTTACGGAGATTCAAGATCGTAAAATCCATAAAATTCTTTATGGGTGACATAGAAAAAGTACAGAGGCCAATAATAAGCTTGCTAATTACCTTGAACCAGGGAATACTAAATCTAATGCTATTGAAACCACAATAGCTGGAAGACAGAAGTTTTTGATGCTTTAATCTGTTACTGCCTATAACAATGTTCATTGTGTAACTCCATTTAGGCTCAATTTTCGGACCAAAGCCGTTTTCCCTGCCTAGTTTGCCATTAAAATCAATTTTAATGTCATGGCCGGAACAGCATTCATAAGTCTGTTGTAGCTCATTCTTAGTCATTTCTTCTATATCTTCTGTAGTCACAGGTTAGGCTAATGTAAAAAAAAGTACTCTGATGTTGATTGTGGACAACCTGTCATCTGCTGGTGTGAAACCAGCGACAAGGTGTCTTATTCGCCTGTTCACGACAAATTCACATCCGAATTGTTGCTCATTTTCATGACAGCTGTAGAATATATCGAACGGAATATATTGTGGACGGCCGTGGTGTGGTAGGTAGTGTGTGCGACTATCACACTGAAGATCCCGAGTTCGAAACCGGGTAAGAACATCAAATATTTTTCAGCGGCAGTTTCCACCTCGTAAATGTTGGCGACTTTACGAGTAACAGAGTAATCTCTAAGCCATGTACAACTTTTCTAGAAAAACATTTAAACGATAGGCCCCGGTCAGTGAGTATACCAAATAATATGATACACAGCTCACTGATTCGAGAGAAGTTCCCCGTCTGTTCCTTCATGGAATGTTAAGGGAAATAAGTAATTAAGTAGAATACTTCGCACTGCTTCATTTTCATCACTTCCTAGCCTTTCCAACGTATTTCCTGGATGATTGTTATTACATTCCAAGTGTATATCCGTTAATCGTGGTCCTTAAAAAGTTTGAGGTTTCGGTTTTCATTGTTTTTACGGAGGTGGCTTGCAAGGCAAACGCTCCCATGCTCCTCCTTTATCCGGGCTTGGAACCGGCCAACACAGCCGATTAATCTCGAATATCGAAGAGACAAGACTGAACACAAGTTACGATTTTTTTCGTAATATCAAAACGATCTGAAGTAAAAGGTTAAAGACTTGAATTTCGAAGAATCTAGGACGAATCCAACAAAAACCAAAATTCGAGCTGGGATATAATCCCATTCTCGCCCTTTATCGTAAAACTTGCACATTCTCATTGTGTATATGCCATTGCTGAAATATATTTTATAACTCCCTACAACTTCCACTCCAAATTGAATGTTGTTAATTTCATTTACCTCTAAGTTCTACGAAAAGAAAAACAACTCATTAACTTTTACTAATGAACCTTTAGACTTTTAGTTTATTTTTTAAGCAGCTCAGTCTTTATTGTGAAAATACAAACATAACAACAACACAAGCAATAACCGAAGCAGCAGTTGAGCGGCAAAACAAAAATGAAAACGTTACCCTTGAAAAGAGCACATAATTCCCACGTTGTTACTTTTGCAATTAGTGTTGCATTAACAGTGTGACATTACAAGTGACGTCTATCGCTCATTATCCACACAGACCCCGGGAACACTATCCTCCACATACTGCATATGCCCTCCCGGTGCTACGGACGACGTTGAATGTTGCTTATGGGGAAAAAGGATTGTTGGCAAACATCGTTGGCATCGATGCTACGCAATGCATGCTGGCTGGCAGGCGACACATGCAACGCATATGAAAAGTGAGAGGAGCAGAATGTGGAAGGAAAGTGGAGATGAAATAGAATGTTACTTTCGAGCAATTATTTCTACTGTCAGGTGAGAATGTCGGAACGAATGAATGAATAAATGAACGACGAACAACAGCACGAAGATTGCAGAGACGACCGGGTGGAGCAACGAAAAATAATGACAGCCTTTTGCTAGCAACCAGACAAGCAGATCTGATGATGATGTTGTTGTTGTAACGAGGAAATCCAGGTGGCAATATGAAAAATAACGTGGACGAGTCGCACAAACAAACACCGGCTGGCAACTGTTGCAATAACGAAGAAGCGGAAAGCATTCGAGGAGGATGAGGTGCAGGAAATCCACTTCAATTTGCAGCACTGCATGTGCAGCTGCAAAGCCCACTCACTGTAAAGTTAGAAAAGCAATTATAATGTGAACAAAACTCTCTGACAGAGGTTAGGTTAGTCAAGAAATAAAACGCATTTAATGAAAATGAATGCCGAAGTAAGAGGGTGCAATGACAATAGCAGCACTAAAAGATCTCCTAAAGAATGCAAAGAAAAAATTAATGACGCATCAAAAACTGTAACTGAAGGTGAATGCATTTATTGCAACACATTCGTAAACATTCCAGCGCATTCGTATGAGGGAGGGTAAACGATTCATGGGGAAAAAATCCCCTACAGCCATCCTAAATATTGAATGACCCTAGAATGTATTAAACAATAGCATAACTTTGGAAAAAACAATTTGTTCTACTGCCATAGGATTCACCTTGGGTAAATGAACCGGAAATGAGCTTGTCTTCCATACTAGCGGATGAGCTGAAAGAAGCATGGTAACCACCAATGTTTACATCTGAAAAAATAGTATATCAGTAAGGACAAAACTCAAGAAGGTAGAAAATGGATTTTGTGAAAACATAAAGGAACACGTTAAATGATCAGTGGTTTTTTGTTGTCAAATGGAGAGAAATGATGGGTCAGCGAATGTAAGAGTGTTGTACTCGACTACAAGCTAAATGATCAGTGTTTTTTTGTTGTCAAATGGATAGAAATTATAGGCCAGCGAATGTACACCACACACAACCATATGTAGACGCGTTTCTTCGTTGGTTAAGAGACTCGTCAATACATTCGTGCTGTAGTAGTACTGACCTGCCGTTTTTTCTTTAGATACATCTTACACTGAAATCCCATCTGAGGACTCCGTATTATTGACGAAGAGCAACGAATAGTAACACTGAGTATTAATAACTCTACCATTTGACAGACTTGTCCGACTGGCTTTTTTCCAATACAAGCCATTACATTCACACATACGACGGTTTTGTCTATGATTTCGAAAGTTATTTACAGAACAATGAAGTGGTTTGAGAGAGAAGTCGGGTTTTCCTTTTATATTGTTTTGAACACGATTTTATTTCAAAATGCATCTCCACCCGGAGACTCATAGGGTCCATTGTGAATCCCTTCTTCGTGAAAAGATTAAGGAGACAGATTTGGTGTATAAAGTAAACTGGAAATGGGAGACATAGGAGTTGAGTGTAGTGTGTTAATTATTTATTCTTTTGGTACCTGCATCCCCTATCATTCAGCCATCGTATGCCCCTTATGAAGCCTATACGATACTGATCTTTGTGATGTCCCCTAGTTTTCTCGGAAATCTATCCTCTATCTGTGGCTATATAATCTTGGACAATGACAAAGTACATGATCTTTTATACCGTTCAGAGGTCCTTGCCCTGATTGAGAAGTTACCTATTACAAAGCAGAGACTTCCTCTATCCAGTCCCATCATATCCACCTAGGTCATTTGGTAATTTATACCCAACTTTAGTATCCCATTTCTCGTGTGTTCTTTTTAGGATATGATCTTTTTGCATGGTTACGAAACAGCTCTTTGGTGTTTTAACCGATATATCCGCTTCCCCATTATGCATAGCTGAACCAATTCGTCCTACTTCCCAATCTCTTTTAGCCCCTGGACGATAGATCATCAAAAGTCTCAGCGATGGTTTCCCAAATAGTTGTATTACCAAATCATCAGAGGTAGCTAAAATTGTTCTTCCTCTTTCCTAGAATTCCCTATGAATGGTGTTGGCCCCTAGAAGAGGAGATAGAACTTGAGGTGTTCCCCTGGAGGCCACCTTCCTTTAATTCCATGAGGCTAGAGTTAATAATCTACTCCATCATGTGATCAACTCAAGAAAATTGAATTTACCCAACAAAATCGTTGCCCATTTTGAGCTGTTGTAAGTTGTCAACTAAAACGTGATAACGAAGCAGATGGCCGTGTGCCTTCCATTGCTGAATCAAATGGGCCTTGTAAGCGAATATTGCTAGGTTTTTGAGTAAAATTCGCACCAAGTTGAAACCGTTGAAAACTGATGAAAATTTTCCCAAAAATTTATCAAATTGCGGCCGATTATTGTAGTGAGGTGCAATTTCCAGATAGACATGTGTAGTGAGGGAAATGTTGCAGATGGTGAAAACGGACACAGTTGAAATGATTTTGTTTGTGTAATTTTCCATAAATTGTTTGTGGGATTTTCGAAGAAATTTTCATATTTGGGATTTTTCATTAATTTTGGGGAATTCTAAATTTGTTTGGGGTCATCAATGGCAAGCTAGGGAAAGCGACATTGATGTAAAATTTCATATTTCTTTATTTATCCCAATATATATCGGTCGATTTTGGTTTAACATTTTTGTGTTGGGTAGTATTTTCTGAAATTTTCTCAAATTGGGAAGCATTTTCATTAAATCGAGTTGAAGTTGCAAGAAATTAGATAGATCTACCCTGAAAATCGAATAAATATAAAACGAAATTTATATTTCGACAATCTATAAAAAGGGAAATTCGAATATCACTAAGAATGAAAATGGTCCCAACAAAATTAGTTTAGTTAATTTTCAACGTTTGGTTCTTGTAGCCCATTTTAATTTATGACGTTTTTTCCTGATTTCTAATACACATTTTTATAGATTCGCTATTAGTTAAAATTGCCCAATTGACTCTTTAAAGAAACAACATATGATTGATGGAAATGTTCAGAATTGAACATGAGTCTTTTTCAGGCGATAGGGTTATGGCACTTCAAGTATGTCACTATCAGCAGCCTCAGCTGTACTCGCGTATACATTCAATTGAAAATCGACGATCGAACCCTTCCAGTGGTTCACGATCAACAGCCTAAGCCACACGCACATTCAGTCGATTGAATATCGATACTCTAATTCTGCATGGGGTTGCAATGTGCTGTAACAAATGTTTGCGTCTGTTCCATGTTTATCTATTTTTGAAATATTTATTAGTGTATTTTTATAAATATATATAGTTTATTGATTCTTCGTATGGCGCAATTGATGTACATATGTTGAATATATGCTGCCAGTGGCATATACTAGACGTATTTTCAGATTCTATTTTATTTAGGTGAGTGTTTCGTTTTGGAAAATAAAATCAGTGTCTTACAAGCACTAAAGAGTTTTATTTCTGATATTAGGTCTTTACATTTTGGCCCTCGATCTGATCCTCTTTACATTTGGTCCTTCGAGCCGGATTAATGTTTGACAGAAAACAAAGACAATCATCGACAAGGATTCTATCAATGAAGAGCTCCTTCCACTCCCCAACTTTGCTGATGGTCTTAAAGGTGATCAACAATAGACAAATCTTCCCCATTCTGAATAATTTAGATCGCTGGTTCCAAAAGTTATATTCTCTTCCAATTTGTCTGCTCTATCAACGATTTCTCAATCTGTTTACAGCCTTCCTCGTATTTGATACGAGTTATGGATTTACATATAACCATATACCTCCAACAATACCATCACTTTCCTTAATTTTACCCAATACTGACTGCAAAACAGAACGTAGGGAATATATGGAAATTGTAGCAGTTGGAAAAATTTCCTCATACGCATTGCAGCTTAGGTGTGTTTGCCTGTAGGTACGGGTGTGACAGAAAGTAAAGTACTCGTACTCAACATTGGCAGACGAAACACTTAATCTTTGCAATTTAGTTAACAACATTGTTCATTGATGTTATTTTAAGTTTCATAACGAACTTTCATTTAACACTCGCAGACAGTTTCCCATGCCAGATTTCACTGCACACATGCCCCCCAATAAAGTGATTCAGAAATGTGTTGTTGCAAACAAAGAACAGCAACAGCAGCATCATTTCTCGACTTCTCTTACTGAGGTAGTGGGGGAGGATAAGATTTATATGAATGTGTTTTACACGTTAACATCACATCAATTATAATTATAGTTTTTGTACTTTCGACAGCCACAAAAAGGCTAAACTGACAGAAATTGTATTTGGAGTTGAAATTAATCACATAACATTTATTATTTATTCATTCATACCAGTTGCGTTCATTGTGTGCCTGACTGAAGAGCAGAAACTACAGCGGATATTCGATCACTATTTATGAGGCGCAAGGGGTCAAATGCTCAGGTCGTTTGCATTATTTGTTCACTTAATTTCGGTGTGGGAAATTTCTGTAGAGATTCTTAGTAGAGTTTATAAATGTCATACATGTTGTTCTCACCATCCAGTTAGGATCAGAAGGAAAGGTTTTGTCAAACCTGAGAACAGTCATGGACAAAAAGTGTCTGCTTGGTTCAAATAGTTCTATATTTGAAAGAAAAACTTTTAATTATGAATAACGGGTATGGCAGTTTTGAAAAAGGTTTACAAAATTTTGGTTCCTCTACAGTAACATTGCCCCAGATTCCATCATGAGATTTTACCCAGGTTTCGCATATGATCTAACAACCCGAATGACGAAGGGTTGTCAGAGTAAATGTTCTACAACATTCGGCCCTTAATTTTACAAAATTGTATTAAAATTTATAAGACAATCATATATTGAAGATTTGTGGAACGGTGATCGTTTAATACATCGAGCAACGACAGTTTACCATCTATAGCTTCTGTCCAAAACTATAGATCGGACTTTTTGTCCGTTCTTAATGATTTTTTTCCTTTAAACCTACAAAGGGGTGTTGTTGAAATCGCTTTAGATTGGTATATTACTCACATACAAATCTGTCCCTCCCCTGCCGCTTCAAAAACCACCCATTAAATCCTTGATGACATTTGAGTAACAGCAAACATTTCTTCTGGTTCACCGTCTTCTCAACTCACTCTTGCCCAATTGCGATTAAGTTGATAAAATATTTATTTTCCTACATTTTTTTTTTAGTTTTGCTTTTTTATTTGTTTCTTAGTCATTTCTGAGTTATAACAGAAGAATACGTTTCTATTTGTTGTTGTAGTGAAAATTAAAAACCCTTTTCCACTTAAGATTTGGTGTGTATTCGAATGGTTTTTTGTTAACCCTTAAAAGGCATCGGAGATTCAAAAATATATCGCCATCAAAGATTCTTTCGTTTCATATTGAATTTTCACACAATATTCTAAAGAAATCATTTATGTCGGGTATCAAAATATGTCTCTGCTAGACCAATTCTTATAACTAATAAGATCGACGACGAGTTCAGTATTCCTCTTCGTCAATAATACCAAATTCTCATCGGGGTTTTTCGTACGAAGATCAGTATATATAGGCCGAAGAGAATGTACAATAACCGGTAGATACTACTACAGAACGAAGGTATTAATAAGTCACCTAACTAACTACGCGATAACCTACGGCTGTGTATAGTGTATCTTCGCTGACCCATCATTTCTCTCCATTTGGAAAGGAGGGAAAATTTGAAAGACTTCGACGACCTTGCCCACACTATTTCGCAAATCATAGAAGATTTTCCGGACAGTGAAATTGTAGTTACTTGGGATTTCCATTTCCACTATCATTCTTTGCTTTCCCATTGTAGCCACACATCTCCCCTGGGCCAATACGCTGAACTTTTCGCCGCGCATAATTTGACGACACTCGTGAATTCTGGCAACACTCGTTGACGGGCAACAACAGAATATTCTTTTTTACTATGAACTAATATTTTGTTTATTTAAGATTTTTTAATCTCAAACTCCGAAAAGTTAACATTCTGCGTACATCCGGTCAAAAATGGAATACAACTCCCAATCTTAGTTACTTACTTAAATTGACTCTACAAGCTGTTGCTACTACCTAATAAATGATTTCCAAGCCGAGTAGGGAAATTCTCAAAAATTGGTGAGTTGTATAGAATATAATTTCTGTAAGCAGTTTACCCACTATTTAAAGCTGGGACCTGCAGTTTATATGGCTTGGAGATTTCTATCGTACTCATAATGAATACGGTATTTATGTGGAAACGACCAAAGAAAAATTGCTGATATTCATCTACATCTACTAAACTCGACTATAAGAAAACTATTTTAGGAACCCACCAACAATCTTTAAATTTTATACAACTATACATTTTTTTCTAAATTTATTTTTATTGCTAAAGCTTTAAGGACTTTGTCCTGATATTTAGGGTTAAATGACTTTTTCCTCTTCCGTTTCGCGCTATACGAGTATTTAATGTTTTTTTTTCTGTACGAGTATCTTTCAACTGACGCGTCACTCTCACTTCCGTTTAGCTCTTAATGAACGCCACAGGAAAGCACTCAAAGGCATCACTAAATAGGAAAAAAAAGTGAAAAAGAAATTACAAATGAAAAAAGCAAAAAACCAGTAAAGACTAAAATAATGTTTGTCGTACAAATACAACTTTATGAAAATTGCAAAAAATGCAAAAGCACCGAGCAAAGTAATCACTGTCGCATATTTCCACTCCATTCCCAGCCCCGTTCCGAGCTCGCACATTAATGAACATTTCATACGTTCAGGCACAACCCCAGCCCCTCACCGACATACATTCACATGGCGAGAGCAAAAAAAAAAAAAAGATTGGGAAAAAACTTTTCTCCTTTTCTTAATTTAATTACAGGAAAGACGTCAACACCGCGGGGAATTTTTGCAGTTCCTCTTCTTTAAAGTCACAGAGCACCGATACGTATGTACGTACTTGGTGGCAGAAACAAACGGATGGAAGACTTGGTGTCGAATTCAAATATGAATGTGCTTATGTGTGTGCGCACCAACACACACAGGTATTTGTGCACGTGTGCATCCTTAGCATTTGCTTAGTGGCTGGTGTGTTATAGCGTCATCTCGGCTGCGATTTTAACGTACGTTCGTGTACATGTGTCTATGGTGATATAAATCGGTGTGCTGTGGGGAAACTGTTCGAGAGCCACTATAATGACGAGGTTTTCCTTTTTATTTGTTTTCATAAAGATTTACGCTAAGTTTTCATTATTACACGGTTGAGTTAAGTAAGCCATTTTCGTTGTTGTTGTTGCACTTGACTTGACGGTGCAAGTGGTGATGCTTTTTGGGGACGTCTTTCCCGAAACAACTCAGAGGTGAACATGGACAGGACTCTCTATCAGTGAATTGTGTTCCTTAACTTAAGATAATCATTGAAAAAGAATGAAACCTCAATCACAGGTGATCACGATGAAGGATCAAAGAAACGTTTGTGTGACAGCAAACAGCACAAGGCCTTGTGTTTATTAAAAGCTGCTCCATTCATTATGAAAAATACCACAAATGAAAAATTCCCCAAATGTGGAATTCCCTATAATAAATGAAAAATCCCCCAACATATAAAAAGTTTCCCAAAAATTCAGAAAAATCCTCAAAAAAAAATTTATGAAAAATTACCAAATGCAAAATCCACCAAACCCCCAAAAAACACAATAGATTTTTGTAATTTGGAAAAGGTGTATTTAAAAAGAAATCAAAAGTATAAAGAATCGCCCCAAATTTGGGGTGATTTTTCATTATGCAATATCACCCAAAAAAATAACCTAAATACAAATTAAAACGACCCTAATTATCACATTTGAACAATGTGACAAATCACCCCAATGTTACCTTTTTGGGTGATTTTTCATTTTTGAATTGTAATCGCACAACATTACAAATTCCGGTCGGTATATTCTCACAATGATTAGGATATTTTAAACCGTTGTGTATACCAATATTCTTTTAGAGTTTTTTTCATTCCGGTTTCTGTAACTCCATAAAATCGAAAAATGTTAATAATTTAGTTTACAAAGAAACTTCTCTTTATTTATCCTTTCAACTCCAAATATTGAACATTGTGCCAGAATCTCATCGCTGTGACAGAACTCGAATATTTAGAAGACGAACCACCGCGTACACGCATTTTCCTATGTTTTACTGTTCGCAAATTTCTCCACCCGGAATATCTTTAATTTCAACACTTTAACATCTCATTCTTGGCATAAGTGTTTACACAGGCTCAACATGCGTAAATTCACACGATCTCAAATATGGACGCACACGCACTTACATTCCTTAGCACACACACACACACACAAACATGTCCATAGAAAGTGCACACAAATCAACCGAACTAAACATTTGTCATTATACATTAATAGCTAAACATTTATCATGTTGAACTTAAATAAATGCTGATGACCGTAACGGCAGCAACACTACGAAAACTACCAACAACAACAATATGAGTAACCCTGGAACATGGGCAACATTAGCATTATGTGGGCCGGAAATACACACGGGCTTAAGCTCTCTCACCGTAAATAGGTGCAATTATGAACATAACGCACACATTTACAAACACTTACACATACACATACACCTTCCTGTACACACTTGGAGCGTCTCACACATGCATATGAGTGCTGCGAGTACAGCATAATTAATGTACACCAATTTAGTTTTTGTTGAAAGCCTCCTACATTTCGCCAATGCAAAGAGTGCGAGCGAGGGGAAACAACGAAATGGTGGCAGGGACCTGAGTTAGAAGAAATCTACTAAATGACCCTAATCAAGACTTTAAATGTAAATGAAAGCAAATCGTTTGCACACAATTCTCTTCGTACGCAACTACTTGAGTGTTGTAAGTATTTCATTAGAAACCGTTAATAAAATTTAAAGATATTGTTTGATTCCGAGGGCTGAATGAAACCCGAATGAAGTTAGAGCAGAGTGGAACGAGCAAATTCTTTGAATTACTACACGCTGAAAACAATGGACATTTTAATAAATTTTAGCGAGTAGAGCTAAAAATGTATATATTTTTCCAACTCATTTTCTTACTTCCCGCCAAATAAAAACGAAACAACGTCCGAAAAATTACGACAACAACAAATTTGGATGTTATTTCTTGGGTGTTCTTTAAATTTCATCTTTTCCTAGATTTGAGTGATTTCTTGTTTGAAGATTTGTTGGGCGTTATTTGTTTCTTTTCCTCTTGCATCTTATTTAGTTTTTTTTGTGTGTGTTTTTTCTCCCCTTGGCTTAGAGGGTCGTTTCTTGTACCCCTTAATCCAAATTCTCACCCTGAGAGAGAAATTGTAAACTGTATTCTCCTTTATTGTGTTATATGTACAAGTTTTTATAATTTTTTTTGGGCTCTATGAAAAATTACCTAATTGCAAAATTACCAAAAAAAAAGAAATAATGCAAAATGCACCAAATGGAGAATTCCCAAAAATTGATGACAAATTCCCCAAAAAGCCCAATATGAAAATTTACGCGTTTTGACAACTATCACATCATTTTGAAACCATTTCCGTTCCAGACCTGTAACAAGCATTCATTGTTCCGTTTTTGAGTTCAATAGCGATTTTTTTTTGCATTTTCCCCAAATTTTAGTAAATGCTTTTAAATAAAAATTGTTTCTTACACCTTCTTAATTCTACCGTTTGTTTTACCGTTTTAGTACGTTGTGCCCCTTTCAAATTCAATCCATTTCCATGTGCTGTTGGCAATCGTAGTTTGGTAGAATTTTAAATACAAATCACAATCGTATGTATTATTTCCCATTTTTCCCTTTTATTCAAGATTTCTATAATTCCGTTCTTAGCCTCAGCCGTTTGATCAGCACAGAGATGAATCCGTCAATGAGTAATGCAGCAACTTGTTATCTTTAGATGTACAGATCAAGACCAAAAACAGGTTGTTGAGCCAACTTAAGTAAGTAAGTAGGAGATGAACAACACTGCAAAAACTTTAACATTATCCATGCTACGAATCACTTTCCATTAATGCTCCGTTTATTATTCCCCTTTGAGCAGTGTTATGTTGATACATGTCGTAAGTGTTAAAGTTTTCACTTCGTAATGAATCAATATATAGAATGTTTGACTTATAGGGATACGCTTACCTTTAGTGTTATCCTCGAACTAACGGATTTTGACCAGATGCCTTGTTTTTCATAGAAAAAAATTATCCACAACAACCATCCTTGTTCCGATTACGTCATTAATCTATAAAAGACAAATTTAATTTCCTCCATTTATCCGCAGGCATCACATTTTCATTCCGTCATGTCGAACAAGGCTTTTACAGTTTTTCATCTGTTCTCCATTTCCTTTTGTGTTTCTTCTGGAAACACAGACTAAAATAGACCACGAAAAGAAGAAAAAACAACAACAACATTCATCTATCGTAGTTTACCGTATGTTTTACATCTGTTCTAACATGACTTTGTCACTAGGACATCTTTCCATCGCAACTCTTACCCTTAGATGTAGCAGCAGCCGCATTCACATCCTCATCATTTCGCCTTAGATGGTTTTCAAGCTAATTTGTACAGATACACAAATAGACTACAAAAAAAATACGCACACATACACATACGTATTTGCATTGAACCATTGCCGACCGTATAAATGTTAATCAGTGTATACGACGACCATTTCTTTTGGATTAGTTTTGCCTGTCCTTTTTGTTTGATTTCAGCTAAATTTCATTTGGTTATGATTCATTTTACTCGTATTCGTATTCATCTACATGTTCTTATACTATGACTGGATATTTTTGTAATGGTTGTTTGATTTTTTCTGTGGGTTCCTTTTAATTTGTTTGATCCCTTTCTCCATTATGTACGTTGCACAGTAGTTGGAAGCCGAATAATTCTTAATATACTCTGGAAACCATGTATTCGTTATAAATGATATAGGAAAGAAAAAAAAACATCACAGACAATACCATTATAGACGAACTCAACCCGATATATCTGGAGAGTCAATTGGAAAATTCGCAGTATGGTCGAGTCCTGTCTCTTGGTTTAAACCCCTGCTACTCTCAGGTTCATAGCATCAAATTGTTAAAACTCCGAGACGAACTCTCATTGCGATTTTGGTGGTAAACCACAGCAATCATGAAGTTGGGGCTTCTGGCCAGCAGTCGTACCAGATAACACACTGCCAGTTTATAACCTACAAGATCATACAGAATTTTTTATGATTTAAAAGCAAGGTTTACATTTTTACTTTCCGTCTGTGTTATCAATAGACCAGTAGAATTTAATTCTGCCGAAGGAGACTAGGCATAACAACACACATGCTGAACGGCCTCAGAAAACTGTTTAATACTCTGACCAGGATACGAACTTGGGTTTTTAAAGTAATGGTCGCATATCAATACAATATTCGTCTACGGCCCATTGGCATTCAATCACAGTGTATTGTTTCATTTTTAGCCTTTGGTCCTACTCTTGTCACAGTTTCATACTGTGGCCAGGATCCCAACCAGGGTTTATTCAGTGTTAGTCAAACACACTACACACAAAGCCGCCCACTGTTAATCGGTTATCAGCCACTGTGTATTGTTTCCTTTTCAGCCTTTCTGTCTTCTCCTGTCAATGTTCTTGTTGTTGGTATCACTAATGTGATAAGCCAAATTGATATGGCAACATTCAAAGACGTCCTTTTTAGCCATTCTCGTATTTGTATTGTGTCCACACGTGTGTGTGAGTTACAATGAAGCTTTTAAAGACTGGCATATTAAATGTTAGCATAACATTTGCCTAAGATCATACACAGGATGTGTCGTTTATGTGTCTTTTATAATTTGGCATATCATTAATTAAATTAATGTGGTAGGGTAGGGTATCAAGTGGTGTGTTGAGAGTGTGAGTGTTGCGTGTCTCTATCTACATATGTCTACAAACGTGAGTGATTTGCAAACGGCTACCCCACCTCAGGCATTGTGATAAATAACAAGTCAAACATGACCATAGTTGACTTGAAATGCACGATAACTGGAAAGGAATAAACCATTTTAAAATAAACCACAACAAAGGGTGAGTTCGAAGAATAGTTTATATTTACAAGGATTGATATAGAAATTTTTGGAAATTATGGAATTGTATGTTAACGCCGGATTGAAAGACATTGTGTTGTGTTCGAAACTACGTTGGCCAGACATTTTTCACGTTCAATAGTATTTGAAATATTTAACTTGTCACTGGTGTATTTCATTCCACTAACGAAGACCTGGGCAACTAATCTCAAATCGGTGAGCAGAATTCGATCCAGTATTTTTCGGAGCTCAACGAAAACTATTATATTTTCTAAGCTAGCGGGGATCATCAACAATTTGGGAAAAACGTATATTTGCGCGAGTCTAATGAGATATAAATGTACAGAAAGAGAAATGATGCCCGGAAATTCTACCAAGAAGTTAAACAACAGACTGTGGGCTCGAGGAGTCGTATGAATTCCTGTAGAATTGGAACGGGTAATCTGAGAATATGGAGAGAACACTTTTCCCAGCTTTTGCCATCCGAAGATCACGTTGGAGAAGACATACCAATCATGTAAAACGTAAAAAAATTACAAACACACAGTCTAGACGAAGTAGAAGTTGCTGTTGGAGGAAACCATTGGCAGGAAGAAATCCTGCCCGATAATTGGAACCTCAGTAATCTTTGTCCTCTTCGCCGGCGACAGCCCAATTTTATTATACGTCTGTGCAAGACAACTCTGAGTGGTATGAAATCTGCAAACTCTTCGAAAAAGTTCTCAGACAAGTTGATGAACTCTATTACAACCTGGAATAATCAGCATCTTGCACCGATTTTAACATAGAGAGAACATTGAATTTGGCTTACGATGACGATATTGATGGGCAAAACAGACGCGCAATGACGGCAAGAATAGCGAAGGAATCGGCGATAGAAGGACTGGTGGTGAACGACAATCTTAATGGTTACATTTGCACGAAAAAAATAGCATCGAAGAAGTGAACGGTTTCGTCTACCTAGGTTCTTAATTATGTCAGCCATGAAGTAGGACAAATAATAATATTAGCAAACCGAAGCTATTTCGGGTTATTGAAACTAATGAAGAGCAATGCATTGCTTCGATTAACTAAGATAACCCATTACTACAATCTCCTATTAACCGTGTTCTTATATGCATATCGCAAAATCATGGGTATTGACGCGAACTGATGAGACAGTCTTAGGTGGTTTCGAGAGAAAAATGTTTTGCATAACATATTGTCCAATTTGCGTAAATGAGAAAAACCATCGGCTAATGAATAATGAGCTGTATGGCGACATTCCCAAGCCTGTGATGCTCTTGTGCACTTGACCCTGTAGAAGAACTTCCATCGTTATGTTCGGAGGTTTGCTGGCAGTTGTTGTTTATCCATAGCTATGCCTTTCAGACATAAAGCCGAGTCGTCTATAGCAGTTGTGACCTGACACACCGGCCACTCAATGATGTCGGTAGTTCGACCATTGATATCAGCTGATGATTCTCTTAAATTACTCCCCGTACAGTGGTCAACAAACTGTCTCACTATAGTTTCCGTCGATTATTCTCAATTTTTGTTTGAGCTGAAGTTAGGGGTATTGTATTGTAAGTGAAACAGCTTTGCTGCCCCTTCCCGTATCCTGTACCCATAGAATACTGACGGCAGCCCGGCCATGTCGCCTGATTATTGGGGTTAACGAGAAAAATATTTGGATTTGTGGAACGAAAAATATGCCCGGGTTCCATGAAAAACAGATGCATCACAAGTGGCGTTTAATCGCACCCATCAGGGGCAAATCGGACATTTTGATCGAGGTAGGACAATATCTACGAGCCCCGACCACTATTAATTCGTACGGCAAGCATTTTTACCCGTATGCAATGTTTAACAGGTGATATTTTCAATACTAATGTAGTCAGCGCATGCAAACCTATTTTTTTCTGAAAGAGCATTTTGTTCTCTTGATTTTAAAAAAAAAAAAATTTTATTGTACCTCAACAACAACAACAACAATATTTATTTCTTTGAATGCTTCGCAAAACTATTAAAAAAAATGTGACCAGTATTAATTCGTACGGTGGGTTAAATAGTTGCTATTTTATAAAAACGTTAATTTATCTTTAAATATTAATATTGGGTAACATCGCCTTTTGCCTCTACAACACATTTACATCGCTTTGGCATAGATTCATATAAATTCTGGCACTGTTCTGTTGAAATAGAATCCCACATCTCTTGCAATTGTTGTTGTTGAGGTACAATAACAATTTTTTTTTTAAATCAAGAGAACAAAATGCTCTTTCAGAAAAAAATAGGTTTGCATGCGCTGACTACATTAGTATTGAAAATATCACCTGTTAAACATTGCATACGGGTAAAAATGCTTGCCGTACGAATTAATAGTGGTCGGGGCTCGTATGTAGAAATGGTTAAAATGATCTATGATTGTGTAGACTCCGTAGGGAAATGTATTAAGGTGTCCCTTAAAATGAAAGTTTTCAAATATTTGTTTTTTTAAATATAAGATTTTTCGGTGAAATATGTGAATAGTTAAAAAACCCGGAAGTTCTTAAGTTTGGGATAGTCTTAGAAAATTTAGACGGAAATTTTGAGGAAATTTAAATTATTATGGTAGACCTGGAATACCAGTTTCAGTCTATTTAGCACGATTTTATGTAAGTTCTATGACTTAATACCTGTCTAAAATATCCAAAATAATATAATTCTGCGCGTGCAAAGTGTGCGCCAACACATTACAGACAATTGACAATCTATGAGACTATAGTGAAGACATCTTCGCCATACTGTCCACGATGCTCAAAATGTGATGATAAGCAAGCTGAAGAGTACATTTTTCTGTGATCAAAGGCTTCTTGATGGATGTTGTCATCCAAAAGTTGTTTAACAAACTTATAAAACAGCAAGTTAAAATAACGAATATATAAAAAGCTCTTATTTTTTAAGTTAATCAATATTCACATAAAGACATAAATGACGGCACACCTTGTAAATTTCTTAACGTATGGTTCATATTTAACATCATGAACATATTTAGCTATTTTGCATCGGAAGTACTTACTGTGAAATAAAATTATTCAAATAAAGCAAAATATAATATTTGAAATAACCAATTTCGCTGAAATCTCAAAGAAAAATACGATTTTATCATTTCGTTATAAAGTAAGTGTGCGATAACTGGAGATCAATGAAAAAAATTCTTATATATTCCTTATGTGTGTAGTATGATTACATACGTTTTTGTTTCATGATCTGTATATTTTCTGGAGTTATTTTATATCTACCCACAACCCAACTATAGTTACAGAATTTCACCCACAAAAAAAAAAATTTAATAAAATGTTAAAATCAATTTCCTTCGGTTCACCGACTAGGCGAATTACAAACAAGCATCACACAATAACATGAAGTCTATTCCTCCAGTTACACAGATATTTAATTTTATTATGGGATCACTAACATAGAAACACGATTTTTGTGTCTTGTCGAGACGACAATATTTGCCAGAGCTTGATATGTGGCAAATTGACATTACGACACCAACATGTGACATTTTCGGCTACATGAACTGTCACACACACACACACACATACCCACGCGTACTTCAACCCCAGCACATGCACAAAATTCAACTAAAACTAAAATTTCACAAATATACACACACACTTACTGCGAGTGACACATATACTGGAGCTGGGAGCTTTCAGTGTATGTGTGTGTGTTCACTTTAGCCTGTGACATATAACTTTTTTTTTTTGCGTCACACAGAAATGTTGCATGAATCCTTCGACGATTATATAGCGTTGTGTTGGTGTAGGGGTGTGTGCATGTGTGCATACATGTTGAATGAACAACATTTGTTTGTTATTGACATCAACGTCAATATCCCGAAAACCGTACAGACGGACACATACAGACGCACGCCAATGCCAAAATCTAAACCCCGAGAACAACAGCCATTACAACAATTGCTGTACTGCGGATGAGCGAGTAACCATTGACAATAATGGTTGTTGTTTATTCGAATTGTCTTTGTTTTAGTAAACGGAAACAGATTTGGAGTGATCAAATACGTACATTGTAATTAATTATTAAGTATCTTAAGCACGCTATTATGGGTCTATCTGTAATGAAAAAATATCCAGGCATTACGATGGAGATCCGACCTTAGTCGATGGATATGCAAGCCCCAAAATCAAGATCTAGGTGGACGAAAACTCGACGGGTTTAGTGTGACAGAAGAAAAATTAGGTACGTCGCACAGGGTGTCCCAAAAAACAGTGATTGAACAGTGTTTCCTTTTTTGTAAATATTTATTTTGACCTTTAATTATTTCAGCTTGTCTGTCAAGTGATCGCCCGCACAGTTGATGAACATTTGAGCTCTTCCTATCACATTTTTAATCGTTCTTGAGAAAACATCCGACTATAAGTACTTGAACTGTTGTTAGACAACCGAGACTACAAAAATCCTTAGAAAATTAAGCCTTGAGCGGGAAAATCAGATGAACTTGCTAGCCTATGCAAATCGTCAAAACAATATAAGGGCTGACATGTTAAGGCGCTCTTAAACATTTTCAATTGACTGGAGAGATGTGAGTGCTGGTGCACCGTCTTATTGGGCTACCACCTGTCCACCAGTTCCAAATTTCAGACAATTAGTGGCAAAAAGTCTCATTGATCGTGGTTCTGTAAAAAATAGGGCCAGGTTTCATGTTAAGGTTTTCACGAAATGTCCACTCCTACAATTCAGACAATTAGTGGCAAAAAGTCTCATTGATCGTGGTTCTGTAAAAAATAGGGCCAGGTTTCATGTTAAGGTTTTCACGAAATGTCCTCTCCTACAATTGTATCATATCAATGATGACACCCTTTACATTTCGCAATGATGCGGTTTCAGTGAGACTGGTTGTCTTGATAGAGAAGAGACGAAGAAAAGAAACAATGGAAAAAGTATGGCTGTCAATGTCAGTTAGACAGACGTGTCTCTACTTACGTCTTTCGAATAATTCTTGTTGCCGACAGTGCCGTCATGGTCGTTGTCGTTGACGTTGACGTCGTTGTTGTCGCTGCTGTCGTTGCTGCTTCTTCTACTTCTTGTAGCCACTTTGACACATTTACATAGTTTTCTTTTTAATGATTGCGACTTGACATGCAAGCCAGCCGGTGGGGTACTACGTGTTTGCTCTACATTTTATGCTGATAATTTAATATTAAACAACGTTCATTTTCTACTCCACTTTTTCTTGGCCAAGTCACAGGACCATAGATCTCCTCCTGTGTCAGTTTTGTTTTTGTGTTTAAACCGTTTTATGTTGTCCCTTTTTTAAAAAAAAAGGGAATTCCGGCCGAAGAAAAGGATATGGGGGGCATTTAGGGAACACAAGAAGCACACCAGGAAGGGGAAATGAAGAAGACCATGGCACCGACACATGTCAGCAACACTTAGGGCTACAATTTATCACATACCGGCTTTTAACGTGCTTGCAACTCTTAACTCATCACAACTCACAAACACACAAAGACACATGGAGATAGTGACACTAATACTCTCACACACAAAATGTGAATCTAGGGATTTTATGACCTTCACTTTGGAGCAACACAACAAAAACTAACAAATAGAAAGCCCATTGTTGAGAATATGTCCTAAGTGAAATTGGTCGAAAGTGTTCGAATGGATAGTTTTTCGCTTATGTTTTTGGTGTTGTATTAAAGTTGAATCCCAAAAGTGTACACTGCTAATCATTTAAATAGAAAAACGCATTTCTAATAATATTGTTTAGGTCACGTAAAAGTAACCTTTATCGATGGCCAGAACTGGGTGAGATGTTGTTAATTATTTCTGTATTTTATTTATTACCGAAATCACAATGAATAATATAAGTCAACGGATCCCAATGGTAACGACCTTCAGCAGGAGACTGAATCGAAACATGGCACGTACACTCCTAGACACATCAAGACTGACTCAATCGTGTGCAGTGCTAAGCACCAACATCTAATGGGCAATTTTTAGAGCCACCTACACCGAGTATTATCCTTAATACATTGTAGCAATATTCTAATACTAATGGGCGATTTAAATGACCGGGTAGGTCTAGACAACAAAAGGCTTTAACGGGAAAAGTTTCACATGAAAGATAACGTCAACAGCCGAGCGTCGATTTAAGACCTCAAAGATTGAATTCGTGACGCTATCGAGGGCATAGGGCAACCACTATGCGAATTGGTTATGGTCCTGTAAGCGTTTCATTATTAACGGTATATCTTCCTCTTTATTATGAAATAAACATCCGATCATTTATCTCGAAAATTGTAATTTTCTTTGAATACCAAAATAACACCTCTTTTTGGAAAACCTTGTAGAAGTGACTACACAAAGAAAACAGATATATGAGAAAATATTACTTCAACTCATTTGCAAAAATGTTTATTCCTATCCCAGTGTTGGACAGTGTGCCTATGTTCGAACAATTTGTGGCAGTTATAATTTGCCGCTTTTCAGGGTCTTTCGCTGTCAGTCAAAGCCAACATTTTCCCTCGTTCCTTTGGCTTCATATCGTTAAGTTTTCCACAGTTTCACTGCCAGTTATCCTCTGCTTTCTTTTTTTGCGCCCAAAAACCACTTCATGTCCTTAAAATGTCTTCCATAGCTGCCATTGTTGCTTTTTAAAGTTGATATGCGATTAGTAGTGTTATTTATGTGTGCGATTATCTGCGTCCCATCTCTGTCCTGGTGGTGGGGCGAGCATGAAGTTGAGCTGAAAAATGGCTTTGTGTGTTTGCTTATCAAGACGTATAGATTTTTCTTTTCATTTTCATTTCGGCTATACTATGGACATATCTTTCCTTGTTTTTTGTGTGGAGAGATTGAACCTAAAAAGTGATTGATTTAATGTATAGCTAGCTGATTTGTGGACTTTGGTAAATGTGGCAATTGATTTCTTTGACCGAAATTAACTTGAGGTCATCTATGAATTTATGTAAGTAGTGTTACATGTGTAAATAATCTCGGTTAGAAAGGCATTCGGTAAAGTGATATCATATATAACCTCTAATGCCCAGACATAAGATTGTATATACATTTTTAATCAATGACTGAATGAGGATAATTGTGGTTTGTGGCATATAATGCGGTCAATAGAATTACTCTGTATTATCAGTGATTAATAGACTGTGTTATTGGAATGCGAGTGGTGAAAGGCCGGGTTTGGTTTGAACGGGTTATTTATGGCAAATGTATTCCAACCGCATGGTTATTTAAACATACTTAGTTATTTAAACTATATAAGTAGATGAGACGTAACGTATGTTAAAGTGGCACATATTGTAAGAAGAAAGGATTTATGTGGGTGCATGGCGTTGATGATGAGAATTGCAAATGTAAGAGAAGGAAAAATATTTCCATTGTATTTACAAACCCATAGAGAATTTGTTTATTCATTTTCCATTACTGTGCAATAGAAAGGGTCGGTAAAAACTTCAAGCGGACACCATTGTTCTGTGGCTTAATCACGGATCATTGGCCACGATTGATTCCCACTACAATTTTTAAATTTTGATTTTCATAGGATTCCAATTTCTGTTAACCTCTGTAAAGATCTCAGAAAAAAATAATTTTTTGTTTTGGAGGTATTTTTTTTTTAATTAGACCCGATTTACACGACGCACAGAGGGTTAGAATAGCCCGTTTTCTTGGATTAATTAAAAAAAAAAATTTAAGTATCGTTAAAATTTTTGCACCCGGTTACAGTATATAAAATTCTACATCACTTGTCGTTAAAATAAATGTCAAAAGTGGTCTGGTGTTTTTGTAGTGAAACTTCAAAGTCAAACTTCATAGAAATTTTTGTGCAAAAAAGGCTGAAAAAAGTGAAAAGATTCCCGTTGAAAATTTTATTTATTTTAAAAAGTATTGTAAAAGTTAAACATTTTTCAATGGAACCATCAAGTTCAGGTTATTTTCCAAATACGTCGTTAACATTTGTGTATCAAATTGTGTGTGGAAGTGATTTAGATGTAGTTATTTATATTGAAAATGCCCAAAAAATTAATATTTTTATATTTTAAATGGATATATAGTTATTATTCGTCCACATTCGTGTCATACGTGTCATTCGTGTCGACGCCTTTCTGCTTGATTTTCAAATTTTAAGGCGAAAGGTGTTGAGCAGATTGCGGGGTAGAAAAACGTAACAAAATCACAAATTTAAGTTTTTTTTAATTTGTTTTCAAACCTTTTTAATTTCTTTTTGACTTTACGTATTTTGCTTTTCGACAATTTTACGAATCAACAAGATATATGTACAAAACGTGAAAAAAACGCAAGAAAAGAGTCAACGTATAAATTCATATGACGTTGGAAGAAAATCCAAAGAATAATTCAAAAAAAAATCAAGCCATTGCCATTGTGTAAATTGGGACAAATTTAAGTTTTTTTTTTAAATTTATTTTTGACTCACACATTTTGCTTTTCGAATATTTTACGAATCAAAGAATTCAAGTACAAAATGTGAAAAAGCTAATTCAAACGAGAAATAAAAAAGTCAAGCCCAAAAGGCGTCATATAAATTGGGACTTATAAACAAACAAGTTAATGAGATTTTAAAAATCAGTGGGTCACCCTAAACGCCACCAAAAAGTATTGAAACAACATACAGATCATCATCTGACTACAGAGTTAAATTTTCCTACAAAAAGGAGTGTTTGAATGAGGTTCAAAATAAGAAATTATCTCTATTTCTCTGCCAACCAATCACTGTGCGTCGGCTTCTGCTCAAATTAAAGAATTCGCCAATGTTCTACTTCGATTCACAAGTCCGATAAGGACACTTTACGAATTTCCTTGTCTGTGTTAATGCAATTGATTTCTTATTTATTTGGTTATTTGTTGCAATCGTTGTTTTCATTTCAATTCCAATTCAAATGTGAACTGTGTTCTTTGCCTTTGTCAAGTCATACGTCGTAGAACAATAACCCACAATAACCTATTTTAGCCGGAGGTCACGTGCCTTAATTTCCAACAATTGACATGAAATTGGCAGGCAACGTAGCAAAAGGTGACAGTGCCAGAGTGGCAGAGACAGAGGTGACGCCAGCACTCGTATTGACTGTTGCCTATTTTACATATTAGACCAAATGACATTTGCAATGGCTGCACACACACACAGACACGCGCTCAAACAACACTCATCCTTAGAAGTGCGGGATTTGTGGGGGTGGATGGGTGTAAATAATTAAGTTAATGGATAATGACATAAAATGAACACCTAAAAGTATGCAATTGAAAAAAGAATACTTTGAAACGCCCTGAAGTGTGTCACACATTTTTAATTCGGTTTACAACAAATCTACGATTTTGTATAAGTGCAATGAAAAAAGCAAATCGAACTTTATTGGAATGAAAAATTAATTGAGGATAGACTGGATGGTGTGTTATTTGATTATATTATACTAGTAAGTTGTAATGCGCCTATGGCGCCCGTTGAAATATGGAAAAAAAATTTTGTTGAAAAAAAAAAAAATTTGGGAAAAAAAAATTTGTTGAAAAAAAAAAATATTGTTGAAAAAAAAAATTTGTTAAAAAAAAAATTTTGTTGAAAAAAAAAATTTTGTTGAAAAAAAAAATTTTGTTGAAAAAAAAAAAATTTTGTAAAAAAAAATTTTTGTTGAAAAAAAAATTTCTAAATTTCTAAAAATTTCTAAAAATTTTGGGGAAAACACAATTTCTGTACAAAAAAAAATATTATTTTTTTATTATTATTATTTATAGAAAATAGAAAATTATAGAATGCCTATTTAAATTCCTACGTACTGCGTGACAGAGTCAGTGAATCAGTGTATCAGTGTCGAGGGTAAATATATATTAAGATACATGACTTAGAGAGAGTATCTACCCTAAAAACATGTTTGCATTTACAAGATGGAAACGGTCTTTCAAAAGTGTTTCTGGTGTTCTTACCCGAATATGAACCTCGACCAGGCACATGCTATCTATTAAACTTGACTATAGACGATTTAATATTACTCATCTCTATATAGTGGGAATCTATTAGGTTTCGGAAAATGTGTTTCAGTTTACTGAAGATTTGGGAAATATTTAAAATTTTTAGGAAAAAATTTCTATAAAGGCTTATCAATATTTAACAATTATTTAGAAGATATTGACGATAATGACATTAGAAGAGATTAGCCACAGCGATGAAATTTCGATTTTACGACACATATATTTAGTGTCGGATTTAGGTGGCTCTTTCCAAAAATTAAAAGAAATAAAACGATATTGCAAATGTAATTCGGATTTAAGAAGGGTCATTCTACAAATGACGCGCTACTTCAATTATATAACGCATTTCTCACTGGATATAGAAAAAGCTTTTGACGGACAAACGCTTTGATAACGTCGTTCTCTTTAAAGTAATTTCAAATCACATTTTCAGCCCAGTTGTGTACAATTATATTAAATGGCACGACTATCAAATCTGTAAGTAGATTTCAGTGTCAACAAACTTGTGTACGATCTTCTTACAAATATACGTATTAGGGCCAAATTATGGTCATCAGACCATGGCTGTGGATTCGAAGTCTGACAAACTTGCCCGGATTCGAAATCGGAGTCTGGAGTAGGAAAATTCCCTCCCGTTCCCTCCTCGTTTTCGAAGAAATAAGGTCCAATCACACCTTCAGACCAAAGAGCGCAACAACAAATGACTTTTTGTGGATGTAATGGCCTCACTTCAATTTTTTGTTTATTAACATACCCACCGAGTGAGAAATGTGCTTCATAACCATTAACCATAATCTCCTCTTAAAGCACGATTTCTGGCTGTGCCGGAATCACCATTTTTGTAGTTGGTTTTAATAATTTGTAGGCGTTGTGTGAAAATTAAGTGATCCAGTTTCGTCAATGTCAGTCTTCCAACTGAAAAGAAAAAAAATTGGTTTTAACAACTTAATTTGACAGATGTCGAATTCCAGCCCTATACTTTTGAAACCACGAAATGGATAACCCTAAAAATGAAAAATTCCCCCAATATAAAAATTTTGAAAAATCCCCGAAACAATTAATGAAAAACTACCCAATGCAAAGTCCCACAAATATTATGAAAATTGATATATGATTCACTTCTGTTATGAAAACATCCGAAAAAATAAAAAAAAAATTCCCAGAAATAAAAAATTGGGTAATTTTTCTTTGTCCATTTTTTTAATATGAAAAATGCACGACAAACAAAAAAATTAAATCTTACCTATTTATTATAAAAAAACTCAATTTTTTTGGGGGGAAGTTTTCAAAATGATGAGATTTTTTTTGGGGAATTCTTCATTTTTTCTTTGGGACATTTATCATTGTGCCGTTACCAATACCTTGCATGAAACTTATTCACATATAGTTTATAATACTTTTCCAAAGAACGAATATCTAAATTCTCTAAATTCGGAATGTTGATATTGGTTTAAAATGTTATGAAACGGTTTTCGACTTTGAGGCTCAATGAACTCCTTCGATATTCTGTGACATTCCTAATATAACAGACAAGCGGTATTGATAAAACTATCTAAGTCCCTTGACCCTGTAAAGCAAACAACCTTTAGATCTCAGCAAACCCATTTGATGTGTTTACTTTTTCCCTTCCTACCTTCCTTGCCCTCTTCGGTTTATAACTCCCTCATATTTCTACCGTTCTACCCTGAGAGAGTTTGTCATTACTTTCAACAATTTGACTTGTCCATGAGAGTATTCGTAATGACTTATTTTTAATTTCTTTTGAATGTTTAACAAAAAATCCCATTGTAGCGTCTACAATGCCCAGATGACAACCAGCTCCCAGCTAGCTTTAAATTGCTTGTTGTTTAAAGAATTTCAATACAATTTCCCCGTAATTCATTCATGGCGAAAAACAATCCGCTAATGTATTTCTGTTGTATGTTTCGGTCTGTCTTTGATTAGCCCATAATGTCCATTGTGGTTCCATTCGAATTGTTTCCAATGGATCTGTGTGTTTTAGCGTTCCCTTTCATTTCTGGGGTTTTTGTGAATTTAAAATAAATGTCACTTGCAGTGCATACTTTTCGGCGTGTGTCAAGTAATGCGTAAATTGTAATTCGTTTCGCTCCCTTTTCATAGACAAAAACAACACAAACAAGAAAAAAAACACAAAGCGTTGTTGGTTGCGGGTTTTCGGGGGTTGCGGCAAGGAAAAAGGGTTGTGTGAGATTTGCATTCAAGTGTTGAATTAAATGGCATAGAAATATAATTGTTTAACTGTCCTCTGAACTCAATGAACACTTTCTCTTCAAGGATTCGTTTTTATTTGGCTTTGTTATTGAGTTTTCTAGGGAAATTCGTATAAACAAAATTATAATTGTAATGGTAATGGTAATACAATAATTAGTTTCCATCTTGTTTTTCCTCTGGGTACTATTAAAATTCCTCAAATATTTTCCTACGAAATAAAAAGAAAACAAGTGAAAAGTTGCTTCGGTTGTTGTTGTTGGACGAAACTTTGTAACAACAATTTCAATTTGTTTTCACCTCCTATTCTTTTGAGCATTTTTCGCGACCAACACTACAGTTCTTCCCACTGCAAATTGTTGGCCAAATTGCCGGTGTAATTTGAATACCCGACATTCTTCACCTGTCCCTAAATGAAGCTTCACTTTTATTTTCGGCCATTTGGGAGGGGAATAGCGCGGGCAGGCATTCCATGGATGTGGATTTAAGCTGTATTTGTTCAGCATAGAAATGGAAAAATTCGTAGTTGCTGTATTTTTTTCGTTCGCTAGAAACTTTCTCTTTTTTTTTGCTGTGGCCTTTGGTAGCAGAATTTTGGTAATTCGAATTGTTGGCTTCAAGTAACTGCGGGCAAAAATCGTATTGCAGTTTTCGCCGCTTTCATTGGCTACGAATAATTTCGTCCGCATGAATGTGTTACATTTCAGGTAACTGTAACTGTACTGTTTGTTCAGTTGTTTGGTGTTGTTTTTTTTTTATTGTTAAAACTTTTTTTTTCCGCCGCCCTAACATTGATGTATTTAATTTGTTATATAATTTGAAAAAGTTTTCTGGTTTTTATGGCGCACTTCAATGGGCGTCCATAATGAGAGTTTTGATGTTTGTATCACTTCGTTGAGGAGTTCTTTTGGGGAAAAAACACAAACTGCGCTTGTAGAAAGTTCTTTTTGTCTGTAATACGAGGAAATTTAATCAACAGCGAGAAATTCTATGGCTTTGCAAGGTGTTGGTCTCTCGTCATTGTTTACTTGAAATTCAAGAATTAAGAGCTATTCCTGAAAAAAAATAATGTTAGTAAGGGAATTCCTTTAATGCTTAAACATATGGAAATTATTGTTCTGTGAAACTAGGCAAAGACTGATTTAAAGGCAGAAATAATTCTGATTTGTTGAGTGTAAGTCGAATAAATAGACTTTTTCTCTCCCTGGATCGAACTCGCTCGATTTAAATGTTTTCTATTTTCCAACAATTTTAGAGAATGATTGGTTTACGATCCGGGAATTTTTATGGGCTATCCCTCATATATATGCTGTCCCACTTGTGGATTTTAGGACACAAAGGTTATTTCTCCATTATATTCAAATATGTGTGGTTGAAAGGATTTCGACCGGCGGAATTTACCGATTTTTTTAGTAAGATTTTTCGTTTTTAAACAAATAATTATCTAAAGAATCCAGTTTTTATGAAAGAATCCAGTTTTTTGGAGGAATTGAGATGAGGGAAATTTGATTTTTATTTTTCGGGTATTTTTCATTCAAATTTTGTATTGTCCTTGCCATATGAATAAAACTCTAGAAAACTCATTAGCCATTCCGAGCCGGCTATAAACCAGGGCTGTAGAGCTAGAGTCTGACAAATTTGCACGGAGTCGGAGTCTGGTGTCGGAAAATTTTCTCGACTCCGACTCTGAGTTTTATTTACTTCCAATAATATGTATTGAGAAAAATTTGCTCGACTCCGAGTTCTATTTACTTCCAATAAAATGTATTGAGACAAAGTTAATCTGTTAATATTTTTTAAAATTTGAAATATTTTCCGTCATTCGAATGTGTAAGATACAAACGCACCTCAGTATAGGAATAGTGGACAGAAATACAATTTCCTATATTCTGCTATTAAGCAACTGAAGTCGAGCTATTTTAAAATGCTAGAGTCAGCACGACTTCACAGCCCTGCTATAAACAAAGGTCCCGGTCAGTGGGTGTATAAATTATATCGTGCACTGCTCAATGATTCATGAGAAGTTTTCCGTCTGTTCCTTCACGAATTTAAGGGAAATACCTAGTACGTAACATACTCAGCCATGGTTGCAAATATTTTCTCTTATTTACCGTCTTGTAGAACGCAATGTTGTGGCTTTGGATATTTCCACGGCGTTTGATAGCATTTGACACTGTGCACTCATATCTTAACCTATTGCGTTTGGTGTTGGTAATGATTTCTCTCGTGTTTTCTCAGAGATCGCTGTATACCACTTCTTATAGATGTGGTCTCACCAAACGGGCATATGTTGGTCGCAGGTGTGCCCCAAGGTTCTGATCTCTCTCCTACTCTATTTTTTATTTTCATGAACTACCTTTTGAGTGAGACTATGGACCGAATGACAGCAACCTCAGTCATTCATACTCATTTAATCATCGGCCAAGTCCAAGTCGGGGAAAAAAGTTGAACAACTTACTCAATTCCTATTATATACTATATAGGGAATAGCTGGGTATCCAACTCTATTCTCTCCATTCAGCATCACAGTGGTTCAGAATTGTGTTTTTTACTGGCCAAAACTCTGTATCTTTTGAAACGACAGATGTGTTTGAATAATATCCGAAAGATAACTTTTTCAGATTTTCCCCTGTTTAAATTTCAATAAAATTGGTTCAGTAGTTATTGGGGAATTCAAGGTCACAGTTGAACTTAGATAATTTTTTTAATGTTTGGTATGTAAATATGTTTTTCTTTTGTTTGTTTCATCTTCTTAATACATTAATGAATAATAACAGCAAATTTTGAAAAATTAAAAAAATATCGCAATAATGTTTTTTTTCTCGATATTTATTTTGTTTTTTAATTAAACAACATTAAGGGAAAATAATATTTTTTATAAATATAGTAATAATAGAAAATTACAATTTGTATTCCTTCGGTTGAAAAATTGCCTACAAACCAGGGCACCAAATTTGGTAATCGTAGTCGGATCTGTGGTTTGGCTCCGTTAGAGTTTGTTTTGTCTGGTACCGGGAAGGACCGATGTTATTCCAAGCTCTCAATATGAATATCAAGCCGTTTATTCAGAGAGATTTATTTATTCAAGAGATAGAACCAGAAACTTTAGTCAAGGAAAATTGGGTTGACCGGATGCTCTACTGCGAAGGCAGCAACATGAGTGAATAATAAGAACAGTTGATCCTGGTACTTAGAAAACAAAAAAAGTTTATTAGGACCACCCCTTATTGAAATTTTGGATTGCAGTTATTTGCAAATATATACGTAATACCGCGTGTAACATGCTCGAGTACCTATTTTTGTAAGTTTTTGAATTTTCATATCACAACGGAAAGTTTCCCATTTGTGGATACTTTAAGATTCGCCTCGGAGTTGGCACAATTTTCCGACCCCCCAATTTATGTTCATAAATATGCATACACATACACCACCATACACACCACTACCACTGCCATCACCATACAGTGCGGTGACTTATCCGGTGTGCACGTGTGAGTCTGTTTATGTATGAATTGTCACGCACATATGTCTCCCAATTATTGATGACACTTCACTGGCGTTGTTCTACAACAGTCATAAATCAGTTTATAAAAATTTAATATTACAATTTATAATAACGATATTTATGTGATTTGCAACGTATAAATGTACGCATTTGCTCTGTCTGTACCGCCATCCACCATTTCCCTCACACCCACGAACCACAAAGAAGCGCGTGCAAAGTTTAGCCGGAAGCTAAAGAAGAACAAAAATGGTGTTAACACCAAATTATGACAGCTGAAATAATCTCAAGGGAGGCGGTTGGTGGAGGGAACCGTTGCGCCAACAGAAATAAAATTTATAATTTTTTTTGTTAAAGCAAAAGCGGGCATCGAGTGGGCGACACAATGAGGAGAGCCAACTAAACGTTAGGCTTCAATTGTAGTAACAATTATATTAATGAAATTGTTTCACTTTTTTCCGGGCGTCAATGCAGGCGAATTCGGTTTATCTTATTACTTAACAAGTTTAAGAAAATGTGCACAGTGGTTAAGCATAATGAAAAAAGTCTTACAATTAATGAGGCGTTAGAAATGAAGAATACCGATGGAGATCTAAAGTTTAAAGATTGGTTTAATGAATCCGACGGCACTTATATCTTTACAATTTGCAATGGTATGATTTGCAACTACGATAAAGGCTTTCTAATTAGCATTTAACCCACTGATTAGTGAGTTTTTTCATTGACCTTTAAGTTTGCACAATAAAAAGGTCCTCACGGACCTTTTCATAAACATACGAGTTACATTTAAAAGCTTTCCAAATATTTTCTTTCTTCTTTGTGGAGAACAAAATTCCTTTTTATTTGCCTACAATTACCTGGTCACTTTGTTCGCCAACAACAACCACTGTAGATTACCCCCACAGGCTCTACTATAACCCATCATTCCATAGCCTCTGGCCCAGAATGGCGTTTGTTGGTTGCCTTCAATGGACAGTGTTTAGCCCACAGCTTTCCAAATACTTCCGTTCATTATGGATACCAAGTTTTTACACCGGAACATAAATTGAAAGGCATACAACAAAAAAAAAACTCACACACACACACATACACAAGAAAGGCAGAAACAACATAACAAAATATGGAAATCCGTAAAGGAGCTGGTGAAAAACTTCAATAAAAGCAAATACAATGCAAGCCAACCAACCAACCCACAATTGTTTTATGGGCCACAGAGAAAACCAGACACACATCAGCCGAGCCAAAACAGGCCAAACGAAAACAACAAAAACACCAGTGTTGTGATAGTAAGAAGATGTCCTTTTTTGAATAACAGACAAACACACAAAATACCCGGAGAGGGTTTGCACTTTATGCACACCGACATAAGGACAATGAAACAATTGTAATTTTATCTGTTTAAAAAGTATTAAAGAAATTCCGGAGTGTGGGTGTTCTTGGTTGAGTGGTTGAATGGTTGGAACTTAAGATTCGCCATCTCTTTTTGTTATTTTTTTTTTTTTTGGTTGTGGGTGGGTTTTCTGGTTGATGTTGTTGTCGTTGTCCTGCTGCAAAGTATCATTCAGAAACTGGTTTTTGTTTTGTTTGTTGTAGTCTTTTGTTTATTGTTTGTAAATTTCACGGATATCCTTAATGAAATTTTAAGGGGAGGAAGTTTGTGAGAACTGCATAACAAGCAGAGCTGCAAGAAAATGAAAAACCATAAACATTTCATGCAGGAACATTAACATCAGCAAAAGAGATTACAAGCGGCTGTGGGCGGAAAGTGGGCGGTAAAGGTTTTCCCTGAGCATTGGGCTATATTCGTCCGTATTTTATACGAAAAATGGGAATTATTTACTCTACAGAGAATTAAAAGAGAATCAAATGATGGACACACATGGTAGAAAAACTCTTCAGCTCGTATACGAGTACACATTTGGACCTGGGCACATGAATCTTGAAATGTGTAGCAGGAAATAACAAAAATTCTACAAACAGAAACTGTATGGTGAATTAAGTATTTATTTGGGCCGATAAATAAAGGACTGTCATTTGCAAAACTAAGCGGTGATCATTAAACGATACCAAATAGAAAAAAATGTAACAAAAACTGCAGCTGTACATGAGTTTTTACAGGTGCCTGATGATTCTGATGAAGAGAATTGTTGTAATGAGTAAGCAGAGAATATTGAGGCTACGCCATTGCTTTAACTCCTTCTAAAGGTAAAAATAGGGTTGGCTTCTTTAGGAGCAGTGAGGTGACTACTAAAGAACTCAAATATCTCAAATATCATAAATTAAAAAACCATAAAGTGGATATGAATCATTTTATTACCTTTTGAACTTGAATTTGTATAAGTTTGAATAAAATTGTAGTATTTTATAATTCACAAAAACTCACAAAAGTCAATAGGTCAAAAATTCATCGTCTTTTTTAATGATGCCATCAGGTCAGAAACCTCCACAATCCGTGGATTTTTCATGATGCTTTGCCAGCCAGTGATTGCGAACCAAATACGGCAATTCTGTTTACTCAATTAGCCAATAATTTGTGTATGGCATTAGTCTGAGGTCTTTATGTCCGTGATCTGAGGCCGATGTGAAATATGGTGACAATTGCTGGTATTGATCGCTCGATGGATCGATTGTGACGACCATAAAGTGGCCATAACTTGCGAAGCAAATTTTTCACAAGTGTTTTTCGTGGCTCCCTGAAAAATAACCCCAATGAAAATTGGCCTTCTCGCAAGAAATGAAAAATGGCCACAAGTTTTGATAACGAAAAATTTTTCTACAGTAAAATATGAAATTTAACCCCATTGAGAAAAATGCCCAAAAAAATAAAAAAAAAGGAAATATGATCCCAAAATGCAGAACTTATAATATGAAAAATGACAAACGTTTTGAGCCAAAACCAGTATGAACAATAAAATCAATTTTTAAAATTTAATTTAAATTTAAAATTATTGAATTGCGTTAATTTGCGATAAACGGGCTGCCTAAAAAGGAAATTTAAAAAAAATTGGTATATTTTTTTGGATAAAAAGTAGCCTCAAATTGGATTAGAAACTGAATTGGACAATGACCCCAAATTTTCTTGTTTTTGCCTCAATAGAAAAATTTGGGGCCATTTTTCATTTAAGATTTGCGGCTATTTTACATTCGGGTCGTTTTTCAGAGACTCTTTTACCGTTTGCAAGTCTACTCATGATGAAACTGCAAGAAAAAACTGAATATCTTTGACATTACCACTTGTCTTTGAAGACTTTAATTGTTACTGGTTTATTTTAGTCAACTCCCTCTCTGAGAAGATCCCTCAGAAAATGTTCCAAAGGTGTTAAATTTGGATTTTGGGAAATAAATTACTTAGAAATGAAATTATTTCCGTATTCTAAACTCCAAATACCTATTTCTTCAGGTGCTAATGATTTTTCAAAGTTGTTTCGCAATTAAAATGTGTACAACATTTCGAAGGCACATATGATCTGAGCTCTGATTACTTAAAGTATAGACCTTGTCATCGTAGATTTACTGTCGGAATTGTAACACCGCCTATTAGGAGTACATTAGAGTCTTTCCTAATGACCACCAACGGCATAGCTACAATATTAATTTCCGGTAAACTTCCTTTCCTTAGTGGGATAACTATTTAGAAAGAATCGTCCCGTTTTTATGTTTCCATTATAAATGACTATTTAAATTTCCAAATGCCCAACAAATGTTACTTCACACATTATTACCCAGTGACCAACAACTCGGCCAACACATTTATCTGATAAGCAAGTGGCCGATGGAGTACCTCATTTCCTTTGCCCAACGGATGGATACCTTGGTGTCAGTCGCACAACCAAACGACGGCCATAAATCATAGCCCATTGGAGAGTCCATGTGTCGGATGGTGCAAATGTTACACCATCCTGCCATTCCAGTCATAGTCATGCATTTTATTTAATAATTATCACTGAGGTCATGCGAATGACCCGTATTTCTACTTTTTCTTATGCTTTGTTACCGAAGACGACTGACTGGAGATGGGAAACTTATGACACATTTCTACGCCTATTCACACACACACACTGGCACACATACCAGTGATGAGTTGAATGAAGCTCGTTCCAGTTATGTTTGAAAGATATTCGCTTTGCTTCTGCAACTCCCTTAGAAAGTTGCAAACTGAGGGGGGGGGTGCAATAGAAAATCTCCGGACATTAAGTTTTTTTTTTGTAGTTTTTTTCTCTCTGTTTTGTTTAACTATAATTTATCATTCATTCAACGTCCCACGAATGTACAGTCTCAACTGAGGCACAGTGGGAGGAAATTTTGTGATTTTTATAACCTCCACTACAATTGTAAACTTTTAAATTGCGAAAGCGGTTAGCATTGATCTGGGTTAATGTAAAGCACAGAAGTGGGAATATACAGGGTTCTCCAACAAGAGGTGTTACTTTTTTAATTCAAAGAAAAATTAATTTTTTTGTGATAAATGATCGGATATTTATTTTATAATAATTTTATAATATGCTGTTAATAATGAAAAACAACATCAGCCAAATGGCCACGCTTACAGGACCAAATCCTTTTCATGAACTTTTCTATTTTTGAAGTCTTGTATGGACGCTGCGCTGTAGGCGTAGACCTTATATTTCAAGTGGTCCCAAAGAAAGAAGTCGCAAGGAGTTTAATCACAAGATCTCGGTGGCCAATGGTGATCACCTCGTCGTGAGATAACACTGCAAGATTTTCACCATTTGTGTAGTGAATTTTATTAATTTCAATGCGTTGTTAAAGCGTGTATCTTTCCATTTTTAGTAATGTCGTTGTTTCTAATTGTCAAATGTCAAAGAATAAAAGTTTCCAAAGTGACAGCAACCGAAATACCGGGTGATTCAAAATAACACTTCTTGTTGGAGAACCGTATATATCATGAATGAGGGAGCATATTTATTTAGTACTTTGCATCTATTTGAGGGGCAGGCAAACTCTGAGTGAAAATAAGTGAACGACAACCTTCGGATTCATACAGCCAATAAATAATGGCTCTACCTCACTTCACCAAACGGGTCATTGTCTGCCGCATTTTTTTTTTTTGCTCAAAAGCGGATTATTACTCTCTCCCCCTTACCCCACTCATATTCCCTTTACTTCATGGATAAGAACGCCCTATGAAGGAACAACTTGATCTAACACCTTGGTGACTGACCTCTTTCAGTGAACAATTCGACATAGGCTTTACAAATGCCACTACTGCCGCCGAATCGGATATATTAGTAGTGACCACGAAAGCAAAATTTCGTTAGCGACACCTAATCGACAAACTGATGACGACTACAAAACAGCGACAACTTAATGCCCTTCATTTTCGACCCCCAATCCATGAACAAAGCCTCGTACCCAGAAGAGTATTCGAGTATCCTTTTCTCAGACGACACTAGTCGACCAGTAACATCCTTCCAACGTCTAATGACCTTCGACACATAACACTGTGTCATGGAAATTTAACCACATATTTTTTTTGGCCCCAAACAGTTGGGGCCTCCGTGACATTTTGCAAAAAAGTGATAATTTTCCTAGGCTCATATCTTGTAAACCGTTTGGAATTTTAATTTACTCTCTGAGACAAAGTTGTAGCTTCATCTTCAAGGTAAACTTTTTTTTTAAATTTAATTTGAGATTTGAAAGTCTTGGTCTTCGTGTCCATTAAAACAATTAAAGACGTATTCTCCAAGCAAAAAGAACTATGAAAAATAATACATGCAGATAAATGCCTTGACTCATCATTCATTCCATGGCGATGGTACAAACTTATCGCCCACTGTGCAATACGATACCCCGCACTGATAGTTCAAACCGCAACACAGAGTATCCTTCATTATGAAACCACCAATGTGGAATGAGTTCATGCGTGGAGGGGGTGCAACATTGGGGGGGGGGGGGGTGCGAGCACCCCAGCTGCCGTTCCTAACAAACACGTCCACCAGGGAAAGCGAGCAGTAGAGACCCTGTGCGACCTCTGTGCTGCAAAGTCTTAAATGAAGTTACTTACTTTGTTTCAGTATGAGTGTAACCAGTGGGGAAATTTTCTATCGTTTTTTTTCTGTTTTGAAGAATAGAAAAATAGTTGAACTAAAAAAAAACTTTTATTTTAAGATTCCATTTTGACATAGCCGTTGCCACTAACGCTGCTACTCCAGCAGTTGTTGTAGTTGTTGCTGTTTTATTAAGGCAAGACAATAACATTTTGCGGTTTTTGTTTGTCTTTAACTATGACATGCTGGAAAATGTTCTTAACTTTGAGGGGTGTCTGTGTGTTGATATGAGGTCCTTTGCTATACAAACTCAAAATACTTCAACAAAATTTAAACTGAAAAAGAAAGAAAAACACCAACAGCCGAACAGAATACAACATGTTGGCCGGTCGGTCGGCATAGGTGGGTGGGTGAAAATCAGGTCACAACCTCAGGTTTTCATTTTTCTGCAAGGATTTCTCAGCAAAAAAAAAACATAAAGAAATGGAAAAAAAGAAGAAATAAATCCAACAGCAACTCAACTTTAAAGCATGAAGATAAATGAGAAGGTATTACCAACAATGAATGTTATAAAGTCTGAGTATACTTGAGGTAAGTAGTGGGTGGCCGGAGCAGGCGAAGATGATGATGATGACGATCTGGAGGGTGGGCGTATGAGATGTCGGTGTTTTTATCTGGCCGTGCTTGTCTCTTAAGCATGACAGCAATTAACGTCTTTTTTTAATCTACCATTTTTCTGCGTTCGTTACGTTTGCAGCGCAAAACTTTAAGTTCAACGAACACAATTGTGCAGCTTAAGATTTAAGAGAAATTAACACCGAAAAACATACAAGGAAAACTTAAATAAATAACTTTCGCGATTTTGGCGACAGAAAAGGAAGCAATTAAAGGTATTTTCACTTGTTCTTCGGTAAGGGTTGGATACTTGGAATATGGACGTGGAAGAGTGAATCAAAAGAAAATTAGCCCATGGGAAATGAATGTTTTCAGAATATGTTCGGGTTATTGTCTGTGATAAAAATTGGTCATTTGAAATCGTTATCATTATTTCTCTCGTGGCCAAGCTAGTCAGGTCTACTAGCTTCCGCAAGAAATAAAAGTCCAGTGTTGATCCGCGTCTGTTCGCCAGGGCAGGGCAAATGCCAGCAAGCTGTCAAATGGACAGCCCCTCCACTTTATCTTGCCAAAGATCGTCAGGTGGCCTTGCTCCCGCAAGAAATAAATTCCTAGTGTTGATCACCGTCTGTTCACCAGGGCAGGCCAAGTGAAAACAAACTGTCTTATGGACAGCCCATTCTCTTCAGTAAAAGTCACTAGTCGGGAACTGTTTCAGTCTATAAACTAATTATATCCTGAGTATCTAATGCATTTAGTGTACCGGATGGGGTGGGGCGGAGCACAGACTAACCGTTCGTACTGTATGTGGTCTTCTGAAGGGCCTTCCACCAATTACAAAGAACGACCATGAATGGACAAACCTGGGTTTTCTTCAAACACTTTGGGCTACAGCAGCAATATTCTCAGTTGTTCTTGAGCGACGTGAACGGGTTTAATTCTTCACATCACTAATTTATCCCAACTGCTTTCCACCAATTTCTGTATTGGGGTGCCACGAGATGCTTCACGACGAACCAAAAATGCTTTAGTTTTGCGAACTGTGACTGCAAAGTTCACCATTTTTGTAGTGAATTTTTTTGGATTTACTATGAGACCTGTTTTGACTGGAAACTTCGTAAAAGGGCTCTTTGTCGGACGTCTCCGAGTGTATTTTTCCCCAATCGTCTGAATATGCGACAACCTTGTCACAGACCTCCTCCAGGAAGGAACGGAATACTGTGCACAGCGAGGTTCTATAAGTGGTGGCATAGAACACCGCCCTGGGATGTTGATTTACCATCTTAATATATATGTACCCTCGACACTGATTCACTGATACACTGATTCACTGACTCTGTCACGCAGTACGTAGGAATTTAAATAGGCATTCTATAATAATTCTATAAATAATAATAATAAAAAAAATAATATTTTTTTTTTGTACAGAAATTGTGTTCTCCCCAATTTTTTTTTACCAAAATTTTTTTTTTTAAATTTTTTTTTTACAAATTTTTTTTTCAACAAAAAATTTTTTTTTACACAAATTTATTTTTTTACAAAATTTTTTTTTCCAAATTTTTTTTTTTTCAACAAAAATTTTTTTTCCAACAAACTTTTTTTTTCCACAAATTTTTTTTTTTCCAAAAAAATTTTTTTTCCAACCAATTTTTTTTTTCAAGAAAAAAATTTTTTTTCAACAAAATTATTTTTCAACAAAAATTTTTTTTTTCAAGAAAAAAATTTTTTTTCAACAAATTTTTTTTTTTTAACAAAAATTTTTTTTTTCCACAAAAATTTTTTTTTTCAGCACAATTTTTTTTTCCATATTTCAACGGGCGCCATAGGCGCATTACAACTTACTAGTTGAAATATATTTAAGCCTGTCGACCCTACTTTGGTCCTGATACGTCTTGCTACTGACGTTTACTCTCAGGTTTGATAGTTTCGTGGCTATTGGGACTAATACTCACGGGATGCCCCCCTTTAAATGCTATGCACTGTGTTAGCGATAGGAAGTAAGTTTAATGAAAGGAGGGACGAGGGAGTAGTGTTTCAAGGAATCCAACCTGACTTGAGCTGTCTCATGCTTCCTGCTAGGACTCATCGCCAAACCATTACGGCACTCTCTCGCATTTCATGGAAATGGAATTTTGTGTACCTGAGTATCTTTTAACCGGTGTCTCATAAAATCCTCGCACCATTTCCACCTTACAACTGATGTTAGCATGTCTTCTATTAAATTTTCGTTCGACGAAGTTGTTTTCTGCTTGTTATTTTGCCCTCTTCTCGGGATATCAGAAAAGGGACATTGAAGAATGATGAGTTTTTCTGCGTTCCGCATTCTTCACGGGTTTTATAAACCCTCAATTTGAAACTATACAGGTAACTGTTGAAGTCTCCATGACTGGTTAGAAAATAATCTACATTGCCGAGTTGTCATTCAATCCAGGGTAGGATGTCATTGTCACTGAGTCTCTCCAGTGTTTTTAGATGAAACGATGATAGACTTATACTTTAAAGTCCTTTGGTCCCGTTCATGGAATGATTAGGAAAATTAGTAAGTTATCATTAGATTTGATGTATGTAAGATAAACATCTGAAAAATTTTCAATATTTCAATGTACTGCATGCACCACCGAATATTTTTAAAATAACTATGCATAAATATCTACTGTGAGTTAATATGTACGAAAGCGTGTAAAGTCTCCTCTTCTATTAGTCGTCTTTAGTATTGTTGATAATCACAGTTTCTGTTTTCATTCTAAATGAAATTGTATAGAAAAAAATCTGACGCTTATAGAACATTAACCTCAAACACTGAACTTTAGAGGCGAACAGACAGATAGGAGTAGAAGAACGAAATGCACGAACAACACAACCCACATTTGTATGTTTGTGCAAATGCTTGTTCAAATAACCGTAGGCATATTCCGTAGCCTCTATCAGTTGTGCTCCTCTTTCCCAACTTTATTCACACCAAATTGCAACAACAAAAGCAGTAGCGCCAACACCTACGCCGACACCAACACCAACTGTGGCAAACTATTGCCATCGTTACTATGAGAGAATGAGCCTCCTTCATTCGAGTTCGTTCGGCAAGTCCAAGTTTAAGTTTGTCTATGCCAAGTTGTTGTTTTGTGTGTGTTTGTTTTCCGATGTTGTTGTATTCGTAACCAGAAACAAAAGAAGAAATCGTTCGTTGTGCTGAAATGCATTTTTTTTTGTTAAAACAATGTTGCATTGCACCCACTCCATCCACCATCCACCACACACACACACTCATGCACCCAAAGATACTTGAATGCTATGGGTGCCATTAACTCTCTCCATCCATGGTTATTTGTTTTGGTTTCGATGTGGATGCGGATACATGCCCTTGCCTGTGAACGGTGAGTGTGTGCGTTATTTACTGTATAAAGTTATTACGATAATTGAGAGCATAACATTTGAGTATGGTGGAGAGTTTCTCACCGATGTCGTATTTTGTGAAATATTTTTCCAGCCAAGTAACGAACACAGCAGCTAAACAAAAATAACTGTTGACTTTGGAAGTTTTTGCATAGCACAGAGTTGTGGAATTCATACCGGCACTCACTAATGTGTACCGAGTGTGTGGGTGAGTGGAGACAAGGAGAATAAGGTGGTGTGCCAGAGAGGGAGAGTGTGTCGAGTGATGGACTGGCCACTGCGCCAACTCACCAATTTAGCCGGTCACAAGCAACAAATGGTAAAATTATAGCAAACCATATGGCGAATAATGAATGACAGATGCTATAAACTGTCATGAAACATAACAACATACAGCATAAACTCCCAACATATTGCCCGAATTGAATAGAATAGTTAAAATTGCATGTGAACTTAGTAGGAAACGGTATATGCAACTGTATGTATGTATATGCACTTGTATGTGTATGACTGTGATATGCCTTAAAACAAAGCATAATTTTTGGGATTTTTTTTTAATGCATTATCGGTCATAGTCCAGGGCGGTTCCATCCCTTAGTTATGAAAACGATATACGTATGGGACATACTAACTGAACGATAGTCATAAAATTGTATCTGTGTGTTTCCTTACTAATCTTAATGCAAAGTTATTTTATTTGGTCAAATTATCGTAAAGAGGTCCATAAACAAATATTCAATAATTTTAAACATTATTTTGCAAACAAAAAATAAAAATAAATGAATGATCTCGAATTTGTATTTACAACAGAAACACAAACGATTTTTAATAATCATCAAATGTTACTTACACATCCGAATACCATCTGGTTTTTACGACTTCCACATATTCACCAGAATCAGAAAAACCGGGCAATAATTTTCAAGTTCAATCTTTGGCTTTAGCTAAAGTAGCCAGTGCTGCCAGACAATATTTAAATACAGTTGTCGTCAAAATTGTCCAAACTTAAAAAAAAACTTCAAATTCATACAATCGTATTTGGGTATAATAAAAAGTAAACTTAATCATACAAATTGTTGGAGTTGGGTTTTTTTTTACAAGTATGAATGCGTGCCGTACAATCTGATAAAACTTCATATAAACGAAGGTTTGGCAAGTCGCCGAAACACACACAGATTACTAGATTAACCCATTTCTTACCGCCGGGTGTTTGAACACACTTTTATCAGTTTTCGACTTTGAGGAAATATAAAAAATAGGTAAATGTCAATAATAAAATTTTTTTTTATACTAAGGTTTGGTCTCTTAACAAACAAAAAATATTTATTAAAAATGTTCTCAAGTTGGGTTTTTAAAAGTTTTCCAAAAATGTACCTGTATTTGGCCAAAAAAGTCATCGTCAATCGTTATAGTGGTGAATTCCTGTAAAAGAAATTTGTCCAAATGAAAAAAACCGTCACGTCTGGTACCACTGAACACAGGCAGCCGCTGCGTATTAGCTAAAGCAAGTTGGGATCCGGCGGTTTTTAAAATTTTTTTTGGCGATTTGTTCAGCTAAAAAACAGAAAACCAAAATGTGATTTTTTTAAGCTAGATAAACTTATTATTTTTTGGGCTTTAGCTAAAATTGAGTCAGCTATGAAAACACTGATCTATTTCATATTTTATCCAACCTTCGCTGAGCATTACAAGAAATTCTTCAAGAGTAAAGAAAATAATATGAAATTTACCCGCATGATTTTAAAAAACGATTGGCCTATAAGATTCTATTTATACGATGACTTTTCACCAAGGGTGAACAGTCAGGACATTCGACGATTGATAGACACATAGATAGAGAAGCAAATGAGGTAGCAAAACAGTTACGTGGTAAAATTGGATTTTTTTATTGGAAATTAAAAAAAAAAAAAAAATTTTTATAGCCGTTTTAAATTTAAAATTTTGAAAGGCCTATCCTGTATTATGAAACCTTCGTTTTCCTTACGACAGAGTGAAAATATATTTTCTAAATTTTTTAATTGATGGTTTCCAGTGGTGTTAGCATAGATCCCAGCATACGGTGGTCCGCTTCCACATTTTTCTTATCAGCAGTTCTTTTACTTAAATACATTTCAAAAGCACCAAATTCACCTAGCCCTATGTAAAAATGCTCGGTGTTTAACCTTTTCAGTGGCAAATAATTTGTTTTGACGTGCTAAAATCCACTGAAAGGGTTAATAATAAAACAAAAAAACACTGTACGAAGAAAAATATCTACAAATCCTTTGACCAATATAATAATTTATCCTTTGCCATGTAGATAATGCCATTACATTTTCACACCTCCATGCATGCCTATACATGCCTTTCTTAGTTTCTAATCCTTTTTTCGCCTTGTTTCGGTGAAACATATGATTTCAATAACAGTGCAAAAATAAATAAACGATGAAGGCATTTTTGTTTACACACTCTCTCCGAATAATTGTGCACACCACCATAAAGCATGTAACTCCGAAATGTCTGTTGACACATACCAAAAGTATGCTTTGGATTTTCTCGCTTGCGCTCTCTTATTCTGAACACTCTCGCTCATTTTCTATTACTCCCTTTGGGGATGCTCTCGCAGTATGTGAAAAAAAACAATATTGCTCCATATTCACCACTCTCAAATGTGCGTGTGTTGAAACTTCAAAATAGAAGCCGAAGCGAAAAACTGAAATAACTTTAGACTTCCTGTATGTTGGACAGTTTCCTGCCAGGATACTAAAATTCAGTTGAGCTTTGGTTATAGACGTTAACGGTACAACGAGCGGACAAACGTTGCTTTATTTCGCGACTTTTTTTTTCATCCTTCTCCCTCTGTGCGAGTGTGTGTGTGTGCGTGAGCCGCTTTGGACTGTGTGTGCACGCCAAGGGTAGCAAGGAATAAACAGTCATACACGTACGAACAGGATCTCCATTTAGACGAAGTGGGAATACCAAAAAATAAAACAAGAAACGGGAAAAGCAGTGAAAAGATTTAAAGCATATCCACACACAGCCCAATAAACTCACCTACAACGAAAAAAAATGACGATGAGCGACACATAAAACGAAACGGTTCCCGGTACCTAATGTTGTTGTATGTCGAAGAAGCGATACATCCTTGTGTGTATTTTCGCTGAAGTTAAATTAAAGTAACGAGGGTGGAATGCGTATCAGTGAAGTAAACGAACGTGTAAAGTGAAACAGTTTTTGTGTGTGTGTTTTTTTTTTTTGTTCGTTTGGATTCTTAAGCTTGGCCGTGAACATTCACGTCTCAGGCGATAATGTTCCATGACAAGTTAATAAAATGTGAGCGAGAAAAGTGCTGATAAAAAATATTGGCTAAATCAAGTGTTGACATTACAAAAAAATTAAAGAATTTACATATGCTAGAGGGCACTAGAAGCAAAAAATCAAAGCATACTTTAAGGATTTGTACAATTGATGGGTTTCTTACGGCGGAGTGTTGATATTGTAAAATAACTTTAAACTTTTTGGCAATGTAATAAAAATCCAAAAATTGCCAGACATAAAATAAAGCCGACAAACTCACTCAGAGGCTTAACAGCAAAATCTGCTGATATTTTATGGCCATTTAAAAGGGCCAGAGGAAGCCCGGCGGCAGCCAGGAATTTCATTAAACAAAAAAAAAAACGCTCATAAAATCGTAAACAAAGAGACGTCAATGAACAATTCACAAAATGAGAAATAAATACAAGAAGTTTAAATAACAAAGCGGGATATTGAAGCCGAGCTGAAGGCCAGTCTAGGAATATTAGAAGGAAATCAAAATATTAACATATGTTATGAATAAAGTAATAACCATTAAAAACCCTCTAGTATATGAAACCCAAAAATAAACCCACATTTATAAAAAAAATACCTTTATACAAATAAAACACAATCATAGTCTCGTGTAATACCTCTCAAATAAAAAAAAGTGGCTAAATCTTCATATTTCCACCTTAGAACGCATAAGGAAACCAAACAAAGAAGAAGAAGAGAAAGCGTAATATTCTAGCATAACCATTATAACAAAATATCTACAAATACAAACGTAACAACAACAAAAAATAAAAACAACCGACTGCAAATATATTCGTTATATCCAAAGAAAGCAAAAAAAAAACAAATTCGCATAACAACCAACCCACAGCCGGAAAACCCCAAAACCGTATTCCGACCACACAATCACAACAACCGAAAAGAAAAACAAAATAAAAAATCATCCAAAAACAAGTGAAGTGCAGAAGAGTACCTTCATCTAAATGCTTTCACAACGCCGGTTTTGTTAGTTCGGGCTTTTTTTCATCCGTTTCCGTTTGTCGATTTTTTATTGTGTGTGCTGCTGCTGCCACAACGATTTGGCTGGAGGGCTCTAACGTAAGGTTAGGGACACACTCATTTCTAGCCCCGAGCAAAAAATAACATAAGATTATTACTTTTTTTGCCACAAAAAAAGAAGAAGAAAAACAGCCAAAAGAAAGATAACAACAACAAACATGGATATACGTTTTATATTCATCGTATTTTTATTAAAATGGAATTATACACAAGGTATGTAGCCCCACAAAGTATGCTAAAGACTCTTGTGCGAACAAAAAAATAAAAGTATCAACGGAATATATATGTGTGTGTGTGTCTATATCTATCAATAACAAGTGTATTCCTATTAATATTGCTTTTTTTCTGGTAACTTAAGTGGATTAAAAGACAGAATGAAGGAAAAATAGTATTCCATTTGTTGCCATTTTGAAATAGAAGGACATGAGTTGTAATCTATCAAATTTAGGGATTGTTAAAAATCTCTGTTACAAAAGTGAAGTCTTTGTTCAATTAGTGGAATTATAATTAAAGTATCATAACAGTTTAGATACCACAATTATAAGGGATGTCCACCTTGGGATCAAAGAATTTTTTTCTGTGATATTTAAAAATTACCAGTGAATTTGCTCTTTCTACAAAACGAAATCAACTTCTATTAGAAATTGTAATCCAGAATATGCAGGAATACAATTTTAAGACAAATCCCTTTTCGATGAATTGTGATAAACTATGATCAGAAATCAACTGCCGATTGCCGGTGAACTGCTAAATCCTTAATAAGGGGAAAATATGGAAATTTTTTGAACAACGCCCCATCTCTATAAATTTGGATGGAGAACATTACTTTTTGGAACCTCCAATGTAATTTATTTAGAATGAGGTATATTTTTCAATCATCTTCCAAGTTTCAGTCCGCGAAAAAACTGGAAAACTGGGGAGAATCTATCAAAATCCATGTCCATTAAGAAAGACTGCAAACCTATTTTTTGCAATTTAAAAATTTCATACATAATCGACGTAGATTTGGATTCCTTATAAGGAAAGGAATGAAAAAGTGTTAGGGGTGGCGCCACGACCTTCAAATGTTGAAATATTTTGCTATTTTGGTATTGATTTGAAAAAAGAAACAGTAGTGTATCAACTTATTTAAAATCTACAAGTTGAAGCTGGTTCAGTTCCCAAATAAAAGTATTTGGGGCAAATATCGATCGACAAATATTCGTAGCTTTCCTTTCTATATAAATGTTAAATTAATTGTTTTTTTTTTAATTTTCCATTAGCGGACTATTAAAATTGTAAACTATATAAAAAAAAATATTTTTTTTTGAAATCAACACCAAAATTTCCAAATTTCTGGGGCGAGGCGCGAACTCTAACATTTTTTAAATGTGTTATCCTTATTAAGGATCGCAAAACTACATCTCTTTCAGATTATGACTTATTTTTTGTGATTTTACTCCACCCTAGTACATATCTATAGAAAAATTCGTTTGTTAATTTTCTTTCAATGTACTATTTGGATTTGTATTGCTTTTAGAAATTGACAGTTTCATTTTTCACACGGCTACTGACAAGGTGTCCGAATATGGCATAACAGTAATGGTAGGGAACATTTGTACATTTTTTTTTATAAATCGAATTCGAGACGAACAAAAATGTTGTGATCCAATTTGGTTTAACAATAGCTATAATCCGTTTTGTCTTTCTAAAAATACTTTATAATTTTCTACAGGGTGAAAGTATTTTGAATTGTTAATTTTTATTAATTTATAATAAAATTACTCAGTATATGAACCAAAAGGCTTTTATTAAAAATACGTAGGAGAAATTTCTAGGCTGTTTTATTACTTTGCCCGTTGAAAATGTTATTCGTATTGTGAATCGTATGCAGACAAAAGTTTAGCCTGAGGGTAAAGGTTTGCTGAGCTATGGGAATATCTCCAAACTTTAGATATCACTAGTTCCGTTCATAGGAAATCGGTAATCTGTTTACAGTTGACTTTTATTGAAAAAAAACAATCTCCGTCTTAGCAAAAATTGCCAAAATTATTCAACGACTTTCTATATAAATTATATATATTTTAAATTGGAGTGTAGTTTCTATTATTTATTTTAATAAACTTTCTTTGTATTAAAAAAAACATTTTCTTAAAAATCCTCTTCAATGAGTTTATTATTTTTCATTCCTTTCTTCTTTAGCTGTATCAATATCATCAATTGATCTTGATAGAAATATTGTAAAATGTCATTGAAGTAATGATAATAATTTCATTAAAAAAATGTACAATTTCATTGAAATAATGTACAATTTCATTGAAGTAATGTAAAATTTCATTGAAATGATGTAAATTTCCATTGAAATAATGTAGAATTTCATTGAAATAATGTAAAATTTCATTGAAATAATGTAAAATTTCATTGAAATGATTTAAATTTGTTCAATTTCGAGATTGTTCATTTTATTTGGGGGAGTTTCTGTTCAGGGCTTCACCACGAATATTATGTTGGCATACAGTCATCTGAGTAGATTCATTTATAAATAGCATTGTGTTGATAGTCCGAATCATGTTTCAGAGTTTTTAAGTTTGTTTAAAAATATTTCACAAAATTTTTTAGCATAACCTAATTAACCTCATAGAAAAAACTCTAAATTCAAAATAAATGAAAAACGTCGATACAAAATATTGAACATTAAATTACCAACTATCATTAAATTATATGTGATTATTAAAATTTGTGTCTGGGCTTAAACAGGCTCGATCTTTTTAAAGCATTTTTGCACTCACTGGAAACACCCCATGAAACGCCTAAAACGTTCTAAAAATTAAAAAAGTTGTAACCAAAGTTTTTTTTTTTAATTCTTCTGAATATTGTGTAATTTTACTCATACAATACATGTATTGTTGTAATGAATTTAAAGCCCATACGATTCTTAAATGTCCTTGAAACTCATTCACTTACGCAAGTGAAATGCTGCATGGGGAGTATATTACGACAACTACAGATATACAGATTTTATTTAAACACTACCCTAAGACAGGTGTATTTCATATTTGCCAACAAAAAAAAATAAAAAAAAAAACAGGCTCTAAGGGTCTTCGAAAAAACAACAACTTTGCACTAAGAAAAGACCCTACAAATAAAATTGCTCACGAAACTACAAGTGTTCGTAAATAATTTAATATACCTGAACAAGAAAGGAATGTGTGCGTATGTGTTTATTTTGCCAGTTGTTGTAAAAACTTTAAGAATTCCATGTACTGTAGTACCCGCCACAAAATGCCTAAAATGTTGGAGAAAAATTAGGGCGAATTTAGCCAACAAGTGCGTGTTAAGGGATAATTTAATAATCTTATCTAGACCAGAATGGTTTAGGGACTATTCTTAAATAGAGAGTAAAATTAAAGGTTTACTTTAAAATATTTAACATGAAATTTAAGGTATACGTTTGGGGTGGACATGGGATTATTTTTTGTTTTTAGTTTATTATGAAAAATAAAGAGTATTTAGTGTTAATTAAGTTGTCGGCATAACTTGAAGCGGGCGTTTGCCTTAAGCGGATTAGATTCTAAACAGATTAGATTTCAAAAAGTACCTTTTGTAGGCGGTTTAGACTGTACGTTTGCTGAGTTGTAGGGATAATTGTACAGTAGACTGGGCCTGTTCAGAGCAGCTCGAATCAATAAAGTTCAAAAAGAGGTCGGTAAAAAATCGAGACAAGGATATATCGAAAATTCATTTATTAAATATTTTTTAAATTCCTATTTTCATAAAATCATATTTTTAGATTTCTCAGAATGTGAATCTCAATATTTCGTTCAAAAAAGGAAATTTAAATATCTTACAGTCTTAAAAAATTTGTAATGTTGGAAAACCAAAAAAATGTTTTATTTTTGTTAAATTGTCACATTTTTTCTAATTCAAACAAAAAAAAATAGGCAAGGAGACCAAGAGTGCCCACAATCGGCCGGCGTCCTTACCTTTCAGAAGAAAAAACCCCACACATCTCACTGTAAAACGTAAATTTCGTTTTTGTTCGAAACGCAACGAAACGCAGCGTTTAAATTGAATTCGTTATGTCGTAACGTTTATTTTTTGATTATGACAGTTTTTGCATTGGAAAATGACTCTTACTATTTTGTAGAATGTGCTGTTGCTTGGATGAAGTACAAATGTCAAACCTGACGTTTTTGAATATTTGCATTTTTTATACGTTACGTTTTACGAACTGAGTGCAGTAGTTATTCTTATTACTATGATGGGCCAACGGGACCCTATGCAGTTTCTTTTACGAAAAAGAGCTACTACTGATTCATTCAATCCTACATGGCGTCATGGGGAAATGCAAACTGTTTTTCATATTTAAATACTAGAGTGGCACAAAGGACAGATACCACTGATTTAATCAATCCTACTGCAGGCCATGTAACCCGTGCTCTGGCTCTTTCTGATGAAAAAGCATTACTGATTGAATTAATTGTACAATGGGCTAAGAAATTTTTGTGGAAAAAAAAAATTTTGTTGAAAAAAAATTTTGTTGAAAAAAAAAAAATTTTGTTTAAAAAAAAAAATTGGAAAAAAAAATTTTGTAAAAAAAAAATTTTTTGTAAAAAAAAATTTTTTTGTAAAAAAAAATTTTTTTGTTGGAAAAAAATTTTGTAAAAAAAAAATCAAATTACATTGTTTCAAAATGTCAACTTCTGAAAAAGGTAAAAATTTGTATTATTTTGCAATATGAAAAATTTGTGTAAAAATAAAAGCCAAAAATGTTAAAAAAAAGGTCCACCAAAATCGGGAAACATTTTCTCATTTCAGAATCGGAACTGTGTATGAGATTCTAAGTTTTGTGTTAAGCTTATAAAACCAATTTTCAAATATACGAACATTTGTGAAGTTTGAAAATATTTCCGATTTTGAATGACCTAAAGATAATCGCTGTCTGCAACCAATTCAATTCAAAAATGTTTACTTACTTATTTCCCTTAACATTCTATGAAAGACGGGGAACTTCTCTCGAATCAGTGAGCTGTGTACGATATAATTTGGTATACTCACTGACCGGGGCCTACTGTTTAAAGCCGGCTCCGAACGGCTAATGCTTTTCTAGAGAAGTTTTACATGGCTTAGAGATTGCTCTCTTACTCGTAAAGTCGCCAACATTTACGAGATGGAAACAGCCGCTGAAAAATTTTTGATGGTCTTACCCGGTTTCGAACTCGGGTTCATCTGAGTGATAGTCCCACACACTACCTACCACACCACGGCCTTCAAAAATGTTTAGTAGATACAAAGTTACAGACTCTGGACCACTGGGTGCCTCCCATTTTGACTTTCGCGTCTTATTAGAGTAGGGAACTAGCTCGTTGCTTCTAGCTCGTATGTTTCTTTTTCAATACGCTGAAAAATCTGTATTTTTTATGTGTTTACACACAAGTACAACGCTTATTTCCTTCTACACAATGCTATTATTATTACGTATTTGTGTATAAACAATAGAGTGTTTAGGAAAAACAGACAACAAATTTATTAAATTCAACATAGTACAATATTAGAGTGCAGCTTTTTTCGTAAATTTTTTGCCTCTACGCTCTTTTGACGTGAATAAATTACGAAGATGGTTTTGACTATCTATTGATAGTCTGGTGCTAGTCTACATTTATCTGCTGGTTGACGAGGACTATTTGTTGATACACGTTTGCATTTCTCATGTACCACGTCGGCGTCTTTTTCTATAAATCATAATCTATAAGCCATGAAAAACTTCTCTAGGATAATAATAAATGGTTCGGAGATCGTTTGAAACAGCAGCTTGGGTATTCCGTTTAAAACCTTACTTATATGTAAATATTTTTATTTATTTATTCCATTAAGTAAGAGATGGAGAACTTTCTCAAATAGCAATTAGGTTTTTTTTGTACTTGTCTTTTATGGAGCGCCAAAAGTATAATTTGACAGATGTTCCTCTTGTGCTCCCCAATGGTATATTAAGGAAAACAGTTTAATCGCATGACTTCATGTATGGCAAAAATGCATATCTTTAAATAAAATAATTAATTTCATATGAGCCGGTAATCATTTATTCATTTGCCACAGTCAAACACACACTAGCCAAAAAAACATACACGGAAATAAAGTAAAATCCACAGCAAAAACTTCTTGATAACTTTGCCAACTTTCTTGGGAAAATGTTCATCGAAAAGAAACTAATTGTAATTAATTCATAATTATTTTAATTACCACCTACATCCCAACCCCCACTCCCCCCAAAAAAAAAGCAGAAGCAAATAAACAAAACAATTAAAAGGCCAGGAAAAAAAAACGCAGACATACAAAAATAAAACTTTTGCTTAACCTTAAAGCCATGACGGTTAAATATCAATAATACACAAAAACAACAACCGAAATAAAAACAAACTAAAACTAGAGGAATATTTATACAAAAGTCCTATGAATAATAACAGCAACTACAATAACTTCAAACAGACCACAGAAAACCAAAAAAAAAAAAACCCCAGTGGGTAACCTACAAAAACAAAAAACACACACACAAGCAAAGACCAAGCAAACAACAACTTGGAAATATCGATTTTTATTATTTGGTTTTGTTTATACACGCACACGTATACGCTCAAGGAAAATCTAATAATAAATGGCAACTGTAAGAAAGAAACAGCTCATATAAAATTCACGAAAAAAACCACAGGTACGACAGCTAAAATGTATGTAAGCCAGTAGACTTTGCAGATAGACAGACATGCCATAAAAGATATGGACGACGATGAAAGTTCTGCAAAAGAAAAAAACATACACAACGAAAAGCTCACGCAAATATTCGATATAACTTTAAGAAATACGGAAACGTTGTCGGCTAATCAATATGCACAGGAAACACCAGGAAGTAAAACAAACAACAACTACAACAGAACAGAACAGCTGCAAAAACAAATACACCTAAACAATTCATGTTCGTAGTTATATTTTACGAGGCACCACAAACATATCGACTGGGAGATACATTCCCAATCGAAATGCTTGAATATTGTAAATGAGGTTTACCTTCAAAACACACACATGTGCATATATAAATATATAGGAGTATATAACCGTACACAGGAGTAGTATTAGCATAAAACAAGGCAAACGAAATCACACACATACACACAGAAAACACGTGGAAATGTTAAGTGCCACCAGGAGACACAGCAATAATATGGGTCGTTCCATTGTTGTGAGATTCGAAGACTACTCACAACGATTCACAAATTGCTTAGAACTTCATTACTCCTATATATTAAAAAGGGATAAAATATAGGATCGAAATCAGATAAGCAAAAGCCTATTAATTGAAAAAATCTCTTAATTGTAAATAAATATTAGTGTCGACTGTTCGGGGTGATTTTCCATGCAAGAAAATCTCCGTTTTATTTCCAAGCTGAAGTTTTTATCCTGATGTTCGAGAGAGAGCTTTATAAGTAAGCTGTTCGTATAGCCCAAATATTATTCTCCGTGTTATTTCAAAGCTGAAATTAGTTTTTAACCTGCTGTTCGAGACAGGGTTCATAAGTGAGCTGTGCGTATATCCTAAAGTAGCAGCTACTTGCAAATATTATTCTTCGTTTTATTTCCTAGTTGAGTTCAAGATCTACTTTGTCCCGTGGATATTGTCACGATGTAATTTTTTCAATGGAGGCCACTTGCTTTTCTTTGTACTCTTTCGCCATCAGTGCCATTTACACCGACTCCTGTCCTATAATAGCAAAGGAATCACACACCGATTTCTTAACCTTTAATTGTGGAGGTGGTGGTACATTTTATACCTTTTTAGGTCCCCATCGTACCAATATCAGCCAATGCATTTTTGGGAAACTAACTTTTTTTTTTGAAAATTCTATAAAAAAAAACTACTGTATATTTTCTGAAATTTCTTTTTTTATTTGAAAGTACAATCCTTCCGGTTAATAATGGAAAATAATAGCATTCAAATGGCGGCCGCGGCTGGCCATGCAGTAGCCTAACGACATCAGCTCTGCGACTGATAATGCGATCTTCAAAAACAGGGCGCAAAACATTGAGTGTAGCTTCGGCTGTGTGGCACGTAGCGCCGTCCTGTTTAAACTGAATATTGCCAATATCCTCAACTTAAATTTTTATAAACAAAAATTCGTTGAACATGGCCCGATAACGAAAATAACGAAAACGAAATAAGCACTAGTTGAAAAAAAACATTAGTTGGCGAATTCTTTAGGTACTTGTATGGCTTTTTGGAAATGCCCCCAAAAATGAAAAATTTCACAAAAAGGCCAAATTTCTCTAAAAACTACGCCGGCGATGGCCAGTCTATCCATAATTCTTCCAAATGTTTACCCGTTTGAAAGCTTCACTATTTCCATAGCTCATTTTGGAGATTTCAGAATACTTTTTTAGGTAAAACCTTATGACACTTGGACAAAAAAATTGGATAATTTTTTTTTCAAAATGTGCGTGAAAAATTTGCCAAAAAAAACAAAAAAATAATTCTCTTCTAAAAATTATAAAAAAATCCGCAATTTGTATTATTTTGAAAATTATTCTTTTTTTTGTGCATTTTCCGAGCTTCGCCTTGTATGCAATTTGGAGTACTGCCAACCTGTTGTCAACTATGGAAGAATAGTTTGTATACACGGTCTTATATACCTCATGTATGCTGGTGTCATTATGAGTAGGAGAGTTAACTCTGAGCCATGTAAACTTGAAAATTTTTAGCCTTTCGGATCTGTCTTTAAGACAGGAGCAGTATTCAAAATAATATCCTGTACTAATCACAGGATTGAGTGAAGTTCTCCATTTTCTCCGTCGTGGGGTTTTAGGTAAATTGTGAATTATGAGTTCACCCAAATCGACACATTTTATGATCAAAGACAAAAAAACGGGTGCACTCTTTGTGCATGTGCTTCTTTATGTTCGTGTTCTATCAGAGACGAATTAGAACCCCTAAGGCCGGCAATGTATTTTATTGTTTCTTAATTCCACCTATCCAAATTTATGATGCAACCCATACGTACAGGTGGAGTATTTAAATTGGTTGTAAGTATTTGGAAGTAAAGTAAGTACTACGTGTATGTTGTTCTTGTTTTTTTGGACATTAATGGTTCATGTTGCCGGTGTCTCTGTACCTAACTACATGCATACATATGTCACTCACTTACTTCAATAGTGTCACAATTCAAAATTCACTTTTTATTCTGGTGCTCAAGAAAAGGCTGTAAATCTCTTATTTTAGTTGACTTGTGACAGGGCTCCACTTTATTCGGGAAACCAATGAGGTTTTTTCCCCTATATTTGCTAAGAAAGACGCAATTGAAAACTTTGAATGGCTTTCCTGAAAAAGTCGTATTTTGAGTTGTGACACTATTGCAGTAAATGAGCGATGTGTATTTACTGGTATTGTATGTGCCGACTTCTGGTACATACAGTGTCGAGTAAATGCCACCGAAACAAACATTTATAAATGGCAACATTTAATTTTGCCAACACGACAACAACAACAGCAACTAAGTCAAGCAAAGCACCACACATGACTGAGACTTAGTTTGGGGAATTCTTAGGTGTTTTTTCTTCATCCTGCTATTGCTTGGCTTTGCTTTTATGTCTAAATGGAAGTAACTGGTCATATAAATGTTGGTAGAATTTGAAATACATACACAAAAGTGAAAAAGTAAAGAGATACACAAAACCGGAAAGAAAAATGAAATGGTATTTAAATGAATTTAAAGAAAACCAGGGTCGTAGTATTAAAGTTGTTAAGGCGAATGGTGGGAAAACTGGATTTGTCTAAGGAGTATTTACAGTGTAAGACTTTTCTATTCGAGATCACAGCGAGAAATGTTTATTTCTACACTTACACCTAATCACGCAGAGATAGCCAATAAATGTAAAGCATGTCATCGCTAATAGCCATTTGTAAGGATAAAGAGTTTGATTTTTGTGGTTGAAGGGTTATGTCCATAATCAGGTCCTTCTGCCGGTGTGAGCTACTAGCTAGCCCGATGCTCTGATATTTCCTAGGAAGATTAGTATATATAGACCGAATAAAATGTACAACAACTGGTCGGTACTACTACAGCACGAAGATATTGATAAGTCGCTTAACTAAAGGACAGTAGTTAAGGGTCCGTCATCTAACGTTTTTTTCCAACTAGTGCTTATTTCGTTTTCGTTATTTTCGTTATCAGGCCATGTTGATCCAATCCTTGTTTAAAAAAATTTTAGAGGGACGGCGATACGTGCCACACAGCCGAAGATACACTCGATGTTTTGCGCCCAGTTTTTGAAGATCGCATTATCAGTCGCAGAGCTGATGTCGTTAGGCTACTGCATGGCCAGCCGAGGCCGCCATTTAATTGATATTATTTTCCATTAGTAACCGGAAGGATTGTACTTTCAAATTGAAAAAAGAAATTTGAGAAAATATCCAGTAGTTTTTTTTATATAATTTTCAAAAAAAAAGTTATTTGTCGGACCCTGTATATAGTGTATCTTCCTTGACCCATCATTCCTCCCCATTTAACAACAACAAACTATGTTCATATTAGCTTGCATTCGAGTATCAAAATACTCTGTAAAAAAAAAAAATAGAAAAAACATAACAGAAACTAAAAACTCATAAGAGTGATCAGTTTTGCTCAGTCTCTTGTGGTTCTTCCTACTATTGGATATTGAATACTTTGGGTGTAGATTTTTTGACATCCCTGAATAGCTGGCCAGTGCACCTCTGACTTTCTTAGCAAAATTCAGTGAAAGTACCAAATGGTTCTTCCTTTGTCACTACTCCACCAACCAACGGAATTAAATGAGTTCAATTTATGGCTTCTGAATGACTCCGATTGCACGAACGTACAACCCATTCGACCTAACAAGTCGTTTTCAATAATATAGGAAATTTGCATAAATTTAAAAGTATAAAAAATTTGCATTCAATTTCAAAATTAAGAATGAGTTATATTCTGATTTTTGCGTTAATCTTATAAGACCCATTTTAAACTACTATATACATATTTCATTTATTTTTAAAATTTTTTTTGACATTTTTCAAAAATATTTATTTTTCAAAACCGCCAAAAAAGAGATTTGACTTTCTTTCTTAGGATGGCAGTATACACATTCGTATGATCCATTTCAATGTCCCCCTCGGTAAATCTAAACTCCCTGATGTTAGTAAAATTATCATGAATTCTCCAATTTGATTTTCGACAATTTTCTTTTTCCTCCCATTGCCATTCTCGCAACAATTCCCTTTTCCAACTACAGATGTCCAAAGTTAACGAACTATTCCTTTAATCCAATTCCTTTTTCAATTTCCAAGTTCTGGTACGTTCTTGTTGCCAATATGATAAACGTAGCAACGTGAATGAAAATATAACCAATCCGCAACCCCCGAAAAAACCTAGAGAAACAATATGAACAACAAAAAATGCAAATGATAATGTAACATAAAAGGGAAATGAATAATTTATTGTGTTAACATAACGAAATCACTGAGAGGGCGGGCGGGGGTAACAAAAACTATTCACAACAATTTACATCAAAATTACCACGGGTTGTATGTGAGTGCGGGGGTATATTTCGGTAATTAAATGAAATATAATTTCAATAGTGAATGGGAAATTACTGAAATAAAAAGATACAAGTATTTTGGCCACATACCCAGATTATCGACGGAATTTATTGAAACTAACAAAAAAAAAAAAAAAAAACAAGCATTTTGCCAATAAAACACCCTCATTGTCGCCAACTGGTCTGTACACTCTGAATGGATCAAAGCCAATCGAAAGCCCTCTTCCATTTATAAATAGATCACCGACGACTTTGTAATATATATGTAAAGTGTAAACCAGCGCTGTGGAGTTGGAGTCTGACAAATTTCCCCGGAGTCAGAGTCTGGAGTTCAAAAATTTCCTCGACTCTGAGTTTATTTACTTAGACCCGACTCCAGGACTGTGGAATCAGAGTCTGACAAATTTCCCCGAACAATTCCTCGACTCGGAGTTTTATTTACTTAGACCAGATTTACACAATGACTTTTTGCTTGATTTTAAAATCATTATTTATAAGTTTGTAGGCGATAGGTGTAGTGATGATTACGAGAAAGAAAAATACACCCGATTTACACGATGACTTTTTGCTTGATTTTAAAACCATGTTTTGCAAATTTGAAGGTGAAAGGTGTAGAGAGATTGCGGGATAGAAAAATGTCACAAATTTCGGGTATTTTTGTCATTTCTTTCTGACTTCACACATTTTCCCTTTTCGACATTTTTACAAGATTCAAATATAAAAAAAAAAATAAATCAAACGGACATTTGGAAGCAAAACCAAAACAGAATTAACGAAGTCAAGACAAACAGTCATCATGTAACTTGGGACTTAGACCCGATTTAAACGATGACTTTTTGCTTGATTTTAAAATCATGATTTTCAAGTTTGTAGGCGAAAGGTCTAGAGATGAAGTCACAAATCAAAAATTCGAGGTTTTTTTTAAATTTCTTTTTGACTTCACACATTTAGAGGTTTTTTTTTTATCAAATGTTAGATTTAACACATTTTCCTTTTCGACAATGTTACGAATCAACAAGATTCAAGTATAAATATCAAAAAAAATCAAACGAAGTCTCAAGAAAAGTGACAACGAATTAAAAAAAAAGTGAAGCCAAAAAGTCATCGTATCAATTGGGACTAACAAGATAAATAAAATGTATTAAAAACCAATTGATCTGTTAATAGTTTTTAAAATTTGAAATATTTTCGATTATATGAACCTTTTGATCTTTAAGATACAATAGAGTATATATATAATATCCGAAATTTTCTCATTGAACTGCTCCGGAGAAGGCTCCGGAATCAAAGTCGAGCCTTTTAAAAATGCTGAAGTCGGAGTCGAACCATTTTTGACTCGACTCCAGAGAAGGTGTAAACAGGGCACCTTCTTCCATATCATTGAACGATTTTCGGCCCCATTCAATATCAAGTTTAGAAAATTATGCAGTATGTAACACCGACCGACCTAATTCCGAATGGAAATTCTATTGATATTCTGAAATCTGTCAAAACTAAAGTGTGAAATAGTTTCAAGTCTTGTAGTATTAGATAAGTTCGGTACCTTCGAAACCCGTTGTCAATTAAAGTAGCCATAAACCACAGATTGTCGTAATCAAAATGTTGGTCTAAAAGTTTTAACGATTTTCATTCCAAAATGCTGTATGACTTCTATTCCCCTAGTACATCATGACTGAAGAGAAGTCCATGACAGTTTGATCGAACATTGCATCACTGTTGGGAAATTACCGCTTAATGCATCACCCAATGGAATACCATCATTCTCTCCTGTTGTCAGGTTCAGGACGACGTTTTTTAACATTTCATCTTGAGGAAAACCTTCGTTTTTTATAGTTGGCTATTTAAACTAACAAAATGCCAGTGATTAAATTGTAAAAATTAAAAATCTTCCAGTCTCCACATTGGCGAAGCTCTGTGAAAGAATTTCCATTTGTATTTTCCACATATATTGCCAAAAAAAAAAAAAACAATGGCGAACAGAAACAAAAAAAAATCACAATATGGCAAATTGTTGCAATTTCATAGTTAAATGACCATAAAAATGTTTGCAAACGTCTGTATGTTAAGCAACTGGGCACTCACTCATGCAAACACGCATTCACTTACACAGGCACACACACGACATCCTAAAAAGTACCACTACAGCAACAGAGGTTGTTGTAAACTGTATGCACTTAGAGGGAAAGGGTAGAAGTAAAAACTGAATCCATTTTTTTTGCTACATGACAGTCTCTCTCCCTCTCTCTCTCTCTGTCGGTGTCGCTCTTCATAGAAACACTCTAGTAGAACATACATTTTATGACATTTGAGCTAAGGATTTATTTATGACACTCCAACTCCAATCTAGCAAACACCCACACAAACCACTACACTAGGAGTTTTTACATGCATATGTATACTACACATACAGACATACAAACGAACAACAACAAAAATAGTGTAACACTTTCAGGCTATACTTCATCACACTTTCGACTGGCTCCCCGTACCAAGCACTGCTCCAGCTTCAGACCGAACAGCAGTTGACAAAGGTATAAAAATTGTCCTGCTGTATGCAATGACATAGAAATGGAAATGGAAAGCAGAGGTATACTGCTCATGCATATTTCAAAATATTCGCTACATTCATTGTGTGTGTGTGTGTGTGAGTGAGTGTTTTTATTTACGTAGGTGTGTGTATGCGATTGTGATGAGGAGTTGTTAGGTTTGTTTACAACATGAATAGAGGTGTGCATGTGTGTTGTGTTAAGATTTGTATAACAATGATAAAAATTCTACCAATACCACAACATCTACTCGTACTCGTACTTATACACATACACAGGCCATTGCGAAAAACATTGCTACTGTGTTGTCACCAACATATGCCCTCACACTTAGCCAAATACTCTTACCATACCCGTAATGTGGATGTATGAGTATTTTGTCCTTTACTAGTGTGTGTATGTTTGTGTGTGTGTGTGTGCACAAACACATGTGTACAGATATCACACAACAATCAAATGACAGCATATTATTCAATTGTTCAACATTTCAAGTGGATAAACTATACAACACTTGTGACATGTAATAAAAAATTAATATGTGCCCTCTTTTACCCTCTGCTCGAGCACACATTTGTAACAGTTCGTCTCGTCTCGTTCCGTTTCCTTTCCCGACCCTGTCATTCCATTCTCTTTATTTATCTATTTCTTTTCTTCTCCTTCCTTTGCTGTGGCCAGGAACGCATTGTATGAAATTCAATAATAAAAAACAACAACAAAACTTGAGATGTTTGGGTTTTTGGTAGAAATACATATTGTATGTATTTATTGGTGGTGTGGTCTTGTGATGGCGGTTATCAGTAAACCATCTGACATTTCCCAACAAGGGCAGGGGAAATGCTCTAAGGATTATCCAACTAAATGTATGGGGCCAAATGGCACCCATTGGTTGACTCTGAAAAGTGTGTGGAGGATGATTGTTTGTTGCATGAATTTCATTTTGCTACATACCTGCAATGCTTCATTCTAACACCTGCTGATGTAGACCTCAATCGAAATTCCTCCAAAATTTACCATTTCTGAAAACTGTTGATAGAGGATCATGTGTTTAGGTTCAGGTTCTTCTGCCCTTTGAAGCTACCCATTATGACCAAAGTTCATTAAATTTTACACAGTAACGAGCAATATCGAAATGGCACCAAATCCTATTAATTATTAATGTCTCCCATCCTAAGACCGCATTGTATATTTTAGCTGAATTTCCAGAGCTACGTTCGTTACCTTTTTTTTCGCTGAAGGCGTGCAATCTTTATTTTTATTCATCCTCCAAGATTATGCACACCACCCACAGAGATAGACGACAATGCTGGATCAGGTGAACGTTTGTGTGGCAACAAACAGCACTGGGTCCTGCGTGCATTAAAATCGAATCTGTTTATTTAACCCTATCCATAAAGCGTCGCCAAATAGCAGTTGAGTGAGTCGTTTATCTTTTGTCTCCGACCTCAAGAGGACTTGGCTGACGAATAAAAGAGATTGCTGTCATCCAAAAAAGGTACCTCGGGTTCGAAGTCTGACCCAACAGGTCGTACAATGAAAATTGGAAATTGAGAAGTAGAGACGACAGAATCTTGTGGAGAGATCACTGAGGAAAATCGATTTGAATCGAGAGAAGGGCTGTTGGCGTAGACCTTAAAGACGAGAAATGGGCAAACCTGGTTTTCTTCTACACTTTGTGCAGCTGAAATACTCACAGTTGTCCTTGAGCAAGGTGCATGGGTTTTATTCTTCACTTCACTAACTTGTCGCAACAGCTCGGATTTTTCCACCAATTTCTGTATTGCGGTCCGGCAAGGTGCTTCACGACCCAAAACGAACTGTGACTGCAAGATTTTCACCATTTTTGAAGTGAATTTTAATAATATCAATGCGTTGTTGAAGCGTGTATCGTTCCATTTTTAGTAATGGCGTAGTTTCTACTTGTCAAATGTCAAAGAATAAAAGTAGCAAAATGACAGTTACCGAAATACCGGATGATTCAAAATAACACCTCTTGTTCGAAAACTCTTTATCGTCAATTAACTGAGTATCACCAGACCAATACTCCAGCAATATGACGTGCTTTGGTGGAGGGTGCTGAAAAAAATTACACGACTACAATAAAATCAGGCTGATGTGGAAAAGTTTACGATTTTCCATACATAGATATCCAACATAGGAAGACTGCAGCTGAAGATAATGTTCTCTTCCTGAAGACGAACTCAGCAGTATTCTGAGAAACTCTGGTAATGTTGACCTTATTACGATTACCAAATACTTCCAGTTTGTGTTCCACTCAGTTATATTCGCTGGAGCGGATTTGTTCTATTATTTTGTTCTAACCTGCACTTCTAAGATTTGCCTGTGCCCAGTTGTAGCATTTTCATTTGACAATATTCTCATATCCTGTAGGGGGTCATACTTTAGCAGCAGTGCTCCTAAGACGGATATCTGTGGGTGGAATACCATGAATTATTTCCAGACCAAGTCAATCTCCATTCCTGAAATCCCAAATGACCAAACATTTAACAACCCAAAATCGTGATTTGACTCATTCTATTAAAATAACCTAAAATACATGTGTCTGCAAATTTTTACACATCAATATCGAATATTCACAATTTTATAGGCGAATTCCAGAACGACATAACAAGTAGAATGTTCAGATTTTACAAAGTTTGTGAAATTGTTTGTTAGGCCATTTTGGATTTCAGGTGACGTTAAATACCTCATACTTTTTTTTTTTTTGGGAAAATATAATTTTAATGCATCTTCTTCACCCTAAAAGCTTTTTTTACTCACTCATCACATTAAACAATTTCTTCACTGTCATTTTTCGTTCTCTACTAAAGTTAATCAGTTAACAGGGAAACGTTTGAACAGTAACGGTTACTGCACTGCCAGCGACAATGAGCTGAACAGACGGGCATTCATTCGCACTATAAACAACAATAACAACAACTATTTGTGTTGTTACTTTGGTTTAAGTAAATAACTTAAATACAGTCATCAGCTGGCTGTGTTGAATTACAACAATAAGAAAAGATTAAAGTAAATATTGAATATAACCAAAAGCAATAACCAGAAAGGAGACAAAATATTACGTGACATTACATAATTACGTGTATATACAATGACACGCACTCGAAATGAAATCCATACATACTCGAATAATCTACACGAAACCGAGGAGAAGGGATATACTCAATGAAAACGGGACAGATAGATGGTCATTCACACACAGACACACATGCATACAGACCTACTAGGCAAAAGGAATACCAGCGGGTTAAAAATTTCAACCGAATTACGGCTTCCATTGCCATGATGAACAAAAGTTTAATCATACTGAAATATCATAATTTGTATTGATGTCCTTGTAGTGGTATGTGTTTGTTAGACTGTGAGCATAAGTATTTTTGCACATGTGTGTGTGTGTGTGCATTGTCCGCTGAACAAAAGGCTCTTTGTAAAACATCAGCAATATTTTGATTAACTTAATTAAGTTATATTATTTGTTAAAGTATGTTGCAGACTACAGGCACACACAACACCACCGACACTGAGAATACCACACAATTGCACTCACACACACACACACACATACAAAACACATATGCAAACATATGGTCAAACATCAACAGTTTTTCAGGCACAGTAACAAATACATGCAGAATAATTTCATAATAAAAACAAGAAATACTCCGTGAATGCGAGTGTTGCAGCCAGCAACAGCATATGTTGCTCGTTGTTATGTTGGCCGGTTGGATGGTCGGTTGGTCCTTTGTTTTATGTTGAGTATAAAATAAATGATGCTATTGTTACTGTTGTTACCGTGTGTTGTAATTGTGTCCATGTCTGTGTGTGTGTGTGTGTATTTGTATACTGGACATGCAAATGAATGCTGCCATGTCCACATACACGGACATATCGTATCGTAAGTTATAACAGCAATGAAACCAGTCGAAAATGACCCATACATTAAGGCTACGTGTAAACGAAATGTTCAGGTGAAAATCTGAAAAATATGGGATTTTACTGGCGATGCTTGAAGTTCAGATAGAGGATATGAACACTATGGCTATTGATCGGTTGTAGACTGACAAAAATAAAGATCTTTCAACTTAGGAAGCGATATCACTACTTTCTAATTCATTCTGTATGTTTGGAAAATTTTAGCAATATCTTCTTGCCCTTAGGACGACTGTGTTTTCAATTAAAACTCTGTCAGTACTGTATTCATTTCGACGTTAATGGACGTTTCAATGACAAAATAAAATTTGTACCTCAAAATTCATATAAATACATAAATCTTTGTATTTATATTCATGCGAACAGGGAAAATCATGTAAGCTTAAAAAAGGAAAAATAAAATGAGAGAGATCTGTTCTTAAGTTGGCCTAAAATAGCATTAACTTGATAGCAAGATCCTTGGTTTTATTTACTTCTGATATATTTAATATTTTCTTCCTTGTAATGTGGAAGAAACTGCACAATAACTAGTATTTTCTACGAAATAACCAGTATTTTCAACGAAATAAATACAGAATTTTTTTAAACTTAGAGCTTTCAGCAGAACTCAATCATTTGCACGACATCGGTCGTCTGAAACCAATTTTCGATTTTGTTAATTTTCAGGTAAACAAATTCATATTGTTGTTGTAACGCCAATCAAACATACAATTGATAATCGCAAAACATACAATTGATAATCGCCTATCCATGGAATTGTGGTCTCACCCTTAGGTCACCGTTTTGATGTGTCACCCTTTCTGTCATTGCCAAACTACTCCTGAGGATTTGAATTTGAAGACAAAGTATGCCGAATGGATCTATGAAAAATAAATCAAATGAAAATGAACCCCCAATACACCGCAAAATAAAATTAAGAATAGAAGAATGAAGAATTTCTAAAAAGGCCAATAAAAAAATTGCAAAAAATTCGGAAAAATCCCCCAAATAATTTTAGAAAAGCTCCCCCATAACATCGACGTTACGTATGCGACGCCGCCGAGATCCCGAGGCCCGATCACCCAAAAATTCAATATATTTTTTTTATATCTATAAATTATGAACATATCTCCGACTTCGTCAGCGCAGTGGGAACCGGTCGCCCAAAAATTAAAAAAATATTTTTTTTATATATGAAAATTATAAAAAAGTCTCATTTTCGTATTTTTCATAATTAAATTTGTCCCATCTAAAAATTATGAAAAAAAATCTACACACTACATTAGCGCGTGGGGCCGGTCGCCCAAAAATTATTTTTTTATATCTAAAAATTATGAAAAAATCTCCAATTTTTTTGGGGTATTTTTCATAATGAAAAATTTCCTAATTTTGTATCTTTCATAATGAAAAATGTCCCAACTTTGTATCTTTCCAATTCTTTTGGGGTATTTTTCATTATGAGAAATTTCCTTTTTTTTTGTATCTTTCATTTTTTTTTGCGGCATTTTGCATTTGCCTCATTTTTCACAGAGCCACTCCGATAACCTTGCAAGATCTTTTGTGAAGCTTCTCATCTAGAACAGCAGCCTGTTTTACAACGTTAATGGAAACCTCTTCTTTACTTTGTTTTTAGCCTCAATCTGTCAAGATTCTGCTCAATCGCGATCCAATAAAAACGTTCAATAAAATTGTGTTTTTCAATTCAAATGTTGCCATCTTTCTATTTCTGAGTTATGAATCAAAGCTGGCCATCAACAATTTGCCCAAATCATTATAGTGCACCTCATTTATGTATGCATGGACTTATTTGTCCATCATATGTCTACAGACACATTTATGTGCATATTTATATGAAATATTCTGTTAAATACTGTCAATATTACACACTGACACAAAATCCTCTTAATAAATACGCCGGTCTGCACGAATAACGAGCCTTGACTGGGCAGAGTACAGAGCGGGGGGGAAATAACTTCACAATGACCGGAAATGCATGATGCAGCCTTTCATTCAGTCACGACAATAAGTCTGTGTGTATGCACACAGAAAGTGGAAGAGGGAGAGAGAGAGCGAAAGAGAAATAAATCTACCAATGACATTTTTTTTGTTTCAAGCTGCATGTCATATTTACCGAACTTCTTGGCAAACAAAACAAGAATGAGTGAAGGATTTTGTTAAAACAAATAAACACTTGACTGATGACCACCAGCAGAACGACAATAACATCGTCATGTGCTCTGATCAACGTATGCACTCCTGCGTGTGTGTGTGTGGACGTGTGCCACAGAGTATATGTGATTGTGTTGGTAATTGCAGCGATATTTAACATCCAGCCAAACATGAACACATACACACACATGCAATCAGCTGAATTTTATGCATATTTATTGACATTATGGCCGACCGTTCATATTGTATATGTACGCCGCTCCGCTTTGTTTCCATGTCCGGTTTTATGGTAACTATCCGTTCGTGTGTTTTTTTTTTCTGGCCATTTTTATTTTTATGGAGAAATTGTTCGCAAATTGACTTTATAGTTTTATTAGTGGAAATGTACATATCGCCCGGTCAGCGACGTCAACAAATTTAATATAAAAATAAGTCAGAACGGACTTAAGTCTGAAAGGAACAAATTTAAATGGTGGTGTTTAAAGCGTCTTTTAAGGTTCTACCCCAAAGATTATTTACATACGTATATGTTTATAGATCTCTCCACTCAATTATGACGATTTTTTGTTAAATAAGACCAACATTTGTTAAACCAACCAAATAAAAATCAAAAGAGATCTATTGGTCCACTTACTTACTTATGTTGGCTCGACAACCTGTTGTTGATCTTGGCCGTGGATTTCCAAGCACTTCGTTCTTGTGCATGCTTTCTCCAATTCTGCATACCCTTCTTTGTATTCCACCTTAAATATCTGTCGTGTTAGCCTATTTTGTTTAAAATAGGGCGTGTTGCTAACAAATCACTGACCTAGTAGCCTGAAATAGGACAGCTAACACTATCCTTAATCAGGACCACATTCAATTGGTTGCTTTCGTTTCGGTTTACCGACATCAAAAAATATATCGTAGCTGTAGTTGATAAGAAACCTTACTCACAACAGTCACCTCTGTCAAACAGGAATGAGATAAAATTTAAAATATCTTATTTAAGTCGAACAAGAGAAAAAAATACATGTCTTTACCAGCGAACCACCCCAGCCACATTTCATGATAAATGACTGAACCTTTTGCTGAAAAATGTTCTGTTGAGAGAGAAAAAAAACAACATTAGAGAAATGTTTTTTGTGATTTTTTCCTTTTTTCAAAAATGACACAAATGCTTATATCATTTATCAAGAATACGAAATGATTTCAAGAATAAAGAGAGAGAGAGAGAGAAAAAAACAAACAAAAATATGTTCTGTCATAAATGTGGAGAACTTTTTTTTTTCAAATAATTTTCTTTAGGTTATGAAAAGTCATATAAATCCAGCAGGGTGGAGAAAAGGCAAGTGAAGTCCTAAACTTAACACTCAGCAAACGTCACATTCAAGTCATTGGTATGAATCAAGTGGCCATAAGCACCTATAAACACATCATAATAATTGTCATGAGCCTAACATGCAATTTACAGGAAAATGACTTTTATATATGACTTATTTAGGTTTTCAAATATGTGGACATGTGTGTAAAATGACATAGATGTCCATGCATAGACATTACCTGGAAAATGGCATAATAAGTTGTAAATACAACAAACGATTTACCTAAATCCCCCACTGAACCTATACTTAAAATTAATTGTTGATAATGTTCAGAACATTTATAACCTTTTGTTGGCAAACGCAAACATACACATGTACTAACTCTCATTTAAAAACATTTAAGGTATTCATGAACTGGCGATTATTTAGGCAACGTCCCATTTTCAAAGTTTTGTTAAAATTGTGTATAGGAACTTCCATTTATTTGCAAATACCTGTGGTCATGAATACCCCCATTACTTTTTTTTTTGAATATCTGCAAAAGAATTCAGGCATTATTACAGGTTTCCGTTCATACACACACGCATGATTCAGGACATTTTGCTGTCGTCTCTTTGGATAACATCTAAGACCGGGTCGGCCCATTTCCCCCATTCTTCTGATGAGCCGAGATGAACGACCAGCAACAACTAAATGTGCAAACTCATATTTTGCATGTTGACAACACATTTGTATTGTTGTTGATTTACCAACAAAAGGAAAAAATATGAAAAGCAAATAGCAATACACCTAAACAATTATTTGAGTATGTGTAAGGACATGGTGTGTGTGTCATACACGATGGCGAAGATGATGATGACGATGTGGACAATAATGAAGATTATTATTTTGACGATGATGGTCACAAATGTTGATTGCAATCATGACTTTGGGTTAATCTCAATCCGAGTGGAGAAAATCCTATACCGCAGCTCCCGTAAGGTGGCTGACGGGAGGAGAGATAAAAGTGTAAATACAGAAAAATTGTTTCTTTACAATTTATTCGTTGTGCATTCATTCACTCTTTGCCCTCCACATAATATAAAGTAATTACGTTCATAGCATTTCAATTTCCTTTCGTGTTAACTGCGAAAAACTGAAGAAAATAAATGAAATCAAACAGAGAAAAAAAAACACAAATGGTTTTAAATACTCGTAACGTCAGGACGAATTGAAAGTTCTCTCTCACATGGGTAAAACCTGATTGTAGGAAATTTTATGCCAGTTGGTTTAGGGTAACTTATGAGGGCCAGTTGTCGACATCTATTGTCTCTAATATTCTTGCATGTCTTCAGGGTGATTCCAAGCCTAATTTATTTGATTTGCTGTCCAAATAAGGCCAATATTTGCATAAGTCGTTTTAGTTGCTATTGTTGAAATCAATTTCATTGTAATATCATTAGCCCCCACGATGAGGATGTCAATGTTCTTATGCGCCTTGACAGCCATTCAAAACTCCATATTTATCTCAACTCATGAATGTTTTGATTCAAGCTTAGTTCAACACATCCACCCATTGCATTTGGATGAGTTATTTAGAGTTGCTATGGTTAGTAATCAGCTTTGCTCTAGTCTCCTGGTACTGAAATCAATTTCATTGTAATGACAGCAGCCATTTCGTTATCGTCTTTACTGTTAATGCTGGTTCATCAATATTCTGGCATTCCTTGTTTCTAAACTCTACATTTATCTCTGCTCTCGAACGTTTTGATTCATTGTCGCTTCTGTTACACTCATTTCCTTCTCTGTCAAAATCGTATGACCCCTTCATTGGTTTAGTTTTTTTATGTCTGGTTAATCCGCTTCGTTTCGATTTTCTGGTAATAAAATCAAGTGTTATGTAAAATGAGCCGCCATCTGGTTTGGAGATAGCCAGTAGTTGCTTACAAATGTGGATATCATGTGTATCCCTCAAAAGTTTTAAAGGATCCATTGCCTATTAGAGAAAATAAAAATAATATCAGCTGATATTGAATTCATTGTAAAGCGCATATTTGCGATGGCAGCGAATGGCTGACATCCAAATTCGAACTTTTTTTTTATATATTCTTAAGGGTTCTCTATGAAACTCTAGACAATTGTGACAGCAAATAAATTAGAGATAACTACGATGCTTTGAAAATTACTTACGTTCTTATTTCCCTTAACATGCCATGAAGAACCTGATGGGCAACTTCTTCCGAATCACTGAGCTGTACACGATATAATTGTGTACAGTCACTGACCTGTACCTACTGTTTAAACCCGGCCAATGTTTTCTAATTTAATTTTTAGAATTAAATAGAATATAATTTTAACATGGCTGAGAGATTACTCTCTTAATCCTAAGGTTGCCAGCATTTGCCTTGCTTTGGAAATACCACAGTCAATCTGTTCGTATTATCCAATATAGTGCCAGAAAAGTAGTCAAATAATATTTCTAAAATATAATATTGCTAAAAAAAAATCAATTTTTCCGATTTTTAATGTTAATACCTTAAAATAGTCCCTCACTCCTTGCCATCAACCAGTTTTTTACAGAATTCAAAAATGTTTGCTAGATCAAAAGTTACAGACTTGCTGCCGATGGAAATTGATTCTGAACCAGTATGCGGCGTTTGTTTAAAATACTGTAACCAGCCCCCTTTCCGTATCCTGGTCATACCAATTCGAGAACTTGATTTCCCCGCATGTCTCGTAGCTACATATGAATATCGAAACCACTCCACCCTGAGTATTAGGTTAGGTTGAGTGGGTGCCCTCGTTGGTTATAAGTTAGCCGATTGTGATTTCCTTGAGTGGAAAGGTAAAGGATTAACGGAGATATGCTGTACGGTTCGAAACTGTCGTTACTTTGAATATCGATATGGCAGTCCGAGACGCACCGGCCAGCTGTTCAATGTTTTCCAGGATCGTGCATCTAAAGTTAGTTTGTCGTCACTTCTGTATACCTGAAACTAGGCATATCAAATGCTCTACTGATTTCTCCTCCATCACCGTCTACACTTTGAACCATCTGTAAATATTGCAATGTAATCCTCTTCCATGACTGAGCTTCTGACACATTGTTCTCTAGATTATAGGGTGACTTTGGTGGTTTTCTGGACCAACCTGCTTCTATAACAGAGCTGTGTCCGTACGACTTTTGTTTGAGCGTGCTGATTTGGATCTTCCTATACTACCTAGTAGACCTCTCAGTGCCAGTTATAAATGGTATAAACGATTCGGCCCCATCGCTGTTAACATCCTTATTCCATCCAATTCATTCCAATTTATTATACCTACCATTCAGCAAGGATATACAAAAGTCTGCACTGTACTGTAGTCGGCAATTAAGCTTTTTGGTCAAGCCGTAGCTGTACGAGTATTCCTTTTTTGCCCTCTCTATATTTATATGTTTTTTTTTTTTTTTTTTATTATTTTCCGTTCTACCCTTTTGCTGTCGTTGATTTTATTTTTGCCTCAGTTATCCTTGGCATTCCATGGTGTACGTATATGCATCGGTGTATATGTGTGTGTGTGTGTGTATGAGCGAGCGCGTTATTAAGCCACAATTAAAATTCATTCGTCATGCAATTTGTTGTAATTTGTTCAAATTTAGCTCACGGAAATTGCAATTTCATTATATTTGTTTATAATATTGTACATAAAAGTTCTATGACGTTATAGTAGTCGTAGTGGTGGTGGTGATGGTATTTGTGACGGTGGTAGAGGTGGTGGTGGTTATTTGTAATGGCATTCTCTAATAAAAATAACGATCATAATGACTTTGACCATTATGGTATAGACGGACTACACTGAGGCCTCCTTTTGTTTGTCTGAAGTGAAGGAAAGAAAACTTTTTATGACAATGCCTTGAATATGGAAATTGTGAGGTTTTATAGTAAAAATAAGGCGTTTAACACACCTCTATTTGAAGGTTCCTCTCAAAGACATTTTTGTAAGGTCTCTATTTTATTTTAACTCCGGCTTATGTGTTGGGAAATATTTGGGAAATATTTTCCTGTCGCTAACTAGAGATGTATAGAAATAATAAGAAATCCACTTTTTACTGGAACTTAAATATTATTTTAATATTTGAAATACTAACTAGATAGTACATGTTTCTTTATATATTTACTAACATGCATATTGAATACTAATCCTCTCTTTTTATTTACAGGTAATTTTTACTAAATTGAGTTAAACGTGAATTCTGTCAGGTAATTTTTTTATTTTTTCACACATTGCCAATGAAAATGTAAGTGAAAAATCATACTGTGGTCCTTGACCACTTGCAAGTACGTGTTTACACTAGGGCAAAACTTAACTCGCCCCAGGGTCTTTATAAACTATTTACATCCCTGACTTGGGAATGAGAGAAAAATGGGGGGTTATGGATTTTTTTAAGCACGATAGAATTTATAATTTTAAAAATTGTATTTCTTATAACCAAATTTTTTTTCGACAGATCAATACACATCTGTAGCATTTGAAGAACATTTGAATGCGCAATTTTTAACAAATATGACGAAATTTTTTCAGTTTTTAAAACGCAAACGGTGGATCTTTAAACGGTCTTTAGAGTATGTTTGTTTGTTAAGCCAAAAATGAACCTCATGTGATGAACGATGTGTATTACAAAAATCAAGAAGTCGGCAACAGTATGAGCGAATCAATGACTGATTTTCAAAGCAAATTGGGATAATTTGGTAGCATTGTTTACGAGTGAATTTATTTAGGATAACTAGCCATGGTAAAACTGATAATAAATGTCACAAAAGTGGGCTCAGTACGACAGTTCGTGTAACAGCTAACACTTCCCTAAATTCTATCTAGGCGCAAAAAAAAATTCGCTTTACAAAATAAAGAAACAATTAATGTGAGGATATTGTAGGCTGCATAGCAAAAGGGCGGCTGAGGGAAAGCGGCTATACCAAGCAATCTCCATTGCCAATTGCACGTGATTGTCTCCTTTTGAGATAGGGTACATTTAGAGAAAATTAAATTTTTTTTATGTAAAATAAGATGATAAGCCAATTTTCCTTCTCCTAAAGCCAAACTGTATCGAAATCGAAAACCATTTGCCGGCTCTATGACCAATATATACCCACCAATTTCAAATGGTTGTTATCGCTTTGAATTATATTAAACCTGTATCCCGTTAAACGTGTCTCCAGTGTACCATTCAAATTGTCTACCTCCGTTTATAGTACGTCTCATTGTTATATCACCCCTCCCACCCCCCGCCGTCGATTCCGATAATAGCTGTAAAATGTTTAACTCACGTGATATGGACATTGTTCGCCATTGTGCTGGGTGGGACGTTTTCTTTCTTTCGTTTTTCGGGTTTGTTTTATTTTTCAAGTACATATTTATTCCCTTAATTTTGCTGTAGTTGATAATAACATTAAGTTTGTTTTGCTCGTGTGTGCTCGGAAAAAATGCAATTATAACAATAATATCAGGGTTATGGAGTTTTGCTGTTTCTGTCAAATGTTCTTTCTTGTTTTCCAGAGGAATATTAACATGATTGCGAACAACATTGTATTTGTGTAATAGAACGAGATACTAATTTGGTTATGACACGAGAAATGAATGGAACGAAAAGTAGAACAGAGTGAAAAGAAGTGACTGTGGGTTGAAAATATTGAATTGTATGACTGGGATAATAGAAATGGGGTTTAATGGCGGGTTCAGCCCAGGTTTTTCCTTGTATATTTCACTTCCTTTTCTTAGGAGTCTTTGAATAGACTTTTTGGAATTGATGTGGAATTACGGGAGTCAGTTAAATTTTTTACTTTCCACCACTTGTATATCTGACGTTCTTGGTGGCGATCAAACCCACATTTTGATTTCAAGATATATTTCCTCAGCATTCCATGCAGGAACAGAAAAGGAAACTCCTCTCACATTACTGATTTACGCACGAAATAATTTGTATACTCACTGACTGGGACCTACCGGGACCGGACTTCATACTGCTAAAGCTCACATAGTCTAGTAAGGTTTTACTCGGCTTAGAGATTTCTCCCTTAACCGTAAACTGTAAATAAATTTATTTAATCGAAGAGGCCGCTAAAAAATGTCTGGTGTTTTTATAAGAACACATGTCTGGTTAGACACAACTGATTGGTTTCCTAATCAGGCTAGGAAACTGAGTTGGTTGTGTTATAGTCACACATAGACAAGTTATTTCATATAATTTGAGGTTATTTCCTTAAACTCTTAGAGAAGGCCGCTACGAAATAACCTCAAATGAAAAAATGATATAATCCCAAAAAAAAAAATTACGAAAAATTCATATATTTCCAATATTTCATTAAACACTTGGACATAATTTCATAATGTAGAAACGACCAAATGAAATAAACCCCAAAGATATTTTATTTGGTTTTGGGGCTTATTTATTTTTTTATTAGGAGATTATATCTTTTTTTGTTTAGCGGTTATTTCATGTGGTTGTTATTTTATATCGCCTCCGAGAATGTCGCTTTATCTGATTCCTCACCAATCTCATCATAGATGGGCTACATGACCTTCACCAACAGTTGAGCATCTGTTGCAGTTGTAGCCATTCCACCCATGAGGTCTGCCTCGGCTGCAGAAAGGTCTCCTGAAGCTAAAAGTATTTAGTAGGCGATGACAAAGTCACCAAGTTCATGAGACCTCCAGTGCCTAGCCCTGAGGCAATACTAAAGACTGATGCTATTGACTCTGACTCTGTCGACCAATTGGCAACCTCTTCTCGAATTGCTGGTAGTTTCACATTTGTCTAGGTTTGATGCACTGACTAAAGTGAGATGATGGGCTATTGGGAAGGTCTGTGATCAATTGTACACCTGCCCACGAATCAGAGATAACAGCCAAATACTTAAATGACACCGCAGTCCCAAGTTTTCGGAGGGATTTTATTTTGTTTAAAGTTTTCGCTTTATTTGTTAGAACGATTCTAAATATCTGTCTCTCTAAGGTTATTAATAGTTTCATGAGTAACTATAACAAATGGTTTTCAATAGAAGACAATATACAAGTTTCCCTCTACAAATCCTATGCGTGCATTTGTATTTTCAATTTCACTCCATTTCAACCATTTGTCCTACATAATTCATGATTTTGGCTTTTTTTTTGCCATTATTCACATTAAGAGGAAATTACTCATTTCCCCCGGAAACTGTATACTTTTTAAGGAGATTGCTTAACTTATGTCTTATTTGCATCTGAAAAGAATTCACAATGAATTGTATATAATAGAAAACCGAAATTAGGTCATATCTCGCCAAAAAACAAAATAAAACAAACTGCTAGAAAGAAAATTTCCGCAAAAAACAAAACAGAAATACCAACGCACACCAATTTGTGGCTGAGAAACATGGCCAATATTGTTGGCCGTTGCAACTGAAGGCTGGATAAGAAACCACAGCGGAGGGGGCAAAATGAAATTCAAATGATTTCAATGGAATCGTTGCTAAACCAAAAGATGCAGGCAAATGAAGATGAATCGAAACTCGAGGTTAAAGTCCTCTGTCAAAGGCAAGCTGTTCTGCATTCCATTACAGAAAAGTGTGCAGTACTTAGGAGAAGTTCTTCAAATAAAATGTTATTCTCAACATTTCTTGAAAAATATTTATAATATTCAGTGTATAGTTGAGGCCATTGCCGTTGATGACAATAACATCATCAAAAATTTTGCACTTTGGACCCTTTCGTCGAGTTGGCATTGTGAGTACCAGCAAAATTGTCCAGGGTTTCCATTAAACTGACAATATTATGCTGTTTAGTTGTTGTGCTTCATTTTACTTTTTCTTTGGCCAACTTCAACTTTCCATAATGAATTGTAAATGTGGGGGGCTTTCCGCGTTGTTGTGTATTCTTTTTGGAGGGGGTTTTTATCTATTACATTTTATCGCCTTTTTTAGCTTTACTGCTTTACTGCAGTTGGCATAATGCCCGCATAATTTTTCATAAAAATTTTTACTGAGAAAACAAAAAAGCAAAAACGAAAGAATACAAATGCATGACAAGTGGTTGTGGTAATGGAGGGGGTTTTCCAGCTAAATAAACTCTTAAATAAAGTAATCAGTTTCTGTTGTGTTGTGTTGGTTTTTTGGAGGGGTGTTTTTAGTTAACACAAGTGGCCAGTGAATATGCATAAGCAGAGAGAACTCTCAGAATGCGTTAAATTAACAAAAAAAACATAAACCGCGAATAAGTTTAATGACCTTGCATGACCCTATTGCCCTAAAGCAGCAGTTGAGTTCATTGGTGTGGATTGAGAATAGTAGGCGGATTTTATAGAGATTTGGAGGTTTAAGTTATCTAGTGGTTTTCTTTGCTTGTACAGACATATCGACATCCTTAACATGTCTTGTATAACATCCTTGGTATTTAACTGCCACGAAAACTAAAAGGTTTCAGAGCAATGAGATCCACGAAGCGTGTGCCAATTAGGTAAAGCTAACGACTGGAACAAAAGCTCATCGAGCAAAAAAATCACAACCAGGAAGATATTCCATTTAACCTCATCATTCAACTGAATCCATTGGACTTCAACAGTCAGCTAAAGCTTCAACTGAGGTCAATAAATTCTGGTAAAAAATATTACTTATTTTCAGTGTTTTAGTTTTCTGAAATATTGAAATCGTTGATTTTCCAAACTTATGACATTTTTTATGTTATCCAATGAGATCCAGGCTTTATGTTTGACCAAATACTAACGTCTACTTCGATGTTTTTGGAAGCTTATGTATAAAAGTCTTTTTGATTTTTTTTCTTCAGATTTTTTGTACAACGTTTAGATATGGTTAAATCGTTTATTGTCGACCAATTTGGCTATTCGGAGGATTTTTGAATTTCAAGCAGAAATTGGTAAATAAAAAGCATTTTATAAGTCGGTGAGTCATCATTTCAAAAGATAAATATTTTAGTTTTAGTGTGATGTATAGAGCAGAAAGTATTTGTACTTTTCTTTTCTCGTTGAGCTGTCGTATTTTATTTATTTTTTAATCTTATGTAAGAAGTCAAATTTAAAAAAAAAAATGTTATATCTCTTACAAATTCCATGAAGATATGAAAAAGTAACTAGGCAATTTGTAAACGGGTAAAATTCTATATAATTTGAAAATTTTTATGATATTTTCTTGACATTTGAAGCTATACAAAAAAAAAACATCCTGGAACACACGTTACTATTTAAGAAAAGTATCTGTATTTCACTACCATGGTAAGCAGACAAACTTGTGAATTTCAAGGAAATGGAAACAAAATTTCTTGTACTTCTCCAGTATTTTTCATCAAAATTTAGATGAAGCTTCAAAAATTCAATAGAGTCTATCAATTTCAATGGTACATTGTGGTCTTACACATAACTGAAATGCCCAGGTCAACAACAAAAACGTTTTCCATGACAGAAACAGTAAACAAATTATTTTGTATGATATGAGATGGAAAGTTCTTAAGCTGGCGTAGGATGTAGGCTGTGGGGTCTCAATTTTGAATATTTGAACATAAAAAGCTACACCTGCCCTGGGCGTAGCGTTTACTGATAGTAGAAAGTAATAGTGTTAACTCTTCATAGTACACAAAAGAGTCGTCGACGTCCCTAAAATCTATGAGGTTTTAGGTATCTCAAATTGGGGCACAAAACATTTTACATGAATACTTGGACACGAAATAGCTGGGTGCCGCGTTTACTCACACTCGAACATAAGAGTAATAGTGTAACCACTTCAAAGGCGCTCAAGTGGCGCTGAACGTTCAGGTTATCCAATGGAGGTTATCATGACAGAAATTAACCATATTTGATGACTGTAGACATCTCACCATAGTATACACTTCCGGTTAAAATGAATTTTTGCACATAAAACATGGAGTCGCGGGGTGTTGACTTCATTGGACAAGTGGATCAATCCGTGTGAGCAATTAGTGACATTTAATCGAAATCAGCCCCACTGTGAAACTCTAGTTCGTCAGCACTTTGGTAGGAATTATATTGTTTCGATATTAAAAGCGTGATGATTTATTGCATTGGACATTTTTTTGAAAGAGAATTAAAAATTTGTGTGGAGAACTGTGGAGAAAGAAAGTCTCAGAACAAAATTAATAACATGTCATCCTGTAGAAAACAACCTACGAGTCGCTAGGACTAAGTTTTTCAAAGATAACCAAATGTCTATCAAATAATTGTAGTTTATTGAGTTTAGAAATAATTCCCAATGATTACAAGGATTCTGAAAGTAAATTTTGTATTGATAACGAATTCGTTCCGCTTTTGGGTTTTTAAAATTTTGCAGCCAACTTTAGAAATATTCTGAATGATTCTCAGTGTTTCCTCATTTGCTTGTTATCCGAGGCATACCTTTTAAATTCCGTCATTCCGCCCTTGGGTTGTCTACAAATTTGGCCACCAACTTTGCTGTAACACTCCATCGTTTGTGTTATTTTATTTTTTGTTATTGTCAAATTTTCTATTCCACACTGCCTTTTGTTCAATTTTTCACATATGCAGCACACAAACGCCAAAAAGAGGAGCAAAAAATTACAAAACAAAACATACAAAAACATGATTAAAACTGTAGCCTTACTTGTCATCATTTTTGTGACATTCTTTGTTTTAACATTGCGGCACACACCATATCTGCTTTATCTCCTCCGCAGAGTGGTGAGGACAAGCGGAGATCCTGGAGGGGGTGGGTGGCGAGCACAAAAAATAAAAACACTGGGGTTGAACTGAACAAAGTAAAACTCGACCATACAAATAATAAATGTTGCATATCTTCACATACTCGCCTAGTGGCAGCCCGAAACACTTTATGTCCGTGCCATTGTTGTACATCGGTTGGTGGCGTCCTGTTTGTTCGGGTGTATGGTTTATGTCAGTGTATTTGTACATGTGTGTGTGTGTGTGAGTTTGCTATTTAATGGTGTGAGTATTTAATGAGCAAAAATTGTCAACTAATGTATGTTCATTTTGTTTTATTTGCTTTTGCCAACCAACACACACTTCCTTCGCGTTTCCACTGTGCCGCTGTGATGTTTCCCGTTTTATAGCTCGGGGTACCATTGCACGGATGGCTTTGGTGTTTTTTTTTTTATTTTTTTGTAAATTGTTTTCTAAAGAATTTAGCATATCTAGGCTAATGTGTATGAAATAAGTTAAACAATGGCAGTAGTAAATTAAACAATGGCCATGTACATGGCTAAATGAAAAACCAACAATTGCACATGTTAAATAAATATTAGATGATGTCAAGCTCACAATGGAATTGAAATTTAAATAAAGTGAAGGATTTTTTTTTGTATTTTAGAAAAATAAGGAATTGCTTCACACAAAATGAACGTATTCATTTGTTTATAACAAAAAAACTATTATATATAATGGGAAATTAAATTCTTAGAAATTGAAATAGTTAAAATGCTTTGAATTATTTAAGGGGATGTCATGGAAAACACAGATTTATTAACCGACAATTACGATTTCTGGGGAAAATGTTCAGACTTGGATATGTGTTTTCAGCCTGGAAGTGAATTAATTATTTTATTAATTATTTTATTAATTATTATTAATTATTACATGTAACCTAAACTCTCGTTGAATAGCACAATTGTAATGTACTTTAATATCTTAATATATATTTACCCTCGACACTGATTCACTGACTCTGTCACGCAGTACGTAGGAATTTAAATAGGCATTCTATAATTTTCTATAAATACTAATAATAAAAAAAATAATATTTTTTTTTGTACAGAAATTGTGCTTTCCCCAAATTTTTTTTTCCCCAATTTTTTTTTTTTCCAAATTTTTTTTTTTTTCCAAATTTTTTTTTTCAACAAAATTTTTTTTTTAACAAAAATTTTTTTTTTCAACAAAATTTTTTTTCCATATTTCAACGGGCGCCATAGGCGCATTACAACTTACTAGTTATGAAATAAAGAATGAATTGAAATCAACTCAAAACTTGTCCATCAGACAGGTGGCGTATACGTAATATCAACTTGTTAATAATATCAACTATACGCATGAACCGCTTTTCTGATGTTTGGTCAAAACTGGAGTTTAAAAAACCTCAAAACTTGTCCATCAGACAGGTGGCGTATACGTAATATTAAATTAGCGGGTTCCAAACTCTGTACCAAATTTTGCAGGTGGAACAATTATGTCAACTAGCCCCAAAAATTTCCATGTGGCGCTGGGGCGCTATTTTATTTGATAAGTTTATTGTATATGAATGTTGAACATAAATGTATTAAAAACCAATTGGACAACCTCATCGGACCTTAACCAAACACACTTTAATACAGAGTAAACATCATTCAGAGCTGTATTTAAACTTACAATGACTTTAAGAAAATTCAGCCACCAAAGACTTCTTAGGTCATTATGATTGCTATGCGAATAATTGCCGGTCAAAATGAATATTTCAGAAACAGCACCGGCAGAGAGTGACTGGCGGAGGACCTTGTATCCGACTAATGCAATTTTTCATTCTTAATTCTCTTTCTTGACAATTTACTTTATTTTTACAACTTTGCATTCTTCTTATATGGGATGCATAAAACATTAAGGCTGAATGTGTTTTTTCTCTCTCTCTTGCCTTCTCATTCTCTAATTTACTGTTCCACATAGCTCTGGTTGCAAAATCCGCAAAAACTAACGCTGCAAAATAAAATACAATGCAACATTTCTTCGTATACATGTGTCTGTGTGGGTGTATGTGTAGCACATTATACGCTAAAGTAAGTCACTTTTAGTTTATACTAAAAGTACTCAAAAAACAAGGCAATGCAAGGAAAGCCCGCGTTCTTCAAGAGCGAGCAAAACGAAAAAAAAATTAAATACAAAAAAAAAGAACTTAACACAGTGTTACACTTATTTTATGCAGTTGCATATTTCATCTCGCCGGAGTCTTTCATTTCAACTTTCTTTCGGGGTATTATTACGTTGAAAAATGCAACTTCTTTGCTTACAAAGCAGTCGGCATGCTCTCTTCCCGAGGCCCCCTTTTTGTAAGAACTTATAGCTGGCTACGTGCGAGTACGTAGCGAGTTACGTTAGGGTCTGGTTGTTAGTAGGGCAACTTAACATAAATTTTTCATTTTATTTCTCAATGTTCCTTTTTCTTCGTGTGGGTTTTTTTTGTCTTCTTGAAAGTATTATGTGGATAAAGAATGATTTTTTTTTCTTACACTTTAAAGTTTGTAGTTTGCTTTTCTTTTAAGTGTGATAGTTAACGAAAGAAGTGCGTAAAAAAATCGCTGTGACGTTGATCGCAATGGGGATGGCGGTGATGATGACGATGACGATACAGACGAAACTGGGTGACAGAAAGTGTGAAGAATAAGCAAAGTACATAGAATATTTTTTTTGCGAAAGTCAAGAAAGTTTCTTAAGTACTGCTGGTGGTGAAAATGATTTTTGGTGGCTGTGAGATGTATGAGTAATATTTATCCAACTAAGGTGATATATTGTTAATACGCCCCGAAGTATTTACATTATTATTAATCATACGCTTGGCAGAATTTTCAACATCAATAAATACTGTGCGATGGCAGAGAAGCGGAAGTATATGTTAGGAAAATTGAGAGGACTAAAAACACTTACAGTAGTTATTCATTACGAATATGTTTGTATTTTTTGTTGCATAGTGTAACAGATGTCGTCCCGAGAAACAAAAGCTCCCATATTCGGCAATTATGAAAAAAATCCCGTCTGGATCTACGGAATACTGTTACTCCCATTGATACATTTTTGCTGGCAACGATGGAATAGGTTGTCTGTCATTTTATTTGACAGCTGTCATTTTTTTTTTACGGCTGTCATTTTAGTTGACGGCTGTCATTTTACTTGACGGCTGTCATTTTATTTGACAACTGTAATGTTTTTTGTCAACTGAAATGTTTTCTGACAACTGCAATGTTTTTTGACAACTGTAATTTTTTTGACAACTGCAATGTTTTTTGATAACTGTAATGTTTTTTGACAACTGTAATGTTTTTTTATTTGACAGCTGTCATTTTATTTGACGGCTGTCATTTTACTTGACGGCTGTCATTTTAGTTGACGGCTGTCATTTTACTTGACGGCTGTCATTTTATTTGACAACTGTAATGTTTTTTGACAACTGTAATGTTTTTTGACAACTGTAATGTTTTTTTATTTGACAGCTGTCATTTTATTTGAAAGCTTTTATTTTATTTGATATTTTAATTTTTATTTTTATTGACAGTTTTTATTTGGTTAGACTGATTTTATTTGACAGTTTTTATTTCGTTAGACTGATTTTATTTGACAGCTTTGATTTCATTTGACAGCTTTTATTTAAGTTGAAAACTATTATTTTGTTAGACTGATTTTATTTGACAGCTTTTGTTTTATTTGATAGCGTTTATTTATTTGACAGCTTTAATTTTAGATGAAAGCTACTATTTTATTTTCCTGATCATTTTTCACAGTGGTCAATTTATTTGACAGCGGTCATTTTATTTTACAGCTTCGACAGCTATTATTTTATTTGATAGATGCCATTTTATTTGAGGTTGTCGTCCTTCAGCATCGCCGGAATGTGGGTTGTATATATCGTTTTCCTATAGATTTAACTGCATCTGCTTCTCAGATATCCGTGGTCTAGTTGCTGATGTTAGGACTTTTAGCCGTAATACCCGGCGTTGCAGGGAATCTTTTCAAACTATAGAGATATTCCATTCAGCATAGTCCACCAGCACGTGTGTTTCCTGCCACCTCTGACATTCATAAATTCAATTAAAATATCAACAAAAACTGCTCCTTTTTACCTCCCTCTAGCAAATCTATTTCCTGTCGTTAAGACAGTGCATTCATATGGATATACCCTGAATGTTAGTCAAAAACAATATATATGGGATAGGCCAATTATGGGAAAGCGCATATAATCCAGCTCTGTAGGCTTTGATCAAGCTTCAGACAACTTCGTAGTATCTTTTTCCATCTATCCTATGATGCTAACCAACCAGACCGATGGAAGGATCGAAATAGTTCGAACATAGAATACATTCACCTTTATGTGACTTCTACGATAAGTTACAAATCTTATCCATCGTCCCAGTCTTTGGGGAGGAACTCACTTATCCTTTACGATCTTGTAGATTTCCGAAGTCCCTCTAGTTCTAATTTCGACTTTTATCCTCCCTACTTTGTAGTTCTATAAACTACAGCACCATTTTTTCAAACACCCTACTCGATTTAGCAGTACACGCTCTCGGCTATGTAATCATATTATTACGACCTTGGATTTATGCAATATCATTGGTATCAAAACGCTAATAGGAGGCTTCGGGTCATATATGCGTGTGTACGGATGTGCACGGAACATACTATAAACATTGAACCGAATTAGGTTTTCTTTGCTCACGGTATTGTCCTCATTATTTTTAACGCCTCTTCTTAACGGCATGCGGCGTATTAACATGCTCTTGATTTCGATGTTGTTGCTGGCTGTTAATATACACAACTCAAACTAAGGCTGGGCAACGACAGCAACAGCGACGTCAGGGGAGGGACAACGACACTGTACCTGCAGCTATTTTCGAATGTTGTTGCTAATATTTACCTTAAGGGCCGACACAGCAATTACACTAACTACGTTGGTTCGGGTACTTCAAAAGAATGAAAAGTAGGAAAGTGGAAATCAAAAGGAATTGGACTCACACAGCAACAAACAGCCAGGAGACACACACAAACAATCACGATTAACAAAATACGCGTCACACACACACACACAGCGTTAAAGAAAACGCATTGTTTACACACGGAGACAAGGCAAGAAGAGCAAAAAAAAAAACACTTTTACATTTGTAAATTCGTAAACATTCGACTTGAACAAATAGCTAAAGGCGTAAACTTTTCACTGCACACACCCTCCTACTGCATAGCTTCTCGAAGCCATCACCCGCTTTCATTTATTTTCTACGTAGCGTAAATGTGCTTGAACGATAAGAAAACGTGAAAAAAAAGTTGAACAAAAAAAATAAACTGCAGCATGTTACTCATTGTACTGTTGCTGTTGCTCTCGGTATTGTAAGTTGTTGAGAGGCTGATGTTGTTGATGCCGTTGCTGATGTTATTGTTGTTTTGCTGTTAGTGTTGCTTTTGTTGCCAGTGTGTGTGTGTGTGCATGCTTGATAATGGTGCTGATGATTACGACAAACGTTGTTGCTGTTAACGATGTTGATGTACTTCAGACTTACATACACATTCATCTGCGATTTCTCTGGGCATTTATGTACACTACACTATGGACTGTTAAAGATGTCATTCAGTTAGCAACAGTTACAAATTGTTAAGGAGGTCACGTGTGTGAAACTATCTACAACTGCACCTAATTGCCGGTGGTTCGCTATTTGAATTCAGAATATGGAAATTGTCAGAATCTTTTCTGTTACTAAATCCACCGCAATGTTGAGATTTCAAAAAAGGTAAACCCATCGTACTGAAATCACTTCAGTGTGAAGGGTACATGTGAAATTCCTCTATGCCGAGCTTAAAACGTTTTTTTTGTACATGTGTATCCTCCAAGCGTAAGTGTCCTCGCCTGTGTTTGTTGTTAACGCAAATGACAACAGCCACCAAACGACGATGGTTCCAACGATGGCAGAAGAACTATTAAACAAAAAAAAAAAAGGAAAACAAAATTAAACTGAGTTTTTTTGTGTGTTCTTCGCCTCTTTTGAAGAGCACTTCAAAGTGAAATTAGAAAATGATGTTGAAATTGTTGTTAATGAAGGAGGCTGCACAGCAAAAACAAGAAAAACTGAAGAATTAAAAGCCTATGAAAAAGGATTTTGATTCGCTCTTTTTCCTTTTTTTTTCTGTCGTAATTAAAATACTTGTCGAGTATAGATACATCGAGCAGGTTAAGCGTGGTTATGGTGTTCCATTGGCTTGGTTTTTTGTGTGTTTGTTTTTCTTGTGCTGTCGGTTTTCCATTGTGTTGAATTGAAAGAGAAATTGCTCATAAGTTCTTTATGACATGCACTTGCTTTGATGTTGTTATTCTTAGATTTTAATATCTGACAGATTGACGCACGCATCAGGGAATGCAGTCAAACTAATTTTGACTTTCATCTTCCAAGCAATTAACATTTACTTTCTATTTCTACTTCGAAGTCACTTTTGCTAATGACAGAGTTGAGATACGAATTGATGTTTGTCTGGAAGAAGCAAATGCTTGGAAAAGTGGCTACCAAAATGAATGACCCGAATAAGAAAAAAATATTTTTTTTTTTAGTCCTGAGCACTCACATAAAAGGATTTCATATCTGTTAATGCTGGTGGCCATATTGTATTTGAAGACCAGAAATAACTAGTGATATACAACGGGTAAAAACTTAGAAACACCATAGGTCAAGATGATATTCAGTAAATCAAATCGAAATACCCCAAAGGCCGTCGCAAAACACAAGAACATGCTGTTGATAGCTTCAATACGTACCCTGGAGTTGGTCGATTTGTATGTGGGGCGAGAACACACCCAACCCAGCCCCAACAGTGATGTTTTACAACCCACTTTCGTCAAATGTATAAAACGATTCCCTAGCAATATAAATCCAGTTTTATTTGGCAAAATCTATCATATCCTGTATCATCCAACGATTTATTAAGACATTGATGATCATATCGTCCTTAGTTACCCATCTGAACAAAATGTCGTTCATTAAGGTCCTCTCCACATGTACGATTAATGTGGAAATTTAATATTTCTAATTAATATTAAAAGTGTTAATTCAAACATTTATGGGTTAATTATATCGTTGATTAAGTAAAACAAAAAAAAAAATAATGTCAAAAGAATAAATTAAAATCGTAATTCAAATGCTAAAATATAAATTTGATAATTTAAAATAATAATTGGATTAATTAAAATATTAATTGAATCCATTAAAATATTAATCGAATCAATTAAAATATTAATTGAATCAATTAAAATATTACTTGAATCAATTAAAATATTAATTGTATCAATTAAAATTATAATTGAATCAATTAAAATTATAATTAAATCAATTAAAATATTAATTGATTAAATTAAAATATTAAATGATTCAATTCAAATAGTAATTGATTCAATTAAAATATTAATTGATTAAATTAAAATATTAATTGATTCAATTAAACTATTAATTGATTAAATTAAAATATTAATTGAATCAATTAAAATATTAATTGAATCAATTAAAATATTAATTGAATCAATTAAAATATTAATTGAATCAATTAAAATATTAATTGAATCAATTAAAATATTAATTGAACTTCAATTAAAATATTAATTGAACTTCAATTAAAATATTAATTGAATCAATTAAAATATTAATTGAACTACAATTAAAATATTAATTGAACTTCAATTAAAATATCAGTTGAGATATCAATTGAGCATCAATCGAGATATTAACTGAGCATTAATTAAAATATTAACTGATTCAATTAAAATATTAATTGATTCAATTAAAATATTAATTGATTAAATTAAAATATTGATTGATTCAATTAAAATATTAATTGAAATTAAAATATTAATTGAATCAATTAAAATATTAATTGAACTACAATTAAAATATTAATTGAACTTCAATTAAAATATCAGTTGAGATATCAATTGAGCATCAATCGAGATATTAACTGAGCATTAATTAAAATATTAACTGATTCAATTAAAATATTAATTGATTGATTTAAACAACTATTTGAATGCATTCAATTGAATCAGTTAATTAAATCAATTATTTTCTTATTGAATCAATTAATATTTTAATTGTATTCGAGCAGCCGAATTTTACTAAATGGTTTTGTAGTCATTGTCTTTTAAAGTCTAATTTCAAAAATCAATTTACATCACTTAAAAAATAAAAATAACTAAATACGGTAGGTATTTCAAAAATGTCCCAAAGAACGTGGCACAAGAGCCTCATCGTCGCTCTTTTTTGGAGAATTTGTCAATTGGGACATTCATCAGCTTTTTTGTTGCACTTTTCAAAGGGCGTCACTGGAAACACGAGTGAACTGGAGACAATATCGGCGTTGATGAATTCAATATTTTCGTGATTTCGTGGCCAAGCATTGTAAATAGCAAACTGTGCGCAAAATAGATGGCCAGTATTTGTGTTCGACATTCCGTTCTTATTATTTGCATTTAAAATTCCTTATGTCTCTTGAATTTTCGGTCATTTCCTTCACAACTTTAATTTCTACTGATAACTCTGATTATTGTCATATAAGATATATGACAACATAGTAAATATTTAACTAATTTAAACGAATTAGTCATATGTAAAGGTTTTGACAAAATATTGATGTTTATCTTGTATCTCATATGTGCTCTTGTCTACCTTAAGTATATTTTTTCGTCATCCCTTTCGGATTTACATAGAACCATAAAATTCTCTTAGAAAAAATTCTTTTTTTCCTCCAAATAAAAATATTTTTCCAAACAAAATCTGGAGTGTCGGAAATAATATTCGACGAGTTTTGTGTAATGTCACACCCTTCAAAAATGAAAATATGGCCTTTACGACAGACGCATTAAAATAGCGACACACACACGCAGAGAACGCCTAGTTTTTCTAATCTTTGGTATTTTGGGAAAATAAAAAAGGCAAACTTTTACTTTACCATAGAGAAGAACAGGAAGAAGAAGAAAACGACAGAACTTTTCACTTAAGCTAATCGCATCATAAGTTTTGCAATAAATTCTAAACATAAAGGACACCATCAACGCAACAATAAGAACAAAAACGGAAACAAAAACTTGTATACGTTTTTTCTGCTTTAATAACCAAAATCTTTCAATCCAAGGACGCCAACAAAACAAGGTACTTCACTTCAGGGAACTTCTAAGAAAGAGAATTATTTTTTATAGAAACAATAGAATATTTACTTACAAAAAAAAAATCAATACATTGCCAACTCATGTCAAATCAATACCATTAAAGCCCGAGACCCATAACAAAAGTCCTGCAGGATGACAAAAGAAATAAAGGAGAAGAAGTGAACAAGTCAATGGGAAACCCCTTATCATTATAATAACAATGGGATAAATAAATCAAAAATCTGATTTTCTTTTTTGTGAGTGTGTGTATTAATGGCAAACAAAAAAGGAATCATGATAAGGCAAAAATTGCTTAACTACAAATCAAAAGGATACGCAGTCCAAAGCAGAGAAAAAGACAAAGGCAACATTAGTGTGGGAGTAAAACCAAAAAATGCGTGTTTCTGCATATTTCGCCATATCATTAGCATATCAATCGTTGGGTAAAGAGAAAGGCAAGAACATCTAAAATCGTAGCTCGTTTTATGCCTCTGATACAATTCTTATACGTTCCTATAGTTCGCTCAGTTCGTAGAAGGCACACAATCTTTTGATAAACAATGGACCCTCATAAAATGATACCTTGTGAGGTTTGACGTTGTCTATAATAAATGTTATAAAATCATACGACAAACGTGTTGTCTGTTTTATGGGTTCACCCAACCACCGAACTCAGTCCATAACCCTCCGCTTGCCCTGGCCGTCTTCTATTATTCATTCTTTGTTTCATTATTATGATGAAAATCTTTTACAGAATGCCACCATATGCCTTAGAAGACATAAATGGCATCATAGAATAAAGTGTAATAAAATAACTGAAATCTATACCAGATTCTGGATACTGACTTGGCACTTATACTAACAAACACACACACACACACAGTCCTGTATGTACAGGCGCCTGTACATGTTTCGTTGACATGACCATCTGCGAAGATCATAAAATTGGAGAATATTTCCTTTATTATGAATAACAATAACAAGGACAACACGACGACGACAACGGCAACGACAGCAACCAGAAATATTTATGAAATCCATAAAATGTTGCTAGGCTCTGGATATCGAACGGAAATGACCCATTCATGGAAAGTGTTACGTAAAAGGTTTCATTGTTGTCGTTCTTCTGCAATTATTCGGTATATGTCTTCGAATGCGTGTGTGTGTGTGAGAGAATATCGCAAAAAGGACACAAAAGGTGCCAGCCGACGTTATGTATACTTTGTGGATAAGCATTTCTGAGATGAAAAAGGTTTCACTTACCGAATCTCTTTTATTTTTTCTTCTTCTTTCAAACTTAAGCATTAGTAAATGTAATACGATTCCCGAAGATTAGAAGAGATCGAAGAATTTGAATTGTTGAAAGAGTTATATTTTCCTCAACACTAAAGGAACTGTATATGAACAGTTTGTTATTTTCCACATAGTTAAGCTTGATTTAGAATAGTCATCTGTTAACAATTTTATATACAAACTAAAATGAATGCAGGAATAGCCTTTAGTATTATCCAACCGAGCCTAATGAGGAAAATACAATTGTCGCTATAAGCTGACTCATCTAGACTCTAGTCTATTATTATACAAAGAATCTACGACCGGCAATTGAGCAATATCGCCCAAAATCGAATACAGTTCAGTTATCTTTATCATTGTCAATTAGCAACAACTGCAACCAACTGGAAATTTCTGAAAAATGATTCCTTTCTGGACGGTTGCTAAAACTGCAGTTCCAGCTCTCAATTCATAGTTGTTCTTATTTATTTATTAATTACGAAGTAAATTTATATTCTAATTATGGACAGACCGAAGCTTCTGGTGGGAATTGAACCCACAACGACCACGCTGATAGACAAGCACGCTATCAACTCGCCTACCGGGACGCTTCAAGTTTTTCTTACAAAGCTGAAGTCTAAGCTTTGAAGCAGTCTTAAGGGACAATTTGTCGGAATGACGACTACGATTCTTACTTACTTAAGATGGCTCTACAACATGTTGTTGATCTTGGCCTGGACGGCTCTGATACTGTGGAACACCATCCCCGATTGGAATATACACAATATTGGGTTCACTCGAACTTAACGTCCTGTCTATTTATGACTTCATCCGAAGCAGACTCTGTATCTCTGGTACTCAGGTTCCATTTCATGTTCATAGACTACAACCAAGACATTCGATCTTTTCATTTGACATGTTTCTACGGAACAATGTCATCCTAAGACTCTCAGTACTACACATTTATACCTATGCCAACATGCAATTGTGTATGTGTATACATGGATGTGTATGTGCTGTTTGTTGTCATACCACAGTGACTTAAATATGATGCTCTATCAATTGCAGCGCTATTCCGAGGCTTTTATTGAATCACTAGGAAGCACAAAAAGTTTTCAACACACTCACACACGAATAAAAAACAAATCTAATTGTCATAATGGTTTCGACATGTTTACAAACGACTGTCAACCACAGTCCACACACACACACACATACATACAGACAGAAACATGCAACAACACTAACACCAACAAGTACAGCCAACCAGCCAGCCAGCCATCATATCAAAATGTTCATGTTCAACACAATCCAGCAACAGCACTGGCACAGAAAGCCAAAGCAAACAGAAAACACTGTTTGTTAGCCACCATGGCCAAAACACACACACACACATGGCCAATACACATGAATTCTGTGTGTGAGTATATATCTGATTGACTGTGTTAGATACCAATTTGTTTATGTATGCATGTGTGTGACATGTGTGCACATATGGTTTTACTGTTTGGAGTTTACTTAGCCTTATGGTTTTTTTTTTCTGTGTTCTTCATCCTCTTTGCTCTGCCATGGATGGCCATGGTTGCTTTCTGGTCTTAGTCTGATTTTTGTTTGTCATTCCACTCCTTTGTCTTGCAGTTGGCAGTTTGTGTGTCTGTGTGGCATTTTTTCAATTATAAGGACTGACAGTTAATGTCAGCAAGTGAAAGCGACACACTTAAGACTGTCATTTGGGGTTCGTGTTTTTTGTTGTTGTTATTTTGGTTTTGCATATGAGTTGCGTGATAAAGGATTAATTTTTTTTTGTCTGTTTCTTCACTGGGATATCTCTGGGTTTTGTGGCCCAATGGCTTCTGGTCTTTTATAATTCGTTGATTTTACTGTGATTTGGGTTTAATCAGTAAAACAAAACCAAAAATAGAAAAGGGTTAGAATTGGTTTGTCATTTCGAAAAAGAAAATTAAACATGATTAGGCGGAAGAGAGATGGTGCAAATCTTGTGGTGGTTAAACAACAGCGCTCTAAACGATTTTATTTACATTTATATTTAAGTAGTAAGAGGCTAGAATATACATACACTGGCTAGAAAAGATATTAATAATTTTGTAGCGATTGTAAATAAATTAATAAAAAATGTGTACGTTCTCCGTTGTATTTAGTGCGTTTTCTAAATTTCTTCCCCCAAAAAAAAAATATAAATTTTGGTTTAAATCATTACGTTTAATTCAATATTATATTTTCTTTAATCAATAATTGCTATAAGGTCTAATATAAAATTCAAAAGCATTAAAATCTTTCAATCCATCGGTTCTATTTTCTCCAACCCTCAAACAACCTCAAGACTTCTCCAAAGCTAAATAAATTTCAGGAATATATAAGAAACATTATTATGGAGGAAGAGGGAAAAAAACTGAGGAAAAAATAGAGAAATCAATGTTAATAATTAAATACCTCCAGATTAGGAACTTCTCTCAAATTTGTGACTCGTACAGGACATAGTTTGTTGACTCACCTTCAGACGGATTACAATAACATGCTAACTGGTTTTGCTCTACTGTTGCTGATGTGGATATTGTCGAGATGAGCCTGAAGGTTTACAACTCTTTGTATCCCCGTTAACCATTGCCTTCATATATATTTGTTTTATATCTTAATGGTATCTCCTCTTCGGATATTTGTCGACTAATCACTGAAATCAGCCGGCATGCGTGGCTATCTAGAGACTATCATCTCTTCATTGTAAAATGTCTGATAGGAGTACATTCTATAGAGAGAATTGTTCGTATGTGGACCTGCTGGAATGAATGCAGACTCCTGGGATAGAAGTGAAAGTAATTGTGCTATACGGTAATCTGATAACAAGGCTTCCCGGTGGCTGTGGTTTACCACAAGACAAGGAAACATTATCAGACGACCAGTAAAAATAAAATTTAAAAAAGAACCTAAACAAAAAAAATTAGCAGGATTTAAAATTCAGTATTTTTGTTAGTAAAAATATACATAAATCATAATTTTTAGACATATATTTCGGGTTTTGAATTATTTTTTTCTTTCAGTTATATTTTGTTGAACAGTATTTTTTTGGATTATTTAACACATATTTCCTGAATAAATATGATTTCATCTGATAACTGGACAAGACAAATAAAACTGAAATTCAAGCGAAACCCATAAACCGTAGGAAGTGTTTGGCTTGGAGTGGAGTTGTCTCAACCCCTCACCAAGAGCGAGGATTCGCCCACACACCGAAGTGTGGAATTGGCTCTTCAGCGCTAATGGGTTTGCTGAGTTAGACTGTAGGGCGATGGTAGTCATATCGTAGTTACCCCATATGATTCCAAACTATTCGTTCCTTTCGCTGATTAATATGGAAAACTCCCGACAATCTGTTGTAGAGGATTCTCCAACAAGAGGTGTGCTTTTGATTCACCCAGTAGTTCGGTAGCTGTCACTTTTGAAGCTTTTATTCTTTGACGTTGACAAGTACGCCATAACTAAAAATGGAGCGATACACGCTTCAACAACACATTGAAATTAATAAAATTCACTACGAAAATTGTGAAAATCTTGCAGTCACAGTTCGCAAAACTAAAAAGTTCCCGGACCGTGTTATCTCTCGAAGAGGTGATCACAATTGGCCACCGATATCTTGTGATTTAACAACTTGCAACTTCTCCCTTTGAGGATACGTGAATGATAAGGTCTACGCCAAAAGCCCAGCATCGATTCAAGACTTCAAAGATAGAATTCGTGAGGCTATCGAGGACATAGGACAGCTATTTTGCGATTATTGAAAATTTCATGAAAAGGATATGGTCCTGTAAGCGTGGTCGTGGTGGCCATTTGGCTGATGTTGTTTTTCATTACTAACGGCAAACCTTCCTCTTTATTACGAAATAAACATCCAATCAGTTATCTCAAAAAATGCAATTTTTCTTCGAATACCAAAATAACACCTCTACTATAAGGAACATTATCTCAGCTAGTTTCTCTGTTGCCAGCTGAGACATCCTCAAAGTCAAGTTTAATATACACAAACGCTACTCTCTCTTTCCTTCTTGCAATATCCTCGTTTCCTAGCTCTAGCACATTCTCTGAGTGTTTTTTTAATGAAGAAAAAGCTTGGACAACAAAATATTGTGATCAACAATATCAGAAGGTTTGCTGTGATCTAAGAGGAAATAATACACTATTTTTTTGGGACTGGTGGGATTTGAGACACAGCTACTCAGAGCTTGTAAGGCCGACCACATCTTCCCCTTACCAGTTGTTTTTCATATCAGTCTTTTATTGCTGAATTTAAGAAAGGTGTGCTGTCTGTAACTTCAGCTGTCAACAGCAATCAAATCTTTGACTTTATTCAATTCCCAGCATTATAAGATATTAATTGTGCCGATACCTGAGACGAAGCTATCACTTTTAATGTGATTTGACTTTTATTGAATACAATTGTAGTTAAGCCTTTTCCACTGACGTCAACCTCTCGAAACACCACCACTTCGGGGGTGCATTTCAGTCACCCACCCAAGTGTATGTATGTGGGTACACATTCACCATTAAAGGTAACCAATATCCTTAAGCTGATTACAATCGATTATTAATGTTACCAAGAAGAAAAAAGACAAACAGGGGGCAAGGACGTGCCAGAAAGAATACGACAGGAAACAAACTTAACACACACACTCAAGACGTCACACGAATGAATACCCATTTCACCGATATCCATTCAATTTATTTGATTTGAATGAATGCTGACACAGAAAGTGAAATTATTACTCGTATTATTATACAACATCAAATATTGATAAAAGTAATAAAATACAGAACGCACCAAAAACCAGATGAAGCAAAGAAAATATTACAATCATAAGTCAAAAGGGAAGGGCCATGTCAAGGGAGGGCAGGACAACTCTCCCTCAGTTAGGTGAAAACGTGTAACAAGAAAACGAACAGGAGAAATTCACAACGTAAGTCATCTCCTTGTTGATATGGGTGGGAAGACGAAGAAAAAAACACATAAACCCTTGGAATTAAAAACCTTATCTAAAAATGATGATGCCCTCGAAATGAAACACACCAAATACTGCGTCTTACGTTCACGTTTCTCTGGTGCTGCCGTAATACGTCGTCTTTATGTGCTGAAGTTGGAATGTGCGTATGTATTTGTAATGTAATGATGCCATTTGACAATAAGTCAATAAGCGCATTTGTGAGCCATGAAATACAAATGGAACAAAAAGAAAAGAAATGACAAAAAAAAACGTATATACAAAAGTAATATTTGATATACCGTTTCTAAATTTCTCCCTGCCACCACCTCACCAACCAACAGAAAAAAAAGAAAAAAATACACAGCAACCCAGGCAGGAACAGCCCACAAGATTAAGCAACGTTAAGCCTCAATTGGATTTGTTGCTAATGGCAACCCTATGCTGGTTTATATGCCTATTGTTGATGTTGTTGTTGTTTTTATGGCAACAAAACATTCTTTCGATTGTATTTTTCGTTTTCTTTTTATTTATTCTGACCTCGTACGTCACGCTCACATTTATACTCTTGTCTCTATATACACAATATATTTGGGCCATTAAATTTGTTGGACTACAAATATGATCTTTCATGAGACAACGGCCAAAAAAGAGAAATCAACAACAATAACCTTTTGGGCAAATAGGAAAAACGGTATTTGCCCTCCCATCAAATTGCAAGAGATTAAATGTATCTGATTGTCTTGCGTATGGAGGTGGAGATGGAAAATCGGTGAAATGTATAACAAGGACATTTTTATATTTATCTGGCAAAGAGTTGGCTACGCATGGACAATTGAGAAAATCGTAATTTCTGTTTGTTTAAGGGCAGTGGCATCCAAAGTCTCCTAAGCTGACAAAGACTGGTGGAGATTTCGGAATTTTTTGGAAATTGATTAAGAAAATTCGTGCTCTGTGAAACATTTTGGTCGACAGATCAGACAAAGGATGTTAAAACCAGTGAAATAGTTGCAGTCGGTAAACCCTCACCATCAGCAAAACCATACAAGTGTCATATACTAAAGTAACGGAAAGTCAAAAGTGAGCGTAGCTACAACCATTGGATGTAACATCTGATGAAATGTCATAATAGGCGGGATGGTACATTTGTATGTTAGTACCAGAAGGGGAGTTGCCAGACTTCCAAGTTATTGTCAGAAACTTTGTACAGTTATGGGCATACTATGTACAGAATTTGGGCAAGATCGCGTTGGGCATATTGATATTATTACACGATTTCTAAGGTAGGCGAGATGGTATATTTGTATGGGAGGTACCAGAAGGGGAGTGGCCAGACGTCCAAGTTTATGTATGCAATTTTGTACAGTTATATTTTTACTAAATACAGAATCTCGTTGGGCATATTGATATTATTACTTGTATGAGGGGTACCAGAAGGGGAGTTGCCAGACTTCCAAGTATTTGTTGAAATATTTGTCCAGTTATACCTTAACTAAATACAGAATTTGGTCAAGATCGACTTGGGCGTATTGATATTATTACACGATTTCTAATGTGGGCGAAATATCAGATTTGTATGGGAGGTACCCGAAGGGGGTGTCACCATATATCCCATATATAATCCCATAAGTAGTTTTTGGGAAAATATTAAGCCATGCCAAATTTCAAAGTGATTGTTTAACTCTTTCGAAAGTTTTCGTGCGTACCAGCAGGATAGGCGGTCATGGCTCAAACGATTCAGAAAGTCATGACTCGAATTTATTTCAAAGATACCTGGGGTTTAATGTGAATATTTCTATGTGTTATACTTTTGAGCCGTATCAAATGTTATATACCCTACTGCCCTTAGGGTGAGGGTATACAAAGCTGGGAAATTACGCAGAAAATGCGGTTTATGGGCCGAAGTCATACATTTTTTTGAAACGTATTTTTTTTATTATAAAAAGTGGAAAATTGTTATCATAAAAAGTTAAACATTTTTATTATAAAAAGTTGAAAATTTTTATTATAAAAAGTTGAATATTTTTATTACAAAAAGTTGAAAATTTTTATTATAAAAAGTTGAAAATTTTTATTATAAAAAGTTGAAAATTTTTATTATAAGTTGAAAATTTTTATTATAAAAAGTTGAGAATTTTTATTATAAAAAATTGAAAATTTTTATTATAAAAAGTTTAACATTTTATTATAAAAAGTTGAACATTTTTTTATAAAAAGTTGAACATTTTTTTTATAAAAAGTTGAAAATTGTTATCATAAAAAGTTGAAAATTGTTATCATAAAAAGTTGAACATTTTTATTATAAAAAGTTCAACATTTTTATTATAAAAAGTTGAATAAACATAAGCCGGTTTATTATTACCTTTTATTGCCTTCTCCCTACGTTTGTTCATATTAAAATAGTTTTTCCACTGTTTCGAGATTTTAGGTTCTTATAAGCCCAATCTCTAAATCATCTAACTCATCTTCTTGACCTCCGCCAAACACACATTACATGCCCATTTCATTAGTAAATTAAAATGAAATCACTTTTAATGAAACAACTTAAAAAAATCAAACACAAAAACCCATTTGTTAACAACAAAAACCCATTTGTTAACAACAAAATACAATTTGTTTACAGTATCCAACCAAAAAAAAAAAAAAAAAATTAACAACAAATGTTCAAATATTTAAAAACTTTAACAAAACACCAACAACACCAATACCAGCAGCATCAAACAGCAACACAACCAAACCAGAAGAAGAGAAACAAGAACAAAATAAAACACTAAAACTAACAACAAATATTTAATTTGTCAGTTGAATATGTTTACTTTTTTTTTCGTTCCGTGCAGTTCAATTGAATTCGGTTCAGTTCGGTTCTCATCTGTTACAATTTTCTACAAATTTAACCGAAAATTGCATTCAATTTCGGTGAAGACGAACGGGGAACCGGAATCAGAATAAAATAAAATTGCCAAACAAAAACCGGAAATAAATACATTTACATTTGTAAATTGCCAAATACAAATGCAATCATAGTGTACACACATGCATGTGCACAAGTTCATTCACACATGCAAAAACACTCGAGCATAGATTCATATACAGTCGTAGTGATTTTGGACAAGTGTGTGTGTGTGTGTGTGAGGGCGTGTGTAAATGTAAATGGAACTGAATGAGTGTTATTTTAACTATGCTCCCACACAAACTAACACACACACATATATGTTCACACAAAACCAATACATCAATATTTTCTCCATTGCTTCGGTTTAACATACGTGTCTACACTAACTCACCCACACATTCACAAGCAGTCAACAAATTGTATACACAAATCAATACAAATAAAATGTGGAAACAGTGAAAATATTGGAAATTTTGCTGTTGGATTGCCAAAATGTTCTCTACATTTGGAATTTTTGGGTTGAGGATGATGTTGATGTTGATGTAGTAGCATCAGTGCCAGCCAGTTGAAAAAAATCCAATCGTTTTAATGGATTTCATGCTGAAGTTCTTATATGTACACTTTACACGGTAAGCATTTGTATTATATAGTGCTAATACTGCTAGGAGTTTCTCTACCTCGCCCTCTCTCTCTCTCTCTCTCAGTTTCAGGAGATTAAATAGAGTTGGTAATTGAAAAGTTTAAATATACACTTTATGGTGGAATGGAAGGGAGGGGGGAAGTACAATTAAAACGATTAGAGAGTCCCGACGAAGTATTACACACATGTAGGAATTTATAAAGGACCAGAAGACGGAGGACCAGAAGACGGCTCAAGTGCCTGAATTGTAGAATGGCCATGAGACAAGACAGCAAAGATCGAGAAAAGGACACGGTGTAATTGGAAATATAACTCACCATAGAGACCGGGATTTATATTACTACTAAATCTTAAACTATCAGGTTATATTATCATATTGAAGGGTTTTTAAAATGATCTGGGAGACAAATTCTTCGGTTACATATCTTCACGAAAAATAGTTGGTATTTTTGTATCAATAAAAAAACAGACATTTCTCAGCAATTCTGGATAATCCTTCCCATTGGTAATGAACTCCCACCTCATTCAAGTGGAACTGAAAAATCAATCTTGGATATCAAATTTTTCAGTTTCTTTCATAAAAGGTTCAACTTGACTTGAATAATTTATGTCATAACTGCAAAACAAATTGTCCAATTTCTTTAAAATAAATTTTAAAAACTGTAATATTAAATTAAAATAAATCACATTAAATGCATTTGAATCCGAAAAATTTTGTTTTCTAATTTTTTGTTGTTGTTAAAAAGCCATATATCTTGCATTACAATCGATGGAGTACCATCGAATGTATTCACAATTTATAGAACGACACTTCTGGAATCTCGCATCAAGTGAACTGACTGGCTGGGCGGCAAATTCTGTGTGAAGAAAATCGATAAGACCCTTTCATTCACAAGAATGCTACATCAATTTATCAGAGAGACTGGATGGATAAATTTAAAAAAATCGTGAACTCAGAAAACTTTAATTGACAGCTTCTGTCAGTAGAGGGCACAGTCCGACGAACAACTGGCATAAGTACGAGTATGAGCTGAATCCTCTGGAGTGTGATCGGCCCTATTTTTCTGTGAAACTTAATATAATAGGGAAAAACTGCTCTAACATCGGTAAATGCCAAAAATATTGAAAACGTGATATTTACACAATTGGATGTTAATTAGCCAGATTTTTTATAGGATTTTTTTTTGTAGATTTTCAGTTGAAAGTCGCATTTATATAAAAAACGAGAAACCTGAGAAAGAAACGCTGTTCCATCGGTTGTAATAGAGAACAGAGGTTAGTTTTATTTTTGTTCGATCGTGACTCCAACAATATATTTTCCAAATTTCAAGACTTTTCACAATATTTTGATACATAGTTGGTTGGGGGATTCGAGGGGTAAGAGTACTGACGCGCCACATGAACTTAACGGAGAAGGACAAAAACGTATACACAATTTATCAAACAAAAACTATTCTTTTAATTTTGATATCACTTGAGTAAACAACTTCGTTATAATTTTTTAAAAACCAATTTACCAATTTTTGATTTTTAATTTTTTCTGCAAAAATTTAAATTTTCGTTTTATTTCAAACTCACTATTTACTTCAATGCAAAGTACCAGTTTTTTTTGCTCTATTTAATGAAATGCCTTTAGAAATGACAAAAAACAATTTGGAACAGAGAAATTGGATGGCGACTGTTTAATGCGCTACCACTGCAATGTTGATTATTTCTGTTGTATGGGCGTCATAAGGATTTGATTGGCAGTTATCGTCGATGTAACATCTTATAAAATTAGTTTAATTATCAAATGATACTTCTATTTTTTTTTCTGAGCTTTTCGTAATTTATTCCAACTTTTAAAAAAGTCATTTCTAGGCGACTTTTTCATAAGTTATATTCAAGTTATTCCTGTTGCTTTGCTATCCTGTAAAAAATTATATTGATTGAAAATCAGCAGCTATCTGCATCTGCAGCTGAGTATCTTTATCTACGAATTGGATTGATATACTTCTCAAAATCATTTTAAACTCTATCCTTTGTCCTTTTCAAACTCTATCCTAGTCCTGCACAACTTAAAGAATGTTAGCTGTGTTTCGTAGTAATTTGTTTTATTTGTACCAGAACTAAAAAATGTGAAACAAAAACCTTAAGCTCAGACAACTATTTCCAAGTCCTCTGGGCAATAAATCCTTAACCGTTCAATGCCACTTTCTTTTTTTTTTTTGGGAAAACTTTGCCCAACTCAATGCAATACTAACGGAAATTGCATTATCATGTCAATGTCCTCTCAGGAAAAGCATGAGGAAAAACAAATCGCATAAAACAAAACAAAAAAAAACTCATTTTGTGCTTGGCTCAGCGTTACTTCGATTTAAATGGAAATTTAAGTTGTCCAAAACAAAAAAAGGAATCACACAGCAGTATTGTTGTTTTGGAAATTCTGATTATTTTTTGTGGAAATTTCTATTTCATTTTCATGCATTTGTCAGTGATCGATGATGCTCTTTGTTCCCAGTCAGACAGACAGGCAGACAGCAACTCCAACAATGCAGCACATTAGGCTGGTCAGGCTTGACTCTGGCAATCCGACCGAAATCATAATGGCAACCATCTTTCATCGACAGCAACAACAATCTGATGAATGTACATTCATACCGTCATACAAGACCGGGAGCTCTATTGTCGCTTTGCTTGCATCATCGCAAAGCACCAACATTCACCCACCTCCTCCAGAAATATTGAACAAATCATTCAAAATTTGTGTTTTTTGTCTCCCCCCACCCACGATGTCCATCGTCATCATCACACTCATCATCGTTTCATTATTGTGGTGGATGGCACAGCAACAAAAAAAAACGTTGAAATTGAATTGAAATTGAATTGAATTTCATTTGAATGATTTATTTTCTTTATTCTCTGTAGCCGCTGTAGCGCTGTCGCCCTCTTTTCTATTTAGATTTGTGTTGGTGACCAACCAACTCCTTTGCTTCGTCTCTGTGTTTTTCCATTTCATTTTGATTTGGTCTACTACTCTTTCTTTTAATTTTTTTTTTGCAAACCATTAAATAATTTATATGAATATTTTGTAATGAAACAACGTTGTTGTACTCTATGAATATTTAAATCATGCACATATATGTATCTATGTATATGTGAATTTATATAGCGAACTGTATGGAAATTGATTCGTTTTTGCTGTATTAAATCAATATGTTTGTCCCAGCATCTGTCCATTCATGGGCACGGACATGGGACAGCCATATGTCTGAGAGTGTGTTTGATTGTTGCTGTTATTTGTATATGATTTCCGTGAATAGAGGTGCCATAAATGGATTGTTGTAAAAATCCATATATTAAATTCATTTTCACTATAGATTATTTATTCTATTTGGTATTTGAATAATTGAAATTTTTTTTAGATTTTTTGACAAAAATAAAACGAAAATTCCTAAAAAAAAAAAAAATAAATAAATTCTTGCATTAAATGGGTTTGTGAGTTTCGATTTAACTTTTTAAATATGGAAAAATATGGTGGGAAAAAATATTGATGGCAATTTAATTCTAAACAACGTATTAAATGCTCTGTAGCGGAAAATATCATTTAAATTGTGTAGAAGAACGTTAGAATTTTTCATTCCTCAAAATATTTCTAAACTTTTTTAAATAATGAACAAATATATGAAAATATAAGCGTGCCTATTAGCGTTGGATCAGTTGGTTCGATTTCCAACCGTGGCTTTGGTCTGTCGCTGCAAAAATCTAGCCTTAACATTGGACTGTGTTAACCTTGGACTGTGTATTGAAATTAAATAAATATCCAAATAGTAAGGATTCTCCGTCAGCACTTCGTAGCACAAACTGTTATTCCAACTACAGGGTGCTTAATAATTTAAGCCACTTGAGTTCATATAAATTTTTTTTGTCTTTCTTCATTTTTGTTTATTGTACAATAATCATATACAGAACTTGTTGTTCCAAAATCTTTAACTCGCTGAAACGGGGTCGCGACCCACTAACAGTCAACCGAATGACAAAGCGAACGAAAATCTTTACAAACGAATTCTACTTCGTCAACAATCAGCTCGAACGTCTGTCCGTTTTTTTTTAATATTTTAAATTTCTGCTTTTATGTTTATTTAAAAATCTATGTTTTTGAGACAAAGTTTATTGTCTCCTTAAAGCAAAAAGTTTTGTTTCTTAGAACTAATAGCAGAACAAACGAAAAATTACAAAAACAGCAACTTAAATTACATGTTAAAAAATGTCCAGGGGTACGAACTAAAATTCTTGACAAATTTCAGATTATTTTTTAAGTTGTTAAATTAGCCACATTTTTACTCCCTCATAAAACGAACGTACAGTCAAAAGGTGGTGGGAGTCTTTTTAATTTTTTTTTAATACAGTGTACAGTTTTGCGGACACCTCTCATAAACGGAAACTTTTTTCAGTACAAATCCGCTCCAGTCTAATCCGCTTGTGTACTTCTCTCATAAACGGTCACCTCTCATAAGTGGACAAAATCTCAGTCCCTTAGTTGTCCGCTTATGAGAGAGTACACTGTATTGGTGTTAAAATTTCAAAGTGCTCGATGAAAAATGCCCGCAAAAAATGAAGATTTCCCCAAAAAAAAATGTATACAAAATTTTATTATGAAAAAATCCCCAAAAATTTGTTGAATTTTTTTATAATTTTTCGGTAAATTAAATTTTTTTGTTGTTGTATTTTTTCTATGAAAAATGGACAATGAAAAATTCACCAATTTTTTTTTATTTTTTGGGGAATTTTTCGTTTATTATTTAGGGACATTTTCATAATACAAGTCAATGAAACACCGCGGAGACCGCTCTCGATTTTTTTATAATGTTGTTTTTTGGGGTATTATTCATAATATTTGGGCGATCTTGCTTTGGGTAATTTTTTACAAATTGTTTGTGGGATTTTAAATATGTATATATAAATTGTACCAAAAAAACAGAAACAAATTTATAAAAAAAAACCTACCAAGCGTTCATTAGCCCTTTAGATATCTATGTTGCAATGCATGCTGAGTGAAAAAAAAAAAAAATTGCATTCAGTTAAATATGTTGTTATTTTCGTATTGTAAACTCCTTTACTAAATATTTATTCTTTCTAAATTACAGGTAATTGCAAGAACTTACATGTCATTGAACAGCAATTTCAGGTATTTATAATAGAAATTTTAAAATACTTGGTTTGTAAAATACGAGGGCAGAATGAAAAGTTGCCCACTGTAATACGAAACTTGCCAATTAGATGAATATTCATGGTGCATATATAATGGTTATTTCCTGTACCCGATGACTTAGGGTTTCTGAAATCAATTTCGTTAATATGGACCAGAGATAAAAGTATTTGACGGGTTATATAGACAACAATTGGACTATAACAGATAGATACTGAGTACATGGAGATAAATCACCTCTTGGATAAAACGTCTATCTGACAACTGCTGTCCTTCAACACCATGACAGTGAAAAATCTTGTGTGGGACAGTGTCATTACTTTAGAGTTCTGTCCCTTATAGACTTTGTCGAGAAACTACTTTTAAATATTCCGTCGTTTGCCATCTTTAACATTATTGGGACATTTTCAAATTGGGACATTTATTTTAAATTGCAATTTAATGGCAATTAAAAATAGTTTACGCAGTTATAAGTATTGCTCCAATTTCTTAAGGTTACCTGGGCCAATTGAACCTCGTTTAGGCTTAACTACATTTGCCTATTTCTGCCGCAACATTTCTAATGACATATTTTCCAACAAAAGATTGATAAATTTTCCAAAGAATATTTAATTTACAATAAAAACCTCAGACCACACACAACCCACAGAACATCTATAGAACCCAACAGCTATAACTTTACAAAACTATTACCAACTCGATTTTCATTCCTTCGAAGCGTAAACTTGAAATTATTTTGCATGTATCCGCAGACTTAAGTATGAATACATGTGTACGTTTCAGTGCTGTGGAATATTAAAATGTATTCCCTGGAGATAAATTAAAATATGAAAATGTAATATTTTTGAAGCACCTCAAAGAGGTTAACAAACATTTGCGGGGGGAGGGTTTTGGGAAATGTAGGCTTGCCTACATAAAAATAAAAGTAAACAAAATAAGTTTGTAATTAAAATATGCACATAGCGTTAGAAGGAAATTGAATTACTAACGTTCTACTTCACAATCAGGAAAACTACCCCTTTCTAGTCCAATAAGAAGGTGGGAAGAAAGGAACCCGAAATGATTGAACATTTCTGTGAAATACATACGTAATATGTTAAAGACGTAATAGAGCTCATTACGGGGGCAACTATTCAATCAACAAACAATGACACTATCGTTGGCCCGACATCAGCCATCAGTTGTGACAGCAGCAAACACAGACCATAACCGGCCACAGGAGTGGGGAATATTTACAGTGGCAAGCACACAGTGGTTGAAGGAGTTACTTAATACTCGGAAAATATTCTATTAGACCAGAATATTTTCGAGTATTAATGTCAGTGCCCCAAGGAGATATGTTCAACAGATAGAATTAAGTATGTCCTAGTTAACAGGAGATCCTAGTAAACATGGTACATTTTTGTTCGGATTTACCCCATGCGCATTTTCGACCACCCACACTGTCATCGTGAGAAGGATCGAACCAATTCGTTCCTGATTCGATTTACCTAAAGATCTCCATTTCTCCACCACACAGTGGTCCAGAATCCAATTACATCTGGAAAAATCCTTAACTTTTTATCTAGTAAACATTTTTGAGTTCTGTATGTTACTGACAATGACTGAGGGGATTTTTAAAGGTATTAGTACTGAAAATTGGCCAACTGGATATATTTTAAAAATATTTCCCAAAATTTACTACTTTTGAAGTAAGACGAAACGTACATGAACATGATAAAATACATAAACGAAAGTCTATCATTACACGGATGTGGCCAAATCGTCAACGATGATCCAAATTTGTCAACACGGTTTGCTAGAATTTCCTTTATTTTGATAACGAGAGTTCACAGATAATTAGAGATCATTTAATGTTTCCTCTTGTATTTCATATTCAATTTTTCATTTTCAGCTCGCCATAATAATGCCCAAGTGGCGCTGAGGCATTATTATTAAAATTTTATTATTTATATATTTTTATTAAAAAAAAAAATTAAATTTTTATTTAAAAAAAAATTAAATTTTTATTAAAGAAAAAAATCAGTTTTTATTTAAAAAGAAAATTAAATTTTTATTTAAAAAAAATCAAATTTTGAAATTTGTAAAGTTTAATTTTTCGACTTTGTCGAACTGTAAGAGCTTTTGCGCTAACGTTTTGGGGGTAAAAAATATTGAGTTTTTTTCATAAATTCGTTGATGCAGAAATATTTTGGCCATAGCACCGGAAAATGAAGTCCGTTTGGAATACAATTTGGCATTAGGAGAAAGAAAATCTGCTCATCTTTTCAGCTGCATACAATATGTTCAAAAGCTATATGTCTGATAGAATTTGGCACTGGACCACTGTACAAACTAGGAACAGATTTTTGAACGATAAACTTGAGTGTGCTAGGACACTGCGATAACTGCAATGAGACTGTGTTTACAAAATGATTGAAGATTCGAAATTTAGTATATTTAATATTATTTTCTTTCCCGAATAATTCATACTGCAGCCACTGTGCCACACATTACCGTACACACATTCTCATGAGAAAGCCATCTTAACCATCACCGCAACTACCAGTCGAAGGATACCAGTTTAATGGAAACATACACAAACATATGTGTATGTGTGTATTGTGGGTCTATTACCTTTTGTCACAATACAATGGAGAATTATTGAAAAGTTGTCATCAACCCTAATTTAGTTTTAATAACTTACATTTCACCAAGGGACCCACAGCCGCAACACGAAACAAACTACAAACCACTCGATGGCGAAACATGCAAAGAAAATGCGATTTGGTTGGAACAGCTACAAAAGGCACAACAAAGGGACCCACAGAGAGAGAGAGAGAGAGATAAAGAGATATATATGAACAAAAAGAAACCCCTTAAAAGTGTCCTTTCATTAAAAGCACATAAACCATTGAGGACCAAAGAGAATTTTAAACGTTTAAGCCGGTTAAAGTATTCAAAACATAAATTTTTCACAAGGCCCACAAGAAAAAAACGTATAACAACAACACCTCACACACATGTAGAAAAACAGACACACACACAACACATATACCTGAATAGAAGGGTGGTGGTGTTGGTGGTGGGTGTTGGTGACTGATGAAACGTTTATCAGCCTTGTTAGTTTTCCATTTTCGCAAAACGAGATATTTAACAACGGGTTAGGAAACGAAGAAGACCAGAGCCTTGCCGGACTGCATATGGTGAAGAGAGGGTGGTTCCTGCGTTCGTTCACATTTTGTATGCCATTAACTCTATACATTCTGTGTAATTACTCAATGCATAGCGTAAATAATTAATGAGCTTTACGTGAACGTGTGTGTGTGTGTGTGTGTGTGGGGATGTGTGTATGTGATTGAGCAAATGATTGAGCGTGTGCCTTTGTGCGAGTGTGTTCGCCCCCGTGTGTTTGGACATTTTATGTTGACATGCACAAAATCAATGCTTCTTTTGTTTTATATTTTTTCCTTAGTCCTTTCCTTTTTTTTCGTAATGCTGCTGCTGGTGTCCTTTGAATTGGTGGTATGCGTGATTTCCGGAAATTTAATGTCTCTCTTCACTCACACTCACACACATACGTATATACCCATTCATCATACAACAGCAACAACAACACCAACAAGGATGTCAACAACAAAAGCATGATAATAATGTGCTGACATTTGTTAAATAGCCTTTGTTTTGTTGTGCTAGGACACGTTTTCACGTATTTGTCTGTTCGCCAAAAGAAAAAACAAAAGTGACAAATATGTTGCGTTTTTATGTGACATGAAAAAGCGGAAATGTCAGCAATCTTCGCTATCAAAAAGGAGTGAAGCAAACGGCTATCAAATGTGTTGAAATTACTTAATTTTCCAATAGGAAAATCAAAGATAACAATTTGATTACTCTACCGAAATTAGGCAGGGTGAAACGCAGTACAAGAAGAGGGAGAATTTCGCCGTACAAGACCATTAATTGGTTTTCTACCCTTCAGCTTAGGATGGAGGATGTATTATGTTTGTCATTCCGTTTGTAAACCTTTGATATATTAATCAGGGGATCTATAATTTTTTTTTTTAAACTATGTGCTATATTTTATATGATTTTAATTTAATATTTTAATTTTATTGTACAATATGGTCTGTGTCACCCGGTTTACCCAAAATTATAATATAAATTTACATTGTATTGCAATTCAATTAAAATAATATTGTAGTGCTGAGGGTATATATATGATTTCCCCAGCAAGTTTTATTCCCGAAAGTAAATGTTAAAGTTCCAATGTCATACCGAATGTTACCCTTACACCTTTAACAGTTCATGTAACATGGCCACTCTTACTTTACAATTATGATCAAATATATCAGAAATTTTGGGTAGATGGTAATACACTGGTAAAATTATATTACCATCGTTAACAATTAGGATAGATTTAGAGTCTTTTAATTTTTCAGGAGGTGTTTGCTTAATTTTATGCGTGATTCCAAACCTAGATACAATTATCACCTAATACATACATGAACCATCCGCTTTATAGACGACTTCGAGATTTGTATGGCCTACATCAGGGCTTTCCAACTTATTGAGGCTTACGCTCCGATGTCCAAAATGCGGTTCGGAACAGTCGCGGTGCCCATATGTTCGAAATCATTTGCATTTTATTAATTTCATTAACCCATGAATTTTTAAAGGCTTCTTAGTTGTAATGGTTCTTTAAGAGGTGTTATTGAAAGAAAAATATATTTTTTTGTGATAAATGATCGGATGTTTATTTTATAATAAAGTGGAAGGTATGCCGTTAATAACACTGTGCGACAGCCACAATCGGTTTGGGATGAAACCACCGGGGAAAGTTATATTGGTAAAAAAAAGTCATACGTGTTCCAGCGTTTCGCTGGGTCTCATCTAGGAATCGAGATATATCGATTTGAAGTTAGTAAGTATCGTATAGGGGAATTTGTCACGTTTTAGGCTCTTTTGTTTGAGCAAATTTAGAAAAATTAAGAATTACAATTCCTCTAATCTGTTCTTAAACCGTTTTCCTACTTAAGCAACAGTTTCGCAATTATAAATAAATGTATGAAAAAAAAAATTATTTTTGCCTAAAAATTAAATTTTTTTTTTTTTAATTCATAAAAAATCCAAAACGGTAAAAAGTGTCAAGTCCTATTACTTTCACGTAAAGTCACATAACCTAAATAAATGTATTTAAAAAAAAAATAAAAAAAAAAAAAAAAAATTTCTTCATGCGCTTATTTTTAACTTGGAAACTATTACTTGTAAAGGAAAATAATATATGAACAGATTAAGGGAATTGTAATTCTTGGTTTTTTAAAATTTGGCAAACAAAAGAGCCAAAAACGTGACAAATTCCCCTATACGATACTTACTAACTTCAAATCGATATATCTCGATTCCTAGATGAGACCCAGCGAAACGCTGGAACACGTATGACTTTTTTTTTACCAATATAACTTTCCCCGGTGGTTTCATTCCAAACCGATCACTGACCCTTACCATTTGTCGCAGAGTGTAATGAAAAATAACATCAGGCTGATGAACACCACGACCACTCTGACAGGACCATATCCTTTTCATGACATTTTCCATAACCAAATCGCAAAGTGGCTGCCCTATGTCTTCGATATCCTCACGAATTCTATCTTTGAGGTATTGAATAGACGCTGGGCTGTTGGCGTAGACCACAAAGGAAGAAGTCGCAAGGGTTTAAATCACAAAATCTCGGTGGCCAATTGTGATCAACTCTTCGAGAGATAACACGGTCCGGAATCATTTCCCGTAAAAAAGCAATGGTTTCGTTGCTTATGTGGCACGTACCGCCGTCTTGTTGCAACTAAACGTTGTCCCGATCAATCTCATCCAATTGCGACCATAAAAAATCATTAGCCATCTCTCGATAGCGCGATCCATTCACAGTAGCTGTTGATACAACCTCATTTTCGAAAAAGTAAGGACCATTGATCACGACGGACCATAAACCGCACCAAACAGTCACACATTGAGGATGAGGATGGGCTTCTCAAAAATAACTCTTGGGTTGCCACCGAGGTGGAAATCGGCCTCATCAGCCAAGATGATTTTTCGATGGAATTCCGGATCATTTTCATTCATCTCTAGGTACCAATCAGCAAAGACACGACGTTGTTGATGATCAGCCTGCTTGATTTCTTGTGTTAACTGAACTTTATAAGCCGTAAGACCCAAGTCTTTATGCAAAATACGGTGTAATGATGATTTTGGAATGTCCAATTCCAAAGAATGATGAGAAATGGACAAACCTGGTTTTCTTCTACACTTTGGGCTACAGCTGCAATACTCTCAGCTCAAGGACAGAGCAACGTGCATGGGTTTTATTCTTGACTTCATTAACTTGTCGCAACAGCTCGGATTTTTCCACCAATTTCTGTATTCCGGTCCGACAACGTGCTTCGCAACGACCCAAAACGAACTGTGACTGCAAGATTTTCACCATTTTTGTAGTGAATTTTAATAATTTCAATGCGTTGTTGAAGCGTGTATCGTTCCATTTTTAGTAATGGCGTAATTTCTACTTGTCAAATGTCAATGAACAAAAGCTTCAAATGTGACAGCTACAGAAATACCGGGTGCTTCAAAATAACACCTCATGTTGGAAAACCCTGTATATGGCGACTCACAAAAAGTCTAATAATCAACTTTTTGCTAAAAAAAATGATAACAAATTAAGTCGTCTTTATATTACAACAAATCGCGAAAATGTACTTTTTGGGGTCGACTTTTTTATATTTATTTTAATTTGAAATTTATTTTTTAATTTTTATCTGAAATATATTAATATGCATTAATTTTAGGAGGTAGCAAAATCACGACAAAGTACTTGTCAAAAGTTCCCTCCGGGAATCGTCAGCTAAATTTATTGCGTATTTACTGAGAAGTAAATCTTCCCTGGCATTCCGAAGTGATTGCCTTGGAGTCGTAGATCCCTATATATATGTATATATAAGTATATTCTTTTTGGGTGATCCAAATCTACAGATTGTACTTTGCCGGTATTTTACCACCTTCTTGGATGCGCCAATGAATTTCTTTGGCAAATCCCTGGAACGATTGCAGGGATGCCGTGGATCCCTTTAGAACTGAAAGCTTGCGTTTTTTCAAACATCATTCAAAGATAAAAGGACTAACTCAGGACTAATTTGTATACAATAATCCATGTATGTGTTAGTAGAACTCCCCAACATAGAACTGTTTGAAGAATTTTTCTTTGAATTTCACATTTTTTTTTTTCAAATACTAAAAATGTTTCCTTACAACTTTCTCACATAGAAACGAAATAGAAAAATATATTAAAAGGAAATCGTGCCGATCCGTATGCAGTTGGCCTTAAATAATTACGAAAAATCCTGAATTTATTGTATAAAATACAAGCATGCATATAAATTTATACATTCGTGTGTATGTACGCATAAATTAAAACTATGCTAAGAACTGCAAACAATTTGTTAATGTCACTGGCTCGGCCCCTGTAAACAATTTTCGGAGGAGTATATTTCACAAGCATTTAAAATTTTATGGCAATTCCGGTTGGTTGGTAGTGGTGGCAATGTTGTTCCTGGTGGGTGCATATACTCCAATTTTATATATGCCGAGCAACTAAAAATACATAAATTTTTGGCTTAATTTTAAATAAACACTAGCAACAACAAAATCAACAGTACCGAACCAACGAACAGCCGGTTTTATGGCATACAAATGAATAGAGAATGAGGGCATATGATGTGGAAGTGGTGGTGGTGGTGGTGATGATGGTATCGTGGGTTATGGTGGTGGTGGTAGCTGTTGCAGTTGATGTGGTGATGGAGGTGGTGGCTGGAAGTGGATTCTGGTTGTTACTCAACTTATGGGCGGTATAAGCCCCGGCAATTAGTAACAATTTATTGTTTTCGTTTCGTTGTTTTTTTTGTTCTCTCCCATTAGGACGTTAAGGCAACAAGACTTGTCTATTTCTTTGGATGCGGTGCTTTATTCTTAATTTCTTAGAACAAGTGGTTGAATGTGGCTTTGAAAGAGCACAAATTGGTATACAGTCAAACTTCCATAACTCGAACCACCATTAGCCCAGAGAATAGTTCGATTTACAGAGATTTTGAGGAAATGTTTAAGGGAATATGTCCCCTTAGCTTCCACTCATGGAAATTCGAGTTATAGAAGTTTCACTGTATTTTTAATTTGAGATCCTGAAACAGCAAAATATACGCAATTTAATTTTCTAGCTTCAAATACTACTTATTATTTCTTTTGAAAATGCTAAATTCTTTCTGTTAAAGTTATGTTATATCAAATATCTGAATCATCAGTTTTCGTTTTCGGAATATTTCAGTTCATGTCTCCAATGCTTCCGTTTAACTTAAAACTTCAATATTTGCATTGTTAGAGGGAACGATGAAATCGTTATCGAATCTCCACATAGGTATGCCGGAAAGTTTTTCGATTTTTTTTGTTCACTCTTCTTCTTTCTATGAAACGGAAGAAAAGTCCTAAGTTTTGAGACCAAAGTTTGAAAAACAAAAATTGAAATACCGACAAATGCATGTGTTCACATGACACACATGCACTTAGGCCAACACATACAGGCGAGCACACACACACACATACCGGCACACGAACTTTAAAGTCAGTTGGATTTTGTGGCCAAAAGCCGTATGGTAGAGAAAAGCGTGCCAACTGTTCTTTAAAAGTCATATTTGAGTTTCACCCGCTATTTCCTAATGTCTCTATTGCATGAATGCATTTAGGTAAATAACCCAGCGAACATAGGCGGAAGATATGGGAAATTCCAAAGAGTTTTTTTAATATATATGTAAAGGGTTATGAGTTTTCAGAAGTAAACGTAAATGAAACACGTATAAAATATTTTTCTTTTCATGATATTTCTTTTTTATTATAAATTTTTCGGACCAAAGAGCGCACCAAACAGTGACTTTTTGTGGATGCAATTACTTGAGGATTCTCAGAACCCCAAATACGACAACTTTGTTTATTAACCGAGTAAGAAACAGAGTTCATAACCATAAACCATAATCTCCACTTAAAGCGCGATATGTGGCTGTGCCAGAATCACCATTTTTGCGCTTTGTGTGATAGTTAAGCGATCCATTTTCGTCAATGTCAGACTTCCAACTGAAAAGAGAAAAAACTGGAAACAGGATACAAACCACACCAAGTGAGACCTTTAAAATAATATGGCTTTCTCATATGAGTTTTCAATAAGTATGATCTAATTTGGTTGTCTCTTATTTCTAGTGCATTGCCTTGTTGCAATTTTTTCGCTTTGTGGTACCTGTAATTTGTTGATCACTTTCCTTCACTGGGTTATACATATGTACACCCCATTCATTACGGTCTTTAAATTTTCCAACATGCCAACCGAAAACCTGCTTCTGCTGTTTTCGTTTTCAGCTTTTCTGTTTGTTCTTGTTTACCACACTAGCTCACATCGAATTTTCCGGTTCAATAAATATTTCAAGAAAAAAAAAAAAAGTTTTTCATTTTCTGCATCCAAAAGTAAAAAAGGAAAAAAAAGTCAAAATCCAGCTGTTTGGATTCACTTTTTTTTGGAGCATCTTGCAGGTGGCAAATACGAGTGCTTAGGATTACAACCATTTTACTTTCTTCTCACTGAGTTTTAGTTTTGTAAACGTTCCGTTCCTTCGTTGGCTGCTTTAAAACTCAAAAAAAAAGCCAGACGTGCAAAAATGTTTTATTTGCTTTACTAGTTAACTGGGTGACACACGTGTATGTTTAGTTGGCGTTTGCCAAAGCGTTTGGATTTTGTTGTTGTTGTCTCTTCTGGCTTTATTCCATGTCACACTTGGTTGTTGTGTGTGGCTGCTGTCGTTTAGACGTGTGTTTAGTTAAGCATTTAGTTGCACTTTAAGACTTTGAGAGGCTCACAGTTTTTTTTTTTTACAAAAAAATTAGTTTCGTTTTTTTCTTGTGGGTTTTTTGGTGTAAACATTGCAATAAGGATTTAAATTAGAGGATAGAGAGTGCTGTTATATTGAAGTCGCATTAACGAAAATGGGGTTAAGAAATGCATCAGAAGATGATATGTTTTTTAAGTTTATTTATTTATTTATTTATTTATTAATTACAATACAAAGTAAATTTATATTATAATTTTGGGTCCAAGGGTAAACCGGGTGACAAAGACCATTTGGCTTGATTTTTGCAGCGACAGACCAAAGCCTCTGGTGGGAATCGAACCCACAACCCCCACGCTGATAGGCAAGCACGCTACCAACTCGCCTACCGGGGCGCTTTGTTTTTTAAGTATATATATATCTTAATATATATTTACCCTCGACACTGATTCACTGATTCACTGATTCACTGATACACTGATACACTGATACACTGATACACTGATACACTGATACACTGATTCCCTGATTCCCTGATTCCCTGATTCCCTGATTCACTGACTCTGTCACGCAGTACGTAGGAATTTAAATAGGCATTCTATAATAATTCTATAAATAATAATAATAAAAAAAATAATATTTTTTTTTTTGTACAGAAATTGTGTTTTCCCCAAATTTTTTTTTTACCAAAATTTTTTTTTTTTCCAATTTTTTTTTTTCCAAAATTTTTTTTTTTCAAAAATTTTTTTTTTCCACAAAATTTTTTTTTTCAACAAAATTTTTTTTTTCCACACAAATTTTTTTTTTTTGAACAAAAATTTTTTTTTTCAGCAAACATTTTTTTTTTCAGCAAAAATTTTTTTTTTCTACAAACATTTTTTTTTTCAACAAAATTTTTTTTTTTCAACAAAAATTTTTTTTCAGCAAACATTTTTTTTCCACAAATTTTTTTTTTCCAATTTTATTTTTTTCCGAAATTTTTTTTACAAAATAGTTTTCTCAAAATATTTTTTACAAAATTTTTAAAATTAAGTAACAAATACTTTCTCAAGCAAATTAACGGGCGCCATAGGCGCATTACAACTTACTAGTATATATATATTTATTCCTGAGAGGAACATCGAGCCAAAAAGTACATATGACCTAAATAAAATATCATTAAGGCTTAAAATTCCTCCCTTCGTCTTCGTTTCTATATCATTTCAGTCACGATGCTTTGGGATTTGAATTGCTTATTGCACATTTCCAATTAGAGCCAAGTAAAATTGAAAAAGTAAGAATTGAATCCTTGAATTGAATTAAATTGAGTAATTGACACGGTCTTCGGGGAAGAAACTGTTGTTAGGCCCATAATTCTTTATTTTTGAAGAAATATGGACTACACCAAATACTGACTTTTTGAGGATATAACGACTACTCAACAATGGCTTGTGAATTTTCATTACTCCAAATGCAACAATTTGGTTTCTGAACAGAATATTTCTGGGAAAATCGGGATCCGTGGCCATCTCGTTTTATGCCCATTCACCGAACGTTATTCCGGAGTAAGTCTATTCATTGGCAAACCAAGCTGAACACAAATAAAGTGACAGCTGTCAAAGAGACCAACTCCGAATAAAGTGTGGCCAGATTAAGAAACACATGTTATTTGAATTTTGACAATGACTTTTGTGTTACAAACACCCAAATGTACGAAAATTAATTTCCATTCGTTGTTTGAGCAACACAAATAAGACATTCGTATTATAAATACAGTGCGTAATATTTCGAATACCATAGGAGTTAAAGTCCAATCCAATTTCAAAGGCCACCAATGAACACAATATTATGCATTATTATGTTTTTTTTCAAATAAATTGCCAAACATTAGACTTAAGGTCGTCCTTGACTTGTAATTTTATAATTGCTGAAAAAGCGGAGAATACTCTGAGTGAGATTTAATAAATACAAAACAAGCAATTATGATTGAATTCTTAAGGGCGAGGTCTTAATATTCATGGAATCCCTAAGGAATAGATAGGGGAAATACGCTAAAAATCAGCAAACTGCCAGTTAAAAGCCGGCCCCGAAAGGCTACTGATTTTTCTTGAAAATTTGTACACGGCTTAGAGGTAACTCTCTTACTCCTACAGAGATTAATCTCTTATTTCTAGAGAGATTACTCTTTTACCTATAGAGAGATTGCACTTTTACCTTCTTAAACACTAAAACATAAAACCTAGCTATCACATCACGGCCATTCAAGATAGCAAAATCTCGATTGATCATCTGCTGAGTAAACATTTCCCTCAACAATCCACTACACTCTAGCAAATCATTAAATAAGATTTGATCGGGGACGACGGCGTAAAGCCACCATTATACGACTATTTCATTTTGTTTCAAAATAGCTAAGTAGCCGGAATTCACGAGGCGTAAATGATCTTCTGCTCTTCTTACCAGGTTTGTTGATCAGATTCTACCTATCTCACCACTACAGCCACTAAATTATACTGTAATACTCCTGCTGCATCTGGTGATGACAGGCATCGCCGAGGGCAGAAGGGACTTTATTAGAAGGAAATGCCTTACAGATAGTGGGTACTCAGAATCAGTCTTTCGCATTATTTTGAGGTGATTAGCAATTGCAGTTTCAATAGTTATTTAAAGTTTGAATTGTATTTTATTTGTAATCTAAGTGGTATTTTCATCCTATTCATGGGGTTATCACTGTGCATTGCCAGTGGTTTCTTAATTCTACCTAATTTTTTTCACTAGCGTTTCAGATGTCACCAGACACGTCCTCGTACAGACAGTAGGGTGTGTTGCACTTCTACATTCTATGGAGATATTTTCTGAACTACCCCTAAACCCGGTAGTAATTTTGTTACGTGGTCTACTAGTCCTTTTCGACTATCCACCGATATTAATAGATTGACGATGAGCTCAGAAGACAATGTCGAAAAGTATTTTATATTTTAAAAGAGGAGCCTTATCTTGGCATATTTTTTTAGAAATAATGAAATTTAACTACAATTTTCTTTAAAAAAAAAATTGTGGAAATAGATTGTAAATAAGCCCAGCCTCATGATTCATTAGTTTTTGGGATTAGGAATGAAAAATGTTCCCTGTAGGAAATATATTTTTGAGTTTATAAAACCTTCTTCCAGATAACACATCTAAACTACTTACTCGATTACCTGCTAACCTAAATCTCTATCTGCATAATGAAAGAAAGATTTAATTTTAACAAATAAAAATGAATTACTTAACGAAGTGCATATTTGTTCTTACAGTTTTAAAATTGCATTTTATTTAAAACAAAAAAACGCCACCGCATGCTAAAGCAAAACATGAACATCTGTTTGCCTAAGAGCTAAAATTAATTAAATTAATTCAATATCCTAATTTTTGGGTTTTCTTTTTGTTGTGTCGCTCTAAATATTTGCAAAATTATTTGCTGCTGCTGGGTTAAGAATTCCACAACGTGGAGGAGGCTCTTATTATGCACAGACTTTGGCAGCTTTACTTGGCACTCATCCCAGAGAAATCCGAAAATGAGAAGTTCAAAATAAATTTCGGAAACTCCTACTCACACACTTGAAGATTCACTTGCATTACATGTACACCCACATACAAGTTTAACTTTTCCATATGGCGCAATTTGAATGAATAAATGGAAGGGTGTGAGAGTGTGTGTGTGTGTAGTTTAGTGTCTTAATGCACATAAATTAATTGACAAAAGTCCTGGGCTTCTTCATGTGTCTGTGGGTTGTAGGCGGCACGACATATCCTTTGGATATGTGCTTGTTTGTTTGTATGGGTGTTTGTTTAAAGAGTATAAATACCGAAAGACTTCAACAAATACATTAAATTAATTACGTAATGTAAACAACAACTAAACTACTACTAACTACTACAATGGCAAACACTCGTCTGAACACAGACACGGGATGTGGAACTCATAAAATGCTATAAATTTTCATATACACAAAACGAAAATCAGCAAAATTTATTTGCATTTGTAGTAGTATAGTAGTAGTAGTAGTTGTTGTAGTAAATACATTCAACTTTAACAAAAGGATCACACACACATGGTATGTGCTCACTGAGTACAGTGTCGGCTAAAAATAGGTTGAGTGCAGAGAAAGTTTTCAGCATAAAATCAAGTGTAGACAAAACAAGTCAATAAATTAGAAATAGGGGAAATACAATGGAATACTCTCAATTGAAAACAGGCAAATTCAGTGCATTTGTTTCATTTATCCGCACTTTCCGACAATGCAAAGTCTGTGAAAAACGTAATAGAAAAAATGATGATAACAAAAACCAAAAACTCATGAAATCGGTTTCATTTAACCGAGGTTGGTGTATTTATATCCAACGAGTTGAGCAAGCATCAAATTTAGTCTTGGAGGCGTCACAATTGAGGCTGTTTAAATGAGAATTTGGTCACTACGAAAAATCGCAACATTTCCAAAATTCGTAGTTTTTAGAATTATTTAATTTTTTGAGAGTACTTTTGACTTCAATTAAGCGGTAATTTAAATAAGCTGAATCAAAAGTATGACAAATTGGGAAAACGAAATTAAGTTAATATAAATAAAATTTGATTTTGTTAGGAGTAACTTTGATTTCCATTAATCTCCTCTAACCGGAATCAAAAGTATGAAAAACTGGGAGATTAATTTATTTTCAGTATATTATTTCAATAAAGTGGCTTTTTCAGTTAAACGATCCTAGATTAAGCGGAATCGATTGTATAGGACAGAAGAAACCTAGAACAACTGGCTGTCTCAGACTGAGTAGGCTTTAAGTTCAGTTCGCATGAAGCTTTTATAGACTACAATTTAAGCTAGTGAGGTTTAACAAGGAGGTGCTTATAATGTGTAGGAGTTCATAACGAAATACGCTACTTAGTAGTTGATTTCAATTGAAGGACAATTGGCGTATTAGTTAAATCGATTGATTGTATTGACAACCGTCCAAGAGCACATGCCGATCTAAATTGGGTCATTCACTCTCTGTCCTAGCGAATTATCATCTTAACAAGACTGTGTAATTAACACTTTTTTGTGTCACAAATAAAGATTATCAGCTTTGATGGCATCCGTTCTAAATTCCATGTCTCACGGTAGCTTTCTTCGGAATGTGGCTTCCTGAAATCGCCAAGTTTTTAGTTAAAACCATTAGCATCATTTGTTTTTAAGATCGTTTTCCAAGACCACCTGAGGTCTACAATTAGGTGATGTAACTGCAGACAACAAATCCCGTTTCGTATGCCGGTAACAAAATTACACATTTTTTCAGCTGTCTGAGTGTGTCAGAGGGTCTGTTTTGAGAAGCAGCCTCCTTTGAGCTAAGTTTTAATTCCTCCAAAGTATTTCCCCAGAAAATATCACTCCTTTTATCTCAATCTTCGCTATGTGCCTCCCTAATATTTCCCCCCGGAACTGTACTAAATATTGTCATAAAATGTTTTGTTGTAGTTGTTGTTGCTGTTTGCCATAATAGTGGTTTTAGTTAAGTAAACATAAAATAACGCTGACATCTAACACAAACACTCGCATCTGCACCAAATACATTCTCATGCCAACGGACGTACGTACATACTCATGTATGTGTGATTGACTGTGTGAGTGAGTTGAGTTGAGTCGGAGGAAAAAAACAACGACTAAATCACTATCAATGAGAACGGGGTAAGGGCTTGCGAGTACAACCCATGCCTAAGTACAAATCTACATATGAAAATGAGTTGTGCGAATAATCTACATGCATATGCATGCCCATATACACTTATGATGGTATGAAATTCTTGAAGGATATTCCGACATATAGCCTGCATTTTAATATAGGCTTCCGAAATGAGTTTATTTTGGTTTTATGATGATGTCGGTATGCCATGCCATTCCAAGGCATATCTGACTGTCTGTCCGTTCACTGGAAACGGATTGGTATGTGTGACTATACTTCAATAAACATCAGGCGACTGCACACATGTACAGACCGACACACATGTACAGACCGACGTACATGTGTCGGTGTGAGTTTTCCGTTAAGTTTCTTATAACGTGCGTAGGTTCATGCATGTGTGAGAATGTGACTGGGATAAAATTTTATGACTTATGTGTGAAATTATGCACATACACTGTGACACACTCACACAGAGACATGTGTTTATGCATTTTCTCATATTGCATACACATACACACATATTTCTGAGAAGTATGTTAAGCCCAATGCAGTCTGTGAATTCCATGTTATTAACATATGAATGTGTCTGTACACTCAGACAAATTAAGGTGTACAATATAAATTTCACATTATTCTTCTGTAAGTTTTTCGATTATTTGAGGAGACATTTTTTTTAAAGCATAAGGACAGAAACCCTTGTAAAATTTACATTTTTTACTGTGTAAAGCTCCACATCAAAGGCCAGTGATATTTATAGAGAAACTTTGTATAATGTACATGCCTGTTCTTTCACAGCTACAAAGTATTCCTTTAAGTTGACTTACATTCGGGACAGTGTCGCTATTTTGCTAAGAATTCTATTTGTCGGTCTATTCTAGGGTCTTATCTAATACAATATATTTATATATTCCAAAAAAAAAAAAATCGGATAAATAAAGCCATTTTATAAACCGCATTAAAATACTCCACAAGAGTTCTAAATAACAACAATGTATTCTTGTATAACTACTTCCCCAACTTCTGTCATTTGGCGATAAAATCAAATGACTTCGATATTTTCCAACATGTTTTTTTCTGCCTGTATGTTAGACATGTGTGAGTAATTTCTTGTTGCTTTCTTCATACTCTGCTGCATAAGTTATAAATATATATGTGTAAGATTGTGTGTTTCGCTGAGTATGTGTTGAAGTGTACTTATTTCCGGCATTAATTTATGACATTATGCCATTGTTCGTCATAATTTCTTGAATAATGGCTTAGCGCGAGGTCGAGGGTGAGCTTCATATGTTGACATGGAGAAAGTGGAAAATAGATTGTCGGAACCATGTTTCTCTTCGTACTGAAAGCTCAAGATAAGTAAGTACAATCCTAGCATTTATGGTGGCTACACAATATTTGTGATAGATTTTAGTCAACAGAATGTCGGTTGTTTTCGAATTAACCAATCTCTAAAAAAAACTATTCTAGGACTGGTAGTCTCTGTCTAAATCTCGATTAACAGACACAAAAACAATGCAAGAAAACACAAGTTTATTATGATACCTACTTAATTATTTCCCTTAACATTTTATGAAGGAACTGTCCGTGACCGGCTATTCACAGTCGGGTCCGGACGGCTAATGCTTTTCTAGAGAAGTTTTACATGGTTTAGAGACTACTCTGTTACTCGTTAAGTGCCAGTATTTACCAGGTGGAAAACTACCGCTGAAAATATTTGACGGTCCTACCAGGTTTCGAACAAAAGTTTTCTTCTGTGATAGTCGCCCACACTACCTAGCATACCACGGCCTTATTTATTACTTTAAGTTAATTGAATTGCATTTTTTAAAAAATATCGCGAATTTTGTATTGTATTCAAAAAGTATATTTTTATTCATGAATATCTATTTTGTCCCCTTCCCCTCGGATGTAATACACTTCTTCCAACGTTTTTTCCAATCCTCGAAGAACTTCACATAATCATTTCTTGTGATCTTGTTCAGCTCCTACTTCGATGCCGTTTTTATCTCCTAAATCGTGGCGCATGGGCCTTTTCAGTTTTGGGAACAAAAAATAGTGACAGGGGACTAGGTCAGGGGAATACGGTGGCTCTGGCAGCATTACTGTGTTGTTTTTGGCCAAATATTCGCGCACAAGCAACGATGTGTGTGCAGGGGCGTTATCATGGTACAAGAGCCAGTTTTTGTTCTTCCACAAATCCTGGGCATTTTTGGCGGATTGCTTCGCGCAATTTTGCGCATAACTTGCAGGTAATATTCTTTATTGACCGTATTATTCTGTGGCATGAACTCATAATGCACCACGACCCTCCAACTAAAGAAAACTGTGAGCAAAACCTTTAGGTTCGACCACGCTTTTTTCGGTCTTGGTTCATGCGGCATCTTCCATTGTGATGATTGAGCTTTAGTTTCCACGTCCTAACCATAAACCCATGATTCGTCACCGGTTATGGCCCTCTGGAACAAATTTGGGTCATCACGGACCGAGTTCAACATCTTCTGAGCAATTTTAAAGCGATGCTGTTTTTGGTCCAAATTGAGCAATTTTGGCACGAATTTAGCGGCGACCAAACTCATGCCCAAATCATTGGTTAAAATCGAATGGCACGAGCCAATCTATATGTTTAGATTCTAAGCAACTTCTCTAATGGTAATTCGTCGATTGGTCAATAGTATTTTATTCACTTTATCAATATTTTCGTCTGTTGTTGACGTGCTAGGGCATCCGGCACATTCGTCCTTCGCATCTTCTCGGCCCTCTCAGAACATTTTGTACCACCGATAAACGCTGCTTTGGTCCAAGGTAGCTTCACCATATGCCACAGTCAACATTCGGAATGCGTCAGCGCAAGTTATTTTGTTTTCCACACAAAATTTGATGCATTTGCTGAAATAGATTAAAATCGAAGACAAGTTAAAACACATCCAAGCACAACATCTAAACATTCAAAATGGCCGATCTTGTCAGCATAAGTAGGGGGACATGAGTACCGACATAACGCTACAAAAATATCAAAAATCAAATACAGGTAGCCCGCCGAAATTAAAAATTCGCGATATTTTTTGAACATACCTCGTATATTAGTGTTTTGTGTAATTTATTGTTTAACAAAGACATTCTTCCGAAGAGAATTGAAATGTATTTGCCATGTAATTTCCCGTTTCTCCGTAATTTCTTATAATTGTTAATATCACTTGTTGGATGATATTTCTTTTTTTTTTGTACAAGTATGCCTTTTCTCCACACCAGCCTTTCGCTGACAAAGGGGTAAAGTGATGAGCACGACGACCATGTCAACGATGATGATATACAAGTTAACCTCTTGGTTTTTTTGTCTCCTTGCCACGGTTTATCCTTAAAACCATCTAATCAATCTTTCAGTTAACGTGATAACCATCAACCATTTGCTCTTTGCGAGCAGTACAACAACTGTGAACCCTTTCCCATAGGAAAGTTGATGAGTTTCGACAACAGCCATGTCCAAACTCAACAAAACATTGTCAAATACTAATTAAAACGACGAAACAAGTCACAACAACCAACCAAGCCGACAAAAATCTCTCAATTGGTTACATTTGGTAGGACATCAATCGGGTCCGGTGAACGGAGTGTTGTTCTACCCAAAACTTTGTAAGAGTTAATTTTTTCACTGGCTTTATGTCGGACGGGAGCCGAAATAACCCACAAAACAAAAGGATGTGTGCAAAGAAAGCCAATACACTTAATACTTCCATGCTTTACTCTGGAGTCCGGTGAAAGGGATGAAAATATTTTGTGATTTCTTTTTTGTTGTTGCTGAAGTAACACACTCCAGTCGCATAGAGTCAGTTAGTCGGAGAAACGTGATGGTTGGTGGTGAAAGGACATAGAACAAATGGCAATGTACTATGGACACTTGAAAACCCATCAAAGTCAACAACAATCAAGATAAGAACAACAACAGCAGGAATAGCACCGAAGTGGCTTATACACACAATGCTGATGATGACGATGGTGATGCGGACGATGAAAAGGATATGCAGGATGTTGATGAAGATGCTACTCGGCCTGCTCACGATGATGAGGATAGAAAAGGACAAGAGTTTTATAATCAAGCTGTGGCATTTTTTTTTTTGGACGAAACTCAAAATTACAAAACTCTATTGCTGGTGTTGAACAATTTTTCAACGCACGTTTGCCTCTGGACTGACTATTGAGATATTTCAAGCATGGACCACACTCAAATTTCGGGTACTTTCGATCGGAGTGTTTGATAAGTCAAGGTGGGTGGATAATAATTTTTGGGCAAAAAAAAAATACTGTCTTTGACTACGCCCATGGGAATTGTATTCAATAGATTTTCATATGAGTTGCCGTTTTCATCACTGATTTCTAAAATTTCCTACATTTGACATACGAAAAAAAGGACTCATCATGCAATAGTTGTTTATGTAAAGCAAGAATATGCTTCGGTTTGGGCACGTTCTCGTCATCGTCATATTCAAGTGAAATATTTCAATTAAACTTAATTGCAAAAATATTTTCAACAGCATCTGACTACGATGTCGCTGGCTGCTGTCCCCGCCAAAATATGGTTATGATGTCCATATGTACCCCCCATACCACACCGATGGTCGTATCGCCTCATCTCTGCGTTCAAAATCACAGGGTGGGTGTTGTTTGATTATCACTTTTTGTTGTTGTTGTTGTTTCTTTACACAGCAACGGAAAAGAAGACCTCTGCAAACATTCCGGTTTCACTTTTATGGGGGGAGATTGTTGTGCTTAACGTGTCCGTTGTTCTCTAAATTCCGGTTATTGTTAAGTTTACTTTTATCTTCACAAATTGTGTTTAAACTCTGCACTGGAGTGTGCGATATTCCATAATTATGGGATTGAATATGTTTTCACTTTACTAATTAAACACTGGGGCATACCATTCACTCATACTTGACCTCGGAAAATGGTTTGCTATCTAATGACAATCTTGAGATTATAATTGTGTTGTGTTTTGGGGGTGGGAGTACGTCTCTTTGATATATAAATATTAAAATATTTAAAGGACAAATGCTTATCAAAACGAAATCTTACATTCTTGTATACAAAAAAAAATTGAGTGAGAGTAATTTTCACTTTAAGGTTCATTTAACTTTCACCACAAAAAAAAAACACCGGCCTGTGTAAATCCTGTCAACCACACTCTGTCACAGAATTTTGTAATTAGTTAAGTAGTTATTATTTACTTAAATTGAAGTAGACAATTTTAGACCATGGAATAGAATTCGAAATAACAAGCTTTGTTTGACCCCCACCATTGGAACGGATCATTATACAGCATCCGTGATTTTTTTTTTTATTCTCGCTGTAACCCATGTCACTCCATAGCTCAATGAACCATTGCCGTGCGAATGCCAGTAACTTTTTTGGAATAACCCTCCGCCAGTGTCGTCTTTGTATACACAATTTCTCTCTTATCAAGCGGTCGAGATATATTTATCATCTCTGCTATACTACGGGGCATAGCACCTGAATATGGATCATTCCACAGTGAAGGAATAATGATTTTGTTAGGAAGTAAACCTGCTAGTCCGATACGAATACAATTCAATAAAACAGGCCCAGCTGAACGCTCCAAAAGATCTTCTATATTTGGAAAATGAGGGCAGTAAAACTTGGTGCACAATAGATCCTGCTGAAACCAGAGATTGCCAAGAAAGTACATGTCTTACAATCTCCGGATATAAGAAATTGTTTATCATGCGTCTGAATTCCGGTAAACTTTCACAGAAAAATAGGTAATTGATGCCACCGCTGCAAAAACCGAATGTCATCACTCTCAGTGATTGGTTCCTTAACCCTTTCACTACCGAATTAAAATGGATGTGGCTAAAATTTTTTTTTTTGGTTTTTTTAATTAATATGGTAAAGACAAACATCCCGGAAAAAAATTTTTTTTCCTACCTATGTGGGTGTGGCTGCTTTGTGATGTCCACCTGAGTGGACATGGGTAGTAATGGTAGTCAAATTGACTAAGCGTATGCAATGATTTACAATAGTAAAAATATAACTTTGCCTACGAAATAGGCACGATATCTCGTTTTTTTGTTTTATTATTTTATTATTGAATCAAAATAAGTACTGTACATGAAAATTACTAATTATTATTTTAGATGGTAGTTGTAGAAACAGTCCGATTTTCGGCGAATACATAGGTGTGCCTTACATTTTTCGCAATAAATGAATGTCTTCTGGTTGCATCCTTCAAATTTGCATCGCATTGCGTTTTGTGATTGGTCAAACTTCGGCAAATGACCAATTCCATCTAATCTAACATCGGTAGGTGGCTGAGCAAAATATTTGAACCTCTTTGATGTTTTGGCGAACTGCACACAATCTACATTCTCGTGAGGAGTGGAGTCTTGAAGAGGACACTCAGGCCCACGTGAAGGACGACCTCGCTTGTTCCTATTTATGGCACTTGGTGAAATTGTCAGTAGTGTGTTGCCGATGATTTTTTTGAAGGCTAGGAGGTCTAGCTGATTTTTGAGTGGTACTCCATTTTTTTCATTATCAGCTCGGTACTCGAGCCAGCTAGCCACTACCGCCATATCAAAAAAATGCATTACCACGCGAAGTGTCCACTTCTTCGATTTTGCGATAATACTGAATCATTTGATCTAAAAGATCGACGCCTCCCATTCCTTTGTTATATAGTTTGACAACTTCTGGCCTCTCAACTTCAACAAACTGTTTGTCCTTTTTGTCATAGCGTTGAACCTTATCAGATATGCCTATACCAACAAAGTTTGAGGCTAAATATACCGATTTGTTGTCGAACCATTTGGTCACTATTATTTTTTCGTCTCGGCTTATGACTTGTTCGGCATATCCACGCCCCTTTTTGCGCATGTCGGAATCTGCCGATAGTGGTGGATTTTTAAAACGGCTTACACGAATTGTGCCTGCCGCTAAAATTTTCCGTGATTGTAGAACTTCCAATAAAGAATATGTAGTAAAAAAATTGTCCGTAAACAATTTGTGACCAATTGCGTCACGTGGAACACGTTTCATCAGTTCTAGAACAACAGCAGCACTAAAGCCGGATTTCTGCAGGATTGGTTGGCTGGAACTTTGACTGTTGTTGCGTACTATAAAGGTTAGTAAAATAAGCGACGTCTTGAAAAAATTGTGCCGGAAAATATGTTTCCAAGTACTGAAACGGAGTTCTGACCTCCTCAATCGAATCTTCAGATCTCTCAAATGCTAGGTTGAATATTCTGTCATTATTACGAGCTCGTCGCCACTTGATGGAGTTCTTGTCAGTTATATTATATTCTTCATGGGACTCATCCATTTCTTTATGTGTTTCGGATGACGTCTTTGCTGCGACGATCTTAGGACTCGCACCGGAAATAAGGTTCTTAAAGAGACATCGTCTTCGTCCAATCCGAATAATGTTTCACTTTCACCATCCTTTCGAGTTGAATGTGGGCTAAATATTCTGCTGGAAGTGCTATTATTTTGACCTAACGGTTCTCCGGAATCATCCTCAATGACATCGGATTCTCCGTCATCAGAATCTCCCCCAACTCGTTTAGTTATAGAATTTCCAAATAATTCAACTTCATCGTCGTCAAACTCATCTTCAATTTCAGATAATTTATCCAAAAAGTCGCACAACTCTTGGTTAGCAAGTGTTTTACGCTTTGCCATTGTAACCTGTACGAGCAAAAATTATAAACAATTTTACAACGTATGGCTACTGATGTCCATTACACGGGACATGCACATTTCCTATGCTGCTGCACTTACCTTTGGCTAAATCAATCTTATTTTTATTTTAATATATGAAAGAACTCTCGATTATGATGGAAAAAAATCACCGATATTGTACTATGAACAGATCTTAAAAATTAAGCACTGTCAATTATATTAGAACGAAATTGTGTGACAGAAGCGTACCTTCTTCACAGAAATCAGCAAACAACTGCCTAGTTTCACACTGTTGAGTACGAATTATGCGTGGTAACGATGCAAAAGTACCGTTTAACATATTTCAAAAAAAAAACAACAATGTTTAGTGGAGTCGCGAAGTTACGTCCACTACAGTGGACATCAGTAGTGAAAGGGTTAAGCTCACCTGACGGTTCTCCAAACTTGAATCTTCTTTTAAAAATATTTTTGTTTTAATTTCTTTTTTTGATATTTTTAAAATTTGTTTTTTTTCTTCTTAATTTCTGTTTTCCACCATCTTTCCATGTCGAAAAATCCGAAAAAATATTTTCTTCAAACTCAAATAACCTTCTTTGTAAATTTCAGAATGGAAGTCGAATAGATTCTATTTTTTCCGATTTTTTTTCCATTGTAAATCACGAAAAATTTAAATAAAATAGATTTTAAGCAAACACAGGAGATTATTTTCATTTTTTATTGTTAACGTTAACTAACTTATTTCCCTTAACATTCCATGAAGGCATAGACGGGGAACTTCTCTCGAATCAGTGAGCGGTGTACGATATAATTTGTATACTAACTGAGGGGGACCTACTGTTTAAAACCGGCTCCGAACGACTTAGATATTGCTCTCTTACTCGCAAAGTCGTCAACATTTACGAGATGGAAACAGTCGCTGTAAAATGTTTGATGGTCTTACCGTTGCGATTGGTAGTGTACCTTGGACCTTGTAAGCGGTAGTTGGCGATAGGTTTCACTCAGAACAAACATATATTTGCTTGTGTGCGAACATACAAATGCTTATGTACAAACATATATATGATTGTATATGAGAAACAATGTTGGAACGAAATTAGTCGTCCTTCATTTTACTTCCTATCGTGTCCCCTGTCGGGACACCTTTAGAAGACTCCACACTCAATTTCACAATTGAAAAACGTTTGATATATCGATCGATTTATGTATCGATATATTTGATATTTGTACAAACAACACTACAATTAATATTTCTTTGTATTTTCCCTCCTTTAATTACAATTGGCTACATGTGTACGGCGATAGCAAAGGCTGTTGTGGTAGAAATGTCCTACTGGTGGGTATATTAAACATAATTTAGTTTAGAGTATAAAGAGAGGATCCTTAGGGTATTTTTCTAGTGCAGGAGAATAATAACTGCAAAAGGATCACCCTAACATCCCAACACTTCAACATCCATGATAATTACGAAGCTTTAAAAATCTGTGGTCTTCTTTAAAGCCGCCGCTCATTCCCAGTTCAGAGTCGGCTGGAGCTGGCTTCAAGCCGCCCTCGACATAAGCTAATCTGCACCTTACTCTTCTCCAGACCCAGAAGTCAAAACCATATATTTAAATTTTTGAAAACTACTCTGGGCATTAATCTACCACGAATGGAAGTTAAAAATCCGGCATACAAAACTCTGTCGATAAATTCATGGGGCTTTGTGCTGTTTGTCTCCCAATATTTAATGCAAATTGATAAATCGTTTTCTAGTCCAATGACCACCCTCAAGGCCATTTAGTTAGTCTGTGCAGAGTGCATATGCACACGTTAAAGACATTTTTCAATTACCAGCATTTCGGTTACGGATGCATGGACAAAAACCTAAAAAAAAGAACTAGAAAATAATTACAAATTCTTTACAGTGCTCTGTACGACATGACATAATTGCTGTTGTAGTTTTGTTGTTGTGCCTTTTGGTCTGTATGTCTCCCGCTGCTGACACACTTTAATGTCAATTCTAGTTTTCTTAATTCAAATTCCAAACCACACACGCTCACATAACTTCCATATGATTTTCTCGAAATATGCAGTAGGTTTGCAAGAAAAGTCCTTTACACTCACACACATACATACATTTACACAGCTACAACTGAAATAAGGAGCATTATGCCAAAATGCAAATTTTATATGCCACACCAGGGAATGCACACTTACATATGGAGAAAACAAAAACAAAACTAGAAATTATTACACAGCTCCAGAACACAAACACACACACACAAAAAACATTAACGCTAATACACACACTCCCGCCCGCCCCCTGTTGGTCGTAGTCACCCACTCTATCCTGTGATGTTTCCGCTTCCTCGTGACATACTTGTGTACATAATACTTTTACATTGTTGGCTTGCCTCAGAATACTCCCATGAAATTGATAGTTTAGTATGAAGGTTGGCCTAGAGAAACGTTGTTGCTGCCACTTTCATGTTGGCCCCACGACGCAGGACTACGTCTACAAGATGCATGTGCTACACGCTTGAATGCACACAATTTTTGTTGTCGTTCTTTTTTTTTTGTCTTTCTCCTCTAAAGTTTGCATACATTTCGGTGCAGTAGTGGTAACTGTTGTTGTTGTAGTTCAGTAGATAAATTATCCGACAACAACAGCTTAAGTTGCAAAAGATGCAAAGGATAAATTGTTTTTCTGGCTGCTTTAATTTTGAAATTACTTAGCATATTGCCGGGCGGAAGTCAAGGAGAAAATTAACACAGAAAAAATAAATAACATTTAGAAAGAGAAAGGAAAGGCATTTGGCAAGAAGTTAATGAAAAAAAAAAATATGCTTGGTATTTACATTTCAAATATTGTAGGACATAACACGGAGCCAGAAATTTTTGGAAATGTTACATTAACTGGGATCGAACGATGTCCAGTTTTTAGAGATGCAGCTCCTGGAAATTTAGAAACTATAATATGTATCTACTTAACAGGTCCTGAGTATCTGATAGATACTAGCTAAGCAAACATAGTCTCGATCCTAACTAAGTTGGGCTTACCGATTTCAAAATTAGTCTGAATTGTACTGATTTACGTTTTGCGTCATACGAATGCGGTAAGCTAGGCAGGGGAGAAGGTAGATGATTGTTGGAAGAAGGGGTGGGGGGGGGGATGGTAGAATAATGTTGTAAAGTCTAAAACCATTTGGTACTGTTGATAAATTTCTTTATGAAACCCACACGTGCCCAGCTGTCCAATTTCGTTAAGCCAGACTGAGTTGGACTGTTCAGCTGTTCAAGGATTACAGGGAATCTGCAGTCAAGGTCCGTTAGTTGGCATTCCTGTAGAGCTGGACAGTGACATAACAACTGCTTCACAGGTTCTTTCTTGTCTGCATCATTACAGACTCTGCAGTACCAAAGCCTCTGAATTTGTTCTGGTCTGACTAGACGATGTGGACCTTCGAGGAGTTACTTGGCTCAGTGTGGCGTTGCCTTTCTACCAGCTACTGTGAGCCAATACACCAGCAGATGTATTGGATACACCTGAAATCCTCAACCATGAGAAAAGTTATGACCCATATATGTCAGACCCCAAATTGGTACTAGCGGCTTCACTGGTCTTCATCTTGTTCATCCTAAATTGGCTCCAGGCGGTCTCATTTACACATGTCCTTGGCTTGCATAGATATCTGTAGTCAAATGGCTTCCGCAGGCCTTAAGGGGACAATACACCGTTCTAGATTTAACAATTCCTGGTTAATTACGCTGAATCGTCCCCCAGTGTCCTTAATTGAAAAATAAAGCAGTTGTTGCACCTCCCTTAAATTTTCATAGAAAAACTAAAACTTTTTCTTTTCTGTTCGTTTTTTTTTTTTGCATTTTCAAAGTTTACTTTGGCAGAACTGACAGAAGGGTTGACATATATGCAACGATTTCGCACATTCAGTCTTATTTTAATTTCCAGCAATTGTAAATGTCATAGCAAAGAAAAGGTGTGTGCCATTGTTAACAGCCGAACAAAACAAACAAAAAGTAAAGAAAAAAAAAATAAAACGAATCACAAAAACGTAAAGTTGACAAAGTTTTAAACAACTCCATTCAAGTTTGCATTCTTTTTTTTTGCCTTCTTTGTAGTCATTGTTGCCAACATTTACATTTCACACCATGCCATGTTTGAGTTGTTGTCGTTGTTGCTACCTTCAGGTTTTAACACGGCTCTAAAGTAAAGTTCAATTGTAGACGCATGGTAAATTGCATTATCCCGTAGTCCTGTTGCTCCACACCGAGAGCGAAGCGTTTTGCTGTGAGTCACGGCTTCGTTGTTACTGCAACTCGTCGTCAATGGGAACTTGAGCATTTATACATGTTTAAGTTTTCATGCCAGGAGAAAAAAAATAAGAAAATTAAGTTTTTTTCGGTTATTTTCCAGCGCTGTTCTTAAAATACACAAGTTGATTTTTCATTTTCTTATTTAACAGAGTCAGAGTAGAGGGGAAAGTTTACTTTTGTATGAACGTTTTTCTTCATGCTTGTTTAAGTTCTTGTTCTTGTTTATGTCGTTTAGATTTAAGTCACTCATTTATGGAGCCTTTGTTTAAGCATGAAGGCCTATTAACAATTAAATGAGTTCTCTTAAGTGCAATGACGGAAGAGTGGAAAATGTGTAACAGCTAAATGTAACTATTGCGTTAAAGAGTATTTATGGAAATGGTATTGAACGAGGCAACCACGACCTCTCCTTTTCTTTTGTATTTGAATGATCGCTGTAAAAAATTAAACAATATTCAGGGCATATGTATGTATGATATCATTGTCATATCATTGAATGTAATATTATATGCGCCATGAAATAAGTCCCCAAAAAACTTTACAAGAAACAACAAAAACGTTTTGTGGGGATATATTTCTTTCTTTTTTGGGGGGAACTTATTTCATTTTGGTTTTGGGGACTTATTTCATATGAAACATATGTGGACCTATGGCTTTATAAAACTGCACCATTATTGCATTTCTCTATAATTTTAATTTTAAAAATTAGGTGTTTATTATATTTAGGAAAAAGTCCCTAAAAATGCATTTATGTCGGGACATTTTCTTTTTATTTTATTTTAAAAATTGGGGATTTATTTCATATGAAATAAGATGCCAAAAATTTGGGACTTATTTAATATTTTTTTCTTATGTCGTTGGGCTTATTCCATGGCTCCAACATAGTTGTTTATGCTCGCTCCAACAACGAGAGCTCTTTAATATGAAACAAACTTCGTAAAAATCAGTCAACACATTTCACAGCAATACATTTTTTCTTAAACGCCACAAAGTCATTTTATATTTTTCAAATCCAAAAAAAAAAAAATACAAACACAAAATATTTTTCTGGATCCTTCCTACGATCAAATGGAAAAGTTCTTTAAAAATTTCCAGCAAAAAAAAGAACCATAGGTCGGTATTAAATATTTCAACCCATCCTTAAAAAACAGATCAGTTTTAGTCTGAAAAATACATGTGTCTGTCCCAAATAACCTCTTACTTCTCTATGAACCACAGAGTACAAAGGACTAATACGTAAACTATTAAAGGCAACTTTTGCTCGAATTTCCCAACGACTAATTCCATTCACCCATATTTGTAGTATTCCACCAACTAATATACATTTTATACAAAAACAAACCGACTACATGCACGTCCCTCTGTTAGGGTCTATAATTAAATTTACATTTTCCTTACTTCATTAGCCCAGTTTAATAACCTTAATAAACAAGCCACACAACAACTTATTTAAATATACACTACAACCCGGCAATAACATAGACCTACACAGGAAAAGGACTTAGCTACTCCTTACTGAATTTGGCTAAAAATCAAAAAGAAGAAACGAAATCCAAACACACTAACACACATTATCCGGTGCCCCGAGGGGCCAGCCACATGCAGTGCCAACATTAAACTGTTGCAAATATTAAGCGAATGCATTTTCCACAGTACCCTAAACACACACACATATCGTTAGAAAATAATTACGACTTTCAACTTTTAACTAGCAAATACAGAAGGGCTGCATTTCCTCCGAATGAAAATGCCACCGACATGCAGAGGTTCAACAATAACATAGTTTTGCGAATGAAAATTCTAGGTTTTTCTTTCACTTAACAAGAAACATATTTGCAACAATTTCCTGTCGTGCTGATTAAATGCGAATATGGGAGTCGTAAAGCATACAATGAAAGTTTTGCTATAAGTTTAGGTTTATCATTTTTCGTTTTTGGTTTTGTGGCTGTTTTTTTGTTTTGTTTGCATAATAATTAACAACATGCAACAATTTAATGGAGAACATGAAAAATTGCCGACAATAAATGACTATTTTGTAGAAGCGGCTAATTTTGCTAGGCAAACATTGTTTTATAAGGAGGTAGAAGGCTTCGCTTTACAGGCATTGACTTACATTTAGCTTAGAAACAGACAGAGCTGAAAACGAGTAAAGAAGATTTTGCTGGGAAATTGCATATGTGTTAAAATCCCATAAGGCAATTTGTCTGAAATCGAAAGGAGTTGACAGCTGTAAATAAAATTACAATTTTAGTGACAACTGTAATTTTTTTATTGATAACTGTAATTTGTTATGACAGCTGTCATTTTACTGATAGCTGTCATTTTATTGACAAATGTTATTTTATTGACAGCTCTCATTCTATTGACAACTGTCATTTTATTGACAGCTGTCATTTTTTATTGACAACTGTCATTTTTTATTGAAAGCTGTCATTTTATTGACAACTGTAATTTTATTGATAACTGTCATTTTTTATTGACAGCTGTAATTTTATTGACAGCTGTCATTTTATTCAATGAAATGACTGCTGTCATTTTAATGATAGCTTTCATTTTATTGATAGTTGTCATTTTATTGAATGCGGCATGTTATTGGCATCTGTAATTTTATTGACAACTGTCATTTGACAACTGTCATTTTATTGACAGCTGTCATTTTATTGACAGCTGTCATTTTATTGACAGCTGTAATTTTATTTGACAACTGTCATTATATCGACAGCTGTCATTTTATTAAAAACTGTTATTTTATTGACAGCTGTCATTTTATTAAAAACTGTCATTTTATTAAAAACTGTCATTTTATTAAAAACTGTCATTTTATTAAAAACTGTCATTTTATTAAAAACTGTCATTTTATTAAAAACTGTCATTTTATTGACAGCTGTCAGTTTATTAAAAACTGTCATTTTATTGACATCTGTCATCTTATTGACAATTAATTTTTTTTGGGCCGTCTTTCGTTTGAATTTTTGAGGTATTTTACATTTGGTGAATTTTTCAAATATCCGATTCAAATTAATCGCACGGTTATTTCTTCGATCGATTGCCAA